>CM070579.1:41132808-42332808 GCA_036346355.1 Rhipidocladum racemiflorum
TCTCATGGTCTAAGGAAAAGAGCTATTTTGTATATGTTCAGGACAGCAACAAACTTTAATGACTTGATCGAATTTGCTATACCAACTTGGGTGTGTGTTCATCACATCATTCTTCTAATAATGTGACCCCGTTATTAACAACATCCAATGTTCATGATCAGGAAACCTTGATCATCAGTTAATCAACGAGCTAGTTTAAAAGAGAGGCTTTACTAGGAACCTTTTTGTTTATTAAACACACATGTATCAACGTTTCCGGTTAATACAATTTTAGCATGAGAAATAAACATCTATTATAAACATGGAATAAGATAATAAACAATTTATTATTGCCTCTCGGGCATATTCCCTTCAGAAAATTCTTGAGATTTAATTTGTAACTCTTTCAGTTAGAGTTGGAGTTATTTGAAAAAAAAAACGGGTGTGGTGTTTGCAAGCGCTTCAAAGGGTGGATTTCAGGAATGTTTCCTAAGTGATTTTGTTAGTGAAGTGCTCCTCTTTTGGAAATGTGTTTCCTTTTCTCTTTGAGAAAATTTGTGGCGGTTGTTTGTGCAGATGTTTAACTTTGGAGCCGATGTCCTTTTCCAAATGTTGATTGTGGTTAAAGTGCGAGGTTTTGCAAGTTTAGTTTTCAATTGACGTGGCTTCCTACACGATGTGGTGTTCCTATTAATGGTGTGGCCGTCATAGTTTATATGAATTTCGCAGCCATCGATGTTAATTGTGTTTCAATCATGTGATACTGAGGAAGAAGTCTTTTGGTGGATGACTATTCGGTGTTGTTGTTACATGAAGAATGAATGGTGAAAAGGAAGCATGACATTGTTTATAGATGTTTAATGATGAAAGAGTCGATGAGCCAGGTCGGTGAGAAAGTCATATATGGATATATGACTAATCCGGAGTGCTCTTGAAAAGTGTGCATGCATGTCATAAATCGAGACTTCTATTTCTTTCTGGTATGTTGGTTGTGGTGTAGGAGATTTGTATTTCCTTTGCATCTTAGCTTAGGAAAAATAAGATGAGTACTCTTTGGTTGTTGCCGAATTCTTTCCAAAGTGGCTTTTAGCGCTTTCGAGTTCGAGTTGTTGTATGTGGATCATTTTGGGTTCATGGGTTTCGGTTGAGCTTACTCAATGATTGTACTCTCTGTTGTGGTCCTTTGAGTGGAAGGTTGTGTATGACTCAATGCAAACCTTCTTAGAGAATTGTGTCATTGAGGTGTTCCTCAGTAGGGTTGATCCAATGATTAGTGGACCACTTGGTGGTTGCTAGTAATTGCTTTCTGTTTTGGAAGGGTATTGGATCTTTTGTCGCCGATCTTAGAGTGTTGCGTCTCACTTGGTTTGCGTCGTCTTGAAAACGACGAACCACAATTGAGAGGTTGAGACGTGAATCACTTTTGTGCGTGGGAGCAGAAGATGGATCTAGAAGTTGGTACCATGTCCTTCTGGAGAGTGGCTTTGGTTAAAGGGATCGAGCATTTTAGTGCCAAGGAATGCTTGGAATGAGGAGTTTGAGATCGTTTTATTTTGTGGTCTGTTTGGGATTTTATCCTATCGCTTGGGTCATGTCGAGGCCTTGTTTGAGTGCTTTGTGTTTCAATGTTGAGTAAAGTTCTCGCAAGTTTTGATTGCGAGTTATCATTAGAGCCGTTGGTCTTCGAACCTAGGCGTCCTGTCATCGAGTCTCGATCAGTGTAAATTCCAGTGGTCTTATTTAGAGAAGCAACCTGGGAGTGGAAGTCTCGCAGGGGCGAGCTTTACGCAAAACTTTTTTTTTCTTCAGGTTTGAACCGTGAAGATTAGATCTTTGAGTGTTGTTGGTTTGGCGTAGTGGCATGTCTTCGATTCGAGGTCGAATCCTGTTGAACGGGGGGAGAATGTGACACCACGGAGTGTCGTAACCTTATTTAAGGTGAATGTTGAGGTCAAAAACTTTATGAAATATGAAATTGGAGGTTGAAACCATACGCTATGAAGTTTAATCGCATTTCCGGGCCTCTCCGGGGGAGTTTGGGCCTTGCGGGAGCTAGTTTGGGCCTTGAGGGAATTAAATGGGCCGTCAGTGGGGGCTTTTTGGCCCAGGTGGGGGGGGAACCTGCCAACCCCTTTAGGGTTTCCCCCCATGCGCCCCACACCTCCTCCTCCTCTCCCTCATGCGCCCCCACACCTCCTCCTCCTCCCCCATGCGCCTCCATCTCCCCTAGCCGCCCCTCCATGTGCCCCTCTCCTCCCCATCCCTCTCCACCACCTCTCCTCCACCCCCTTGCTGTCCTAGGGTAGTCTCCCCACCTCTGCACCTCGAAGATCCGTCCATTGGAGCGAGGAGCGATCCGGGAGGAGATCTATTGGGTTTTCGTGCGTCGGGCGAAGGTATGGCCATGGGACTCCTTGGGGTTGGGCTAGGTACTATTCTAAGGATCATTATCAAGTTTTTAGATCAATTGGTGGTGCTGGAATTGAGTAGATTAGACGAAATCTAGAAGTTGTCAAGTCCTATGTTTCAGGCAGCATGAGTAGTCGACCTAGGGTTTGAGTTTTCGTCAATTTAGATTCCGAATTTGGTTGGCCGCCTGTTGAAGAAGTTGTAGGTAATTTTAATACCTTTCAGTGGGTATAAAGACCGTGAAATTCTGTTTAGCCGTTTGAATGTTATGGCTGTTTTACCGAGCGTGTTAAAATCTGTGACGTGATTGGGACAGATCTCGGTATTTTGTAGATTAAACAACTTTAGATTCCGAATCAGCTTTTCCATATAGCTAGAAAAAGTTAGGAAATTTCCTAAGCTACGCGAGGTTGTACTCGTTTAATTGATTCGGAGTCTTAGAACCCGAGTTATGCCATTTGGAAGGTTGCTGTCCCGACGGGACAGAATCTCTGTTTTTGGGTTTTGCGAGTAGTTGGCAATGTCGGGGTAGATGAGGGTTTGCATACTATTTTGTGGACATGATTGTGAGTGTGTGGTACCTATGTGCAGGTGGTGTGACCCCGGGAGTGCCCTCTTCATCTCGCCAATTCGTCGCCTGTGGTTGAGGCAAGTGTATTGGAATGGGTAGCGGATTGTAGGTTGTTTGATTGATTGAGATTGAAATTTGAATATATGATATTTTCACATGCCATGCTTTAATGTTTGCCATTGATATGATGAATATGTTTATTATGTGATGATGCCATGTGTTAAAGTACAAGTTATCCATGATGATGCCATATGTTAATGTACAAGTTATTCATGATGTTGGCATATTTGCATACATGGCATGTTACATGGCCCGGGCGGTGAGAGTCATAACTAGTCCGGGGAAGGTCGGTGAGAAAGTTATGACTATTCCAGAGAGCCAATGAGTAAGTCCTACATCGTGATTCCATTCACCGCGGTGAACGAAAGCGAGGAGTAGGTAGCCTCCATCTTCGGGATGGAAGGGGGGAGAGGGTGCACACCGACGGGTGTGTACTTAACCATACCGGTATGAGTTTCCAAGGATATATGAGCATCGCATCGCATTGCATACATAATGATGATGATGATATTGATTTGTGAACATGGATGAGATGATATACATGATGTGAGTTGTTGTAGCCATGTAATTGTTTATGTTTGTACCATTGCAATATACTTGCTGAGTGATGAACTCACGCTTGTGTTTATGTTGTTTATTTTTAGGTACCATGACACCGGCTTATGGGAAGGGGAAATAGCTACACAACTTCACTTAGTCCAGCCACATTTACTATTGTTTAGTCAAGTTCATAATAAGTGCAATGTACTAGGTGTTTGGAATAATTTTTGTGTGCTTATGGTCCTTATTTGCTTAGCCATATTTTATGGAGTGGTTGGCTTTAGTATTATTGTCTTATGTTGATGCTATATTCGTTTATATTGCTGTTTTAGATGCATTATGTTTTGCTATGAACTGCCTTGTTATTGCTATCGCTTCAGTACATGTGAAAACAAAGGAGATGCTGCCGAAATTTCAGTTTTTAGCATGTGCGCCATTGCTGTAATTTATGTTTAATTGTGGTATTTAGATGTTGTTTAGTCTATGTTTGGTAGCATTCGGGCATATTAAATGCCAGGGTGTTACAATAGTATAGAGGCGTGTCGGAATAAAGGGCCTCGTGTCACTTTAGTTGCCATGAATAAGTTGAATTGTGGTAAGGAGGTAGAGAGAGGAGATTAGAATTCATGATTGCAGCTAAAAAGGGAGATTTAGTGTTGAGTTTAGAAATTGGAACCATGTTCTCGCTAGTTTATATGGAGGTTTTATCTGATTATTTTGCGGTAGTAGTATGATATGGTTGATATGGGTATTTGGCATATCAATTGATTTGATCGAGTCCTGTAGTGGGTGAAATTGAGGATGAAAGTTGAGAAAATTCTGGTGAGATTCCTTGTTCGGGAAGTTCTTTGGGATCTAGAATATTAGGGAGTTTTTCGTCCCTTGCTAATCTAAGTAGAAATTGAAGTGGATGGGGAGTCATAAAAAGAGAAGGCTTAGTTTGGATTAAGTCAGATTGTTTATGAGACTGGTATGATATGGGACTTTGGCCTATTGTTGACTGTGACTGAATTCTTGCGTGAGAAGTTGCACTCAATTGAGCTAAGTCAAATCATTTTATTGATCGTTGAATTTGAGAATTTGTTTTTCGTTTGCAACCGTTGGAGTTTTACGTGGGAGATTTGAGTTGCAAATAAGTTTTAAGTTCCTTGCGTTGTGTTTGGCATCTTGGGAATTTGGGGTCGAATTCCTTTAAGGGGGAAAGAGTCTAATATTACGGAACTTTGCTCCAAGTTTTGGAATTTCAGGCGGTTGAGTGTCAATCTCGCTAGCAGGTAATTTCGGGGGTTGGGGACCCATCTGTGAGAGTTAGGGTTAAGGATTTGGTTGTGGAAAGGGTTTCTTTTGGAATTTTCCCTCAAAGCATTTCAGAGACCGCAAACTATAGAAGTGAACCTCTCCGGCTTCTATCATACACCATCCCTTCCCTTAACAAAGGCGAAGTATGGGACCGACATACCGTTGGACGGGTACCATACCATAGCACTGGTACGCTCCCCTTTCAAGCTACATAAAAGGTGCAGTTGACACCCCGAGGTATCATATGCAAGTTATTAGTAACTTACTCAACTAGGTCCGTCCCATTGCGGACATGTGGTTGCACGTTTGACTTAGATCAAAGGCTTGCAAGCTTAAGTCCTTAGGATGACCATGGCAAGACTACCCGAAGAACCAAAACGACATCCCCGGTGCCACTCATGGCCCACCATATCATTCTTGCCACTTGCCCTGGTCTAAATCTATTTATCAAACCCAGTCGATTACCATGCACCACGTGCCATCATCAATCACAGCACATGATACTTCTCCAAAATTGGTTCAACATCTCATTAAGTCAATATTAACATTTGATTGTCAAAAATCATGTCATGTGCACGTAGCAGGTCTAAGCAATAACTACAACGGTCTAAATACCCAATGTTGGCAATTTTAATAATGTCCAACTAAATATTCCACAATTAGGGTGACAAGGGTTCATGGCACATAATTAAATAGTCTAGGTGTCATACTGCAATTTGGCATTTATCTAATTCCCAGAAATAATATAAACAATTTCTAATTAAATTAACATGCAATAATTTAAATTGAATTAATTTAAAAAATGGGATCAAAATGGTCAAAGCATAACTTGCCTTCAAAAAGTACTTGTTCTTGATCTTGAGCTGGCTCCTGGGTCAACACTTCACCTTCGAAGCCCTCGGGTACTTCAACGTCTACTCGTAACGCGTGCAAATAGCAATAAATAAATAAAACAGTACATGCACATTGCTCAAAAATTCATGTAAATTCCATAAACAGAAGGAACATAATTTTGCAAATTTTTCAAAATTTGAATCGCCCAAATCGGAGTTAAAATGCAAAAGTTATAATTGTTTAAAGTTTAAAGAATCTATTAATTAAATATAAACAGAGAAAATTTCATATTCAAAAATTAATTAAAACTCGTATTTAAGTAGATCTCAATTTTATAAAAATTTAGAAATTGGAATCGTTCAAATCGGAGTTAAAACGCAAAAGTTATAAGCGTTTGAAGTTTGAAAATTCAAATAAATCAATAAACTGAATTAACCCATTTATTTTTCTATTGAAAATACGGATTTATGACGTCAGCACGGTATTTGAATTTTCACCGAATTATTTTTATATTGAAAAATCGAATTATGACGTCAGCATGACGTCAGTGGGTCCATGGACTAGGTCCATGGCTCGGGTTCGGCTCACCGTGGACCCGGCCCACGGGTACATGTCTCACTGACATGTGGGACCCCTTGGGTGGCGTCGTGGCCACGACGTCACCGCGATTGGCCGGCGGCTCGACTGCGGGGCCGCGTGGCGTCGCGGCGGCGTCACGGATGACGCCACGCTTGCCGTTGAAGCGGCGATACATGGCCCCTCGGCGGCGTCACGCCACGGCCGGGCGGCGTCGCGTGGGCGGCCGGTCGGGCTTCTGTGCACGTGGCTTCTCATGGGCCTGAATTTAAATTCAACTAGCGCGGCAAACATAAGCCCTAATTAGCCTGTAGCCGCGATTGGGTTCGAGTAGTAACTGCCTGGAGTATCCTAAACCGTCCCTTCGTAGTGTCCAAAGCTCAACCACAAGTTTGGAGCTTGAACACTCCAATCCGTAAATATGTTTTTCATCCAAGTTTGGGGCCTTGTAACATGAGATCCGTGATGGCCTTTGATGTGTATATTGCTTGGTCGCGAACTAGAAACTTTCCTCTCCGACGTGGTAGGATTTACACCGCGATCCAACATGTAACCCTAGTCTAAACTTAGCGGGAGAAATCGAATCCTACGCTGGGAATTCTGGGTAATCCGGAGTATCCGGATAACATGACCGTAATGTCCGGATATAACCCAGAGTATCCGGATGAAGTATCCGGAGTGTCAGGACTGGGTCTACCTGAAGACCCCAACCCGGAGTGTCCGGATTACAAATCCAGAGTGTCCGGATTAAAAATCCGAATTGTCCTGATTGGGTTGACCGAATGCCCCAACCCGTATGTCCATGCTTAGTTTGCTTAGAGGTCGGGTATGGGCCAAGTGGTGGATGGTTCCATCGCTTGAGATCAAGTACTTCACGAATATTGGGCTGCAACGGGTAGGTCTATGTTTGGAAATGTGAAATGGGGACCGGGCGAGAGAGTTGGATCATTTGGGTGTGGAGACCCAAGTGTTGTAGTCTCGCCTGTGTCAGTTGAGGACCGATCCGTTGTTTGCCCTTTGATAGAGCACACTTTGTTAGTCGCAAGACGGAGAATGGGACGGTAAGCTATTCATTCATCGCATACTGCCCGATGGGTCATGCCCTCATGCGGTTGGACGTGGTTGAGGGCGTGTAACACCCCAGCATCTAGTATGCCCGAATGCTACCAAACATAGACTAAACATCAACTAAATTCCATACATGAAGACAAATTTCAGCAAAGGCACAAATGCTAAACACCGAAATTTCGGCAGCATCTCCTTTGTTTTTATCATGATTTGAACAATAGCAATATCATAGCAAAATATTTCATAACATAAGACATCTAAAGCAGCAATATATAATGGATAAAACATCATCATAAACAATTAAACCAAAACCAACCACACAAACATCTATAGCTAAGCAAAGAGGATCAACAACACATTAAAATTAATCCATACACCTAGTTCAGGGCACTATTATTATGATCATGACTCAAGGTTGGTAAATGTGACTGGAACTACGTGAAGATGTGTATCTAATGCCCTTTCCCACATGGTGGTGTCATGGTACGTAAAAAAAAACAACACAAACACAAGCGTGAGTTCATCACTCAGCAAGTATATTGCAATGGTACAAACAAAAATAATTACATGGCAATAATATCTCACATCATGTAAACCATCTGATTCATGATCACATATCATTATCATCATCATTATGTATGCAATGCAATGCTATGCTCATGTCTCCTTGGAAACTCATACCGGTATGGTTGAGTACACACCCGTCGGTGTGCACCCTCTCCCCCCTTCCATCCCGAAGATGGAGGGTGCCTACTCCTCGCTTCTGTTCACCGCGGTGAATGGAATCACGGTGAAGGATTTACTCATTGGCTCTCAGGAATAGTCATAACTTTCTCACCGACCTTCCCCGGACTAGTTTTGACTTTCTCACAGCCCGGGCCATGTAACATGCCATGTATGCAAATATGCCAACATCGTAATTAACTTGTACATTACACATGGCATCATAACATAATAAGCATACTCATCATATCATTGGCAATCATTAAAGCATGGCAAGTGATCATATCATATAAGCAAATTCATCTAGTCTCAACTAGCAATCTACAAATCGCTATCTATTACATTACACTTGCCTCCACCACGGGCGACGGATTGGCGAGAAGTAGAAGGCACTCCCGGGGTCGCACCACCTGCACATAGGGACTACACACTCACAATCATGTCCACAAAACAGTATGAAAACCCTCTTCTACCCCGACATCACCAACTACTCGCAAAACCAAAAAACAGAGGTTCTGTCCCGTCGGGACAGCAGCCTTCCAAAAGGCATAACTCGGGTTCTAAGACTCCGAATCAATTAAACGAGTACATCCTCGCGTAGCTTAGGAAATTTCCCAACTTTTTCTAAGTATATGGAAAAGCTAATTCGGACTCTAAGGTTGTTTAATCTACAAAATATCGTGACCTGTTCCAACCACGTCACAGATTTTAACACGCTCGGTAAAACAGCCATAACTTTCAAACGGCTGGGCGGAATGTAACACTCCGGCATTTAATATGCCTGAATGCTACAAAACCTAAGCTAAACAACATCTAAATACCACAATTAAACATAAATTCCAGCAAAGGAGCACATGCTAAAAACCGAGATTTCGGCAGCATCTCCTTTGTTTTAACACGATTTGAAGGAGCAACACAGTAAAGCAATATAAGGCAATATGAGAGACAGCTAAAACAGCAATAATTAAATACTTAACGACAATATAAGTCTATTTTCAAGCCCTTAATGTCTACAAGAGTCAAACGAACAATAAAACTCTCAAATAGCAAAGCTAAACCTTAAAGCAATAATCATCACACGCGGTTTATTATCAAAGCTAATTGAATGACTTGTGGAATCAAAATGAGTGAAGCTACGTGCGGATGTGTGAGTATTTCCCTTCCCCGCATGCTGATCTCATGGTACCTAAAACAACAAGAAAACACAAGCGTGAGTTCAAAACTCAGCAAGCATATTGCAATGGTACAACAAGAACAATTACATGGCAATAATATCTCACATCATGTAAACCATCTCATTCATAATCACATATCATTATCATCATCATTATGTATGCAATGCGATGCTATGCTCATGTCTCCTTGGAAACTCATACCGGTATGGTTGAGTACACACCCGTCAGTGTGCACCCTCTCCCCCCTTCCATCCCGAAGATGGAGGGTGCCTACTCCTCGCTTCCGTTCACCGCGGTGAATGGAATCACGATGTAGGACTTACTCATTGGCTCTCCGGATTAGTCATAACTTTCTCACCGACCTTCCCGGACTAGTTATGACTTTCTCACCGCCCGGGCCATGTAATCATGCCATGTATGCAATTATGCCAACATCATAATTAACTCGTACATTAACACATGGCATCATAACATGATAAACATACTCATCATATCATTGGAAATCATTAAAGCATGGCAAGTGATCATCTCATATAATTAATCTCATCTAGTCTCAACTAGCAACCTACAAACCGCTATCCATTACAATACACTTGCCTCAACCACGGGCGACGGATTGGCGAGAAGTAGAAGGCCCTCCCGGGGTCACACCACCTGCACATAGGGACCACACACTCACAATCAAGCCCACAAAACAGTACGCAAACCCTCATCTACCTCAACATGGCCAACTACTCGCAAAACCCGAAAACAGCGGTTCTGTCCCGTCGGGATAGCAGCCTTCCAAAAGGCATAACTTGGGTTCTAAGATTCCGAATCAATTAAACGAGTACATCCTCGAATAGCTTAGGAAATTTGGCAACTTTTTATAGGTATAGGGAAAGACTGATTCGGACTCTAAAGTTGTGTAATCTACAAAATACTGTGATATGTTCCAATCACATCACAGATTTTAACACGCTCGCTAAAACAGCCATAACTTTCAAACGGTTGATCAGAATTTAACGTTCTTTATACCCACTGAAAGATATTGAAATTATCTACAACTTCTTCATCAGGCGGACGGCCAAATTCGGATTTTAAATTGGCAAAAAACTAAACCCTAGGTCGACTGCTCATGCTGTCCAAAACAGAGAACGTGGCAACAACTAGATCTAATCCAAACTACTCAATTCTAGCACCACCAATTGATCTAAAAACTTGATAACACCCTTAGAACAGTACCTAGACCAACCCCAAGGATTCCCATGGCCATACCTTCGCCCGACGCACGAAAACTGAATGGATCTCCTCCCGGTTCGCTCCTCGCTCCTCGCTCCTCGCTCCTTGCTCCTCGCTCTAATGGATGGATCCTCGAGGTGCAGGGGTGGGGAGGCTACCCTAGGGCAGCAAGGGGGTGGAGGAGAGGTGGAGAGGCAAGGGGGCAAAGGGGAGGGGCGCACGGCCGCAAGGGGAGAGGGGGGTGGTGCGGCTAGGGCCAAGGGGAGGTGTGGGGGCGACCAAAGGGGAGTGGGGGCGCAAATAAGGGCAGGGAAGCCCTCTTACCAGCCCCAAATTGGATTCCAAATCCTAAATGGACTCATACTCCATCCCACCAAAGCCCACCACCCTTTCCCCTAGACCCAAAACTCCCCGGAAAGGCCCAAACTCCCGGAAAACGGCCCGAAAACACTAATAACCTCCATACCCTATGGTTTTAACCTTAAATCCACATCTCATAATGTTTTTGACCTCATCATGCTCAATAAGTAAGGATACGACGCTCCGTGGTGTCACATTCTTCCCCCCTTCAACAGGATTCGACCTCGAATCTAAACGCACCAAAACGCAACCCAGCAAAACCAAAGATAGCTAGGTTTCACATCACAGACTTGAGGCGAAAAGCTCGGGATACTTCTCGCGCATGGGAGACTCCAGCTCCCAAGTCGCTTCTCTCTCAGTTTGATGTGACCACAAGACTTTAACAAACTTGAGCGTCCTATTCTTCATCACTCGTTCTGAAATCCCCAGAATTTCCACAGGACGGGACTCGAAGGTGAGGTCCTGCTCAAGCACTAATGGTTCTAACGGAACCACCAACTCCGGATAATGCAAGTATTTCCTCAACATCGAGACGTGGAACACATTGTGCACACCTTGCATTGACTCCGGTAGCTCCAGACGATAAGCCAGCTTACCAACTCGGGCGATGATAGGAAATGGCCCAACATACCTCGGACTGAGTTTTCCTTTGGTGCTAAATCGAACCACACCCTTGGTGGGAGATACTCGCAAGAGTACACTATCACCCACCTCAAACTCCAAATCTCGCCTCCTAACATCGGCATAGCTTTTCTGTCTGCTTTGCGCTGCAAGAAGGTTATGTCGTACCTCTGCCACGCGATCGATAGTCTGCTGAACCCAACCCGGTCCAAGATCTGCTCTCTCACCCACAGCATCCCAACAAAGTGGCGATCTGCATTTCCAGCCATACAGTACCTCATAAGGAGCAGCCCGGATGCTGGAATGATAGCTGTTGTTATAAGCAAACTCTGCCAGAGTCAAATGATCTTCCCAGCTACCTTTCCAAGCCATCACACAGGCCCTGAGCATGTCCTCCAAAGTCTGAATGGTATGCTCCGACTGCCCATCTGTCTGAGGGTGGAAAGCGGTACTAAGGCGAAGCTATGTACCCAAAGCACTCTGTAAGCTCTCCCAAAACTTGGAGACAAACTTCGCATCCCGATCAGAAATAATGGTCTTGGGTACACCATGCAGTCTCACAATCTCCCGCACATAGATGGGAGCCAAATCGCTCGCTGAATTGGTAGTGCGGATAGGAATGAAATGCGCGGACTTGCTAAAATGGTCCACCACGACCCAAACAGCATCCTTCCCTCGTGGAGTACGAGGTAGGCCAACCATGAAATCCATGGAGATGTCATCCCAAGGCCACACAGGAACCTCCAATGGCTGCATCAGACCAGCAGGACGCTTGTGTTCGGACTTGATCTTCTGACAAATCCCACAAGACGCCACGTACTTGGCAATATCCACTCTCATCCTTTTCCACCAGAAATTCTTTCTCAAGTCCCTGTACATCTTGGTCTCCCCAGGATGGACCGTGTACGGGGTGCGATGAGCCTCCTTCAGAATATCCTCTTTCACTTGGGATTTTTGAGGTACGCATAGACGACCCCGAAACCTCAAAGCTCCCGGATCATCAACAGTAAAGTCCCCAGATTTGCCATCCTCAAGGCGCTTCCTCACCTGCTGGAGCAATCGATCATGCTGCTGTGCCTCCCGCACACGCTCGGGAATCGCTGACTCAAGAATCAATTTAGTTTCAGCTTGCACGGTCCCCGCAAAGCAGTAGGAGACTCCCAAACGCTCAAAATCAGCAACAAGACAATCAACGACAGGGGGCATTGTCTTGCGACTGAGAGCGTCAGCCACCACATTTGCCTTACCCAGATGGTACTGGATAGTGGTCCTTTATCAATTCTAGCCACCTCCTCTGCCTCAAGTTTAAATCTTTCTGTGTAAAGATGTACTTGAGGCTCTTGTGATCAGTGAAGATATCACAAGACTCGCCATATAGGTAATGCCTCCATATCTTCAATGCAAACACCACAGCGGCTAGCTCAAGATCATGCGTGGGATAGTTCTGCTCATGCTTTTTCAACTGCCTCGATGCATAAGCAATCACCTTGCCGTCTTGTATGAGCACACAACCAAGTCCCAAACGAGAAGCATCTGAATAAACAGTGATGCGCATCCCAGGCTCGGGAAGGGTAAGAACAGGAGTAGTCACTAACTTCTCCTTCAAAGTGCAGAAACTGTGCTCACATTCTGCAGTCCACTGGAATTTCATCCCCTTCTGAGTCAGCTGTGAAAGTGGCTTGGCAATGATAGAGAAATCCTGCACAAAACGCCGATAGTAGCCAGCTAACCCAAGGAAACTACGCACCTCTTTGACATTGGAAGGCCTATTCCAATCCAAAACTGCTGAGACTTTGCTAGTATCTACAGATATGCCCTCTGGATTGATGATGTGGCCAAGAAAACCCACTTCTGAAATCCAGAATTCGTACTTTTTCAGCTTAGCAAAGAACTGATTCTCCCTCAAGGTACTCAGCACAAGCCTCAAATGCCGCTCATGATCCTCTTATGATTTAGAGGAAACCAGAATGTCATCGATGAACACTACCACAAACTCATCACGGTACTTCTGTAGCATACTGTTCATCGCCTCCATAAAGACAGCAGGAGCATTAGTTAGTCCAAAAGACATAACTTTAAATTCATAATGCCCATACCTAGTGGAGAAAGCAGTCTTCTCAATGTCCTGCTCCCTCACACGGATCTGATTGTACCCCGACTGAAGATCAATCTTGGAGAACACCTTTGCTCCCTTCAGTTGGTCAAACAGATCCTCGATGCGAGGCAAAGGACACTTGTTCTTGATTGTCACTTGATTAAGAGCACGATAATCAATGCACATGCGCCAACTTCCATCCTTCTTCGAGATGAAGAGAACGGGTGCTCCCCATGGCGAAACGCTACGCCGAATAAAGCCCTTGGCCAACAGATCCTCCAACTACTTCTTCAACTCGTCTTGAAAAGGACGAGCCAAGCGGTATGGATAGATAGAAATAGGTCGAGTGCCCGGAACAAGATCAATACGAAACTCCACATTCCTCACGGGAGGTAGACCAGGTAACTCAACAGGGAACACATCAACAAACTCCTTCACTACAGGAATCTCCTCAATGGAAACTGAAGAAGATGGCTTCTCAGACAAGGTCATGAGGAAACCCAACTGCCTCAAACGGCGACCAGAAAACAGACAAGCCAAAGCAAAGACGGAACTGGAAGGTAAACCACCCTGAAAGGTCAACTCTACCCCTGACGGGGCCTGCAAGGTAACCGTCCGCAAAAAGCAACCGATCTTGGCACGCAGATCGATGCAACCAGTCCATGCCCAAAATGACATCAAAAGGAGCCAACTGGATCACCATAAGATTGGCAAAGAAAACCTCATCATCAATGGCAATGGTGCAACCGGGGCAAACCAAAGAACTAGCAATCAAACCCCCCAGGAGAACTGACTAACACGGACTCAGAAATCCGCTGAACTCCCAACTTAGCCCTACTAGCAAACTCAGACGACACAAAGGAATAGGATGCTTCAGAATCAAACAGAACAAAGGCATCAACGGAATCCACGAGCAGAGTACCTGAAACCACCTCTGGATGCCCGGCTGACTCGGCGGTCGGCAAGGTGTACACTCCTGGTGGCGCCGGGACAGCAGGAGCCCCGACTCCTGGCTGATGCCCCAACAAGGCTGGGGCGGAGGAGGCAACTGAGGAGGAGCAGACGGCTGCGGGCACCAGTAAGCTGCTAGTGGCGCCCACGCAAAGGGCGGCTGAGGAGCTGGAGCTGCCATCATGTGCACCGATCCTCTGCAAGATGCCGCTGGAGTGGGAGGAGAAGGCACCGTCTCCCACTTGATGATGCAACCGGGATTCATCCGGTAGACTCGTCCCATGTGGCCAGGCTTGCCACAGTGGTTGCAACTTCCAGTCCAACCACACTCCGAAGCACGGTGCTCGCCACCGCACTTGAAACACATCATGCCCTGCCTGGGCACAGGACGAACAGCCGCTCGCGAGGAAGACGACTGAGGCGGCCTCATCTTAGCCCCTAAGGAGGAGCCCTGTCCTCCCTTGAACTTCTTGAAGGTGGGTCGCTGAGAAGACCCACCTCCTCCACCAAAGGTCCTCTTCTGGCCCCCGCCTGGGGCCGCAGGAACTCCTGAACCACCCGGGTTCTGCCTATCCCGGGAGAGCTCCAACTCGAGCTCCATGCCCTTCGCCTGCTCCACCACGGAGTAGAAGTCACGAGGGACGGTCGCTCCCATGACAACTCTGAACTCCTGGTTGAGGCCTCTACGGAACCTCCTCGCCTTCTCCCTGTCGTCGGCTGCCACCGCCGGCACGAAGCGCACCACGCTGTTGAACTCCGCCTCATACTCTGCCACCGACCTCTTTCCCTGGGAAAGAGTCGTCAGAGTATGCTCCATCCGCTCAAGGAAAGACTCTGGGTAGAACTTGGCTCGGAAACGAGCCACAAAGTCCTCCCAGGTGACCGAACCAAGATCGGGGGCTCTAGCAGCCAGAACCCCCTCCCACCAGATATCAGCTTGGCCCTTCAGCTGAAAAGCCACAAAGCAAGCCCTCTGAACCGAGGTCAACTCTAGGACCTCAAACTGCCTCTCCATGTACCACAACCAATCTGCGGACTGGATCGGCGTGCCCGCTCCATCAAAAGTGTCAAGACGGAGGGACATCCACTCCCGGAGACTCATCTTCGGCTCCGGCATAGCGGGGTCAGCAACTGGGGCTGCTGCAGGGGGAGGCACAACAGCAGGGGCTGCCCGCAATTGCTGGTGCAGCTCCTGAATCTCCCTCTGCAGAGCCTGGACTAAATCCGCATTGGCAGCGGGTACCTCAGCCCCTGACTGTGCCACCAGGAGCTCCTCCTGCGCTTGCCCATGAGCGTTGAGCGATGCGCTACCCTCAGCTACAGACTTAGCAACTTCCTGGGAACCTCGCCCATGGCCTCCACGGCCACGGCGACCACAGCCTCTACCCCTCGGCATGGTTGCTACAAACAGACAACCATCCATTCACATAAATATAAGCACAACACCATATAATCAAGTACAATGATCAAACATCATCATAAGCATAGTCTGCATCAAATAATTAAGCGCAATGCAATGATATACCAAAACCCCATCCTACTATGCAACCAAGTGTGTCAAATTTTAGTTTAGTTATACCACTTTTGCAAGTTTTAATGTTGCTATCCTATAACAAAATTTTAGTTAAGACCTAAGCCATGTTTCTAAGTTATTCCACATCAAATTTTAGTTGTACCCTATAGCATGACACTAAAAATACACATTCCAAGGACCTACAGCCCGCTCTGATACCAACTGTAACACCCCGACATTTAATATGCCTGAATGCTACCAAACATAAGCTAAACAACATCTAAATACCACAATTAAACATAAATTCTAGCAAAGGCGCACAAGCTAAAAACCGAGATTTCGGCAGCATCTCCTTTGTTTTAACATGATTTGAAGGAGCAACACAGTAAAGCAATATAAGGCAATATGAGAGACAGCTAAAACAGCAATAATTAAAGACTTAACGACAATATAAGTCTATTTTCAAGCCCTTAATGTCTCCAAGAGTCAAACGAACAATAAAACTCTCAAATAGCAAACCTAAACCTTAAAGCAATAATCATCACACGCAGTTTATTATCAAAGCTAATTGAATGACATGTGGAATCAAAATGAGTGAAGCTACGTGCGGACGTGTGACTATTTCCCTTCCCCGCTTGCCGATCTCATGGTACCTAAAACAACAAGAAAACACAAGCGTGAGTTCAAAACTCAGCAAGCATATTGCAATGGTACAACAAAGAACAATTACATGGCAATAATATCTCACATCATGTAAACCATCTCATTCATAATCACATATCATTATCATCATCATTATGTATGCAATGCGATGCTATGCTCATGTCTCCTTGGAAACTCATACCGGTATGGTTGCGTACACACCCGTCGGTGTGCACCCTCTCCCCCCTTCCATCCCGAAGATGGAGGGTGCCTACTCCTCGCTTCCGTTCACCGCGGTGAATGGAATCACGACGTAGGACAAACTCATTGGCACTCCGGATTAGTCATAACTTTCTCACTGACCTTCTCGGACTAGTTATGACTTTCTCACCGCCCGGGCCGTGTAATCATGCCATGTATGCAATTATGCCAACATCATAATTAACTCGTACATTAACACATGGCATCATAACATGATAAACATACTCATCATATCATTGGAAATCATTAAAGCATGGCAAGTGATCATCTCATATAATCAATCTCATCTAGTCTCAACTAGCAACCTACAAACCGCTATCCATTACAATACACTTGCCTCAACCACAGGCGACGGATTGGCGAGAAATAGAAGGCCCTCCCGTGGTGTAACACCCCGTAAAACTAAACTATAGAACAAGAAAATTTCGACAGCATCTCCCCTAAAAACAGGACATTACGGAAGCATTTCATGATAAGCAATTCAAACAAGAATATAAGCAATTCAACAATACTAGCGACAACAAGTCTAAGCCAACCGTAATCAAGTATAAGTTTAGACATAACAACAAATAGTCTAAGTGCAAATAAAATTCAGCAAGCTAATGTATTAAATAAACACTAGTTCATGGGAGTTGTGATGTCATTCGAAGGTTTATTGTGTTGCTAGCCCACCCCTCATGCTTATGTCTCTTGCACGCTACCTGAAAAACAACAAAACACAAGCAGTGAGATTGGGAAATCTCAGCAAGCAGAACAATTAACACATCATCACATCCATCAAGAATTTAACACACCACATGCTTTACTTTCAACACCACAACATTGATTACCACAACCTCAATAAAATGCTCATGCTTGTGCATATGCTTATGCCATGATCCTCTTCACCGTGCCCTTTCTCAGGAACACACGGTGTTGTACTGACTCACGATCGCGCCAAGGCGTCAACAAACTTCCAATGCATGATTATGCAGTTAATGCTTCATGCATGAATTCATTCATAAACTTCCACATTGAGTCCACATATTTGCATGCCATCATATAACATGGATAGAAAACAAATAACATTGTGATGAACTATTTAGACAATTCAACCAATAGGCAACATCATTCTTCTCTTTACTCATGGATCAAAGCAAAAACACATCATCACATTGCTAATCTAATTATTGCAATCTTCCTAGCAGATGATCAAACCATGTATGATTAATGTCATCGGAAAATATAACGAAGGCAATGCAAAACAACGATGTATAGCTCAACCCTAACACTACTTCCACTTGCCTTTACCGACGTAGACGACGGAACTAGTTGCGTCCAGAAGGGGCACCACCTGTACAAGCATATTTTCAGTATGTAATAACACCACAATTGATCACACAACTCAAATACGCAATTCCTACAACCCGTTCCCCTTTTCCAACACCGAAACCCCGTTCTGTCCGGACCGAACAGCAGCAACCCCCATTCTCTTTTTCGTATCTTTCTTTCTACAGAACAAAAAAATATGAAAAAATTACAGGAGCTAGATATTGACGAGATCTACAACTTTCCAGAAGATTATAAATTCTAATTCCTCTGTTAAATATGCCTAAACAGTCGTCCAACACAGTGGATGAAATCTGTTCCCAGATTCTGTTCGTCAGTTTGCAACAGCGATAACTCTCATAACACTTCCCCAAAAATTCTGAAAAAAATATAGAAGCTAGGTCTCGACGTTATCTACAACTTTCTAGTTATAGGTTTTGGCAGGAAAAATCATCTATGCCACGAAAAACGCGAAACAATCCGCGCTGCACAAATCCCCCTTCCAGAAACAGCACCACGTGAACATCTACCCTTCTCCCCCAACAAGATCCATCCAAAACCCTCACCACCAGATCCAATACACTCCTAATCCCTAGGTAAAACAGAGGTAAAATTTTGGGAATTTTACCTAGTGATCTCCCTTGCGAACCTACGAAGAACACGCGAAGAACCCCGAATCGGCGATCTGCTCGTCCTCCACGCCTCCACGGAGTCGCTCCTCGCCTTCTCCTTCGCGATTCGCGGTGGATCTTGAGCCACCACGTGGGGAGAGGAAGGGGAGGGAGAGGTGGCTGCTAGGGGAGGGAGAGGGAGTGGGAGAGGCGCCTAGGGTTTGGGGGTGTGGCCGGCCCCCGGGGGGGGGCACCGCTCGGGGGCCGGCCCACTTGGGGGGTGGGAGGTGGAGGTGGGAGGAGAGATTCCCGGTCCAGGCCCAGGTTTTCTTCGGCCTTTTACTCCCTAGCCCAAAACCCAAAATAAAAAAATTAAAATGCAGCATTTTCTTCAATTGTTTCATTCCCCGACAATTCCGTCAATCCTCTCCGAAACAAAAACAAGGAAGAAAAGTTCTAGGGCATCACACGGGGTCACACCACCTGCACATAGGGACCACACACTCACAATCAAGCCCACAAAACAGTACGCAAACCCTCATCTACCCCGACATGGCCAACTACTCGCAAAACCCGAAAACAGCGGTTCTGTCCCATCGGGATAGCAGCCTTCCAAAAGGCATAACTTGGGTTCTAAGACTCCGAATCAATTAAACGAGTACATCCTCTCATAGCTTAGGAAATTTACCAACTTTTTATAGGTATAGGGAAAGACTGATTCGGACTCTAAAGTTGTTTAATCTACAAAATACCGTGATCTGTTCCAATCACGTCATAGATTGTAACACGCTCGGTAAAACAGCCATAACTTTCAAACGGATGATCGGAATTTAACGTTCTTTATACCCACTGAAATATATTGAAATTATCTACAACTTCTTCAACAGGCGGATGACCAAATTCGGATTCTAAATTGGCGAAAAACTAAACCCTAGTTCGACTGCTCATGCTGTCCAAAACAGAGAACGTGGCAACAACTAGATCTAATCCAATCTACTCAATTCTAGCACCACCAATTGATCTAAAAACTTGATAAACACCCTTATAACAGTACCTAGACCAACCCCAAGGATTCCCATGGCCATACCAGTTTTAGGGAATCTCTGAAATTCAACATAAGGAACACTTTTGACCAAAAGCATTCAACCAAGATAGCAAACAACCAAACCAGTCCAGAAGGTTTTAAACACCAGCTTAGCATAAATACAATCATCTCTAGTGTTCTACTACGCTTTCCATTAAAGACTTCAAAATTCACTACTTACTCATTGAGAAAGTCCAACTGGTTTTAACAAAATTTACATGACAAATTCTTTCTCTAGTTATCATTCCCAACACTTTTAATTAAGGTTTAAGATGCTTATCACAAAGGCACCCAACCAAGACTACATTGACATGATCCCCACGGATCACCAAATCATATAACAACGTACACTACTACAGAATGGCACATTACTATCGGTTTTTTTCGGCCATCACCGTCGGTTTTGGTGGCGATACAAAGTCCAACGACAGTGATAAGGTAGATATATCACAGTCGGTTTTTAACCGACACTAATAATACATTATCACTGTCGGTTCTTTTTACGAACCGACTGTGATATTACACTTATCACAATCGGTTTTCTCTTAGAACCGATTGCGATAAGTATAATATCACAATCGGTTCTTATCTAGAACCGATACAAATGATTACATTATCACAATCGGTTCAGTTGTAGAACCGATGGGGATAATAATAATATCACAATCGGTTCTTTTTTAGAACCGATTCAAATTATTACATTATCACAATCGGGTTTTTTATGCAAACCGATTGTGATATCAGTACATATCCCAATCGGTTCCAGGTAAGAACCGACAGATATCAGATACATATCCCAATCGGTTCCAGTAAGAACCGATTGTGATACTGTACCTATCCCAATCGGTTCCAACAAATAACCGATTGTGATGATGTTACTGTCCATCGTCCGAAAATGGCCTCGCATTGACAATATGACACATTCATCACAATCCACAATATCACATAACATATACATCACAATCTACACACATTGCATTAAAATTAATATTGTTTACAACTGTAATGCATCACATTCACATTCAGATAAATTTTGTTTACACTTTATGGACTAGTATTTGCTTGAATGGTCTCTATATCTACCATCATCCGTTATAACTTCTGTCCAGTACCACTGGCATAAATGGTCTCGTAATTTCTTGAGATCAGCGTTGGTTAGGCTCTTCCGGTTGATATCAATGTCCTGCAAAATAGATAGTAGTGCACTAATATATTTAAGTCTTAAATTGGAACTAAAACATGCTGATAGTATTATGCTTGTAAACAAATATCACATAGACAGTAGTGCAAATAATCTGCTCTATACCTTAGGAAAAAGATGTGAGCGACCAACCAAAATCAGGATGTGATGCATCACGTAAAAGCCGCATAGATCATCGCACCCTTGTTGATGACATTGTGAACAAAGAAACTTAAATTAGGAGACGAATTAAAAATAGGTGTCGAAAAAAATCCTATGATAGACACTTGTACCTTGAAGCGCTTCCACTCGAGTTTGGTGCCTTGTTTATCATTGTGTCGGCCACGTTCAAAGAACGTAAGACATGAAAGCCCTATACATTGGAGAGATGCCATTGAGGTTAAAAATACGTAACGTAGTTCAATATGTAAAGTGTTAGGTTAGAGGAATGTACTTACTTCTGCAAAACAGGCTCGATCGCATATTCCATCGGTCTATTTTCGAGCGAGTTCAACGTGTAGACCTTGTTTTGACTCGGAACAACCACAAGTAGAACCCAATGGTTGCTTATTAAACGGTACACAATGCAAGAGAATAAGTTAATGCAAGGTTGAAGTGTGTACATGTAATTGAATTGTATAGTAGTACATACTCCTGGTGGTATGGGAAGAGAATGAAGTCCTTTTTTGCCTCCTCATGCAATGCCCGCTTGATGTATCCTGCAAGGAACTCCGATTGATACTTAGCCATGGTCGCAGACACCATCTCGGGTCGACAAACCCGACAGGTGTCGACCCGCCACGGCTCGCTGCCTCATGATCCTGCAATTCATGTCAATTGTTAAAAATATAATACAAAATCAATAAATAGTCATCTGATTGAGTATGGTGCGAGACTCACAGCGCCAGGATCGTATGGTAGAAATATCGACGGCTTTCAAGCCGTACATAAAGTACTGAGATCCTCAAAGCGATCGAAGGTCCCATCCTCGTTGCGGTGGAATTGGCGCGCTCGATACTTCACTATGAAATCGTGGCGAGGCTCGTCCTCATGTGACCTATCGATGTACCATCCATGTAGGTGGCGAGTGAACAAGCCCAAAGAATTCAATTCGTGGCTTGGGAGAAAGGGCTTTCCATGTATGTACCGCTTGTGATCATCAGGGTGTTCTGTGCCCTCTGACAACTTTGCCTTCTTCACGGAAGGACTCTCTGAACTCTGCTTTGTATCTTTCGTCATCGTGGTAGAAGTCCTTTTGCGCCCCACCTGCGCACTCAAAGATTTGTAGGCTGCAGCGTAGGTGCAGGAGGTGCAGCTGCAGGCGTAGGTGCAGGAGGTGCAGCTGCAGGCGTAGGTGCAGGTTGTGTAGCAGCGAGGAGCATGTGCAGCAGGAAGCAGCGATAGTAGGAGGAGCAGGAGCAAAGCGGAGATAGGAGGAGCAGGAGCAGCAGCAGGAGTAGTACCAGGAGCAGCAGCAGTAGTACCAGCAGTAGCGAAGAATGAGCAGACCAAAGAGCGCATGCAGTACTAGCAAAGAGTGAGTAGTAGCAATCAGCGTAGCGAGCGATAGCAGCGATAGCGATACCGGTAGTAGCGATGGCAGCGATAGCAGTGATAGTACCAGCGATGAGCAGTAGTAGCAGTACCAGCAGTAGCAGCAGGAGGTGCTTGCACTACGACACCCGTCGCGGGCCACTTGATGAACGACATCCGTGCTTGCCCAAGAGTGGTGATATCTTCGTTAGGGGAACTTCGAGGGCATGAGACATGTAAACATCGTGGACATAGTCCACCTGCACCCTCATGTAGCCCATCCCCAAAGGTATACCATGCACCGTGTCATCCTCCTTGCTTGGAAATGCAACCCCGCGCGCAGCCTCACTCTGTATTCCGTCGTCGATCAGGACTAGCCGGCACTTGGCGGGACCACGCAAGAAGTGATCGACATCTTCATCATAACTGTGTTAAGCTTACTCATGTACCTTTTGGTGCAAAGCAGTTATTACCTTGAGGTGTGGAATGCACAGTTCCTTATTGGAAGCGCACTGCTAGGGCGTAGCATAGGCGATGGTTGAGGAATCTGATTCGGGAGAACATCGCCATCATCTCAGCCATCATCTCGACCTTTAACTCCTCCTTCAACTCCTCCTTCATCTGCGCCTAATCCGCGCCTCACGTGCTTCCCATGATCTTGCCCTGGCACTGAAGCGCTCTCTCTACAAAGAAGGACCTCTTCAGATACTCCCGCACTGCGGCAAGCACCCGCCTTATGATCGGGCTTCGATTGCCGAACACAGGATGTCCCTTGACCCTTGGCTTTCAAATGCTCCTTGCTCTTTCTGCAGCTTACCTCCTCCTCGCAGTCGCAAGTATAAATTATTACTAAAATACAATGGGAATATAATATGCAATGTACTATGTTAGATATCTTACGATGGTTGTGACGACCATGCGGTCGCGGGGTTTGGAATGACAATCTGACCGCCGAGGTTTTCTTCGCCCTCGCTAATACCCGATCGCGTGCCGCTCCTCGCATATGTGGGAGTAAGGCATCGTTGTCCCGAAGGTTGCACACTCCTCTCGCTAGTCGCACCCACTCGCCTTCTTCCCTACATACCCACCGAACCGAGGTGGTGCGGCGTGTGTGTTACGCCTCTGTATAGCGATATTCTTCTCTCTCGGCTCCTCCGCCTCAGGCGTATTCCTCATCCTTGCAAACTCCTCCCAAACCTCGGGTGTAACAAATGGATAACTTTGGAAGGAGTACGGTCTTTCAACACGAACTTGGCATGCATGGTCACCCTGAAATGCCTCAAAGCCACACCCATTCTCTTCAAGGCGCACTGCCTCGCATTGATTTCATCTTCCTCTGGTATAATCCATTTTCCCTTAACTTCGTCCCACAATCGGTTCTTACGCTGTCGCTTACTTCCTTCCTCCAGTCCTTAATTGTGATCGGCACTCGCTCCTCACCAATTGGCCGAGAAAAGAGGAGTAGCGCCTTAAACGGCCAGGACCCGTGCAAACCCCTGGCATTGAAGCGGAGCACTTGCGGCGTTCTCCTGTGGCTCCTTTATTCGGTCCTCTGGCCTTTCTAACCTTCCTCGATGGGGTAGCGGACCTTCTTCTCTCTGGCGTTGAGCCGGTGCTCTCTCTTTGCGACATTTCGAAGTAAGTACGTATATGTCAAACCTAAACTTCATGAGAGGAAGCAATTCAAATTTCAAATAATAGAAAACAATTCACATGTCTATTTGTAGACCGACTAAGTACGTACGTACCAACGATGACTCCTAATCTCTAATTAGGTTAGGTCCTAATCCCATTCGAGGATATGTGGTTCGAGCAAGTTCCTAAGCTGTTGTACAACTCTAGAGAAATTGCAAAGATCTTCGCTGTTCTCCAAATACACGTCTCGACAACAGGTCAAGAGGGTGTGTATTCGAAGAACACCAGGGAGATGCTGCCGAAACTTTCTCTAGAGTTTGTACAACAGCTTAGGAACTTGCCCGAGCCACATATCCTCGAACTGTCCAAAAAACGTGGACAATACTGAGATCGCTTATTTATAAATATGCCATTTTAGCATACTTATAAACAAGCACCCTCGAACGGGAGACGCATAGGTTACGCAACTAAACTCGATAATAAAGTGCGATAATATAGCATGTGTTACAAGTTTCAAATTGCAATGATGGATTGCTCTCAGATTGCTATAGAAGGGTTGCTAAATTAATTAGCCGTCCAACTTCTAGATGGCCAATATATCACCGGCTATTACATCTAAAAATTTCAGGATTACAACCCTAGAACAACACTGCTCTAGCACAGAAAACAACAAGTACAAAGATAGCACGTAATGAATATAGCACTAATCTAACCCTACCACAATGCATTAAGAGCAAGTGCCACCAAATTGTCACTAAGAGCATAAAGGAATAAGCACAAAGATCGCTCGACCTAGAACAATGCATTAAGAGCAAGTGGCACCAAATTGTCGACTAAGAGCGGTGTTGTTCTAGGTCTAGCAAGTTCCTTTAATGATCGATTAATCAAGCCTCATTCAAAAGCAATCATCATCGAGCTATTTACAACCAATTACAGCCCACGATCCAAATGCATCTTACAAAGGCCGAACCGAGTCGGCAATGGGGAGGAGCCGATGGGGACGCGCCGATTGGGGGGAGGAGCCGAGGGGGAGGCGCTGGGGAGGAGCCGAGGGGGAGGCGCTGGGGAATCGCCGGAGGGGGAGGCGCTGGGGAGGAGCCGGAGGGGAGGCGCCAGGGGGAATCGCCGAGGGGGAGGCGCCAGGGGAATCGCCGGAGGGGGAGGCGCTGGGGAGGACCGGAGGGGAGGCGCCGGTGGGGAGGTGGTCGAGCTAGGGTGTGGGATCGAGGAGCCGGAGGGGAGGCGCCACGGGTACCCGCCGATGGGGAGGCGCTGGGAGGAGCCGAGGGGAGGCGCCAGGGGAGGAGCCGAGGGGAGGAGGCGCCCACGGGTACCCGCCGATGGGGAGGCGCCGGGGAGGAGGCGGAGGGGAGGCGCCGGTGGGGAGGTGGTCGAGCTAGGGTTGTGGAATGAATTGAACGAAATCGGTCTTGGCGCCGAAATGAACTGAGTATGCGCGCCGAAATGAAAATGCTCTGGGTTTTATCACGGTCGGTTAACCAAAGAGACCGATCGCAATATGTGGAGTATCTGTGTCGGTTCTATAGAAAAACCGATCGCAATATGTTGAGTATCTGTGTCGGTTCTATATAAAAACCGATCGCAATATTTGGAGTATCTGTGTCGGTTCTATAGAAGAACCGATCGCAATTATACTATCTGTGTCGGTTTCCTAAACGAACCGATTGTGATGACTATGATCCAATTTCTATTTTTTTTAAAAACAGAGTCTTCATTCAAAAGAGTCGAATAATTCAAATCTTTTTCAAATTTGCTATACTATAAGATCCATTTGACATATATATTCCACAAAATGCTACATTAATACAGGGAATTCTTACAACTTAATTTATTTAAAATACAACCCTTCTTGATGATCTACACGCATGTAATGTGTTCCATGTGTGCCGTCGTCACCGCTAAGACATGCCCCATGCAAACGGAGGTGTTTCATCAAATTGGTTGTACTCTTCTTCATCTACGACATTTTCAACTCCAACAATCCTCCTCTTGCCATGAAGTACGACGTGCAACCTCGGATTGGCCGGATCACGCACGTAGAAAACTTGAGTTGCTTGCTTTGCGAGGACGAACGGTTCATCTCTGTAGGCGATCTATTCAGATCAACAATTGTAAAACTGTCTTGTCGACCTTAACTCCGTGAGGAAGTCTCACCCACTTACATCGGAACAATGGAACTTGGTATATTCCGTAGTCGAGCTCCCATATTTCTTCGATCATCCCGTAGTAACAGATTCATTGCAGTTGACGATCCTCTAATTGAGTGATCATCGGACAAAGCATCTATGCTCACACCATTTATTTTGCTTTGTACTCTTTGCATCTTGACTTTCAAGATAAAATGTGTAGCCATTAATATCGTGAACCTTGCCATGTCTCAGTATATTAAATCTTGGTCCGTCGACCAACCATTTGACATCCTCGGTACTAACGGAGACCTTCACCTTTTCTTTGAACCATGTGAGGAATCGATCGTTGTGTTCTCGTGTGATGGAAAGCTCATCCATAAGTGGATTCTCTTCCGTAATATCAACTTGTGCTTTGTTGGATGTATGGATGAACTTCATACTGTGTTGCAAGACTGTGAAATGCGCTTTACAAGACATATCAAATTGTGGGCTCATTAGATTTGACCCAATGGTTCCTTTGCCACCAAGTCTGCCCTCATGACGAGATATAGGAACACCAATCGGTTGTCTTTTACCTAGGTAGTCCACGCAGAACTCAATAACCTCTTCACCCCATAACCTTCAATAATACTACCCTCAAGGCCGACCTATTCCTCACGTATGACTTTAATATACCCATGTACCTCTCGAACGGATACATGTAACGCAGGAATGCGGGTCCACAAATCTTAATCTCTCTAACAAGGTGAACAACGAGGTGGACCATGACCTCGAAGAACGACGGAAATGCATCTCAAGTCGACAAAGAGTCGCACCACCTCACTGTAAGTTGTCTAGTATATCGGGATCAATAACCTTGCATGAAATCGCATTGAAGAAATAGCATAGCTTCGTGATTGCCAACCTGACGTCATATGGTAGGATATTTCGATTGCAACAGGAGCATTTGGGTCATCAAGACATGACGATCGTGGGACTTCATACCGATCAACTTCAAATCATCCATAGACACAAGCTTCTTAATGTTTGCGGAGTAGCCCGATGGAACTTTAATATCGTGGAGACACTTGCAGAGGTCTTCTTTCTCTTTCTTGGATAAGGTGTAGCATGCAGCGGGGATGTACGGCCCTTTTCCATCCTCCTCCATCACTGCAAGCTTGGGCCTGATCCCCATGTAGGTCATATCACGGCGAGCATTCAAACCATCCTTGGTCTTCCCAGGTATGTTCAGCAGGATGCCTACCAAATTATCACAAACATTTTCTCAACGTGCATGACATCAATACATTGACGGACATCTAACTCCTTCCAATATGGTAAGTCCCAAAATATCGACCTCTTTTTCCAAATGGTCCTAGGACGAACAGATTTACGGCTCTTACCATACTGAACATCGATATCCTCTACACGTGAATATACTTGCCTTCGGTCATAGGCTGCGGGGCTGCACGAACTTCCCTCTTTCCATCAAATTTGTCATCCATCTTACGATATCGATGACTTCGGTAGAAACCTCACGGTGACCCATGTACACCGCTTTTCCTCGAATCGGCAGCCACAAGCTATCGGTGTCCTCTTCACAAATTGGACAAGCTTTGGCTCCTTCGTGCTATAGCCCGCCAAATTACCAAAGGCTGGAAAATCATTTATGGTGCAAAATATCATAGCCCGTAGGATGAAGTTCTCTCTTTTGTATGCATCCCACACCTCAACCCCACATTCCACAATTTTACCAAATCCTCAATTAGTGGTGATAGGTACACATCAATATCATTACCCGGCTGTTTGGGACTGAGATTAGCAACGACATCATGATATACTTCCGCTTCATGCATAACCAAGGAGGCAAATTGTAGATACACAACAAAAGCGGCCAAATCTTGTGTCGATCGCTCATATTACCAAACGGATTCATACCATCCGTACTCAATCCAAATCTTATGTTCCTCATCTCGGCACCAAACTCCTCATGTTGCCAATTAATGTTTCTCCATTGAGCCGAATCAGCGGGATGTCTCAACTTGCCATCTTCCTTTCGGGATTCATAATGCCAACGCAACAATTTTGCCTCTTTAGGATTTGCAAATAACCGCTCTAAACGGGGAATGATGGGCAAATACCATAACACCTTGGTGGTGCCCCTCTTTTCACATCTTCACCGTCGTCAATTAGGTTCTTACGCTTCTTGTCATTACGCTTCTCATTTTGTTTGTATCGGGGTACACCACAAACAGGACAAATGCGCAGTTCCTTATGGACGTTGCGGTATAGTATGCAATCATTTGGACATGCATGTATCCTTTCTATTTCCATTCCCATGGGACATAATAGCTTCTTCGCTTCATAAATACTTGTTGGCAACTCGTTTCCCTCTGGAAGCATATCCGATAGAAGTATTAAAAGTGCATTGAAACTTGTATCTGTCCAACGGTGTTTTGCCTTCAGTTCAAACAATGCAAGAACCGAACCCAACTTGGTGTATTCCCCTTTGCAACTTGAAAACAATGGTTTGGCATCGTCATCCATCAAGCTTTTAAATTTTTCGAACTCTCTTTCCGTGTAATTTCCCTCCACATCCCGCAACATTTGATCTAAATTATCGTCATCGAACATATCACGCTCCAACTCGTGATCGGCTTCCAGCATGTCTTCGCTGCGTAGCACAGAGGTACTACCTATCTCCCCATGATGGATCCAACACGTGTAATTCCTCACGAAGCCACGTCGAATCAAATGCCCTTCAATTTGAGCTGAGTTGTTAAATCTCCTGAGATTGGTGCAATCAATACAAGGACAATATATGAACTTTACACCCCTCATAACCATATCTTCTTCTGCAATTTTTATGAACTCCTTAACTCCCCTCTGAAATTCAGCACTCACACGGCTTTTGTGATACATCCATTCTTCACGGTCCATCTACAAGTAAACCGCAAACAATAAATTAATAATGCCCTAATCAATGAAATAAAAGAAGGGTTGAACCCGAAAACAAAGTTTTTTTGTTGAATGATCTTATATAAAGAAACGTATATCTGTAGACCGACTAAGTACGTACGTACCAACGATGACTCCTAATCTCTAAGTAGGTTAGGTCCTAATCCCATTCGAGGATATGTGGTTCGAGCACGTTCCTAAGATGTTGTACAAACTTTAGAAAATTTGGCGACATCTCATTGTTCTCCAAATACACGTATCGACAACATGTCAAGAGGATGTGTATTCGGAGAACACCGCCAGGAGATGCTCGCCGAAACTTTCTATAGATTTTGTACAACAGCTTAGGAACTTGCCCGAGCCACATATCCTCGAACTGTCCAAAAAACGTGGACAATTCGAGACTGCTTATTTATAAATATGCCATTTTAGCATACTTATAAACAAGCACCCTCAAACGGGAGACGCATAGGTTACGCAGCCTAATTAACTACGTACTCTATCATTGATCATATTAATTATATTGACACAATTATGACATGTAATGTACACATTGACCAAATAAAAACTAATTTAAGTCCTACCGCAAATATTGAAGGGATTTATAAGAATTAATGCTGATCACCTTCGAGGAAAGCCACAAACGAGGGGAAATCTAGCTCTGATCAAGCTAGCTAGGGTTTCAATTAACTTTAACCTTCAACGACCGATCTCCTACACCCCTCGTTTCTCAACCATACACTCGCTAATGACACCAAATCAAAATCGAATAATGTATGTTAATACAAAATTGAAGGGATTCAAGGAATGGGGCCCACCTTTTGAATAAAGCCACAAGTAAGCTAGGCAGGAAAATAGAGAAATCGCCTAGCGAACCAACTCGACGAGTTAATAAGTTCATCCCGAGTCCAGATGGTACATATATAAACCTAGCGAACCTCACCACAATCGGTTCTATACAAGAACCGCTTGTGATTATTTATTTATCACCGTCGCATATGTAAAACCGATCGTGATAATTTGGATCCTCAACATCGGTTTCTTTATAGAGCGAAACCGGATAATGTATCTCAGTATCGGTTCTAAAAAAGAACCGATCGCAATAACATAGGTCATCACGATCGGTTACGGATATGAACCGACACGGATATTATCGCACCCCTCGTCTTCCCCGCCAATTTGACCGTTCAAACATATAGCTCCTTTCATATAACTCCTTTCATCGATATCGGGGGTACTCTTCCAAGGTTTGATCGCGTTCCTTTCTTCTCTGCAAGGTCTAACTTCTCTGCAAGGAACGTACGGTGACTCCATATAGCTCCTTTTCTGATCTCTTTCATATAGCCCCTTTCTTCTCTGCAAGGTCTAACTTGATCCTTTCGTCGACCGCAGCAATGGCAGCGCCTCCTTCTCCGGCAAGGTCTGAGGAATCCGTGGAGTCACCGTACGTTCCTCCAGCGCCCTCACCGCCGCCGGCAGCGCCGCCTCAGCCTCCGGCGCCTCACTCCGGCGTGGCGCCGGCGCCCCACCTGTCTCCCATCCCTCCCAGCGCCTCACCCCATCCGAGCGCCTCCAAAGCCAGCAGGAAGCGCCGCAGAGATGGCGATCAAGACGGCATTTACGGCGAGGAGGAGGAGGAGGACGCATTTACGACGAGGAGGAGGAGGAGGAGGACGACGACGACGAGGAGGACGAGGAGGAGAAGAAGGAGGAGGAGGAGGAGGAGGAGGTGGAGTACCAGCGCCGATCACCATAGGGACCGGCGCCTGCCTAGATCGGGTTCATCATCTCGAGGATGAACCATCACTAGTCCGCGTAGTCTCGGTGATACCGACTCTGGCGACTCGGGTGACTCGGCTGACTCGGGCTGGTAAATGTAATATATTAGCTGTAATATATGTTTAATAATTATAAACAATGGATGTGGTGATATATATTGTAATGAAAGTACAATCTGTGGAAGACTAATGTTATATATATTTTGCATCACTACATGTGTCTATATAAATTGTCCGAGAGTTGAACCGCGAGTTGGGATTCTAGCAGAGCGGTACTATTCATCGTCAGAAAAACAAGTTGCACAAATATTAAAGCATGAATGAAGGGTAGATGAGGTCTGTGTTGGGATTCTAGCAGAGCGGTCCGTGTTGGAGTTTGTTTTTCTTGTTCCCTGAAGGGGAAATCTGTGAGGATCTCACAATCGGTTCACGGAAAAGAAATGATTGTGATAACCCTGTGCTCATCACAATCGGTTTCTTCCCAAAACCGATTATGATAATACCATCTCATTGCAATCGGTTGGAAAAGAACTGATTGTGATAACCAATGCTCATCACAATCGGTTTCTTCCTCAAACCGATTGTGATAATACCTACTCATTACAATCGGTTCTATATAAAAACCGATTGTGATAAAACAATGATTATCACAATCGGTTCTTATCTAGAACCGATTGGGATTATTATCGTATCACAATCGGTTCCCTCTCAGAACCGATTGTGATAACCTGTTACCAAGATTTCCAAATGGAATATACTTATCACAATCGGTTTTTTACTCAAAAGTTTAGAACCGACACAGATGAAGCGATAGTAATGTGTCATTCTGTAGTAGTGGTATTCTATATTTCCAACATAGTACTTCAACATCTACTTGTGCATGGTCAACCTATCAATTTTATTTCATCCATACTTCAACATCTTGCCAATTAAAACTTGTTCAATCAATAAAATGATTTCAACAAATAAGTATTATCTCTACAAGATAAAATTTGTGCATATGATTGTAGGATATACATTCATCAAGCATAAAATCCTACATTATGCTAATTATCCATGGTCCACTCCATCACAGCATGTTACAATAACCTCCATTTTTAACAAGGATTTTCAACAGTTAATCTAAACAATTACCACCACTACTAAGTCGTCAATATCATTAAATGAGCAAAATCATAAGGACGACTGCAATGTTTTTAATTACTCTATTCATATATCATAACCAATTGTCACTACATAACATACTCCAACTATTAGAATACATTTAATAAGTTAGACCAACACAATGTTCTTAAAACAACAACAAAACCTATACTTTCCCAATTGACATCGGTACTAGCCTTTATAGGAACACATACGCATACTTCCAAATATACTAATGGTTTGCAACAACATAGAAAGCAACTCTAATCAACTACCAAGTTAAGGTCACAAGCCAGCATGATTAAATTTCTCTATTAACACGTTAAGTTAGAACATCTTTAAACAACCAGCAAGGTTTCTTTAACAATCTCAGTAGTTTACATCACCTTAATGTTCTAACTATGCATCAGGTTTTAGAACTTTAAACATTATCGAGGGTCATAAGCACTTTCAAAGCAAGGCAATAGATTCTAAGCATGTACATTAACACATTTAATCATTCTCGCTATAGAGTAATCTACAACACTAGAAGTTCATTTAATCTTGAGCTAAACACAAATATTACATTTAACTAATTCAACTCACCAATTAACTTAAGAGCAAATCATTTCCATAAACCACATTGTTACATACTACATGACTTGCTAAACAACCATTTTCACTTTTAACAAACAGGATGCAACTCCACTTTTAAATATAACCACAACTCAAGAACCAAAACGAACACCGATAGACAATTTCTCCTTTTCCAGGCAAGGAAGAAAACAAAACTCCAACAGAAATGCAGGAGAGCTCAACTCTCAAGTTCCCAAATTTGCCCACAAACTCTTCAAGAAATCTCAAGCTCTATACTTCCAAGAAGGAAGAAGGATGCACTAGGGAAAACCAAATGTTCAACCAAACCTTTTCCAATAAAGATTCAAAACTTAGCTCCACCCAACCTAAGGTCGGCACTAGGAGAACTTCAACTCTTTTCTTAGATAGGGAGGACAACAACCACATATGTTTCCTCCCTAAGACAATCCACAATAACCAGCAAAACCGGGTGTCAAAGCAAAAGGCGACTAAAAAGGCGCAATGCTAAATTCCTCTTCTTCGTCTTCACCCAAGGAAGACAAAACCAAGAAACACCGAAGGGACTCTCTGCGAAACATCCAATTCCAAACACTTTTCTTTTGATTTCAATTACTAAAATCAAGAAAAAACACCCAAAACCGAACGTCAGAATGGTAAAGATCATACGAAGGAATCCACCACCAAACTCTTCTATTTAACTCTAGTAAACTACCCGATCTAAGACAAAAAGGATAAGCACTCTTCTCCTACAGGGGTTAGTAGTTCTTCGGTGATGGCGCTAACCGGCCACACCGTCAAACCTCACCCTTACTATGAAATAAGAGAGGTGGCTGAAACCCTTCGGCAAAAAAACTCCACTTTATGAGAACAACAAGAACAATTCAATCATTTATCTCATTGACATAGCAACATGCATTAACAAATGAAGCGTTGAACATCATAGCTTAAATACAACATTTAAGCGTAAAGAAACGATACCCATACCCTTTCCTACTATGCATCCATGTGTGTCAAATTTTAGATTAGTTATACCACTTTTGCAAGTTTTAATGTTGCTATCCTATGACAAAATTTTAGTTAAAACCTAAGCCATGTTTCTAAGTTATTCCACATCACATTTTAGTTGTATCCTATAGCATGACACTAAAAATACACATTCCAGGGACCTACAGCCCGCTCTGATACCAACTGTAACACCCCGGCATCTAGTATGCCCGAATGCTACCAAACATAGACTAAACATCAACTAAATTCCATACATGAAGACAAATTTCAGCAAAGGCACAAATGCTAAACACTGAAATTTTGGCAGCATCTCCTTTGTTTTATCATGATTTGAACGATAGCAATATCATAGCAAAATATTTCATAACATAAGACATCTAAAGCAGCAATATATAATGGATAAAACATCATCATAAACAATTAAACCAAAACCAACCACACAAACATCTATAGCTAAGCAAAGAGGATCAACAGCACATTAAAATTAATCCATACACCTAGTTCAGGGCACTATTATTATGATCATGACTCAAGGTTGGTAAATGTGACTAGAACTACGTGAAGATGTGTAGCTAATGCCCTTTCCCACATGCCGATGTCATGGTACCTGAAAAAAACAACATAAACACAAGCGTGAGTTCATCACTCAGCAAGTATATTGCAATGGTACAAACAAAAACAATTACATGGCAATAATATCTCACATCATGTAAACCATCTCATTCATGATCACATATCATTATCATCATCATCATCATCATCATTATGTATGCAATGCAATGCTATGCTCATGTCTCCTTGGAAACTCATACCGGTATGGTTGAGTACACACCCGTCGGTGTGCACCCTCTCCCCCCTTCCATCCCGAAGATGGATGGTGCCTACTCCTCGCTTCCGTTCACCATGGTGAATGCAATCACGATGTAGGACTTACTCATTGGCTCTCCGGAATAGTCATAACTTTCTCACCGACCTTCCCTGGACTAGTTATGACTTTCTCACCGCCCGGGCCATGTAACATGCCATGTATGCAAATATGCCAACATCATAATTAACTTGTACATTACACATGGCATCATAACATAATAAGCATACTCATTATATCATTGGCAATCATTAAAGCATGGCAAGTGATCATATCATATAAGCAAATTCATCTAGTCTCAACTAGCAATCTACATATCGCTATCTATTACAATACACTTGCCTCCACCACGGGCGACGGATTGGCGAGAAGTAGAAAGCACTCCCGGGGTCGCACCACCTGCATATAGGGACCACACACTCACAATCATGTCCACAAAACAGTACGAAAACCCTCTTCTACCGCGACATCACCAACTACTCGCAAAACCCAAAAACAGAGGTTTTGTCCCGTCGGGACAGCAGCCTTCCAAAAGGCATAACTCGTGTTCTAAGATTCCGAATCAATTAAACGAGTACATCGTCGCGTAGCTTAGGAAATTTCCCAACTTTTTCTAAGTATATGGAAAAGCTGATTCGGACTCTAAAGTTGTTTAATCTATAAAATACCGTGATCTGTTCCAATCACGTCACAGATTTTAACACGTTTGGTAAAACAGCCATAACTTTCAAACGGCTGGGCAGAATTGGACGTTCTTTATACTCACTGAAAGGTATTGAAATTACCTACAACTTCTTCAACGGGTGGCCAACCAAATTCTGTGTCTAAATTGGTGAAAACCCAAACCCTAGATTGACTACTCATGCTGCCCGAAACAGAGAACGTGGCAACTTCTAGATCTAATCTAATCTACTCAATTCCAGCACCACCAATTGATCTAAAAACTTTATAATCACCCTTATAACAGTACCTAGACCAACCCAAAGGATTCCCATGGCCATACCTTCGCCCAACGCACGAAAACCCAATGGATCTCCTCCCGGTTCGCGCGATCTCCTTCCTCGCTCCAAATCCACCGGATCTCGTCATCGCGGAGCGCTCCAATGGATGGATCTTCGAGGTGTTGAGGTGGAGAACTCCCCTAGGGGCAGCAAGGGAGGTGGAGAGGGGAGGATAGGGGTGGTGGCGCCATGGGGGAAGATGGAGAGGAAGGGGAAGGGTGGAGGCGCATGGGGGGGCTAGGGGGTGGCGGCTAGGGTTGGGAGAGGGAGTTTGGGGCGCACCAAGGGGTGGGGGCCAGATTTGGCTGCCCAAAAGTCCCCCCCTTGGGCCCAAACCCTTCCACAGGAGGCCCAATTGAACCTCCAAGGCCCAAAGTCCCCCGGAGAGGCCCAAACACCCGAAAACGGCCCAAAAACACGCTAGAAACGGCATAACGTAAAGTTTTAACCTCCATTTTCACATTTTATAAAGTTTTTGACCTCAACATTCACATTTTATAAGATACGACACTCCGTGGTGTCACAGGGCAAGGCTTAGGCCGACCCTCGAGGGCCAAGCCGGGCTTGGGCCGCTCGAGAGGGTGCTAGGTGCTCGGACCGGATGAAGATGGCCCAACGAGTAGGTATGGATGGGAGGAGGGTTGACATGAGGTTCCTCGTGGCACATGTCATGCGATTGATGATCCCCTGCAGGGTGAATAAGCGATTCGAATTGCCGTGCTCTCGGATATAAGCACGCTTGGTCATCGCACATTCAACGTAGTAATAACTTGAACTTGATGATAGTTGGATGCAGTGGTGATACTTGTTGTGTTGACACTTGCTTTTCATTAACTGTAAAGTTTTAGAATTTACTCTAGTAATAGGTGCTGTTTGTAAACGCTAAGAAATTGGTGAATTGAGTATTGAACTGTAATTAAGAAGTAGGGTGCGCTCGCGCACACCCCAGCAAGAAGCAACTAGTCGAGTGCGCGTCACACGCGCTTGGCTGGAATAGCTCCGATTGGGTAACCCTCCAACCCGCTCGGAGGCTCGGGGGCTACACCCACCAGGTGTGCTCGCGCGCACCCGGAACAATTGGCAGAATGAGTCTGCCAAGGCGAAGCTAAATCCCCGATCGCTTCTGACGAGAGCGCAGTCGGGGGCTACTAACGAATACTTATACCATGGGTATTCCCAGCAGCCCGGAACCTCGAGCGGGCTGCCTTCAAGGCCCAGCTCTAGCCGGAGACCTGTGGGCTGCAAACAAGCTCGATCCCCGACCAGGCTCCAGCTCGAACACCCTGTCCAACCTTCTCCGACCGCCCGGGTCGGAGAGCCCCCCGGTTGGGCGTTCCGACACTCGAGTACCTACCCTGCCAAACTCGACGTCCCAGGACATCCGTGTCAGGGTAGGTGGCTCCTTCCCAAGGTGTCAGGGGAGCCGCCTGCGAAATCAGGCTCCAGTCCCATCGCTCTGACACGCAAAAGGAGGGAACGTTCCCTCCCAAGGCCTCAAGGGTCATCCGCCATTAAAACTAGCAGCCTAACAAGCATACGAGACGGTGCGTCACGTCCCCCGACAGGACGAAACCTTCCTTCCGCCGCAAGCCTATCGATCAAGCATGCGGGGAGGTGGAGGCTGGTCGGACGCCAAGGCCGAAGATCAAACCCCGAGACACGACACCCCTTCTCTTTCTTTTTTCCTTTCTTTAGAGGAGCTCCCGTGTAACCTGCCGCTCCCGTCTATATAAGGGATAATAGGGGGTGTGAGGGGTGAGTGTGATAACATTTTGAGAGAACACTTGGACAACAAACAAACCCTAACTTCGTCCTGGAAGTGGCGATTGTAATACCTCAGAAGGGCATATACATAGCGAACGAACCGGAGTAGGGATATTCAGCCCGAACCAGTATACACTTTGGGCTCCCTTGAGTCAGGCCATTCGAGGAGAGGGAACGCGCGACCCCCCTAGACCAAAAAATCATATTGCCGGTGCTCGAAACACCGACACATATCTTCCGATTTCTTCACGGAATGCTTCGAAACTCGGGGTTTTCTTCAAGAAACTTTGGGGAAGGGTTTAAGGATTCCAAGGGATGGTTTTTAGGTTTTGGTTGTGTAACACCCCAGCTTCTACTAAGCCCTGAATGCTACCAAACATAGATTACGTATCATCTAAATACTACAAATAAAAGAAAATTTCAGCAAAGGAACAATTGCTAGAACTGAAAATTTCGGCAGCATCTCCTTTGTTTAATCATGATCTCGAGCAACCATAATAGCATAGCAGAATATGACATAATATGAAACATCTAAAACAGCAATAATAAGCGACACAGAAGCAATATAAGTCCACTTTAAGCATCACAAGGTCATCATTAGCCAAATGAAACGAATAAGGCAATCCTAGCACACATCTAAACCATAAACATCAATTGTATCACATTAAGTTTATTGTCATGACTCCAAATGATTCCATTGTGGAATCAATTGCGTGAACTACGTGGAGATGTGTGACTATTCCCCCTTTCCCCTCATGCCGATTTCAAGGTACCTAAAAACAACATAAAACACAAGCGTGAGTTCAAAACTCAGCAAAGTGTATTGTAATGGAAAAACAAAGATCAAGTCAACAAACCATCATCACCAATCTCCAAAAACACATCATAACACAACATGGTTAGCATTCCAAACATCTTTGAAGCATCCATGTATTCATCTCGTGAGCAACTCATAAGTATTCACATCGTCATCTCATAAACATCATCATATACATATTTCATTAATGAATTGCAATGCACATGTCTCCTTGGAAACTCATACCGGTATGGTTGAGTGCACACCCGTCGGCATGCACCCTTTTCCCCCTTCCATCCCGAAGATGGAGGGTGCCTATCACTCGCTTCCATTCACCACGGTGGATGGAATCACGATGTAGGTCTTACTCAAGAATAGCCCCGGACTAGTCATAACGGTTCTCACCGACCCTCCCGGAATAGTTATGACTTATCTCACCGGCCGGCCATGTAAATATGCCATGTATGCAAAATGGACAACAACGTACACATATATAGGAGTATTGCATATCATCACATGGCATGTAATCCACTTATCAACAATAAGTACATTTAAGTCATGGCAGAATGGCTTCATATCAAGCAATACATGTAATTCATGGCAAGACAACATGTTATCTATTCCAAATATTATGAAGCACAACTAGCAACACATATAGCATACAATCCACACAACACACTTGCCTTCAATTGCGGGCAACGGAGTGACGAGAGGTTGAGGGCACTCCCGGAGGCACACCACCTGCAAACACGTGCCACACACTCAAATCAAGCCCATAAAACAGTACACATACATCCCACTACCCCGACTTCGCTTACAACTCCTAAAATCAGAACACAGCAAATCTGTCCCTTCGGGACAGCAGCCTTCCAAAGGGCATAACTTCGGTTTTAGGACTCCAAATTGAATAAACGAGTACATCCCCGCGTAGCTTAGGAAATTTCCCAACTTTTTCTAGTTATAGGTAAAGACTAATTCGGACTCTAATGTTGTTTAATCTAACGTTGAACACGAACTGTCCCAATCTCGTCACCGATTTGACAGCGCTCGGTAAAACGGCCATATCTCCCAAACGGCTGGGCGGATTTTAACGTTCTTTATATGCACTGAAAGATAAGGAAATTATCTACAACTTCCTAAAAGTCCGTACGGTCAGATTCAAAATTGAAATTGGCGAAAACGCCTGCCCTAGTTCGGGTTCCCAATCTGCCCGATCAGAACGCGAATACAACTCTAGTTTTCAACAAATCTACCCCATGGCAGCACCTCCCATGATCCAAAAACATGATAATCCACCACTACACAGCATCTAATCAATCCCCAAAGGTTTCCCCCATTACCTTCTTGAAGAACCACGAATCGATCGCTCTCCTTCGCGCGAACTCCACCCGATCTCTCCCCACGCGACGTGGCCACCGGTTCTCCTCGTCGCGGATTCTCCTACCAGCGAGGGCAGCACCATGGCGTGGCATGGCAGCGAGGGCGACGCAGCAAGGGCACGTGGTGGTGGGGGAGGAGGCGCAAGGAGGAGGGGTGGTGCGGCTTGGGGTGTGGAGGAAGAGGAGGAGGGGCTAGAGGGAGGAGGAGATGGGAGATGAGGGGATGGGGGCTGTGGAATGGAGGGGTGGGGGCTAGGGCAGCAGGGTGTGCTGCCCCCCCACTACTCCCACATGGGCCCAAGTGCCCCACCTCCGGCCCACGAATTCCCCCCAAGGCCCAAATCGACCTCGGAGAGGCCCGGAAGCCCGGAAACAGCCCGAAACGCGTTAAAACGTGAAATCTCAGGGTTTTAGTTGCAAAATCCCCAACTTATCCCATTTTACCACATTTTATAACCTATTATCACAAATTATAAAGTCTCGACATTCCATAGTATCACATTCTACCCCCCTTAACTGGATTCGACCTCGAATCTTACACGTCAACTCTAAAACCATGCCCACTAGGGACTCATCTTCTTTGCGAACTCAACACACCCACGCAAAGACTCAAACAGTAGCAACGACAACTCAATTCTCCAAATCCATCTATTAACAAGAGTGACTTGACTTAGCTTAGCTAAGCACAACTTGACATGATTCCTCATTTACTTCAATCTCTATCATGATTCATAAACTCCGAATGACACAATCATCTTGAAACACATCCCTTTTTCATCATTAGTATTAAAACGGTCAACCGAGGTTCCAAACTTGAACCCCCCCAAAAAGACCATTTACGCAAAACCCCATCTCTTCCAATTATTTGACCCCTTTTCGCAAGGAATCAAAATTTACTAATGTCATCTTCGCTCATAGCTTACATCAACCATACTTTCCTTTCGACTGCCAACCACATTACACTTTTCATTCTATCCTCTCCCAGGCATAACGCACACCCAGGGACGTCTAGCTAAGACAATGTCCACGACAAAGCATTTTACATCACAATTTCTATAACATTTGCTTCCACCCAACGATACTTTCAACCAAATTCAAACCACGACATCAACAACCTCCATCATCATCCACCCTCACTAATGTCCAGCACCTAGCCCAAGTTAGGACCGTAATTCACTACCAAATCTCAGTTGGCACTTTTCCCAAGAGGATGTCGCCCTCACAAACCATTCACACAAACAACGAAGCCCACGAGTATAGCTCTTAGATTATACTCAACAATAACCCGAGGCCCTTCTTATTCTCGCTCCTATCAATAGTGCAAAAGAAGTACGATTCTTTTGAATCCAAGTAGACCACATACAACAACTCGAACCTCAAAGCGCCACAAATCACTTTGGAAAGAACCCTGATAACATTGAAAGACCACCCTTTTGCTTTTCCTAAGTCAAGCCGCAAAGGAAAACTCAAATCTCCAATCAACGCGATACAATTCGCATCGGGGAGCACTCAAACAAATAGAGACTCCACATAATTCTCTTGACAGAAGTTCTCAACAATTAAAGACAACTCGACTCGCTTTCACCACAGCCAAACTTTTCACTTTAACCAAAATCAACATCTTGGAAGAGAACTGCCACAAAAAAACTCTCGAAGAGAAAGGGAAACTCAAATCCCTTGAATAACAAAACAAAAATACCAGCATTTATCCATTCATTCATTTTCATGCTAGAGAGCAATGAAAATCTCGATTCATAACACGAATGCGAATTCTACAAGAGCACTCCGGATTTGTCATATGTCTCTATATGACTTTCTCACCGTCCTGGCTCAACAACTCTTTTATGCATATAAAAACGATGTCATGAATCTTTTTCACCATTTATTCATCATGTAACCACGATACCCATTAACCATTCACACAGAGACTTCAATCTCTTTGTCACATGATTGACACCCAACAACATCGATGGTTGCTCAAATTCGCATAACCTACGACGGCGTTAACCGAAAAATACCATATCGCATCACAACCCAACAACCACTGCACGCAATGCGTGCAAAACATCGCATTTTAACCAAAGCCAATAACAGAAGATAGCATCAACTCTCAAATCGAACATCTACGCCTAATAACTGCTACCAATTCTCTTAAAGAGAAAGGAAACACATTCCCAGCAAGGAACATTTTACCAACAAAATCACTTATGAAACAATCATAAGACTCACCTTTTTGAAACGCTCGCAAAAAAACCACACACATTTCCCAAATAAATCCAACTCTAGTCACGATAAAATTACAATTTAAGCGCTTAACTCCAGGGTTACCAAAGATAAATCAGTTGAACGCTAAAGAGAGCGTCCCACTCCAACGCTTTGGGTGTTAACCCATACTCATAGCATAGACTAAACAGATTAACCCAAATCCAATGATTGGCATGGTTCAATACCCCACCACATTTGGAACTCATAAGCCGGTTACTTCAAATACTACTCTTTCATCCATATTTCCAATCATCGGAGTCAAGTTTGTAACTTGACAAAATGCCACTTAATCAGGGGAGATTTTATTGCACACTAATCAAGACGCCTAAACAAAGAGGCAGGCACTCCCAGAAAATTTATACATTCATTTGAATCCGTAAACCTTCAAAAGAAAGTTCGACTCAAATCCCACCATTACTCGCATTCCAATACTCTTAGCCAAAATGGATGTCATAATCACCCAAATCCCAAGAAGTCCAACACTGTTGCACACAAGCTACAACATCTGCTCTTGATAAAATCACTTTTCACTGTTCATATAACCACAATTGATTATATTACCAACGAACCGTAGACCATATCTACCGTATGACAACCAACAAGGAGAACCACATTCTCACAACTCCAGCACAATTAACTTATCAGTTAATCCAACATAAGACGCATATCAACAACTTCTTTTGGTCTACTAACCATGACGAACCATTATTCATGCAACTTATTATCCCAAGCGTAGCACACATCTCTTTACAATTATTCCGGCGTAATTAACAATTACCACAGGTATAATCCCTAAGTCACATATTCCATATCACCTGTTCATTCCACCAATAATTAATACTAACCACGCGACACGATCTCCACTAGACATCCCTCATAAATACGGATCCTGCATGACATCCGTCAAGAATAATTCAACCTTTCCTACAATCATTCCATATATCCTCATTAATTGATTACACGTAATTTTAAGTCACATTGTCGACCCACAATATTAATCGACCCACGGCTACAATAGGCAGAATTTCACACCATCTTCTTGCTATAACAAGTTCATCAACCGAGACATTATATGCTAACTAATCTCAAACATCCATTAGATTCCATAACCCGCATCACTTTGCACACACCACTAATCAACTTGCACCTTGGATCACCTGACGTCTCGTTTAATCATCTCTTATCAACACAATATTTTTAGTTTATCTTTAAACAAACAACAAATTCACTTTAACCGAACCACCAGCTCATATCATCCGAAAACTCTAACTTCTCGTCATACACTTAACTTCTTAAACATCCGCGTGAATCACGCACCCAACTCTTAAGGAAACCATAATTGCTCCAGAAAAGAACAACACCCAAAACACCTTTCCTTTCGGAAAGCTCAACCATAAATCACAAGAGAAGTCAACTCTTAAATTCCCAAATGCAGACATGCAACTACTCCACAACTCTCGAGATCAACAACTTCCACGAAGGAAGATGGTTGCAAGAGGGAAAACCTGGCGATTAACCAAATTTTTTTTTTCAGATAAGGCCATAACCCCAAACTTCAAACTTTCACGAAACAAACGGTTTTTTTCAAAGATGAATTCCCAAGCAAGTCATCATTGCAATCAAACACCACTTAGGCCCCAACAACAAGATCTGGCACAACACCGCAATAACTCTTTTAAACCTCGGAAAAAGACAAACACAAGAATAAATTGAAAACTTTCTCCGTAAAGCAACCGATCAACCACATCCTTTCCGACAAAACCTTGACACCTAAATCCATGCGACTTAGATTTTTCATCGGAACTTCAATAACTTCTTTTCAAGTTGGAGAATGGTAACCCAAGAATCAATCTATAAGTTTCTCTACAAGGCAAACAACAAATCGGGCGTCAAAGCTGACAAGGCAACCAAAAGAGGCGCAACCCGAAATTCTTCTTTTGTCTTCAACCAAAGAAGACAAAACCAAAACCACCAAAAGAACCATCGGTGAGTATCCAAAACCGAACACTTTTTCTTTTATTTCAACCAACCAAAAACCAACCAAAACCATTCGTCAAAACGGCAAGGGAAATTCGGAGGGTCATTCCACAACTCTACTACTCGACTCCAACCAACTACCCAATCTACGACAGAAAGGATAAGCACTCTCCCAACAGGAGGTTAAAAGTCCATCGGTGATGGCACTAACCGGCCACACCGTCAAACCCAACATTACTACAAACAAAAGGTGACCGAAACCCTTTCGGCACCACAACCCACATAATCTCAAAAGTATCAACACAATCAATTCTTTCATAAACATAGCAACATATATTACCAAATGTAACATTCAACATCAAAGCTTAAATACAACATTTAAGCGTAAAGCAACGGTACCCATACCCATTCCTACTGTGCAACAGAGTGTGTCAAGTTTTAAATTAATTATTCCACTTACACAAGTTTTAATGTTGCTATCCTATGGCAAAATTTTAAGTAAAACCTAAGCCATGTTTCTAGGTTATCCCACTTCATATTTTTGTTGAACCTATAGTTATGACACTAAATACACATTCCAGGGACCTACAACCCGCTCTGATACCAACTGTAACACCCCAGCTTCTACTAAGCCCAGAATGCTACCAAACATAGATTACGTATCATCTAAATACTACAAATAAAAGAAAATTTCAGCAAAGGAACAATTGCTAGAACCGAAAATTTCGGCAGCATCTCCTTTGTTTAATCATGATCTCGAGCAACCATAATAGCATAGCAGAATATGACATAATATGAAACATCTAAAACAGCAATAATAAGCGACACGGAAGCAATATAAGTCCACTTTAAGCATCACAAGGTCATCATTAGCCAAATGAAACGAATAAGGCAATCCTAGCACACATCTAAACCATAAACATCAATTGTATCACATTAAGTTTATTGTCATGACTCCAAATGATTCCATTGTGGAATCAATTGCGTGAACTACGTGGAGATGTGTGACTATTCCCCCTTTCCCCTCATGCCGATTTCAAGGTACCTAAAAACAACATAAAACACAAGCGTGAGTTCAAAACTCAGCAAAGTGTATTGTAATGGAAAAACAAAAATCAAGTCAACAAACCATCATCACCAATCTCCAAAAACACATCATAACACAACATGGTTAGCATTCCAAACATCTTTTAAGCATCCATGTATTCATCTCGTGAGCAACTCATAAATATTCACATCGTCATCTCATAAACATCATCATATACATATTTCATTAATGCAATGCAATGCACATGTCTCCTTGGAAACTCATACCGGTATGGTTGAGTGCACACCCGTCGGCATGCACCCTTTTCCCCCTTCCATCCCGAAGATGGAGGGTGCCTATCACTCGCTTCCATTCACCACGGTGGATGGAATCACGATGTAGGTCTTACTCAAGAATAGCCCCGGACTAGTCATAACGGTTCTCACCGACCCTCCCGGAATAGTTATGACTTATCTCACCGGCCGGCCCTGAAAATATGCCATGTATGCAAAATGGACAACAACGTACACATATATAGGAGTATTGCATATCATCACATGGCATGTAATCCACTTATCAACAATAAGTACATTTAAATCATGGCATAATGGCTTCATATCAAGCAATACATGTAATTCATGGCAAGACAACATGTTATCTATTCCAAATACTATGAAGCACAACTAGCAACACATATAGCATACAATCCACACAACACACTTGCCTTCAATTGCGGGCAACGGAGTGACGAGAGGTTGAGGGCACTCCCGGAGGCACACCACCTGCAAACACGTGCCACACACTCAAATCAAGCCCATAAAACAGTACACATACATCCCACTACCCCGACTTAAACACAACTCCTAAAATCAGAACACAGCAAATCTGTCCCTTCGGGACAGCAGCCTTCCAAAGGGCATAACTTCGGTTTTAGGACTCCAAATTGAATAAACGAGTACATCCCCACGTAGCTTAGGAAATTTCCCAACTTTTTCTAGTTATAGGTAAAGACTAATTCGGACTCTAATGTTGTTTAATCTAACGTTGAACACGAACTGTCCTAATCTCGTCACCAATTTGACAGCGCTCGGTAAAACGGCCATATCTCCCAAACGGCTGGGCAGATTTTAACGTTCTTTATATGCATGGAAAGATAAGGAAATTATCTACAACTTCATAAAAGTCCGTACGGTCAGATTCGAAATCGAAATTGGCGAAAATGCCTGCCCTAGTTCGGGTTCCCAATCTGCCCGATCAGAACGCGAATACAACTCTAGTTTTCAACAAATCTACCCCATGGCAGCACCTCCCATGATCAAAAAACATGATAATCCACCACTACACAGCATCTAATCAATCCCCAAAGGTTTCCCCCATTACCTTCTTGAAGAACCACGAATCGATCGCTCTCCTTCGCGCGAACTCCACCCGATCTCTCCCCACGCGACGTGGCCACCGGTTCTCCTCGTCGCGGATCCTCCTACCGGCGAGGGCAGCACCATGCCGTGGCATGGCAGCGAGGGGGACGCAGCAAGGGCACGTGGTGGTGGGGGAGGAGGCGCAAGGAGGAGGGGTGGTGCGGCTTGGGGTGTGGAGGAAGAGGAGGAGGGGCTAGAGGGAGGAGGAGATGGCAGATGAGGGGATGGGGTCTGCGCAATGGAGGGGTGGGGGCTAGGGCAGCAGGGTGTGCTGCCCCCCCACTACTCCCACATAGGCCCAAGTGCCCCACCTCCGGCCCACGAATTCCCCCCAAGGCCCAAATCGACCTCGGAGAGGCAGGAAGCTTGAACAGCCGAACGCAGCGTTAAAACGTGAAATCTCAGGGTTTCAGTTGCAAAATCCCCAACTTATCCCATTTTACCTCATTTTATAACCTATTATCACAAATTATAAAGTCTCGACATTCCATAGTATCACAGGTTGCTAGAGAATTCTAACCAGAACATGATTCAGCTTTTTGGACCAAAATCGATCGGAACGGCTCGAACAATTTTGCCCTGGCACGATAAACACTAAAATAAGAGCCAAATGACACATAAAACACTATTAAGCACTTAATTATCTAATTACACAAATCAGGACGTTACAATCCTACCCTCTTACAATAATCTTGCCCTCGAGATTACTAGGATTCACTAAAGAAGGACGGGAACTCAGATTGGAGGTGATCTTCTCGCTCCCAAGTACCTTCCTCTTCAATGTGATTGCTCCACTAAATCCTAAGAATATTGATGACATGATTGCGAGTATGGCGCTCAGCTTCGTCAATAATGCGAACTGGGTGTTCGCGATAAGTTAAATCCGTTTGAAGATCGATGGTGTCCAACAAAGTGAGTTCAACAGGGACTCGAAGACATTTCTTCAACTGGGACACATGGAATACATCGTGCACTTCCGAAAGCTGAGGTGGAAGTTCCAGTCGATAGGCTACTTCACCTCTCTTCGCGAGAATTCGGTATCGCCCGATGTACCGTGGTGCCAACTTTCTGCGAACCTGAAACCGTCGAACTCCATGCAATGATCAGACATTGAGATAGACAAAATCAACTACTTCAAAGCTCAACTCGCGGCGACGATTATCGACGTAGCTCTCACTACTAAAGCATAGGACATCACAATCGCTTCATCTGTGTCGGTTCATAACTTTTGCGAAAACACCGATTGTGATATGTCACAAATTTGCGTGAGAGTTACACAAACGGTTCCACACAAGAATCAATTGTGATGAAAACACTTATCACAGTTGGTTCTGACTAGAACCGACTGTGATATGTAGCACACTAATCACTATCAGTTTATTTGTAGAACCGACACAAATAATGCCATACTATTTGTGTCGTTTAGGGATAAAAACAGACTTTGATCATTGTACACTCCTCACAATCGGTTTTTATGTCTAACCGACACAGATAATATTATTATCTATGTCGTTCCTCTTAAGAACTGACAGTGATGAATAATTTCCTAGTACATTTTCTGAAACCGGCTGATTCAAGTGTAGTTCATACAAAAACCTCTTTTTCTGCAACCTTCTCTAAACATCACTCTCAATTCTAAACACCACAGGAAACAAAACAACTCAACCAACAGGAATAGCGCGTTACATTTTTCCATTAACCCATTCATGCATCAAAGAACAATGAAAACGAATAATTTCAAATCCTCATTATAACGTATGTACGTCTTCCTCCTTAGCAACCTCCGCAATGCCTTCTTTCAGATTTGTTTGTTGTCGAACTTCAAAGCTAGTGGCGCCCGAAGGATGCAAATTATATATATTTTATATATAACATTATAGTACCAGCAGATAATAATATTTTATATATAACATTTTACGCACATTATAATTAATGACAATAGATAACATTAATATTAATGGTTTCTAATTATATAAAAACAGTACACATTATAATTAATATTATTACACTACCACTCACGGCTCTCGCCCGAGGGTAGGGAGTCGCTGGAGTTGGGGGCGACTCCACGTGGCTCATCCTCGGATAATGAACCAGAAGAGGCACCGGTCCCCCAAGTGGTGGTGACCCACTCGTCCTCCACCTCCTCCTCATCCTCTTCCTCCTTGTCCTCATCATCGTCCTCCTCGTGTGACACTACGGTATGGTGTGACAATATAGAATGTGAAATTAGAGAATAAAACCTTTCGGCTTGAGGTTTACTCGCGTTTTTGCGCCTTTTGAAGTGATGTGTCACCACGGAGTGTCGGAACCTTATAAATGGTGCATGATAAGGTCAAAAACATTATGAGATGTGGAATTAAGGTTAAAACCATAGGGTATGGAGGTTCATAGCATTTCCGGGCCGTTTCCGGGGTTTTGGGCCTTCCTGGGGGAGTTTGGGCCTAAAATGGGGGGTTGTGGGCTTTGGTGGGATGGAGTGGGAATCCATTTTGGATTAGGAACAGATGTGGGGGCTAGTAAAAGGCCTCCCCCCCTACCCCCTTGCACCCCACACCCTGCCCCTTGGGCGCCCCCACCTCTCCCTCCTTGCCCTAGCCGCCACCCCCACCTCCCCCTCTCCCTTGCATGCGCATCCACCTCCCCCATTGCTCCCCTTTGCTCCCCACCTCTCCACCACCTCTCCTCCACCCCTTGCTTCCCTAGGTTGGACTCCCCACCCCCGCACCTCGTGGATCCATCCGTTGGAGCGAGGAGCGATCCGGGAGGAGTTTCGTTGGGATTTCGGTCGTCGGGCGAAGGTATGGCCATGGGACTCCTTGGGGTTGGGCTAGGTACTATTCTAAGGGTGTTTATCATGATTTTAGATCAATTGGTGGTGCTGGACATGAGTAGATTGGATTAGATCTAGATGTTGCCACGTTTCTGTTTTGGGACAGCATGAGCAGTCGACCTAGGGTTCCGTTTTTCGCAAATTTAGATTTGGAATTTGGTCAGCCGCCTGTTGAAGAAGTTGTAGGTAATTTAGTTATCTTTCAGTGAACATAAAGAACGTTAAATTCCGATCAGCCGTTTGAAAGTTATGACTGTTTTACCGAGCGTGTTAAAATCTGTGACGTGATTGGAACAGATCACGGTATTTTGTAGATTAAACAACTTTAGAGTCCGAATCAATCTTTCCCTATAACTAGAAAAAGTTGAGAAATTTCCTAAGCTATGCGAGGATGTACTCGTTTAATTGACTCGGAGTCCCAGAACTCAAGTTATGCCTTTTGCAAGGCTGTTGTCCCGACAGGACAGAACCTCTGTTTTTAGGTTTTGCAAGTAGTTGGCAATGTCGGGGTAGATGAGGGTTTGCATACTGTTTTGTGGACTTGATTGTGAGTATGTGATGCCTATGTGCAGGTGGTGCGACCTCGGGAGCGCCTTCTACTTCCCACCAATCCGTTGCCCGTGGTTGAGGCAAGTGTATTGTAATAGATAGCGAATTGTAGGTTGCTTGTTGAGAATAGATGAAATAGACTATATGATATGATCACTTGCCATGCTTTAATGATTGCCAATGATATGATGAGCATGTTTAATTATGTTATGATGCCATGTTTTAATGTACAAGTTAAATATGATGTTGGCATAATTGCATACATGGCATGTTACATGGCCCGGGCGGTGAGAAAGTCATAACTAGTCCGGGGAAGGTCGGTGAGAAAGTTATGACTAATCCAGAGAGACAATGAGTAAGTCCTACATCGTGATTCCATTCACCGCGGTGAACGGAAGTGAGGAGTAGGCACCCTCCATCTTCGGGATGGAACGGGGGAGAGGGTGCACACCGACGAGTGTGTACTCAACCATACCGGTATGAGTTTCTAAGGAGACATGAGCATTGCATTGCATTGCATACATAATGATGATGATAATGTTATGTGTTCATGAATGAGATGATATACATGGTGTGAGACATTATTGCCATGTTATTGTTCTTGTTGTCCATTGCAATATACTTGCTGAGTGATGAACTCACGCTTGTGTTTTATGTTGTTTTTAGGTACGTTGACACCGGCATGTGGGGAAAAGGGCTTAGCGGCACTTCATCACATAATTTCCCACACATTTAGACTATAATTACCCTTCAGAGTTAAGATCATGATTCTAGTGGGATGAAACTAGGATTATAATTTGTTCGTATGCTTGATTACATCCTTCACTTCGTATTAGATTATGAGATGGTTAATTCCATTTTGGTAGACTTAAATTGTTGCTATATTACCCATTGATGCTGCCTTGGATGTTTTCCGTTATGATATATCATGTGATATTTTGCTATTGTTCAAATCATGATAAAACAAAGGAGATGCTGCCGAAATCTCGGTTTTTAGCATATGCGCCTTTGCTGGAATTTATGTTTAATTGTGGTATTTAGATGTTGTTTAGCTTATGTTTGGTAGCATTCAGGCATATTAAATGCCGGGGTGTTACTATTGGTATCAGAGCGGGCTGTAGGTCCTTGGAATGTGTATTTTTTGTGTCATGCTATAGGGTACAACTAAAATGTGAAGTGGAATAACTTAGAAACATGGCTTAGGTCTTAACTAAAATTTTGTCATAGGATAGCATCATTAAAACTTGCAAAAGTGGTATAACTAATCTAAAATTTGACACACAATGGATGCACAGTAGGAAAAGGGTATGGGTATCTTTTCCTTACGCTTAAATGTTGTATTTAAGCTTTGATATTGAATGCTTCATTTGACAATGCATGTTGCTGTGTCAATAAGATAAATGATTGAATTGTGCTTGTTGTGGTGATAGAGTGGGGTTGTGGTGCCGAAGGGTTTCGGTCACCTCTCTTTTTGTTCATAGTAAGGGTGAGGTTTGACGGTGTGGCCGGTTAGCGCCATCACCGAAGAACTGTTAACCCCTGTAGGGGAAGAGTGCTTACCCTTTCTGTCGTAGATCGGGTAGTTAACTGGAGTCAAATAGAAGTGTTTGGTGGTGGATTCCTTCGGATGTTCTTTATCGTTCTGTGGTCGGTCTTTGTTGGTCTTCTTGGTTTTAGTGATGGTAACCAAAAGGAAAGTGTTTGGTATTCGTTTTTCGCGGATTGATCCACAGGCGGTTTGTGGTTTTGTCTTCCTTGGGTGAAGACGAAGAAGAAGAGTCTAGTGTTGCGCTTCCTTTGGTTGCCCTTCTAGTTTTGATGCCTAGTTTGTTGGTTGCCTTATGGGGAAGAAGCATTCAATTTATTCCTGTGTTTGTCTTTCTATGAGGTTAAAGGAGTTATTGCGGAGTTGTGCCAGACCTGGCTGTCAGGGCTGAAGTTTTGTGGCTTTGTAGGAGTATGTGGTGTTTGATTTCGTTATTTTGTTGGTTTAAGAAATCATCTTTGAAGAACCCTTCTTGTTTCGTGAAAGTTTGGGGTTTGGTGTTAAGGTTTTAATTGCAAAGGTTTATTTGATTGCTTGGTTCCCTCCTGTGGGAGTCTTTGAGATCTAAAAGTGTTTTGGAAAATTCCTTTTGCATGATCAAGTTTGGGTTTGTCTCATTGCAATTTTGAGAGTCAAGTTTCCTTATGAATTTGGGATGAGTTTTAAAACTAAAATGCTGCAAACAAAGTAAGTAGTCTTTTGACTGAAATCGTTTGTCCCTAGTAAGAATTGATGTTTATCATGTTATGTAGTAGGTAACAATGTGGTTTATGGATTGATGTGTTGCTAAGTTAAATTTTGAGTTGAATCAATTCAATGTGATTAATATCTCTAGCTTGAGAATAACTACTCTACTAGTGTTGTAGTTTACTCTTAGCGAGAATGATTAAATGTGTTAATGTACATGCTTAGAATCTGTTGCTTTGTTATAAAAGTGCTTATGACCCCCGATAATGTTTAAAAGTTCTAAACCCTGATGCATAGTTAAAACATTAAGATGATGTAGACTGCTGTTACCGTTAAAGAAACTTTGCTGGTTGTTTAGAGATGTTCTAATCTAATGGAGTAATTGAGGAATTTAATCGTGTTGCCTAGTGACTTTAATTTGGAAGTTGATTAGAGTTGCTATTTACGTTGTTGCAAACTACTAGTATATTTGGAAGTGTGCAGTTGTGTCCTTTTAATGCTAGTATTGATATCAATTGAGAAGACATAAGACTTATTGTTAATGATGTTGTTAAGGGCAGTGTTAATGCTAGTATTCAATTTATTTTAAATAGTTGGAGTATGTTGTGTGGTGGTAATTTGGTTATCACCTATGTATAGGGTAGCTAAAAGTAATGTTGTTGGTTAATGATTATGCCCGTTTGTTGTTATTGATGACTAAGTAGTGGTGGTAATTGTTTAGATTACTTGTTGAAAACCATGGTTAAAATAGAGGAAAATTTTAACATGCTGCGATGGAGTGAGCTTTGGATAATTAACATGATGTACAATTTCATCCTTAATGAATGTATGTCGTAGAATCATATTTACGAACCTTGTCTTGTGGAGATAATATTTACATGTTAAAGTCACTTGTTAACTGAATAAGTTTCGATTGTCGAGACGTTTACATATAGGTGGTATGAAAGTTATTGGTTTGTCACGCTGAATGTTTTGTTGGAGCACTTGTTTCAAATCTAGAATATCATGTTATTTGTTATGTTGGTCAGTGGGGATCTTGTTGACTTAGTCTTCGTGGGATGTCTTTTCGTAAGCATCATAAACTTTATTTATAAGTATTGGGGAAGATAATAAGAGAAAGAATTTGTTGTGAAGCTTTTGGTTGTATTGTGTTGGGGCTCCTCAGGGAGTAGATAGTAATTATTGAAGTCTTTTAATGGAAAGAGTAGTGGAGTACTAGAGATGTTTTTTTTTATGCTAAGCTTGTGTTTAAAACCTTCTGGACTGGTGTGGTTGTTTGCCATCTTGGTTGAATGCTTTCGGTTGAGGTGTTCCTTATGTTGAGTTTCAGAGTTTCCCCAAAACTCGTAGTGTTTGTTGTCGACCTTTGGTTTTGACGAAATTGTTTAGTTCATGTTGTGAGTTTGAGTTCACATCCAAAAGTTTTTGAGTGGATCGCGCTCCTTCGCGTCCACACTGAATTATCTTTGGAATAAATTTTAAAGGAAACAGATGGACTTAGTGGGTTGTGTTGGAAACTCTTGAGATTTAATTTGTAACTCTTTTTGGCTAGAGTTGGAGTTGTTTTGAAAATGTGTGTGATGTTTGCGAGTGCTTAAAAAAGGTGGACTTTATGAAAGTTTTACAAAGTGATTTTGTTAGTGAGGTGTTCCCCTTTTGGGAATGAGTTTCCCTCTCCTTGAGGAAGTTTGTGATGGTTGTGGGAGCAGACGCTTGACTTGAAATTTTGATGTTCTCTTCCAAAATGTTGAATTTGTATGAAATGCAATGTTGTGCAAGTTCAGTTTTCAATTGATGTGGGTTCTTTTACGACGTGGTATTTTACTGTCAACTATGCTGCCGTCATAGTCTATATGAATTTCCGCAACCTTCGATGTTAATTGTGTTTCCATCATTTGATACCGAGGAAGAAGTCATTTGGTGAATGACTATTCGGTGCCATTGTTACATGATGAATGAAGGGTGAAAAAGGAAAACGAAACATTGTTTATGCATAATTAATCATAAAGGAGTCGACGAGCCAGGTCGGTGAGAAAGTCATATAAGGATATATGACTAATCCGGAGTGCTCTTGAAAAGTGTGCATGCATGTCAAGAATCGAGATGTCCATTTCTTTCTAGTATGAAAAGAAAGAATGAAGAAATTATGGTATCTTGGTTGTGGTGTAGGGGATTTATGATTCCTTTGTGATTTGGCTTGGATGTTGCCGAATTCTTTCCAAAATGGTTGTTAACGCTTTGGGTTTGAGTTGTCGTGTGTACACTTGGGCTTGATAGCTAAGTGTTTTTGTGTGAGGGCGAGACCCTCTTAAGAAAGGAATCAATTGTGGTTTGGTAAGGTTTTACGATCCTAGCTTGGGGCTTGGTGTAGAACCTTAGTGGTATAAGGGTGGTTTGTGATGGAGGTTGATGATGTATGGGTTTAACCATTATTAAGAGTAGCGATGGGTGGAAGTGAAGTTGATGGTAGTTCGGTGATATTTGTCCTGCCATGAGCAATTGTCGTCACTAGTTGTTCTTGGATTTGAGTTTTGTCTGGGAAAGGATGGAATAAAATGTTAGTATGATCGTGTATCGGAGGGGCAAGTGTGCCTTAATGAGTTTTCCCCTCGATGGAAATTTTCGGGAATGTAGAAAGGTCGTTAAAGGAATTGTGACTTCCTTTGATTATGTCAAGTTGAGTTTAATGGAGTATGGTAGTCAGGTTGGTTGTGATAGAAGTATGAAGTGTTTGCCGTGAGGATTCGAGCGTTTTGGGTTGATGGAGCCCTTTGTGGTTGAAACACAGATTCTGTTTGGGAATGGAAGTGAAGGTCGACCTGTGAGAGGTTGCCCTTAGTTGAGCTAGATCATTACTTTTCTCGCCAAGTGTTGGTTTTGAGAACTCGCTTGTCATTTGTTCCGGTTTGAGGTTTCGTGCGGTTGTTTTGTGCTGTAGAGAAGTCTTTTTTCCCTTGGGGATTTTGTTGTTGTTTTTTAGGCGTCCTTCGGATTCGAGGTCGAATCCTGTTGAAGGGGGGAAGAATGTGACACTACGGTATGGTGTGACATTATAGAATGTGAAATTAGAGAATAAAACCTTTCGGCTTGAGGTTTACTCGCGTTTTTGGGCTTTTTGAAGTGATGTGTCACCACGGAGTGTCGGAACCTTATAAATGGTGCATGATGAGGTCAAAAACATTATGAGATGTGGAATTAAGGTTAAAACCATAGGGTATGGAGGTTAATAGCGTTTCCGGGCCATTTCCGGGGTTTTGGGCCTTCCTGGGGGAGTTTGGGCCTAAAAGGGGGGGTTGTGGGCTTTGGTGGGATGGAGTGGGAATCCATTTAGGATTAGGAACAGGTGTGGGGGCTGGTAAAAGGCCTCCCCCCTGCCACCTTGCGCCCCACACCCTGCCCCTTGGGCGCCCCCACCGCTCCCTCCTTGCCCTAGCCGCCACCCCCACACCCCCTTCTCCCTTGCATGCGCCTCCACCTCCCCCATTGCTCCCCACCTCTCCACCACCTCTCCTCCACCCTCTTGCTGCCCTAGGGTGGCCTCCCCACCCCTGCACCTCGTGGATCCATCCGTTGGAGCGAGGAGCGAGGAGCGAGGCGCGCGGAGCGAGGAGCGAGGAGCGAGGCGCGCGGAGCGAGGAGTGACAAGCGATCCGGGAGGAGTTTCGTTGGGATTTCGGTCGTCGAACGAAGTTATGGCCATGGGACTCCTTGGGGTTGGGCTAGGTACTGTTCTTAGGGTGTTTATCATGATTTTAGATCAATTGGTGGTGCTGGACATGAGTAGATTGGATTAGATCTAGATGTTGCCACGTTTCTGTTTTGGGACAGCATGAGCAGTCGACCTAGGCTTCAGTTTTTCGCCAATTTAGATTTCGAATTTGGTCGGCCGCCTGTTGAAGAAGTTGTAGGTAATTTATTTATATTTTAGTGGACATAAAGAACGTTAAATTCCGATCAGCCGTTTGAAAGTTATGACTGTTTTACCGAGCATGTTAAAATCTGTGACGTGATTGGAACAGATCACGGTATTTTGTAGATTAAGCAACTTTAGAGTCCGAATCAGTCTTTCCCTATAACTAGAAAAAGTTGTGAAATTTCCTAATCTACGCGAGGATGTACTCGTTTAATTGATTCGGAGTGCCAGAACTCAAGTTATGCCTTTTGGAAGGCTGCTGTCCCGACGGGACAGAACCTCTGTTTTTAGGTTTTGCGAGTAGTTGGCAATGTCGGGGTAGATGAGGGTTTGCGTACTGTTTTGTGGACTTGATTGTGAGTATGTGATGCCTATGTGCAGGTGGTGCGACCCCGGGAGTGCCTTCTACTTCCTGCCAATCCGTTGCCCGTGGTTGAGGCAAGTGTATTGTAATGGATAGCGGATTGTAGGTTGCTTGTTGAGAATAGATGAAGTTGACTATATGATATGATCACTTGCCATGCTTTAATGATTGCCAATGATATGATGAGCATGTTTAATTATGTTATGATGCCATGTGTTAATGTACAAGTTAAATATGATGTTGGCATAATTGCATACATGGCATGTTACATGGCCCAGGCGGTGAGAAAGTCATAACTAGTCCGGGGAAGGTCGGTGAGAAAGTTATGACTAATCTGTAACACCCCAAAATTTTGCTTTTCTTAAATTCATGTGTGATCTGGCACTTTGGTGAATTTTTGGAATTTTCTGGAATTTATTTGGATTTATTTGGAATTTATTTGAAATTATTCCATTTTGAAATAATTAAAGAATTTGATTTTGCAAATAAAATTTTGTTGGAAATATTTTATTTGAGTCCAAAATGTTCCAAAATATTTTCCAGAATTTTTCTGGAATTTTTCTGAGTCATTTGCTATTTTTAATGAATTAAATGAATTACTGGGAATTATTTTAAATATTAAATCGCTGGAAAATCAACTCGGTCAAGTAATCTTGTTCATCCGACCGAGCCCGAGTCAGACTCGAGTTCGAGTCCGACCCGAGCCACGTGACTCGACCGAACCCACTCCTAAACCTAATCAATCCCAACCGTTGGATGAAGATCCAACTACCGAGATCCGCCTGCACGGTTGAGCCGTGTCCGACCCAAACCCGCTCGCGCCCGGTCCGATCGGGGCCGCTGATCTGGACACGTGGGCGGTTCTCGTGCCGTCTTCCCGCCGAGTCCGAGCCGGACTCCGCCGCCGCCAGTCTTGCCGTAACCGACTAGGGCTCCGCCCTGAGCACGCCTCCCAGGGCTATTTAATGCTCGGATCGCACCCCGAGGACCACCGTGACCCCGCGCACTTCTTGCCCTAACCCGCCGAGCTCTAGCCGCCGTAGGTTCGCCGGAATCGCCGCCGTAGTTGCGTGAAGCGCCGCCACGGTCCTTGCCTCGCCTCGCTTGTCCGCGATCCTCCGCCGCCATTGACCCCAGATTCAAACCCCGGCCAGCGCACCAAGACACCATCCATCTCGCCGAGCACGCACCAACCGCCGTTTGGGTGGTCGCTGCCTCGCCACGGCGGCAACTCCGCCGTGAAGCCATCGCCGACCCCGAGCTCCACCAACCGTCCGATCAAGATCCAAAGGCCCAGATCGTGCCACGTCACCTCGGTGAGTTTCCCCGTGGAAAATCCTAGATCTAATCCCAACCGTTGGATCTAGATCCAACGGCTTAGGTTGCGCCGCGTATCAAGAACTGCACCAGGTTAGATTGGATCTGGACCGTTGGATCAAGATCCAACGGCCCACGATCAGTCACGTGCGCCCAAGCACATGAGGCCAAACTCAATCCTAGCCGTCGGATTTCAAACCAACGGCCACGATTGTGCCACGCGTCCAGGAAGCCGAGCCGCCGCGCCCACGCGCGCGTGCGTGGTCACTGACACGCGGGGCCCGCGTGTCAGCGACAGTACCGTGACGTCACCCATGACGTCATCGGTGGGACCCACCTGTCAGCACCGTGGGCTGAGCCCCGCTGACGTCAGCGATGACGTCACCCGAGTGGGCCCACATGTCAGTCTCACGTGGAGTCGTGGACCGAGTCCACGGTGGACCCGAGCCGAGCGTGGACCAAGTCCATGGACCGGCTGACGTCAGCCAACCAATCAGAGGCTGCCACGTGTCCATGCTGACGCAATAATTAATTTCCGAAAAAGAAAATGATTTATTAATTTGAAATATTGATTCAAATTTAGATTCAAACTTCAAACGCTTATAACTTTTGCGTTTCAACTCCGATTTGAGTGATTCAAATTTCTAAATTTGTATAAAATTGAGATCTACCTAAATATGAATTTTATTTAATTTTTGGACTAAAGTTTTCCTCTGTAAAATTATTTAATTGATTATTTAAACTTTAAATAATCATAACTTTTGCGTTTTAACTCCAAATTTGACGATTCCAGTTTCTAAAAATCCAGAAAATTATGTTCTCTCTGTTTATGGATTTTATTTGGAGTTTTGGGATGTTTTTGCCTATTGTTTATTTGTGTATTTGCTATTTGCACGCTTTACGAGTAGACGTTGAAGTGCCGGAAGGATTCGAGGGAGAAGTATTGACTCAGGATCCAACTCAAGACCAAGAACAAGTACTTTTTGAAGGCAAGTTGTGCTTTGACCATGTTGATCCTATTTCGAAATCTATTTTGATTTAAACTATTGCATGCTAGTTCAATTAGAAAAATACTTTGTTTAAACCTGGGGGTTAGATAAACACCAATTTGCTATATGACACCTTGATTACTTAAGTATGTGCCATGATCCCTTGTCACCCTAGTTGTGGATTACTAGTTGGACATTATTAAATCGCCAACATGGGTTTAGACCGTTGTAGTACCTTTGCTTAGACACGCTCGTGCTCATGACATGATTTTGGACAATCAAATGTTAATATTGACTTAATGATATATTGAACCTGTTTTGGAAAAGTATAATGTGATGTTGATGGCACGTGGTGCATGGTAATCAAGCGGGGTTTGATAAACTTGATTTCGGCCAGGGCATGTGGCAAGAGTAATCAGGTGGGCAGTTGTGGCATTGGGAGTGTTGATTTGGTTCTTGGGTAGTCTTGCCCTGGTCACTCTAAGGACTTAACCTTGCAAGCCTTTGAACTGGTCATACTTGCAACCACATGGGTGGAATGGGGCGGCCCTAGTTGACTAAGTCGCTAAGGACTCACTTGTGGAGCCTCAGGGTGTCAATTACACCGTTTGTGTGATTGTGCGGGGAGCGATCGTGGCTGTGGCCGAGATACCCATCTAACGGTGTGTTGGTCCCATACTTCGCCTTGGCTAAGGGAAGGGATGGTGTAGAGCACGAGCAGGAGAGGACCACCTGTGTTGTTTGAGGCTTAGAAAGGCTTTATTACTGGGGAACTCGCCTTCGTGGTGTTTGACTTGTATCTTGTGGGTAAAGTGCATAACCTCTGCAGAGTGTAGAATCTATTTAAATAGCCGAGTCCACTAGATCTTGGACAATGCTCGGGAATTACTGATCAAGGGTTAGACTTTCTGAAAATAACTTTGATTTGAAAGGTGGGTTGGTTTAGTAATGAAGATGATGGAAATATGGTTTAGGATGGGGAAAGTGTTTATTAAATTCCTTGAAAAGTTATTTATACTTTACTTGTTTCTACTGCTTCGAATCTATTTATGATACTTGTCAAATCTGTTTCATCGCAAATAAACCTTAAGCTATTCCTTTGTACCAAGCCATGCATATAGTATATTAGCCTGCATTGTGCATGACTTGCCGAGTACCAAGTACTCACCCTTGCCTCAACACAATACCAGTTGAAGAGGAGACTACGCCCGGCTGGAGGAGGAATTCCAAGAGGATCCGTCTACTTAGGGATGCGAGCCGGTCGATTGCTGTGGTATCTTGGATGGCGCCACAGTTATTTGATTTTCATTCTTGTTATTTCTCTTTTAATAAGTTTCGCCTTGCGAGGCATATATTTGTAACTTGACCATAAGGTCAAGTAACCTGTTTGGTTATTTAAATAAAGTACTTTGATAATATCGATTGGTATGATTGTGATATTTACCGATGTTAAGACTGTGTGCACTAGCGCGTTCCTGGACTAGTGCTGAATACACAGAGGGTCCGGATTTGCAAATTCGGGGTCCCGACAGAGGTGGTATCAGAGCCATACTTGACCGTAGGCTCAACCCTAAGCTAGAATGGTCGTAGTGAGGATAAAACCTATTTTCTAAAGCTAAAAATTTGTGATGACAAGAAATGACATCTCGACTTATCCCCTTCTCTCTTTGCTTGTCTCTTGCTGAAATTATCCCTTACCTTGTCACAATTTAAAAATTCCGAGTTCTTACGTAAAGCACTCTTGTGACAGATGGAGGTTTTCTCGATGAGTGAGCATAGGTTCTATAGTGAGACTCCTTCGCCGAGTCGCGTCATAGAATAAAGAGTCACCCTTTAGGCGTTAGACTCCAGAGTTAATTCGATTTGGATTTGCTTTGTTTGCTGAGTGTGCAGTATGTGTTGCAAGGCCCTTAGGCATTGTAAGCAACCATACCAAGTTATTAATATTAATAATAAAGTTGGACCTTAAAGTTACCCCTTTCGCCCGCATAAGTTCCATATTACTTGTCTATTCTTGCTTCCCTCTCGTCCCTAAACCTAGAGCAAACCGACAGATGGTGAACACCCGTGGAAACTTTGGAAGCAATGGGAGTGGTTCTCGCCCAGCAGAAAACCCCAATGATGGAGCACCAGCACCGCCACTGGATATGCAGAATTTCGGAGCTTTTCTTGCTGCCCAGACTCAGTTGATGCATGCTATGATGCAACAAATGCAGCACGTCACTGCTCAGGCCACTGCTAATCAAGTTAATCATGGACCACGCCAGAATACAAGGCTGTCAGAGTTCATGAGGACTCACCCACCCACTTTCTCTGGGAATGCCAATCCATTGGAGGCCGATGATTGGTTAAGATCAATCGAGAGGAAGCTACACATAGCTCAATGCATAGGAAATGAGAAGGTACTCTACGCTTCTCATCAGCTGGAAGGAACAGCCGAATGGTGGGAGAACCTGTGCCACGCAGAGAACCCTCAAGATATCACTTGGGAAGAGTTCACATTTGCATTCCGGCGATTATCACGTGCCTGAAGGAATCATGGACCTTAAGAAGGAGGCGTTCCGAGCATTAAAGCAAGGTAATCAGCCAGTGGCCGACTACCTGAACAAGTTCACACAGCTAGCACGCTACGCACCTGAGGATGTAGCGACAGATAAATCCAGACAGTCTCGTTTTATGAAGGGACTTAACTCAGGATTGCAAGGCTTAAGCGCATGCTTTTAGTTCAAACCCCTGGTTCCGAACTCCGAACGAAAGTAGGATGTTCCGGGGTGAGAATACTGATAGGTGGAATAGAGTTCCTAGCAAACCTTATAATTTTGGAGACCCAGACCTTAGATGTTATATTGGGAATGGATTGGTTATCCAAGCACAAGGCCGTATTGGATTGTGGACGAAGGACTATCTCAGTTGAGAGCCCGTGTGGGAAGAAAGTGGAATTTCAAGCCACTGCAGTTAGAGATGGACAGTTGATGGTTAACAGTACCAAGGCAATCAGCATAGAGGATGTCCCAGTAGTGAATGAGTACCCCGATGTTTTTCCCGAAGATCTACCTGGTATGCCGCCAGACAGGGACATAGAGTTTGTGATAGAGCTTGTACTGGGTACAGCACCGATTGCATAGAGACAATATCGGATGTCAACCGAGGAGTTGGTAGAAATGAAGAAACAGCTAGAAGAGTTAATGGAGAAAGGATTTATCGAGGCCAGAGCTCGTCGCCGTGGGAGCACCAGTTTTGTTTGTCAAGAAGAAGGACGGGAGTTTCAGGATGTGCATTGACTACCGTGCACTCAATGAAGTCACCGTGAAGAATAAGTATCCGCTACCCAGGATTGATGATTTGTTTGATCAGTTGAGAGGAGCCGGAGTTTTCTCCTAGATTGATCCGAGATCAGGATACCATCGATTGAAGATCCGATCGAAGATATTCAAGATCGCATTCTCGTCAAGATATGGACATTACGAGTTCTGATTATGTCCTTTGGGTGACGAATGCGCCACTTATTTCATGAATATGATGAATAAGGTGTTCATGGAATATTTGGACAAGTTTGTCGTCGTGTTCATAGACGATATCCTAGTCTACTCCAAGACAGAGGATGAACATGCCGAACACTTAAGGCGAGTTTTGGAAAAGCCGAGGAACGACAACTTTTCGCCAAGTTCAGCAAGTGTGATTTACGGAAGGACAAGGTGGAGTTTCTTGGACATGTAATGACCGCAGAAGGAGTCGCCAGTAGATCCAAGCAAAGTAGAAGCTGTGTTACATTGGGAGCAACCAAGACTGTGACCAGATTCGAGTTTCCTTGGAATGGCAGGATACTACCGCCGCTTTCATCGAAGGCTTTTCGACAATTGCGAAACCTCTTACGCAATCTTTGAAGAAGGAAAAGAAGTTTGCATGGACGCCAGAATGTGAGAAAGGATTTCAGGAGCTGAAGAAGCGATTGACATCAGCACCGGTGTTAGTTCTACCGGATGTTGCTGAAAGCTTCGATATTTATTGTGACGCATCGCGCCAAGGACTTGGATGTGTGCTGATGCAGGATGGAAAGGTCATCGCTTATGCATCAAGGCAGTTGAGGCCGCATGAGGAAAATTATCCGACACATGACCTAGAGTTAGCTGCCGTAGTGCATGCTTTGAAGATATGGCGTCACTATCTGATTGGAAACAGATGTGAAGTATATACGGATCATAAGAGCCTTAAGTACATATTCACCCAGTCGGATCTGAATATGAGGCAGAGGAGATGATTAGAGTTGATCAAGGACTACAATGTTGGAATCCATTACCATCCCGGGAAGGCCAACGTAGTAGCCGATGCTCTGAGTCGGAAAAGCCATACCGTGAGTACGTTGCTAGCCACAAGTCAGGATGAGTTATGTGAGGATTTTCAGAAGATGAAGATTGAGATTGTACCTAGCGGATTCTTGGCCGCATTGGAAGTAAAGCCTACTTTAGAGGACCAGATCCGAGAAGGACAGGAGGGTGATGACAAGATCCGCAGGATTAAGTCCATCAAGGAGGAAGGCAAGGCAGAGGACTTCAAGTTGGATGAGCAAGGCACGTTGTGGATGAAGGATCGCATTTGTGTGCCTAACAAAAAGGAGTTAAAGCAACTGATTCTGGAGGAAGCCCATGACTCTAAGTACTCAATTCATCCTGGAAGCGCCAAGATGTATCAGGATCTGAAGGAAAGATTCTGGTGGCCGAGTATGAAACGTGAAGTTGCCGAGCATGTTGCATTGTGCGACGTATGCCAGAGAGTCAAGGCAATGCATCAGAGACCAGCAGGATTGCTACAACTTTGGAAGTACACGAGTGGAAGTGGGAGGAAATCGGAATGGATTTCATTACCGGTTTGTCGAAGACTCAAGGAGGTTATGACTCCATATGGGTTATAGTGGATCGCTTGGTGAAGTAGCCCATTTTATCCCCGTGAAGACCACTTACTCGGAGAGATAAATTAGCGAATTGTACATGATCAGGATTGTCTGTTTGCACGGAGTGCCAAAGAGGATTGTATCGGACAGAGGTACCCAATTTACCTCAAGGTTCGGAATAAGTTGCATGAAGCCATGGGAACCCGTTTGAACTTCAAGATCTGACCTTATCATCCACAGACGGATGGACAGACCAAAGAGTCAACGGTCTGGAGGATATGTTGAGAGCTTGTGCATTAGCTTATGCTACCTCTTGGGATAAGAGTTTGCCGTATGCCGAGTTCGATTACAACAATAGTTATCGTGCCGGTTCTGAGATGTCACCTTTTGAGGCCTTTGTATGGTCGACCTCGTCGGACGCCATTGAATTGGAATGAGACCGTGGCGCGCCGTGTCTTTGGGCCTGATATTCTTCAAGAGGTGAAGAAACGGTCGCTATGATTAGGGAAAGGTTGAAGATAGCCCAATCTCGACGAGAAGAGTTATCTTGACAATCGTCGCCGAGATTTGAGTTTTGAACCAGAAGACTTTGTTTACCTCAGAGTTACGCCTCTCAGGGGAGTTAAGAGGTTCCATGCCAAAGGGAAACTTGCACCCCGTTATGTTGGACCATTTAAGATTTTGAGTCGCAGAGGCGAAGTTGCTTATCAACTGGAGTTGCCACAGTCGTTGGCAGGAGTGCATGACGTATTCCATGTGTCCCAGTTGAAGAAATGTCTCCGAGTTCCTGAGGAACAGGCACCGCTAGAGTCAATTGAGTTGCAAGAGGATTTGACTTATAAGGAGTATCCCGTGAGGATTCTGGACACAATGGATCGAGAAACTAGAAACAAGTCAACCCGTTTCTGTAGAGTTCAGTGGAGCAACCATGAAGAAAGCGAAGCGACTTGGGAGCGCGAAGAGGATTTGAAGAAAGAGTTTCCAAACCTATTCTGTAGTGAGCCCTGAATCTCGGGGACGAGATTCTATTAAGGGGGGAGGTTTGTAACACCCCAAAATTTTGCTTTTCTTAAATTCATGTGTGATCTGGCACTTTGGTGAATTTTTGGAATTTTCTGGAATTTATTTGGATTTATTTGGAATTTATTTGAAATTATTCCATTTTGAAATAATTAAAGAATTTGATTTTGCAAATAAAATTTTGTTGGAAATATTTTATTTGAGTCCAAAATGTTCCAAAATATTTTCCAGAATTTTTCTGGAATTTTTCTGAGTCATTTGCTATTTTTAATGAATTAAATGAATTACTGGGAATTATTTTAAATATTAAATCGCTGGAAAATCAACTCGGGTCAAGTACTGTTCATCCGACCGAGCCCGAGTCAGACTCGAGTTCGAGTCCGACCCGAGCCACGTGACTCGACCGAACCCACTCCTAAACCTAATCAATCCCAACCGTTGGATGAAGATCCAACGGCTGAGATCCGCCCGGACCGGTTGAGCCGTGTCCGACCCAAACCCGTTCGCGCCGGTCCGATCGGGGCTGATCTGGACACGTGGGCGGTTCTCGTGCCGTCTTCCCGCCGAAGTCCGAGCCGGACTCCGCGCCGAAGTCTTGGCCAGAATCGACTAGGGCTCCGCCGAGCACGCCTCCGGGGCTATTTAATGCCGGATCGCACCGAGGACCGCCGTGACGCGCGCACTTCTTGCCCTAACCCGCCGAGCTCTAGCCGCGTAGGTTCGCGGAATCGCTCGCCGTAGTTGCGTGAAGCGCCGCCATGCAGTCCTTGCCTCGCCTCGCCGCCCGTCCGCCCTCCTCGCCGCCATTGACCCCAGATTGAAACCCCGGCCAGCGCACCGAAGACACCATCCATCTCGCCGAGCACGCCCCAACCGCCGTTTGGGTGGTCGCCGTCCTCGGCCGGCGGCCGCAACTCCGCCGTGAAGCCATCGCCGACCCGAGCTCCACCAACCGTCCGATCAAGATCCAAAGGCCCAGATCGTGCCACGCGTCACCTCGGTGAGTTTCCGTGGAAAATCCTAGATCTAATCCCAACCGTTGGATCTAGATCCAACGGCTTAGGTTGCGCCAGCGTATCAAGAATCGCACCAGGTTAGATTGGATCCGGACCGTTGGATCAAGATCCAACGGCCCACGATCGATCCACGTGCGCCCAAGCACATGAGGCCAAACTCAATCCTAGCCGTCGGATTTCAAACCAACGGCCACGATTGTGCCACGCGCCCAGGAAGCCGAAGCCGCCGCGCCACGCTGGCGTCGTGGTCACCGACACGCGGCCCGCGTGTCGGCAGCGATGCCGTGGCGTCACCCATGGCGTCATCGGTGGGACCCAATTGCCGACCGTGGTGAGCCTCGCCGACGTCGGCGATGACGTCACCCGAGTGGGCCCACATGTCGGGCCTCACGTGGAGTCGTGGGCCGAGTCCACGGTGGACCCGAGCCGGCGTGGACCAAGTCCATGGACCGGTGGACGTCAGCCAACCAATCGAGGCTGCCACGTGTCCATGCCGACGCAATAATTAATTTCGAAAAGAAAATGATTTATTAATTTGAAATATTGATTCAAATTTAGATTCAAACTTCAAACGCTTATAACTTTTGCGTTTCAACTCCGATTTGAGTGATTCAAATTTCTAAATTTGTATAAAATTGAGATCTACCTAAATATGAATTTTATTTAATTTTTGGACTAAAGTTTTCCTCTGTAAAATTATTTAATTGATTATTTAAACTTTAAATAATCATAACTTTTATGCTTTTAACTCCAAATTTGTGATTCCAGTTTCTAAAAATCCAGAAAATTATGTTCTCTCTGTTTATGGATTTTATTTGGAGTTTTGGGATGTTTTTGCCTATTGTTTATTTGTGTATTTGCTATTTGCACGCTTTACGAGTAGAGCGTTGAAGTGCGGAAGGATTCGAGGAGAAGTATTGACTCAGGATCCAACTCAAGACCAAGAACAAGTACTTTTTGAAGGCAAGTTGTGCTTTGACCATGTTGATCCTATTTGAAATCTATTTTGATTTAAACTATTGCATGCTAGTTCAATTAGAAAAATACTTTGTTTAAACACAGGGGTTAGATAAACACCAATTTGCTATATGACACCTTGATTACTTAAGTATGTGCCATGATCCCTTGTCACCCTAGTTGTGGATTACTAGTTGGACATTATTAAATCGCCAACATGGGTTTAGACCGTTGTAGTACCTTTGCTTAGACACCTTTCGTGCTCATGACATGATTTTGGACAATCAAATGTTAATATTGACTTAATGATATATTGAACCTGTTTTGGAAAAGTATCATGTGATGTTGATGGCACGTGGTGCATGGTAATCAAGCGGGGTTTGATAAGCGATTTCGGCCAGGGCATGTGGCAAGAGTAATCAGTGGGCCGATTGTGGCATTGGGAGTGTTGATTTGGTTCTTGGGTAGTCTTGCCCTGGTCACTCTAAGGACTTAACCTTGCAAGCCTTTGAACTGGGTCATACTTGCAACCACATGGCTGGAATGGGACGGCCCTAGTTGACTAAGTCGCTAAGGACTCACTTGTGGAGCCTCAGGGTGTCAATTACACCGTTTGTGTGATTGTACGGGGGAGCGTATCGTGGCTGTGGCCAGATACCCATCTAACGGTGTGTTGGTCCCATACTTCGCCTTGGCTAAGGGAAGGGATGGTGTAGAGCACGAACCGGAGAGGACCACCTGTGTTGTTTGAGGCTTCCGAAAGGCTTTGTTACGGGAACTCGCCTTCGTGGTGTTTGACTGTATCTTGTGGGTAAAGTGCATAACCTCTGCAGAGTGTAGAATCTATTTAAATAGCCGAGTCCACGGTACTGGACAATGCTCGGGAATTACAGTCAAGGGTTAGACTTTCTGAAAATAACTTTGATTTGAAAGGTGGGTTGGTTTAGTAATGAAGATGATGGAAATATGGTTTAGGATGGGGAAAGTGTTTATTAAATTCCTTGAAAAGTTATTTATACTTTACTTGTTTCTACTGCTTTCGAATCTATTTATGATACTTGTCAAATGCTGTTTACTGCAAATAAACCTTAAGCTATTCCTTTGTACCAAGCCATGCATATAGTATATTAGCCTGCATTCTGTGCATGACTTGCTGAGTACCAAGTACTCACCCTTGCCTCAACACAATACCAGTTGAAGAGGAGACTACGCCAGCTTCGGAGGAGGAATTCCAAGAGGATCCGTCTACTTAGGGAGGCGAGCCCGATCAGGTTGCACTGTGGTATCTTGGATGGCGCCACGAGTTATTTGATTTTTATTTCTTTGTTATTTCTCTTTTAATAAGTTTCGCCTTGCAGGCATATATTTGTAACTTGACCATAAGGTCAAGTAACCTGGTTAGTTATTTAAATAAAGTACTTTGATAATATCGATTGGTCTGATTGTGATATTTACCGATGGTAAGACTGTGTGCACTAGCGCGTTCCTGGACTAGTGCTGAATACCTGAGGGTCCGGATTTGCAAATTCGGGGTCCCGACAGAGGTGGTATCAGAGCCATACTTGACCGTAGGCTCAACCCTAAGCTAGAATGGTCGTAGTGAGGATAAAACCTATTTTCTAAAGCTAAAAATTTGTGATGACAAGAAATGACATCTCGACTTATCCCCTTCTCTCTTTTCTTGTCTCTTGCTGAAATTATCCCTTACCTTGTCACAATTTAAAAATTCCGAGTTCTTACGTAAAGCACTCTTGTGACAGATGGAGGTTTTCGATGAGTGAGCATAGGTTCTATAGTGAGACTCCTTCACGAGTCAGCGTCATAGAATAAAGAGTCACCCTTTAGGCGTTAGACTCCAGAGTTAATTCGATTTGGATTTGCTTTGTTTGCTGAGTGTGCAGTATGTGTTGCAAGGCCCTTAGGCATTGTAAGCAACCATACCAAGTTATTAATATTAATAATAAAGTTGGACCTTAAAGTTACCCCTTTCGCGCATAAGTTCCATATTACTTGTCTATTCTTGCTTCCTCTCGTCCCTAAACCTAGAGCAAACCGGCGGATGGTGAACACCGTGGAAACTTTGGAAGCAATGGGAGTGGTTCTCGCCCAGAAAACCCCAATGATGGAGCACCCGGCACCGCCATGGATATGCAGAATTTGGAGCTTTTCTTGCTGCCCAGACTCGATTGATGCATGCTATGATGCAACAAATGCAGCACGTCCTCGCCAGCGCGAAACGATTGCCATGTCCAGCAAGCTGTGTCATCTGTGGTAGTCGAAGAAGCGGTGTCCTCATCGAGATCGACTCCTCGGATCTGGCTCGTGTAGCTCAATCTTGGCTGCTGGTTCTGGTCATACAAAGCCATCTCTAACTCTCCAATCCTTTGCGGAAGGTGGGACACATACTCTTGAGCTTCCCGCCATCTATTCTTCTCTGCCGTGATCTCCTTGTGGGCCTTCTCGTAGCTCTTTGCTTGTATCATCGAGTACATCCTCTGGCGACAACAAATCGTGCCAAGCGTGTAACCATGGCATCCTCATCCTGAATCGCCTTGGTCAAGAAGGTTATTGCTGCTTGCTGGTGATAACGGAACACCGTGCTCTCCAACTCTCTAGCGTAGATACGGGTAATGTACCGCATTGCTCGTCGTGATACTTCTTGGATACCCATCTGCATTGTAGACCTCCCGGCAGCAGGTAAAGGTATCAGGCGATTGCCTGGCCCTTCTTCCTAGCAGGTACCTCAATCTTCACGTCACAAGCCTTGATCAATCCCGCTTGTCTGATCACTTCCACTTGGTATTGGGGCTTCTCAAAATCTCCGAGAGTTTGTAGCATATGCCAAAGTTCTGCAGCGTGACCAACTCCCAGATCAACGTAGTTGAACTCTTCCTCCATCTGTCACAAGAGTGCTTACGTAAGAACTCGAAATTTTCAAATCGTGACAAGGTAAGGAAAAATTCAGCAAGAGACAAGAAAAGAGAGAAGGGGATAAGTCGAGATGTCATTTCTTGTCTTGACAAATTTTTAGCTTTAGAAAATAGGTTTTATTGTCACTACGACCATTCTAGCTTAGGGTTGAGCCTACGGTCAGTATGGCTATGATACCACCTCTGTCGGGACCCCGAATTTGCAAATCCGGACCCTCTGTGTATTCAACACTAGTCCAGGAACGCGCTAGTGCACACAGTCTTAACATCGGTAAATATCACAATCATACCACTCGATACTAATAAAGTACTTTATTTAAATAGTCAAACTGGTTACTCAACCTTATGGTCAAGTTACAATATACGCCTCACAGGGCGAATCTTATTAAGAGAGAAATAGTAGCAGCGGAAAATAAGATAAATTCGTGGCGCCATCCAGTATACCACAGGCAACTGACTGGGCTCGCTCCCAAAGTAGACGGATCCTCTTGGAGCTCCTCCTCCAAAGCGGGTGTAGTCTCCTCTTCAACTGGTGTTGTAGGGTGGCAAGGGTGAGTACTTGGTACTCAGCAAGTCATGCACAGAATGCAGGCTAATATACTATATGCATGGCTTGGTACAAAGGAATAGCTCAAGGTATATTTGCAGTAAACAGCATTTGACAAGTAGTATAAGTAGATTCGAAAGCAGTAGAAACAAGTAAAGCATAAATAACTTTTCAAGAAGTTTAGTAAACATTTTTCCCATCCTAAACCACATTTCTAACATCATTGTCAATCCAACCCAACCTTTCAAGTCCAAGTTATTTTTTTGAGAAAATCTAACCCTTGACTGTAATTCCCGAGCGATGTCCAATACCGCGGACACGGCTATTCGAATAGATTCTACACTCTGCAGAGGTTATGCACTTTACCCACAAGATACAGTCAAACACCACAAAGGCGAAGTTCAGAACAAAGTCTTTCGGAAACCTCTAACAATACAAGTGGTCCTCCCCGGTTATTGCACACTAACCCTTCCCTTAGCTAAGGCGAAGTCTAGGCCAATCAACCGTTAGATGGGTACCTGGCCTCAGCCCCGGTACGCTCCCCCGTACAACTTACACAAAGGGTGTAGTTGACCTCCTGAGGTCCCACAGGTACGTTATCAGCAACTTAGTCAACTAGGTCCGTCCCATTACAGACATGTGGTTGCACGTTAGACCCAGTTCAAAGGCTTGCAAGGTTAAGTCCTTAGGGTGACCAGGGCAAGACTACCCGAAGAACCAAATCAACATCCCCAGTGCCACAACTGGCCCACCTGATTACTCTTGCCACATGCCCCGGTCAAAAACTGTTTATCAAACCCCAGTTGATTACCATGCACCACGTGCCATCAACATCACATGATACCTTTCCAAAACAGGTTCAATATATCATTAAGTCAATATTAACATTTGATTATCCAAAATCATGTTATGAGCACGAAAGGTGTCTAAGCAAAGATACTACAACGGTCCTAAAACCCATGTTGGCAATCTAATAATGTCCAACTAGTAATCCACAACTAGGGTGACAAGGGGTCATGGCACATACTTAAATAATCAAGGTGTCATACAAAGAAATTGGTATTTATCTAATCCCCATATTTGAATAAAGTATTTTCTAATTGAACTAGCATGCAATAGGTTAAATCAAAATAGATTTCAAAATAGGATCAACATGGTCAAAGCACAACTTGCCTTCAAAAAGTACTTGTTCTTGGTCTTGAGTTGGATCTGAGTCAATACTTCTCCTTCGAATCCTTAAGACTTCAACGTCTACTCGTAAGCGTGCAAATAGCAAATACACAAATAAACAATATGCAAAAAGTGTCCAAACATCCAAATAAAATCCATAAACAGAGAGAACATAATTTTATGAAATTTTAGAAACTGGAATCGTCAAATTCGAGTTAAACGCATAAAAGTTATGATTATTTAAAGTTTAAATAATCAATTAAATAATTTTACAGAGAAAAATTTAGTCCAAAAATTAAATAAAATTCATATTTAAGTAGATCTCAATTTTATACGAATTTAGAAATTTGAATCACTCAAATCGGAGTTGAAACGCAAAAGTTATAAGCGTTTGAAGTTTTGAAATTCAAATCAATTACTAAACCGAATTATTAAATCATTTTCTTTTGGAAAATCATTTATTGTGCGTCGGCGAGGACACGTGGACCAATCGGGTGACGACGCGTGGCCTCAGTCCACGGACCCGCGGTCTCGGCTCGCCCAGTGGGCTCGGCTCACGGCTCACGGCCGCCGACAGGTGGGCCCTCGACACGCTGGGCGGCGTGTCGCCACACGACGCCGACGTGGACGGCGCTGACCGCGACGGTCAGGCTTCCCGACACGTGGCGCAATCTCGGCCGTTGATTTGAAAATCAACGGCCCAGATTAGATCTGGCTAACGCGCTTGGAAAACAACTCCACTGATCTGGACCGTTCGATCTTGATCGGACGGTCAAGATCCAAACTATTGCTATGAACGTGGTTCAATCTAAGCCGTTGGATCTAGATCTAACGGTTGAGATTAGATCTGGAGATTAACACGTGATTCTTTACCGTGGGTGACGTGGACAAAACTGGACCGTGCGATGAAGATCCGACGGTCGAGAAGCTTCGCGGGTCTGCGATGTCCACGGCGGAGCTCTGGCGGCCGGCGTTGAGAACGAAGACCACACCGACGGCGTTTCGGGCACGCTCCGGTGAAGTGGGTGGTCTCTTCGGGTGCGTCTCGGCGAGGACTCGGATCTGGGCTCCTTCGGCGGAAGACGACGGACGGCGGCGAAGCGGCGCAAACGCGGCGGACACCTCCTCCAACTACGGCGAGCTCAGACGGCAAACGGGCGATGGCTCAGCGAGATGGCTCAGGGACACGGTGCGCGACGGAGGAGGGCAACCTCGGGCGTGACCGGGCTTTAAATAGCCTCTGCTCGTGCGTTGTGAGGCGAAACCTAATTCTCCACGGGGTGGGCGGGGCGGGCGGAGTCCGGCTCGGACTCGGGCGGAGACGACGACGGCCGACCGCCCACGTGGCGCGATCAACGCCACGATCGCACGGCGCGATCGGTCCGGTCGATCTCGGCTCGAACCGATGCGATCCAATCCGACCGTTGGATCTCGATCCGACGGTCGGAATCAACTTGGTTAGGGTTGGGTTCGACCGACTCGGTGGCTCGGGTCGGACTCGAGTCCGACTTCGGGTGCGGCTCGATCGGATGAACAGTGCAAACCCATTCGCATTTTCCAAATGATTTAATAATTAAAATAATTCCCGAAATTCATTTAATTCATTAAAAATAGCAAAATACTCGAAAAATTCGGAAAAATTCTGGAAAATATTTTGGACTCAAATAAAATATTTCCAACAAAATTTTATTTGCAAAATTAAATTCTTTAATTATTTCAAAATGGAATAAATTCAAATAAATTCCAAATAAATCCAAATAAATTCCAGAAAATTCCAAAAATTCACCAAAGTGCCAAATCACACATGAATTTAAGAAAAGCAAAATTTTGGGGTGTTACAAACCTCCCCCCCTTAATAGAATCTCGTCCCCGAGATTCAGGGCTTACTACGGAATAGGTTTGGAAACTCTTTCTTCAGATCCTCTTCGCGCTCCCAAGTCGCTTCGCTCTCTGCATGGTTGCTCCACTGAATTCTACAGAAACGGGTTGACTTGTTTCTAGTCTCTCGATCCATGGTGTCTAAAATCTTCACGGGATGCTCCTTGTAAGTCAAATCTTCTTGCAACTCGATTGACTCTAGCGGCGTCTGTTCCTCAGGTACTCGGAGACACTTCTTCAACTGGGACACATGGAATACGTCATGTACTCCTGCTAACGACTGTGGCAACTCCTCCTATGCGTCACAAAATCTTAAATGGTCCAACATAACGGGGTGCGAGTTTCCCTTTGGCATGGAACCTCTTAACTCCCCTGAGAGGCGTAACTCTGAGGTATACAAAGTCTTCTGGTTCAAAACTCAAATCCCGGCGACGGTTGTCAGCATAACTCTTCTGTCGTGATTGGGCTATTTTCAACCTTTCCCTAATCATGGCAATCTGCTCTTCAGCCTCTTGAAGAATATCAGGCCCGAAGACACGGCGCTCGCCGGTCTCATTCCAATTCAATGGCGTCCGACAGGGTCGACCATACAGTGCCTCAAAAGGTGACATTTGTAAACTAGCCTGATAACTATTGTTGTAACTGAACTCGGCATACGGCAAACTCTTATCCCAAGAGGTAGCATAAGCCAATGCACAAGCTCTTAACATATCCTCCAGAATCTGGTTGACTCTTTCGGTCTGTCCATCCGTGCATGGATGATAGGTCATCTTTGAAGTTCAAACGGGTTCCCATGGCTTCATGCAACTTATTCCAAAACCTTGAGGTAAATTGGGTACCTCTGTCCGATACAATCCTCTTTGGCACACCGTGCAAACAGACGATCTTGATCATGTACAACTCTGCCAATTTATCCCCCGAGTAAGTGGTCTTCACGGGGATAAAATGGGCTACTTTGGTCAAGCGATCCACTATAACCCATATGGAGTCATAACCTCCTTGAGTCTTAGGCAAACCGGTAATGAAATCCATCCCGATTTACTCCCACTTCCACTCAGGTATTTTCGGTAAGTAGTAATCCTGCTGGTCTCTGATGCACTGCCTTGACTTTCTGGCATACATCGCACAATGCAACATGCTCGGCAACTTCACGCTTCATGCTTGGCCACCAGAATCTTTCCTTCAGATCCTGATACATCTTGGCGCTTCCAGGATGAATTGAATACTTGGAGTCATGGGCTTCTTCCAAAATCAGTTGCTTTAACTCCTTCTTGTTAGGCACACAAATCCGATCCTTCATCCATAACGTGCCTTGCTCATCCAACTTGAATTCCTCTGCCTTGCCTTCTTCCTTGATGGACTTAATCCTGCGGATTTTGTCATCATCCTTCTGTCCTTCTCGGATCTGGTCCTCTAGGGTAGGCTTTACTTCTAATGCGGCCAAGAATCCGCTAGGTACCACCTCAATCTTCATTCTATGGAAATCCTCACATAACTCATCCTGACTTGTGGCTAGCAACGTACTCACGGTATGGCTTTTCCGACTCGAGCATCGGCTACTACGTTGGCCTTCCCGGGATGGTAATGGATTCCAACATTGTAGTCCTTGATTAACTCTAACCATCTCCTTTGCCTCATATTCAGATCCGACTGGGTGAATATGTACTTAAGGCTCTTATGATCCGTATATACTTCACATCTGTTTCCAATCAGATAGTGACGCCATATCTTCAAAGCATGCACTACGGTAACTCTAGGTCATGTGTCGGATAATTTTCCTCATGCGGCCTCAATCGCCTTGATGCATAGCGGCGACCTTTCCGTTACGCATCGGCACACATCCGAGTCCTTGGCGCGATGCGTCACAATAAATATCAAAGCTTTGATTAACATCGGTAGAACTAACACGGTCTTGATGTCAATCGCTTCTTCAGCTCTTGAAATCCTTTCTCACATTTTGGCGTCCATGCAAACTTCTTCTCCTTTTTCAGCAATTGCGTAAGAGGTTTCGCAATTGTCGAAAAGCCTTCAATGAAACGGCGGTAGTACCCTGCCATTCCAAGGAAACTCCGGATCTGGGTCACAGTCTTCGGCTGCTCCCAATGTAACACAGCTTCTACCTTGCTTGGATCTACGGCGACTCCTTCTGCGGTCATTACATGTCCGAGGAATTCTACCTTGTCCTTCCAAAAATCACACTTGCTGAACTTGACGAAAAGTTGATGTTCCCTCAGCTTTTCTAAAACTCGCCTTAAGTGTTCGGCATGTTCATCCTCCGTCTTGGAGTAGATTAGGATGTCATCTATGAACACGACGACAAACTTGTCCAAATACTCCATGAACACCTTATTCATCATATTCATGAAATATCTTTGGCGCATTCGTTACCCAAAGGACATAATCAGAACTCGTAATGTCCATATCTTGACGAGAATGCAGTCTTCGGGATATCTTCTGATCGGATCTTCAACTGATGGTATCCCGATCTTAGATCAATCTTGGAGAAAACTCCGGCTCCTCTCAGCTGATCAAACAAATCATCAATCCTGGGTAGCGGATACTTATTCTTCACGGTGACTTCATTGAGTGCACGGTAGTCAATGCACATCCTGAAACTCTGTCCTTTTTCTTGACAAACAAAGCGGTGCTCCCCATGGCGACGAACTCGGCCTCGATAAATCCTTTCTCCATTAACTCTTCTAGCTGTTTCTTCATCTCTACCAACTCCTCGGTGGACATCCGATAGGGTCTCTTTGCTATCGGTGCTGTGCAGTACAAGCTCTATCACAAACTCTACGTCCCTGTCTGGCGGCATACTGTAGATCTTCAGAAAAACATCTCGGGTACTCATTCACTCTTGAGACATCCTCTATGCAGATTGCCTTGGTACTGTTAACCATCAACTGTCCATCTCTAATCAGAGTGGCTTGAAATTCCACTTTCTTCCCACACGGGCTCTCAACTGAGATAGTCCTTTGTCCACAATCCAATACGGCCTTGTGCTTGGATAACCAGTCCATTCCCAAAATAACGTCTAAAGTCTGGGTCTCCAAAATTATAAGGTTTGCTAGGAACTCTATTCCATCTATTAGTATTCTCACCCCGGAACATCCTACTTTCGTTCGGAGTTCGGAACCAGGGGTTTGAACTAAAAGCATGCACTTAAGTCTTGCAATCCCCAAATCATTTCTAGTAGCAAAGCCTTGCGAAACAAACGAATGCGAAGCTCCAGAGTCAAACAAAATCTGCAGGTGTATCGAAAGTTAACAAGTAACTTACCCAAGATTTACGCCTGTAGCATTCTCGCAGGCATCGCCGGTGACATGGTTGACTCGGCCTCTCACCACGATGCAGGGTGTGACTCTGTCTTTGGCGCCCTAGCTGGGTAGTTCCTAGATTGAAGCGAATCGGGTCACTCCTGCTGTCTTCTTTGGACAATCTGTTGGCAAAGTGTCCTGGCTCATTGCGATTGTAGCGGCGTCTCACTGTTCCTTCTTGATTGCTCGAGCAGCGTTTCTAGCGGGGCTGGGTCCGTAGTTACGATTGATGTGTCTTGGTGGTGACGGTGTCCTTGTAGCATTCTGTGGCTGGAATCTGAAAAATTGATTTGGTGCAACTCTCAAACGCTGTTGCGTTCCCTGGCGTGATCCTTGCTGTTGCATCCTGCGCTTCCTGTTCTGATCCAGTTCCTTGCGCTTGTCCTCAAGAATAAGCGCCTTATTCACTAATTCTTGAAAATCTGGAAAGGTGTGGGTGATCAGTCCTACTTGTAGTCCTGAGTTAAGTCCCTTCATGAAACGAGACTGTCTGGCTTTATCTGTCGCTACATCCTCAGGTGCGTAGCGTGCTAGCTGTGTGAACTTGTTCAGGTAGTCGGCCACTGGCTGATTACCTTGCTTGATGCTCGAACTCCTCTTTCTTAAGGTCCATGATTCCTTCTCGCACGTGATCTTGACGGAATGCATTGTGAACTCTTCCCAAGTGATATCTTGAGGGTTCTCTTGCGTGCACGAAGTTCTCCCACCATTCTGGCAATGTTCCTTCCAACCGATGAGAAGCGTAGAGTACCTTCTCATTTCCTATGCATTGAGCTATGTGTAGCTTCCTCTCAATTGACCTTAACCAATCATCGGCCTCCAATGGATTGGCATTCCCGAGAGAAAGTGGGTGGGTGAGTCCTCATGAACTCGGCAGTCTTGTATTACGGCGTTGTCCCCGATTGACTTGATTAGTCGTGGGCCTCGAGCAAAGGACGTGTTGCATTTGTTGCATCATAGCATGCATCAACCGAGTCGAGCAGCAAGAAATGCTCCAAAATTCTGCATATCAATCAAGCGGTGCTGGTGCTCCATCATTGGGGTTTCTGTTTGGCGAGAACCGCTTCCATTACTTCCAAAGTTTGCGGTATTCACCATCTGTCGATTTGTTCTAAGTTTTAGAGATGAGGGGGAATCAAGAATAGACAAGTAATATGGAACTTATGCGGGGCGAAAGGTGTAACTTTAAGGTCCAACTTTATTAACTAATGATATTAATAACTTGGTATGGTTGCTTACAATGCCTAAGGGCCTTGCAACACATACTGCACACTCAGCAAACAAGGAAAATCCAAATTGAACTAACACTGGAGTCTAACGCCTAAAGGGTGACTCTTTATTCTATGACGCGACTCGGTGAAGGAGTCTCACTATAGAACCTACGCTCACTCATCGAGAAAACCTCCACGGCCTGGGTACGGATGCTGCGGCATAGGCGCGAAACGATTGCCATGTCCAGCAACTGTGTCATCTGTGGTAGTCGAAGAAGCAGTGTCCTCATCGAGATCTGACTCCTCCGGATCTGGCTCGTGTAGCTCGAGTACTGGCTCTGGTTCTGGTCCGTACAAAGCCATCTCTAACTCTCCAATCCTTTGCAGAAGGTGGGACACATACTCTTGAGCTTCCCGCCATCTATTCTTCTCTGTCGTGATCTCCTTGCGGGCCTTCTGTAGCTCTTTGCTTGTATCATCGAGTACATCCTCCTGGGCGACAACAAATCGTGCCAACTGTGTAACCATGGCATCCTCATCCTGAATCGCCTTCGGGTCAAGAAGGTTATTGCTGCGCGGGTGATAACGGAACACCGTGCTCTCCAACTCTCTAGCGTAGATACGGGTAATGTGCCGCATTGCTCGTCGTGATACTTCTTGGATACCCATCTGCATTGTAGACCTCCTGGCAAGACAGTTGTATCGAGGCGATTGCCTGGGCCCTTCTTCCTAGCAGGTACCTCAATCTTCACGTCACAAGCCTTGATCAATCCCGCTTGTCTGATCACTTCCACTTGGTATTGGGGCTTCTCAAATTCTCCGAGAGTTTGTAGCATATGCCAAAGTTCTGCAGCGTGACCAACTCCCAGATCAACGTAGTTGAACTCTTCCTCCATCTGTCACAAGAGTGCTTACGTAAGAACTCGAAAATTTCAAATCGTGACAAGGTAAGGAAAAATTCAGCAAGAGACAAGAAAAGAGAGAAGGGGATAAGTCGAGATGTCATTTCTTGTCTTGACAAATTTTTAGCTTTAGAAAATAGGTTTTATCGTCACTACGACCATTCTAGCTTAGGGTTGAGCCTACGGTCAGTATGGCTCTGATACCACCTCTGTCGGGACCCCGAATTTGCAAATCCGGACCCTCTGTGTATTCAACACTAGTCCAGGAACGCGCTAGTGCACACAGTCTTAACATCGGTAAATATCACAATCATACCACTCGATACTAATAAAGTACTTTATTTAAATAGTCAAACTGGTTACTCAACCTTATGGTCAAGTTACAATATACGCCTCACAGGGCGAATCTTATTAAGAGAGAAATAGTAGCAGCGGAAAATAAGATAACTTCGTGGCGCCATCCAGTATACCACAGGCAACTGACTGGGCTCGCTCCCTAAGTAGACGGATCCTCTTGGAGCTCCTCCTCCAAAGCGGGTGTAGTCTCCTCTTCAACTGGTGTTGTAGGGTGGCAAGGGTGAGTACTTGGTACTTAGCAAGTCATGCACAGAATGCAGGCTAATATACTATATGCATGGCTTGGTACAAAGGAATAGCTCAAGGTATATTTGCAGTAAACAGCATTTGACAAGTAGTATAAGTAGATTCGAAAGCAGTAGAAACAAGTAAAGCATAAATAACTTTTCAAGAAGTTTAGTAAACATTTTTCCCATCCTAAACCACATTTCTAACATCATTGTCAATCCAACCCAACCTTTCAAGTCCAAGTTATTTTTTTTGAGAAAGTCTAACCCTTGACTGTAATTCCCGAGCGATGTCCAATACTGCGGACACGGCTATTCGAATAGATTCTACACTCTGCAGAGGTTATGCACTTTACCCACAAGATACAGTCAAACACCACAAAGGCGAGTTCCCGTAACAAAGTCTTTCGGAAACCTCTAACAATACAAGTGGTCCTCCCCGGTTATTGCACACTAACCCTTCCCTTAGCTAAGGCGAAGTCTAGGCCAATCAACCGTTAGATGGGTACTGGCCTCGGCCTGACGCTCCCGCACAACTTACACAAAGGGTGTAGTTGACCTCCCGAGGTCCCTGTGCACGTTATTAGCAACTTAGTCAACTAGGTCCGTCCCATTACAGACATGTGGTTGCACGTTAGACCCAGTTCAAAGGCTTGCAAGGTTAAGTCCTTAGGGTGACCAGGGCAAGACTACCCGAAGAACCAAATCAACATCCCCAATGCCACAACTGGCCCACCTGATTACTCTTGTCACATGCCCCGGTCGAAAACTATTTATCAAACCCCAGTTGATTACCATGCACCATGTGCCATCAACATCACATGATACCTTTCCAACACAGGTTCAATATATCATTAAGTCAATATTAGCATTTGATTGTCCAAAATCATGTCATGAGCACGAAAGGTGTCTAAGCAGTATACTACAACGGTCTAAAACCCATGTTGGCAATCTAATAATGTCCAACTAGTAATCCACAACTAGGGTGACAAGGGGTTATGGCACATACTTTAATAATCAAGGTGTCATACAGCAAATTGGTATTTATCTAATCCCCCATATTTGAATAAAGTATTTTCTAATTGAACTAGCATGCAATAGGTTAAATCAAAATAGATTTCAAAATAGGATCAACATGGTCAAAGCACAACTTGCCTTCAAAAAGTACTTGTTCTTGGTCTTGAGTTGGATCCTGAGTCAATACTTCTCCTTCGAATCCTTCCGGCACTTCAACGTCTACTCGTAAAGCGTGCAAATAGCAAATACACAAATAAACAACATGCAAAAAGTGTCCAAACATCCAAATAAAATCCATAAACAGAGAGAACATAATTTTATGAATTTTTAGAAACTGGAATCACAAATTCGGAGTTAAACGCAAAAGTTATGATTATTTAAAGTTTAAATAATCAATTAAATAATTTTACAGAGAAAAACTTTAGTCCAAAAATTAAATAAAATTCATATTTAAGTAGATCTCAATTTTATACGAATTTAGAAATTTGAATCACTCAAATCGAGTTGAAACGCATAAAAGTTATAAGCGTTTGAAGTTTTGAAATTCAAATCAATTATTAAACCGAATTATTAAATCATTTTCTTTTAGGAAAATCATTTATTGCGTCAGCGAGGACACGTGGACCAATCGGGTGACGACAGTGGCCTCGGGTCCACGGACGGCGCCAGACGGTCTCGGCTCGGTCCCAGTGGGCTCGGCCACGGCTCGCGATCGGCCGCCGAGGTGGGCCCTCTAACACGCGGGCCCCGCGTGTCAGCGTCACACGCACGCGCGCGTGGACAGCGCTGACCGCGACGGTCAGGCTTCCCAACACGTGGCGCAATCTCGGCCGTTGATTTGAAAATCAACGGCCCAGATTAGATCTGGCTAACGCGCTTGGAAAACAACTCCACTGATCTGGACCGTTCGATCTTGATCGGACGGTCAAGATCCAATCTATTGCTATGAACGTGGTTCAATCTAAGACGTTGGATCTAGATCTAACGGTTGAGATTAGATCTGGAGATTAACACGTGATTCTTTACCGTGGGTGACGTGGACGAAACTGGACCGTGCGATGAAGATCCGACGGTCGAGAAGCTTCGCGGGTCTGCGATGTCCACGGCGGAGCTCTGGCGGCCGGCGTTGAGAACGAAGACCACACCGATGGCGTTTCGGGCACGCTCCGGCGAAGTGGGTGGTCTCTTCGGGTGCGTCTCGAAGCGGGGACTCCGGATCTGGGCTCCTTCTCGGCGGAAGACGACGGACGGCGCGAAAGCGGCGCAAACGCGGCGGACACCTCCTCCAACTACGGCGAGCTCAGACGGCAAACGGCGATGGCTCAGGCGAGATGGCTCGGGACACGGTGCGCCTGAGAGGAGGGCAACCTCGGGCGTGACCGGGCTTTAAATAGCCTCGGCGTTCGTGCGAGACGGAAACCTAATTCTCCACGGCGCGCGCGGCGGAGTCGGCTTCGAACTCGGGGCGGAGACGGCGGTCGGCCGTCCACGTGGCGTGATCAACGGCCACGATCGCGACGGGCGCGATCGGGTCGGTCGATCTCGGCTCGAACCGATGCGATCCAATCCGGACCGTTGGATCTCGATCCGACGGTCGGGATCAACTTGGGTTAGGGTTGGGTTCGACCGACTCGGCTGGCTCGGGTCGGACTCGAGTCTGACTCGAGTGCGGCTCGGTCGGATGAACAGTGCAAACCCATTCGCATTTTCCAGCGATTTAATAATTAAAATAATTCCCAGAAATTCATTTAATTCATTAAAAATAGCAAAATACTCAGAAAAATTCCAGAAAAATTCTGGAAAATATTTTGGAACATTTTGGACTCAAATAAAATATTTCCAACAAAATTTTATTTGCAAAATTAAATTCTTTAATTATTTCAAAATGGAATAAATTCAAATAAATTCCAAATAAATCCAAATAAATTCCAGAAAATTCCAAAAATTCACCAAAGTGCCAAATCACACATGAATTTAAGAAAAACAAAATTTTGGGGTGTTACAGGTGTGTACTCAACCATACCGGTATGAGTTTCCAAGGAGACATGAGCATTGCATTGCATTGCATACATAATGATGATGATAATGTTATGTGTTCATGAATGAGATGATATACATGGTGTGAGACATTATTGCCATGTTATTGTTCTTGTTGTCCATTGCAATATACTTGCTGAGTGATGAACTCACGCTTGTATTTTATGTTGTTTTTAGGTACGTTGACACCGGCATGAGGGGAAAAGGGCTTAGCGGCACTTCATCACATAATTTCCCACACATTTAGACTATAATTACCCTTCAGAGTTGAGATCATGATTCTAGTGGGATGAAACTAGGATTATAATTTGTTCGTATGCTTGATTACATCCTTCACTTGGTATTAGATTATGAGATGGTTAATTCCATTTTGGTAGACTTAAATTGTTGCTATATTACCCATTGATGCTGCCTTGGATGTTTTCCGTTATGATATATCATGTGATATTTTGCTATTGTTCAAATCATGATAAAACAAAGGAGATGCTGCCGAAATCTCGGTTTTTAGCATATGCGCCTTTGCTGGAATTTATGTTTAATTGTGGTATTTAGATGTTGTTTAGCTTATGTTTGGTAGCATTCAGGCATATTAAATGCCGGGGTGTTACACCTCGTCCTCGTCCTTGTCCTCATCCTCCTCCTCCTCCTCCTCCTCTCTCGGGCGCTTCCTGGTGGCATTGGATGCGCCCAGCCAGGGTGAGGCTCCGGGAGCGATGGGATACAGCGGGGGCGGTAGTGATGGTGCCCGGCCGGGGTTAGGCGCCGGGGGCTGAGGCAGCGCTGCCGGCGGCGGTGATGACGCTGGAGGATGGATGTAAGGTGACTCCACAGAGGAGTTAGAGCTTACCAGAGAAGGAGGCGTTGCCATTGCTGTGGTCGAAGAGGCAGAGAAGACATGAGCTATGGAAGACTACCGATGACAGGAGGCGCTGCCATTGCTGCATACTTTTATATATAGCTGCTTATTGATCGGGGAACGCGATGGTGTGATCAATGCTATGTTTGAACGGTTAAATTGGCTGGGAAGACGAAGGGGTCGATGAATATCAGTGTTGGTTCTTATCCAGAACCGACTGTGATAAAATATCTTATTACAGTCAGTTCTTTATCAAAACCAACTATGATATATTATCTGTGTCGGTTCTATAAAGAAACCGACAGTGTTGAGGAACCAAATTATCACAGTCGGTTTTATATATAAGCGATTGTGATAACTATTTAATCACAAACGGTTCTTATATAGAACCGATTGTGATGAGGTTCGCTAGGTTTCATGTATATATATGAACGACCGTTGGGACTCGGGATGAGAAGCTCTCGTCGAGTTGGTGTTCTCCAGCCAAAATTAATTTATACCGCTGTTGCCTCAAAAAACGAATACTCTAGTTTAAACTTATATTTCGATGAGAAAATATGAAAGTCTTGAGGATGAGTTGTGAAGAGGGTAATTTGATACATTGAAGAGATTTCTCTATTTTCCTACCTAGCTTATTTGTGGCTTTCTTCAAAAGGTGGGCATTCCTTCAAATCCCTTCAATTTTGTATTAATGTACATTATTCGATTTTGATTTCGTGAATGTGTTATCTGTTAGCCCATATGGTTAAACCAATATGGTTGAGAAATTAAATCATGGAGGAGATCAGTGGGTTGAGGGTTAAAGTTAATTGAAAACCTAGCTAGCCTAATCAAGAGCTAGATTTCCCCTCATTTGTGGTTTTCTTCAAAAGGTGATCAGCATTAATTCCTACAAATCCCTTCAATATTGCAGTAGGACTTAAATTAATTTTTTTATTTGGTGAATGTGTAAAATACATGTCATTATTGTTTCAATATAATTAATATGATCATTGGTAGAGTAGTTTAGGTTGCGTAACCTGTGTGTCTCCCGTTCGAGGGTGCTTGTTTATAAATATGCTAGAATAGCATATTTATAAATAAGTAGTCTCGAATTGTCCACATTTTTTGGACAGTTGGAGGATATGTGGCTCGGGCATGTTCTTAAGCTGTTGTACAAACTCTAGAGAAAGTTTCGACAGCATCTCCACGGTGTTCTCCGAATACACATCCTCTTGACCTGTTGTCAAGACGTGTATTTGGAGAACAGCAGGGAGATGCTGCCGAAATTTTCTCTGGAGTTGTACAACAGTTTAGGAACTTGCTAGAACCACATATCCTCGAATGGGATTAGGACCTGACCTAAATATAAATTAGGAGTAATCGTTGGTACGTACGTACTTAGCTGGTCAACAAATAGATGTTTCTTTAAGATCATTCAATTTCTCAACTTTGTTAATGCTTCAACCCTTCTTTTGTTTCATTGATTAGGGCATTATTAATTTATTGTTTGTGGTTTAATTGTAGATGGACCGTGAAGAATGGATGTATAAAAAAAGCCATGTGAGTGCTGAATTTCAGAGGGGAGTTAAGGAGTTCATAAGAATTGCAGAAGTAGATATGGTTATGAGGGGTGTAAATTTCATGTATCACTACTACAGAACAGGACATCACTATCTCTTCATCTATGTCGGTTCCTAACTTTTGCTAAACACCGATTATGCTGTCACAAATTTGCGTGACAGAGTTATCACAATCGGTTTCACACAAGAACCGATTGTGATGAAAACTTCATCGCAGTCGGTTCTAGTTAGAACCGATATAATCACTATCGGTTTACTTGTAGAACCGACACAGATAAAACAATATTATTTGTATCGGTTAGGGATGAAAATCGACTGTGATAATGATACAATCTTCACAATCGGTTTTTATGCCTAACCGACATAGATAATATTATTATCTATGTCGGTCCTTTGAAGAACCGATAGTGATGTATCGAATGTTATGTGGTTTTGTGAATGTTCTGTGTGTATGTATTGTCAAATTGTGTAAGGATTGATTTTCGGAAGATGAAGTAATGTTCCTTGGAAGGATCAGTCTCTCTACTAGAATCCAAACTCTTGGTTCAACTCTCAGACATGTTTCTAAGTTATTCCACATCACATTTTAGTTGTATCTTATAGCATGACACTAAAAATACACATTCCAAGGACCTACAGCCCGCTCTGATACCAACTGTAACACCCCGGCATCTAGTATGCCCGAATGCTACCAAACATATACTAAACAACATCTAAATACCACAAATTAATGTAAATTACAGCAAAGGCACAAATGCTAAAACCAAAAATTTCGGCAGCATCTCCTTTGTTTAACCATGATTTGAAGCAATAATAATAGCATAGAAAAATATGGCATAATACGAGATATTTAAAAACAGCAATAATAAGTGGCATGACAGCCATATAAGTCCAATTTAAGCATTCAAACTCTTCATGCGCCAAACGAAACGATTAAGGCACTTATAGCACACAACTAAACCATAAGCCAAGTTGCAACACACTAAATTTATTATCAAAACACCAAATGAATAACCGTGGGAACAAATGTGTGAAGCTACGTGTAGGAGTGTGACTATTTCCCTTCCCCGCATGCCGGTCTCATGGTACCTAAAACAACAAGAAAGCACAAGCGTGAGTTCAACACTCAGCAAGTATATTGCAATGGTAAAAAAGAACAATTACATGGCTACAACACCTCACATCATGCCTATCATCTTATTCATGCTCACATATCATGATCACCATGTATGCAATGCGATGCGATGCACATGTCTCCTGGAAACTCATACCGGTATGGCTGAGCGCACACCTGTTGGTGTGCACCCTCTCTTCCCTTCCATCCCAAAGATTTAGGGTGCCTACTCCTCGCTTCCATTCACCACGGTGGATGGAATCACGATGTAGGACTTACTCAATGGCGCCCCGGACTAGTCATAACTTTCTCACCGACCTTACCGGACTAGTTATGACTTTCTCACCGACCCAGCCATGTATCATGCCATGTATGCAAACTTGCCAACATCATAGATAACTTGTACATTAACACATGGCATCACAACATAATAAACCGTATTCATCATATCAATGGCAGACATTAAAGCATGGCATGTGAACATATCATATATTCAATTTCAATTCATCAAAACTAGCAACCTACAACCTGCTACTCATTAAAATACACTTGCCTCAACCACGGGCGACGGATTGGCGAGAAGTAGAGGGCACTCCCGGGGTCACACCACCTGCACATAGGTATCATACACTCAAAAACATGCCCACAAAACAGTACGCAAACACTCTTCTACCCCGACTTCGCAAACTACTCGCAAAACCCAAAAACAAGGGTTCTGTCCCGACGGGACAGCAGACTTCCAACGAGCATAACTTGAGTTCTAAGACTCCGAATCGATTAAATGAGTACATCTTTATGTAGCTTAGGAAATTTTCTAACTTTTTCTAATTATATGGAAAAACTGATTCGGACTCTAACGTGGTTTAATCTACATAATACCGTGATCTGTTCCAATCTCGTCACAGTTTTGAACACGTTCGGTAAAATGAGCATAACTTTCAAACGGCTGATCAGAATTAAGCATTCTTTACATCCCATTAAAGGTATTTCAATTACCTACAACTTCTTCAACAGGAGGACGACTAAATTCCGAATCTAAATTGGCGAAAACTCAAACCCTAGGTCGACTGCACAATCTGCCCGAAACAGAGAACGTGGCAAACTCTAGATTTCATCTAATCTACCAAATTACAGCACCACCAATTGATCTAAAAACATGAAATCCACCTCTAGAACATCACCTAGATCAACCCCAAGGATCACCCATGCCTTACCTCTTCCCGACGAACAACGAACGCCGAAATCCTTCCTCCCGGGCTCCCCGATCGTCCTCCTCGCGCCGGAATTGCCGGATCTCCTCGTCGCGGGACTTCCCATTGGAGGGGACAGCGAGGTTGCGTGGTGGGGGAGCTCCTCTAAGCAGCAAGGGAGGTGGAGAGGGGAGGGGAGGGTGGTGGCGCAATGGGGGAAAGGATGTGGGGGGGCGGCTAGGAGATTGGAAAAAGGGGAAACCCTAGTGGCTTTGGGGGGGGGGCGCACCAACCAAAGAGGAGAGGAAGGGCTGGCGCATGCAGCCCCTAGTGCTGCCCTCCTCCCCCTCATGGGCCAAGAAATCCCACCCTTGGCCCATGGGGAGGTCCCCCCTAAGGCCCAACTCCCGAAAACGGCCCGAAACGCGAATAAACTGCATAACGTAAAGTTTAAAACTTAAATTTCGCATTCTCTAAAGTCACATTCTCTAATTTCACCTTTTACGGTGTCTCGACATCCCGTAGTGTCACATTCTCCCCCTTCAACAGGATTCGACCTCGAATCCGAAGAACGCCAAAATCAACAACAAAGTCCCCAAGGGACAAAAGACTTCTCTGCAGCACAAAACATTCGCACAAAGACTCAAACCGGAACAAACGACAAGCGAGTTCTCAAAACCAACACTTGGGGAGAAAATGTTGATTTAGCTCAACAGAGTGCAACCTCTCACGGTTCCACCTTCACTTCAAATTCCCAAACAGAATCTGCGTTTCAACCACAAAGGGCTCCATCAACCCAAAATGCCCGAATCCTCACGACAAACACTTCACACTACTATCACAACCAACCTGACTACCACCCTTCATTAAACTCAACATGGCATAATCAAAGCGAGTCACAATTCCTTTAACGACCTCTCTACATTCCCGAGAATTTCTATCGAGGGGAATAACTCATTAAGGCACATTTGCCCTTTCGATTCACGATCATGCTAACATTTGATTCCATCCTCTTCCAGGTAAGACTCAAACCCAGAAACAACTAGTTAAGACAATTGCTTACGGCAGGACAATTATCACCGAACTACCGTCAACTTCACTTCCACCCATCGATATTCTTAATAAAGGTTAAACCCATACAGCATCAACCTCCATCACAAACCACCCTTATACCATTAAGGTCCATCACCTAGCCACAAGCTAGGATCGCAAAACCTAACCAAACCACAATTGGCTCCTTTCTTAAGAAGGTCTCACCCTCACATAATAACACTTAGTTATCAAGCCCAAGTGTACACATATTTCGCATACTCAACCATAAACCAAGAACATTTATATCCTCACTGCCATCTATAGAGCAAAAGAAGTACAATTCTTTTGAACCCAAGTGGACCACACACGACAACTCAAACCCAAAGCATTAACAACCACTTTGGAAAGAATTCGGCAACATCCAAGGAGCATTCATCATTTTTTTCCAAGCCAAATCGCAAAGGAAGCACAAATCCCCTACACCACAACCAAAATACCAGAAATTCTTCATTCTTTCTTTTCATACTAGAAAGAAATGGACATCTTGATTCATGGCATGCATGCACACTTTTCAAGAGTGTGACACCTCGGAGTGTCGCAACCTTATACAATGTGAATGTTGAGGACAAAAACTTTATGGAATGTGGAATTTAGGTTAAAACCTTTCGGCTTGAGGTTTACTCGCGTTTTTGGGTCGGTTGAAGTGTTATGTCGCCACGGATTGTCGTATCCTTAATTATTGAGCATGATGAGGCTATAAACATTATGAGATGTGGAAATAAGGTTAAAACCATAGGAATTGGAGGTTAATAACGTTTCCGGGCCGTTTTCGGGGTTTTGGGCCTTCCCGGGGGAGTTTGGGCCCAAGGGGGGAAGAACCGTGGGCTTTTGTGGAGAGAGATTGGCCCATGGAGGGGGGAGAACGTGGGTAAAGGGGCTTGGGGCGCCTCCTCCCTGCCCTAGCCGCCTCCCCACACGCCTCCACCTCCCTTGCGCCTCCACCACCCCTCCTCCCTCTAGTCCTCTTCCTCCACCTCCACCTCAAGACGCGCCACCCCCTCCTCCTTGCGCCCCAAGGACGCCCCTCGCTGCCACGACACGTCTACGTGCTGCCCTCGCTGTTTGGAAGAACCGCGACGAGGGATCCCGAAGGATTTGGCGCGTGGGAGCGAGATCGGGTGATCGAGAGACATTCTTCGTGTTCGTCGTTCGTCGGACTAAGGTATGTCCATGGGGAAACCTTGGGGAAGGTCTAGGTGCTGTTCTCATGGTAGATTTGGAGTTTTTAGATCAAGAGGACGTGCTGCCATGGAGTAGATCTGAAAAGAACTAGAGTTCGTATTGTACTCAGTTTCGGGCAGATTTGGAGTCTGTGTTAGGGCGTGCGATTTCGCAATTTTAGATTCGGAATTTGGCCGACCTCCTGTTGAAGAAGTTGTAGGTATCGTCAAGATCTATTTTGTTTATTTTTTTTAGAATTTTTGGAGTTACGGTCTGAAAGTTATGGCCGTTTTGGTGGGCGCTGTCCAATCTGTGTCGAGGTTGGGACAGTCTGTGTTCAACATTAGATTAAACTAATTTAGAGTTCGAATCTGACCGTACGGACTTCTAGGAAGTTGTATATAATTTCAATACCTTTCAGTGCATATAAAGAAATTGAAATTCCGCCCAGCCGTTTGAAGTTATGGCCGTTTTACCGAGCGCTGTCAAATCTGTGACGAGATTGAGACAGTTCGAGTTCAACGTTAGATTAAACAACACTAGAGTCCGAATCAGTCTTTCCCTATAACTAGAAAAAGTTGGGAAATTTCCTAAGCTACGCGAGGATGTACTCGTTTATTCAATTTGGAGTCCTAGAACAGAAGTTATGCCCGTTGGAAGGCTGCTGTCTCGAAGGGACAGATTTGCTATTTTCTGATTTTAGGAGTTGTGAGCGAAGTCGGGGTAGTGGGATTTATGTGTGCTGTTTTGTGGACTCGATTTGAGTGTATGGCACGTGTTTGCAGGTGGTGTGCCTCCAGGAGTGCCCTCAAACCTCTCGACACTCCGTTGCCCATGGTTGAAGGCAAGTGTGTTGTAATGAATAGCGGATTGTAGGTTGCTTGTAGAGATTAGATGAAGGATGGAATACTTGCTATGATCACTTGCCATGCTTGCTGATTTCCAATGATATGTTGAGTATGATTATCATGATATGATGCTATTTGTTTATGTTTATCATGATACGATGCCATGTGTCTATATTTGCCATGATATGATGCCATATGTTTATGTACAAATGAGATATGATAATTGGCATAGTGCATGCATGGCATGAGAAAGGGCGAGGGCGGTGAGAACGTCATAACTAGTCCGGCAAGATCGGTGAGAAAGTTATGACTAGTCCGGAACGCCATTAGAGTAAGTCCTACATCGTGATTCCATCTACCGTGGGTTGTGGAAGCGAGGAGTAGGCACCCTCCATCTTCGGGATGGAAGGGGGGAGAGGGTGCACACCGACGGGTGTGTACTCAACCATACCGGTATGAGTTTCCAAGCAGATATGAGCATAACATTGCATTGCATTGCATTGCATTGCAATACATATTTAATGATGATGATGTTGTTATGTGCTCAAGTATGAGATGTTATATGTCATGTGAGGTATTATTGTCTTGTAAATGATCTTGTTGTCCATTACAATATGCTTGCTGAGTTTTCGAACTCACGCTTGTGTTTTATGTTGTTTTTAGGTACTTTGAGATCGGCATGCGGGAAAAAGGGGTTTAGCTACACTTCTACACGTAGCTCCACCATCATAGTCTATGATTAATCACTTGGAGACATGATTTTAAGAGTTGTGCCATAAAGTTAATGTATGGTTTAATCTAGCATGCTTGTGATCCCTTATTTGCTTCGTTATAGTTTATGAAGTGGTTGAGCGTGGTGTTATTGGCGTAGTTTGATGATACATCCATTTATGTTGATGTTTTAGATGTCGTGTGCTATGATATATCTTGCCATGATATTGATATTGTGTTAATTCATTGAAAAACAAAGGAGATGCTGCCAAAATATCGGTTTTTAGCATATGTACATTTGCTGGAATTTATGTTTAAATGTGATATTTAGTTGTTGTTTAGCTTATGTTTGGTAGCATTCGGGCATATTAAATGCCGGGTGTTACTGATTGGTATCGAGCTGGCTGTAGGTCCTTGGAATGTGAATTTCTAGTGACCTGCTATAGGGTACAACTAAAATGTGATGTGGAATAACTTAGAAACATGGCTTAGGTCTTAACTAAAATTTTGTTATAGGATAGCAACATTAAAACTTGCAAAAGTGGTATAACTAATCTAAAATTTGACACACAATGGATGCACAGAGGAAAAGGGTATGGGTATCGTTTCCTTACGCTTAAATATTGTATTTAAGCTATGATGTTGGATGCTTCTTTCGACAATGCTTGTTGCTATGTCAATGTTTTATGTTGTGGGGTTGTGGTACCGAAGGGTTTCGGCCACCTCTTTTGTTCATAGTAAGGGTGAGGTTTGACGGTATGGCCGGTTAGCGCCACCACCGAAGAACTATTGACCCTCGTAGAAGAAGAGCGCTTACCCTTTCTGTTGTAGATCGGGTAGTTGATTGGAGACAAAAAGGAAGAGTTAATGGTGGTTTCCTTCAGATGTTCTTTGCCGCTCGACGGCCGGTGTTCTTTGCTTTTCTTGGCTTTAGTAGATTTGAATCAAATAAAAATGTTGGGTTTTCGCGGATCGTTCCGTGATGCGGTGTGTGGTTTTGTCTTCCTTGGTTGAAGATTTAAGAAGAGGAGACTAGTGTTGCGCTTCTTTTGAGCGCCTTTCGATCTTAATGATTAGTTTGTTGATGGCTTTATGGGGAAGAAGCATTCAAATTTATTCCCGTGTTTGTCTTTCTCCGAGGTTAAAGGAGTTATTATGGAGTTATGCCGCACGGTTGTCGTGGCTGAAGTTCTCGTGGCTTTGTAGGAGTAAGTGGTGTTTGATTTCGTTATTTTGCCGGTTTAAGAAAATCATCCTTGAAGAACCCTTCTGTTTTGTGAAAGTTTGGAGTTAAGGTTTTATTTGCAAAGGTTTATTTGATCGGTTGGTTCCTCGTGGAGTCTTGAGATTTAAAAGTGTTTTGGAGAATTCCTTTGCATGACCAAGTTTGGATTAGTCTCTTTGTAATTTAGAGAGTCAAGTTTCCTAAAGAAATTCGGATGATATATAAAAATAAAATGCTGCAAACAAAGTAAGTAGTCTTTGACCAAATCGCTTTGTCCCTAGTAAGAATTGTTGTTCAAAGATGTTATGTAGTAGGTAACAATGTGGTTTATGGATTGATGTGTTGCTAAGTTAAATTTTGAGTTGGATCAATTCAATATGAGAAAAATCTCTAGTTTGAGAATAAATAGACTACTAGTGTTGTAGTTTACTCTTAGCGAGAATGATTGAAAGTGTTAATGTTCATGCTTAGAATCTGTTGCCTTGCTTTAAAAGTGCTTATGATCCTTGTTAATGTTAAAAGTTTAAACCTTGAGGCATAGTTAAAACATTATGATGATGTAAACTGCTGAAATTGTTAAAGAAACTTTACCGGTTGTTTAAAGATGTTCTAATGTAAAGTGTTAATAGAGAAATTTAATCGTGTTGGCTAGTGACTTTAACTTGGAAGATTAAAGTTGTTTTTATGATTATGCCCATTTATTGATATTAATGACTTAGTAGTGGTGGTAATTGTTTAGATTACTTCTTGGAAGCCATTGTTAAAGTGGAGGTTATTATAACATGTTACGATGGAGTGAACCATGGATAATTAACATGATGTAGAATTTAATCCTTAATGAGTGTATACCTTCGAATCATGTTTACTTAATTTTATCTCAGAGAGTTTTATCTTTAATGAATGATTGCCTTGGAATCCTAGTTATGAACTTTGTCTTGTAGAGATAATATTTACATGTTGAAGTCGTTGTTTAACTGAATAAGGTTCGGTTGTCGAGACGTGAAAATATAGGTGGTATGAAATTTATATGTTGATTTCGCTGAAAGTTTTGTTGAAGTACTATGTTTCAAAGTTAGACTAAGAAGTATTATGATTCGGTGATCCGTGGGGATCATGTCATTATAGTCTTGGTTGGGTGCCTTTTTGATAAGCATCATAAACCCTTATTAAAAGTGTTGGGAATGGTAACTAGAGGAAGAATTTGTTGTGAAGCTTTTGGTTTAATTGTGTTGGGGCTCCTCAGGGAGTAGATAGTAATTATTGAATTCTTTTAATGGAAAGCGTAGTGGAGTACTAGAGATGTTTCTTTTTATGCTGAGCTTGTGTTTAGAAGCTTTTGGACTGGTTTGGTTGTTTGCCATTTTTGGTTGAAGAGTTTTCGGTCCAGGTGTTCCATATGCTGTGTTTCAGAGTTTCCCCAAAACTCGTAGCGTGTGGTGTCGATATTTGGATTTGGCTAATTTGTTTAGTCGGTGCTATGAGTATGGATTTACACCCCAAAAGTTTTTGAGTGGATCGCGCCCTTTCGCGTCAGACCGAATTATCTTTGGAATTAATTTTAAAAGGAAGCAGATGGTCATAAAGGGTTGTGTTGGAAACTTTTGAGTTAAGCCCTTGATGTGTAACTCTATTTGACTAGAGTTGGAGTCATTTGGAAAATGTGTCTGGTGTGCGGGTGTTTTACAAGTCTGGATTTTTATGAATGTTTCATAAGTGAATTTGGTTAGTGAAGAGTTTTCTTTTTGGAAATGAGTTTCCCTTTCTCTTTGAGAAAATTTGTGGCGGTTGTGTGTGCAGATGCTTGACTTTGGAGTCGATGTTCTTTTCCAAAATGCTGATTTTGGTTAAAATGCGAGGTTTTGCAAGTTTAGCTTTCAAGTAATGGAGGGTTCTGTTATGACGTGGTCTTTTCCTGCTAACGGTTTGCGGTCATGGTCTATCTGAATTTACGCAACCTTCGATGTTAATGGTGTTTCAATTCTTTGATACCGAAGAAGTCGTTTGGTGAATGACTATTCGGTATTGGTTGTTACATGATGAATGAATGGTGGAAAGGGAAACATGACATCGTTTATCGATGTTTAATGATAAAGGAGCCGTTGAGCCAGGACGGTGAGAAAGTCATATATGGATACATGACTAATCCGGAGTGCTCTTGAAAAGTTTGCATTCATGTTATGAATCGAGATGTCCATTTCTTTCTAGTATGAAATGAAAGAATAAAGAATTTCTGGTATGTTGGTTATGATGAAGGGGATTTGTGTTTCCTTTGCATCTTGGTTTAGAAAGTTAAACTGAATGCTCTTTGGTTGTTGTCGAATCTTTTCCAAAGTGATTGTAGTGCATTGGATTCAAGGTTAAGCATGGGGACCAATTGGGTTCATGGTTTGTGGATGAGTTTATCCAATCGTTGTGTCCTTGTTTTAGTCCTTGGGTGGAAAGCTTGAGGGCGAGACCCGCTTGGATGAGAAATCCAGTATGGGTTGTTATCGACCTAAGCATTAGGTGTTGTTAGTAGTGGATCATAAATGGTTTAAAGGTGAGGAGTAAAGGAAGGTTGAGTTTGACTCAATTCAAACCTTCTTGGAGAATTGTGCTGTTGATGTGTTCCACGATAGGGTTGATTAAGTACTAGTGGACCACTTGGTGGTTGCTAGTAATTGCTTTTCCTTTTTCGAAGTGCATTGGATCTTTTGTCGCTGATCTATGATCGAGTTGAGTCAACTGTAGCATTTTTGTTCGGTTGTTACTGTTCTTGCGGGTTTTAAGAACTTTGGTTTTAAAACCCCGTTTGTTCAAACAAAGGGTTGTCTTGGAGTGTAGTGTCTCTCTTGGCTCGCGTGCCTTGTTTACGCGAACCATAGTAGAGAGGTTGAGGTGTGAAAACACTTTTGTGCGTGGGAGCTGAAGAGGGTTCTAGCGGTTAAAGCCGTCTTCTTCTGGAGAGTAGCATTGCTTAAGGGATCAGGCACTATAGTGCCAAGGAATGTATCGAATGAGGAGTGTGAGACCGTTTTCTTTCGTGGTCTTTTGGCAATTGAGGTGAAGGAGGAACTGCGAGGTTGCACTTTGTTGAGCTAAATCAACATTTCCTCGCCAATGGTTGGTTTTGAGAACTCGCTTGTCGTTTGTTCTGGTTTGAGTCTTTGTGTGAATGTTTTATGTTGTAAGGTAGTCTTTTGTCCCATGGGGACTTTGTTGTTGACTTTGGCGTTCGTCGGATTCGAGGTCGAATCCTGTTTAAGGGGGGTAGAATGTGACACCTCGGAGTGTCGCAACCTTATACAATGTGAATGTTGAGGACAAAAACTTTATGGAATGTGGAATTTAGGTTAAAACCTTTCGGCTTGAGGTTTACTCGCGTTTTTGGGTCGGTTGAAGTGTTATGTCGCCACGGATTGTCGTATCCTTAATTATTGAGCATGATGAGGCTATAAACATTATGAGATGTGGAAATAAGGTTAAAACCATAGGAATTGGAGGTTAATAACGTTTCCGGGCCGTTTTCGGGGTTTTGGGCCTTCCCGGGGGAGTTTGGGCCCAAGGGGGGAAGAACCGTGGGCTTTTGTGGAGAGAGATTGGCCCATGGAGGGGGGAGAACGTGGGTAAAGGGGCTTGGGGCGCCTCCTCCCTGCCCTAGCCGCCTCCCCACACGCCTCCACCTCCCCCTTGCGCCTCCACCAATTCCCTCCTCCCTCTAGTCCTCTTCCTCCACCTCCACCTCAAGACGCGCCACCCCCCTCCTCCTTGCGCCCCCAAGGACGCCCCCTCGCTGCCACGACACGCCCACGTGCTGCCTCGCTGTTTGGAAGAACCGCGACGAGGGATCCCGAAGGATTTGGCGCGTGGGAGCGAGATCGGGTGATCGAGAGACATTCTTCGTGTTCGTCGTTCGTCGGACTAAGGTATGTCCATGGGGAAACCTTGGGGAAGGTCTAGGTGCTGTTCTCATGGTAGATTTGGAGTTTTTAGATCAAGAGGACGTGCTGCCATGGAGTAGATCTGAAAAGAACTAGAGTTCGTATTGTACTCAGTTTCGGGCAGATTTGGAGTCTGTGTTAGGGCGTGCGATTTCGCAATTTTAGATTCGGAATTTGGCTGACCTCCTGTTGAAGAAGTTGTAGGTATCGTCAAGATCTATTTTGTTTATTTTTTTTAGAATTTTTGGAGTTACGGTCTGAAAGTTATGGCCGTTTTGGTGGGCGCTGTCCAATCTGTGTCGAGGTTGGGACAGTCTGTGTTCAACATTAGATTAAACTAATTTAGAGTTCGAATCTGACCGTACGGACTTCTAGGAAGTTGTATATAATTTCAATACCTTTCAGTGCATATAAAGAAATTGAAATTCCGCCCAGCCGTTTGAAGTTATGGCCGTTTTACCGAGCGCTGTCAAATCTGTGACGAGATTGAGACAGTTCGAGTTCAACGTTAGATTAAACAACACTAGAGTCCGAATCAGTCTTTCCCTATAACTAGAAAAAGTTGGGAAATTTCCTAAGCTACGCGAGGATGTACTCGTTTATTCAATTTGGAGTCCTAGAACAGAAGTTATGCCCGTTGGAAGGCTGCTGTCTCGAAGGGACAGATTTGCTATTTTCTGATTTTAGGAGTTGTGAGCGAAGTCGGGTAGTGGGATTTATGTGTGCTGTTTTGTGGACTCGATTTGAGTGTATGGCACGTGTTTGCAGGTGGTGTGCCTCCAGGAGTGCCCTCAAACCTCTCGACACTCCGTTGCCCATGGTTGAAGGCAAGTGTGTTGTAATGAATAGCGGATTGTAGGTTGCTTGTAGAGATTAGATGAAGGATGGAATACTTGCTATGATCACTTGCCATGCTTGCTGATTTCCAATGATATGTTGAGTATGATTATCATGATATGATGCTATTTGTTTATGTTTATCATGATACGATGCCATGTGTCTATATTTGCCATGATATGATGCCATATGTTTATGTACAAATGAGATATGATAATTGGCATAGTGCATGCATGGCATGAGATAGGGCGAGGGCGGTGAGAACGTCATAACTAGTCCGGCAAGGTCGGTGAGAAAGTTATGACTAGTCCGGAACGCCATTAGAGTAAGTCCTACATCGTGATTCCATCTACCGTGGGTTGTGGAAGCGAGGAGTAGGCACCCTCCATCTTCGGGATGGAAGGGGGGAGAGGGTGCACACCGACGGGTGTGTACTCAACCATACCGGTATGAGTTTCCAAGCAGATATGAGCATAACATTGCATTGCATTGCATTGCAATACATATTTAATGATGATGATGTTGTTATGTGCTCAAGTATGAGATGTTATATGTCATGTGAGGTATTATTGTCTTGTAAATGATCTTGTTGTCCATTACAATATGCTTGCTGAGTTTTCGAACTCACGCTTGTGTTTTATGTTGTTTTTAGGTACTTTGAGATCGGCATGCGGGAAAAAGGGGTTTAGCTACACTTCTACACGTAGCTCCACCATCATAGTCTATGATTAATCACTTGGAGACATGATTTTAAGAGTTGTGCCATAAAGTTAATGTATGGTTTAATCTAGCATGCTTGTGATCCCTTATTTGCTTCGTTATAGTTTATGAAGTGGTTGAGCGTGGTGTTATTGGCGTAGTTTGATGATACATCCATTTATGTTGATGTTTTAGATGTCGTGTGCTATGATATATCTTGCCATGATATTGATATTGTGTTAATTCATTGAAAAACAAAGGAGATGCTGCCGAAATATCGGTTTTTAGCATATGTACCTTTGCTGGAATTTATGTTTAAATGTGATATTTAGTTGTTGTTTAGCTTATGTTTGGTAGCATTCGGGCATATTAAATGCCGGGGTGTTACAAAGAGCACTCCGGATTAGTCATATATCCATATATGACTTTCTCACCGACCTGGCTCATCGACTCTTTAATGTTTAGTTGTATATAAACGTTGTCATTGTTCTTTTTCACCATTCATTCATCATGTAACAAACAATACCGAATAGTCATTCACCAAAAGACTTCTTCTTCGGTATCACATGATGAAACGCCCATAACATCGATGATTGCAATAAGTCAGATAAACTATGACGGCATCATAGTTAACAGTAAAACACCACAACGTGTCACAACCCACCATCCATTTAAAGCTAACCTTGCAAAACCTCGCATACTAACCAAAATCAACATTTTGGAACTGAACATCAACTCCAAAGTTAAACATCTGCACACACAACCACCACAAATTTTCTCAAAGAGAAAGAGAAACTCATTTCAAAAGGGAACACTTCACTAACTAAATCACTTAGGAACCATCCACAAACCACCTTTTGAAACACTTGCAAACACCACACAGATTTTCCAAGTAACTCCAACTCTAGCCAAAAAGAGATTACAAATTAAACCTCGAGAGTTTTCCAGCACAACCCTCTATGTCCACTTGTTTCATTTTCAAATTTATTCCAAGGATGATTAAGTGCGAACGCGAAGGAGCGCGATCCACATCCAAGACTTTTGGGTGTAAATCCTTGCGCACAACACAAACTAGACAAATGGGCCAAAACCAAAGATCGACACCAATCACTACGAGTTTTGGGGAAACTCTGAAACTCAACACAAGGAACACCTCAACCGAAAGCATTCAACCAAGATAGCAAACAACCAAACCAGTCCAGAAGGTTTTAAACACAAGTTCAGCATGAAGCCCACCATATCTAATATTCCTCTATACTTACCATTTAAGCATTCAATATACACTATTTACTCATCGGGAAGCCTCATTATAAATCAACCAAAAGCTACATAACCAATATTCCTCTAGTTACCTTTCCCAACACTTGTAAATACAGTTTATGACGATTATCAAAAGACAACTAACCAATACTTCCTCATAATGATCCCCACAGACCAACACATCATATAACAACGTATTCTATATTTCAAACAGAGTACTTCAACAGATATTTAAGCATGATCAATGTATTTGACTTTGGAGTCGATGTTCTTTTCCAAAATGTTGATTTTTGTTAAAATGCGATGTTTTGCAAGTTTAGCTATCTATCGTTCGTGGGTTTTGACCCAACGTGGTGTTTTGCGGTTAATGGTGTTGCCGTCAATGTTATGTGTGTTTCAAACTTGTGATACCGAGGAAGTAGTCGTTTGGTGAATGATTATTCGGTATTGTTGTTACATGAAGAATGAATGGTGAAAAGTAAACATGACATCGTTTTTAGATGTTAAATGATAAAGGAGTCGTCGAGCCAGGTCGGTGAGAAAGTCATATATGGAGATATGACTAATCCGGAGTGCTCTTGAAGAGTGTGCATTTATGTCATGAAACGAGATTTCCCTTGCTTTCTAGTATGAAAAGAAAAGAATGAAGAAATTCTGGTATTTTGGTTGTGGTGTAGGGGATTTATGCTTCCTTTGTGACTTGGCTTGGATGTTGCCGAATTATTTCCAAAAATGGTTGTTAACGCTTTGGGTTTGAGTTGTCGTGTGTGGTCCACTTGGGCTTGATAGCTAAGTGTTTTTGTGTGAGGGCGAGACCCTCTTAAGAAAGGAACCAATTGTGGTTTGGTAAGGTTTTACAATCCTAGCTTGGGGCTAGGTGTCGAACCTTAGTGGTATAAGGGTGGTTTGTGATGGAGGTTGATGATGTATGGGTTTAACCTTTATTAAGAGTAGCGATGGGTGGAAGTGAAGTTGACGGTAGATCGGTGATAATTGACCTGCTATGAGCAATTGTCTTCACTAGTTGTTCTTGGATTTGAGTCTTGCCTGGGAGAGGATGGAATAAAATGTTAGTATGATCGTGTATCGGAAGGGCAAGTGTGCCTTAATGAGTTATTCCCCTCGATGGAAATTTTCTGGAATGTAGAGAGGTCGTTAAAGGAATTGTGACTTGCTTTGATTATGTCATGTTGAGTTTAATGAAGTGTGGTAGTCAGGTTGGTTGTGATAGAAGTGTGAAGTGTTTGTAGTGAGGATTCGAGCGTTTTGGGTTGATGCAGCCCTTTGTGGTTGAAACGCATATTCTGTTTGGGAATTGAAGTGAAGGTCGAACTGTGAGAGGTTGCCCTTAGTTGAGCTAGATCAATACTTTTTCACTAAGTGTTGGTTTTGGGAACTCGCTTGTTGTTTGTTCCGGTTTGAGTCGTTGTGCGAATGTTTTCTGCTGCAGAGAAGTGTTTGGTCCCCTGGGGACTTTGTTGTTGATTTTGGTGTCTTTTCGGATTCGAGATCGAATCCTGTTTAAGGGGGGGAGAATATGACACTACGGAATGCCGAAACTTTATAAAATGTAAAATTAGAGATTGTGGCATTACAAAATGTGAATGTTGAGGGCAAAAACATAATAAAATGTGGAATTAAGGTTAAAACCCTACGGTATGAGGTTTAGTTGCGTTTTCGGGCCGTTTCCGGGGATTTGGGCCTGTCCGGGGGAGTTTGGGCCTTGGGGAAAGGGTCGTGGGCCTTAGTGGGGGAGAGTTTGAGTCCTTTTAGGAGTAGGAGACCAGTTTGGACTGGTAATTAGAGCCCCCCTGCCCTTGCCCTGCGCCCCCACCCCCTTTGGTGCGCCCACTCCCTCCCCCTCCATGCCCTAGCCGCCACCCCTACCTCCCCCTCTCCCTTTCATGCGCCCCACCACCCCCTTGCTCCCCATTGCGCCACCACCCCTCTCCTCACCTCTCCGCCTCCCTTGCTGCCCCTAGGGGGGTTCTCCATCTCACCAACCTGAAGATCCATCCATTAGAGCGCTCCGCGACGAGGAGATCCGATGGATTTGGAGCGAGGAAGGAGATCGCGCGAACCGGGAGGAGATCCATTGGGTTTTCATGCGTCGGGCGATGGTATGGCCATGGGAATCCTTGGGGTTGATCTAGGTACTGTTCTAAGGGTCATTATCATGTTTTTAGATCAATTGGTGGTGCTGGAATTGAGTAGATTAGATTAGATCTAGAAGTTGCCATGTTCTCTGTTGGACAGCATGAGTAGTCGAACTAGGGTTTGGTTTTTCACCAATTTAGATTCCGCATTTGGTCATACGACTGTTGAAGAAGTTGTAGATAATTTCATTGTCTTTCCGTGGATATAAAGAACGTCCAATTCCGATAAGACGTTTGAAAGTTATGGCTGTTTTACCGAGCGTGTTAAAATCTGTGACGTGATTGCAACATATCACGGTATTTTGTAGATTAAACCACTTTAGAGTCCGAATCAGTATTTCCATATACTTAGAAAAAGTTAGGAAATTTCCTAAGCTACGTGAGGATGTACTCGTTTAATTGATTCGGAGTCCCAGAACCCATGTTATGCCTTTTGGAAGGCTGCTGTTGTGACACTACGGTATGGTGTGATATTATAAAATGTGAAATTAGAGAATAAAATCTTACGGCTTGAGGTTTACTCGCGTTTTTGGGCCTTATGAAGTGATGTGTCACCACGGAGTGTCGTAATCTTATAAAATGTGGATGTTGAGGTCAAAACATTATAAAATATGTAAATGGAGGTTAAAACTTTACGTTATGCCGTTTATAGCGTGTTTTTGGGCCGTTTTTGGGTGTTTTGGGCCTCTCCGGGGGACTTTGGGCCTTGGGGGTTGAGTTAGGCCTCCGGTGGAAGGGTTTGGGCCCAAGGGGGGGACTTTTGGGTAGCCAAATCTGGCCCCCACCCCTTGGTGCGCCCCAAACTCCCTCTCCCAACCCTAGCCGCCACCCCCTAGCCCCCCCATGCGCCTCCACCCTTCCCCTTCCTCTCCATCTTCCCCCATGGCGCCACCACCCCTCTCCTCCCCTCTCCACCTCCCTTGCTGCCACTTGGGGAGATCCTCACCTCAGAACCTCGAAGATCCATCCATTGGAGCGCTCTGCGACGAGGAGATCCGGTGGATTTGGAGCGAGGAAAAGGATCGCGCGAACCGGGAGGAGATCTATTGGGTTTTCGTAAGGCCGAGGCGAAGGTATGGCCATGGGACTCCTTGGGATTGGTCTAGGTACTGTTCTAAGGGTGTTTATCAAGTTTTTAGATCAATTGGTGGTGCTGGAATTGAGTAGATTGGATTAGATCTAGATGTTGCCACGTTTCTGTTTTGGGACAGCATGAGCAGTCGACCTAGGGTTCTGTTTTTCGCCAATTTAGATTCGGAATGTGGTCGTACAGATGTTGAATAAGTTGTATATAATTTCATTATATTTCAGTGGATATAAAGAACGTTAAATTCCGATAAGCCGTTTGAAAGTTATGGCTGTTTTACCGAGCGTGTTAAAATCTGTGACGTGATTGAAACAGATCACGGTATTTTGTAGATTAAACAACTTTAGAGTCCGAATTAGTCTTTTCCTATACCTAGAAAAAGTTGGGAAATTTCCTAAGCTACACGAGGATGTACTCGTTTAATTGATTCGGAGTCTTAGAACTCAAGTTATGCCTTTTGGAAGGCTGCTGTCCCGACGGGACAGAATCGCTGTTTTTGGGTTTTGCGAGTAGTTGGCAATGTCGGGGTAGATGAGGGTTTGCATACTGTTTTGTGGGCATGATTGTGAGTGTGTGGTCCCTATGTGCAGGTGGTGTGACCCCGGGAGGGCCTTCTACTTCTCGCCAATCCGTCGCCCGTGGTTGAGGCAAGTGTATTGTAATGGATAGCAATTGTAGGTTGTTTGATTGATTGAGATTGAAGTTTGAATATATGATATGTTCACATGCCATGCTTTAATGTTTGTCATTGATATGATGAGTATGTTTATTATGTGATGATGCCATGTGTTAATGTACAAGTTAAATATGATGTTGGCATAAATGCATACATGGCATGTTACATGGCCCGGGCGGTGAGAAAGTCATAACTAGTCCGGGAAGGTCGGTGAGAAAGTTATGACTAATCCAGAGAGCCAATGAGTAAGTCCTACATCGTGATTCCATTCACCGCGGTGAACGGAAGCGAGGAGTAGGCACCCTCCATCTTCGGGATGGAAGGGGGGAGAGGGTGCACACCGACGGGTGTGTACTCAACCATACCGGTATGAGTTTCCAGGAGATATATGCATCGCACTGCATTACATTGCATTGCATTATATGAGGATGTTATATGAGGATGATTTATGATGATGTCAATGATATGCTTACACTATGATTATGAGATGTGTATGATGTTGTGTGTGAAAAGTGGTGATGAAGGTATTGGAATGTGTTTTCTTGTTCCATTGCAATATACTTGCTGAGTGATGAACTCACGCTTGTGTTTATGTTGTTTTTTTTAGGTACCATGACATCGGCATGTGGGAAAGGGCATTAGCTACACATCTTCACGTAGTTCCAGTCACATTTACCAACCTTGAGTCATGATCATAATAATAGTGCCCTGAACAAGGTGTATGGATTAATTTTAATGTGTTGTTGATCATCTTTGCTTAGCTATAGATGTTTGTGTTGTTGGTTTTGGTTTAATTGTTTATGATGATGTTTTATCCATTATATATTGCTGCTTTAGATGTCTTATGTTATGAAATATTTTGCTATGATATTGCTATTGTTCAAATCATGATAAAACAAAGGAGATGCTGCCGAAATTTCGATGTTTCGCATTTGTGCCTTTGCTGAAATTTGTCTTCATGTATGGTATTTAGTTGATGTTTAGTCTATGTTTGGTAGCATTCGGGCATAATAGATGCCGGCGTGTTACAGCTGTACCAATGGGACAGAACCTCTGTTTTTGGGTTTTGCGAGTAGTTGGCAATGTCGGGGTAGATGAGGGTTTGCATACTGTTTTGTGGACATGATTGTGAGTGTGTGGTACCTATGTGCAGGTGGTGTGACCCCGGGAGTGCCTTCTACTTCTCGCCAATCCGTTGCCTGTGGTTGAGACAAGTGTATTGTAATGGATAGCGATTTGTAGGTTGCTTGTTGAGACTAGATGAAATTGATTATATGATATGATCACTTGCCATGCTTTAATGATTGCCAATGATATGATGAGTTTGCTTATTATGTTATGATGCCATGTGTTAATGTACAAGTTAATTATGATGTTGGCATATTTGCATACATGGCATGTTACATGGCCCAGGCGGTGAGAAAGTCATAACTAGTCCGGGGAAGGTCGGTGAGAAAGTTATGACTATTCCGGAGAGCCAATGAGTTAGTCCTACATCGTGTTTCCATTCACCGCGGTGAACGGAAGCGAGGAGTAGGCACCCTCCATCTTCGGGATGGATGGGGGGAGAGGGTGCACACCGACAGGTGTGTACTCAACCATACCGGTATGAGTTTCCTAGGAGATATGAGCATCGCATCGTATTGCATACATAATGATGATGATAATGATTTGTGATCATGAATGAGATGATATACATGATGTGAGTTGTTGTAGCCGTGTAATTGTTTATGTTTGTACCATTGCAATATACTTGCTGAGTGATGAACTCACGCTTGTGTTTATGTTGTTTATTTTAGGTACCATGACACCGGCATGTGGGAAGGGGAAATAGCTACACATCTTGACATAGTCCGGCCACATTTACTATTGTTTAGTCAAGTTCATAATAAGTGCCTTGAACTAGGTGTTTGGAATAACTTTTGTGTGCTTGTGATCCTTGTTTGCTCAGCCATAGTTTATGGAGTAGTTGGCTTTAGTATTATTGCCTTATGTTGATGCTATATTCGTTTATATTGTTGTTTTAGATGCCTTATGTTTTGCTATGAACTGTCTTGTTATTGCTATCGCTTCAATTCATGTTAAAACAAAGGAGATGCTGCCGAAATTTCGGTTTTTAGCATGTGCGCCTTTGCTGTAATTTATGTTTAATTGTGGTATTTAGATGTTGTTTAGTCTATGCTTGGTAGCATTCGGGCAAACTAGATGCCGGGGTGTTACAGTTGGTATCAGAGCGGGCTGTAGGTCCTTGGAACATGTATTTTTAGTATCATACCTTAGGTTACAACTAAAATGTGATGTGGAATAACTTAGAAACATGGCTTAGATTTTTACTAAAATTTTGTCATAGGATAGCACCATTAAAACTTGTGAAAGTGGCATAACTAATCTAAAATTTGACACACAATAGATGCTGAGAGGAGCCGCCTAGATCGTCCTCAAATTGTTGGATGAACAGTTGCTCCCATCGGATTTGGATCCTAGCAACGATTCACCGGAGGTGATCTCGGTGCTAACACCCAAGCCCAATAAGGACAACTCCAAAATCATCCGAACAATCCGACAACAACCCCGGTATTCCCCCAGTATGCGATCCGAAACTCGCCCAGGATCCCCACATACCGGTTCCCAATGCCAAATCAAAATTCAATTCGCACAAAGGGGCATCTAGCCCCAAGCTCACTACTAGAGACGCAAAAAAAACGTGAAAGCAAACAAACACACAACACGGCACAAAGAGGCCCAACGAAAACAACAAACAACCACGACCAAACGAAAAGGTAGACGATTCCATAGCAGACATAAAAGTGTAATTTACAACAAAAGTATTATCGACTATCCTATACAACAAAAGTAAACACCCCGGAAGTGTCATGCCCTCAACATTCCCGGGCGCACATGTGTCGACAGCCTCTACTCGGTGCCCCGCCCGGTCACCGAAAGGCAGTAGGGGCAAAACTCGCACCCCGCTGGATCCTCACCTGCAAAAACCACAAAGTAGAAGCCTGAGTACAGAAGGTACTCGCAAGTCTTACCCGTGGTCCATATATGACCGACTTAAAAGGGACATGCATTTGGATGTAGCAAGGAATAGGCTCAAGGTAAAACAATTGCAAAATGCTTATCAATTGTTGTTTAGTTACTGAAACTACTTAGTTTCAAAACTTTAATGCGGTTGTAACAGCACCTACTACTAAGTTAAGTTGACATTTAAACAATAAGCAACCCTTAATCACACTCATTTCGAGCTCAAGCCCAACGGCGAACTTCGCTTCAAGTTTTTACTACGTGTCATAGCAGTGACCAAGCGTGCTCATATCCGAGAGCACGGCAATTCGAATCGCTTTATTAACCCTGCAAGGAAGCATTGATCACACGACATGTGTCACGAAGGAGCCTCATGTCAACCCCCTCCCATCCATACCAATTCGTTGGGGAATCTTCATGCGGTCCGGAAACCTAGCACCCCCTCGAGCGGCCCCAATCCCGGCTTGGCGCTCGAGAGCCAGCCTAGGCCCCTCCCTCAACCACGTCCAACCACATGAGGGCATGGCCCATCGAACGACATGCGAAAAAAAAGAGCGGCTTACCTTACCATAATCGGGCATTTGATCAACCAATTTGTGCTCAGCCATGGTACCACATCGGATCGGTCCTTAGCTGACTCAGGCGGGACTACCACATTTGGGTCTCCTTACCCAAATGCCCCAACTCTCCCGCCCGGTCTCCAATTCACATTCACAGCGTTATCCATAGCCAAGACCATTCCATTTTACAGTAAGAAGTGACTAATCTCAAGCGGTGGAACCATCCACCACTTGGCCCAAACTCGATTTCTAAGCATACTAAGCACGACACGATTAGTACCCATAATCTAGCTCCAAAGGAGGTGTTTTCAAGTAACAATGAAAAGGGTACATGCAGCAAATAGGATCTAGCCTATTCCACATTCCAACTCCTAAGGCAACACTTAACATCCAATATGCAGTTAATTCACCAAAATAGATTACACATAAGGTTCAAGATGCTTAGGTGCTTGCCTTATTCTTCTGCTTGCGGATCGGCGGTAGCCGGCTCTCCGGTAACACCCTCGGTCACCGCGCCGTCAAGTCCCGCGGGATCGCTCTCTACACGAATACAATGCATAAATAAGATGCATGCAATGCAATGAAACAACCACAATGGAGAATCCCCGACGAACGACGCAACCGGACAACTCGACTCAACCCGGACAGATCAGCCTAACCCAGACAGTCCGGGTTTATTATCCGGACTCTCCGGATAAGCCGGATACTCCGGGCCTTCCATCCGGACACTCCGGACTGCCTAGGACTTGGGAGTTGACACGAGACGTGGGGGCTTTTCCCAAGTCTTACGGCACCGTGGGGACCCGATCGACGACATTCCTACACGCAGCAAGGCCGGAGAAACTTCAAGCTAGCTCAAACCTCGAGAAAACGACACCCAACCAAAAAACCACTAGCCAACCCTAATCGGCCCTTGGATCAGCATTACCACTACCCGATCTACCTCACTATTACCCACATTTGCCAAGCCAATCCCCAACCCAACCCTAGAACCACCATACCCAAAACCCAACTCCAAACCCCCAAATCTAAACCTAGGCCCTAAACCCACCATGGATGGCCCTAGAAATCCTAAGAACATTCCTTACCTCAAGGAGGATGGAGAGGACGAAGGAGGCAGGGTGGGGAAGAAGGACAACGGCTTGGAGGACATCCTGAGGGCACCACGACGGAGGTCCACCGGGGAGGAGCTTGTGAAAGAGGCCGGCCGGTGGGGAGCTTGTGAAAGTTTAAGGCACAACTCTTAATATCATGTCTCCAAGTGATTAATTATGGACTATGATGGTGGAGCTACGTGTAGAAGTGTAGCTAGAACCCTTTTTCCCGCATGCCGATCTCAAAGTACCTAAAAACAACATAAAACACAAGCGTGAGTTCGAAAACTCAGCAAGCATATTGTAATGGACAACAAGATCATTTCCAAGACAATAATACCTTACATCACATATAACATCTCATACTTGAGCACATAACAACATCATCATCATTAAATATGTATTGCAATGCAATGCAATGCAATGTTATGCTCATATCTCCTTGGAAACTCATACCGGTATGGTTGAGTACACACCCGTCGGTGTGCACCCTTTTCCCCCCTTCCATCCCGAAGATGGAGGGTGCCTACTCCTCGCTTCCATTCACCACGTGGATGGAATCACGATGTAGGTCTTACTCAATGGCGTTCCGGACTAGTCATAACTTTCTCACCGACCTTGCCGGACTAGTTATGACTTTCTCACCGCCTCGCCCTATCTCATGTCATGCATGCAACTATGCCAATTATCATATTTCACATGTACATAAACATATGGCATCTCATCATGACAAATATTACACATGGCATCGAATCATGATAAGTATAGACACATAGCATCATATCATGATAATCATACTCAATATATCATTGGAAAACAGCAAGCAAGGCAAGTGATCATAGCAAGTATTCAATCTTTCATCCAATATCAACAAGCAACCTACAATCCGCTATACATTACAACACACTTGCCTCAATCATGCGACGGATTTGTGGGAAGTCGAGGGCACTCCCGGTGTCACATCACCTGCACATAGGCATCACACACTCACAATCATGCCCACAAAACAGTACACAAATCCCCATCTAACCCGACATTGCCCACTACTTGCAAACCTAAAAACAGAGGTTCTGTCCCGGCGGGACAACAGCCTTGCAAAGGCCATAACTTGAGTTCTGGGACTACAAATCGATTAAACGAGTACACCATCGCGAAGCATAGGAAATTTTCTACATTTTTCTAGTTATACGGAAAGACTGATTCGGACTCTAAAATTGTTTAATCTACAGATTACTACGATCTGTTCCAATCGCGTCACAGATTTCAACACGCTCGGTAAAACGGCCATAACTTTCAAACTGCTGATCGGATTTTAACGTGCTTTATGTCCACGGAAAGGTAATTAAATTATCTACAACTTCTTTTAAGTCCGTACGGACAGATTCGGACTCTAAATCGACGAAAACTCAAACCCTAGCCCGATTGCTCAATCTGCCCGAAAACAGAAACGTGGCAACATCAAGATCTAACCCAAAGAACTCCAACCCAGCACCACCAATTGATCTAAAAACTTCATAAACACCCTAAGAACAGTACCTAGATCAAACCCAAGGATCCCCATGATCATACCTTTGCCCAACGAACGAATTTCCAATAGATCTCCTCGCTCCTCGCTCCTCGCTCCACGCTCCTCACTCCTCGCTCCTCGCTCCTCGCTCCTCGCTCCACGCTCCTCACTCCTCGCTCCTCGCTCCTCGCTCCTCGCTCCAACGGATGGATCCACAAGGTGCAGAGGTGTGGAGACCACCCTAGGGCAGCAAGGGGGTGGAGGAGAGGTGGGGAGCAATGGGGCAAAGGAGGGGGAGGCGCACGGCCAAGGGAGGAGGGAGGCGGCTAGGGCAAGGGCAAGTGGGGGGGAAGGGCGCACAAGGGGCAGGGGTTAACGCCCAAGGGCTGGTGGGGAGCCCTTTTACCAGCCCCCACACCCAATCCTAGTCCATTACGGAGACCTACTCCATCCCACCAAAGCCCACTTAAGGCCCAAACTCCCAGGAAGGCCCAAAACCCTCAAAACGGCCCTAAACGTTATTAACCTCCATACCTTATGGTTTTAACCTGCCATACCATATTTCATAAAGTTTTTGACCTTAACATGCACCATTTAGAAGGTTACGACACTCCGTGGTGACACATCACTTCAAACGGCCCAAAAACGCGAGTAAACCTCAAGCCGAAAGGTTTTATTCTCTAATTTCACATTCTATAATGTCACACCATACCGTAGTGTCACATTCTCCCCCCCTTCAACAGGATTCGACCTCGAATCCGAAGGACGCCAAAATCAATGACAAAATCCCCAAGGGACAAACGGCTTCTCTGCAGCACAAAACATTCACACAACGACTAAAACCGGAACAAACAACAAACGAGTTCCCAAAACCAACACATAGAGAAAAAGTGTTGATCTAGCTCAACTAAGGGCAACCCCTCACAAATCGACCTTCACTTCAATTCCCCAACAGAATCTGCGTTTCAACCACAAAGGGCTCCATCAACCCAAAACGCTCGAATCCTCACGGCAAACACTTCATACTTCTATCACAACCAACCTGACTACCATACTCCATTAAACTCAACATGACATAATCAAAGGAAGTCACAATTCCTTTAACGACCTTTCTACATTCCCGAAAATTTCCATCGAGGGGAAAACTCATTAAGGCACACTTGCCCTTCCGATACACCATCATACTAACATTTTATTCCATCCTTTCCCAGACAAGACTCAAATCCAAGAACAACTAGTGACGACAAATGCTCACGGCAGGACAAATATCACCGAACTACCGTCAACTTCACTTCCACCCATCGCTACACTTAATAATGGTTAGACCCATACATCATCAACCTCCATCACAAACCACCCTTATACCACTAGGGTTCAACACCTAGCCCCAAGCTAGGATCGAAAAACCTTACCAAACCACAATTGGTTCCTTTCTTAAGAGGGTCTTGCCCTCACACAAAAACACTTAGGTATCATCCCCAAGTGTACACACGACAACTCAAACCCAAAGCGTTAACAACCATTTTGGAAAGAATTCGGCAACATCCAAGCCAAATCACAAAGGAAGCATAAATCCTTCATTCTTTCTTTTCATACTAGAAAGAAATGGACATCTCGATTCTTGACATGCATGCACACTTTTCAAGAGCACTCCGGATTTGTCATATATCCTTATATGACTTTCTCACCGACCTGGCTCGTCGACTCCTTTATGATTAATTATGCATAAACAATGTCTCGTTTTCCTTTTTCACCCTTCATTCATCATGTAACAACGGCACCGAATAGTCATTCACCAAATGACTTCTTCCTCGGTATCAAATGATGGAAACACAATTAACATCGAAGGTTGCGGAAATTCATATAGACTATGACGGCAAGATAGTTGTGATAAAACACCACGTCGTAAAAGACCCCACATCAGTTGAAAACTGAACTTGCACAACATTGCATTTCATCCAAATTCAACATTTTGGAAAAGAACATCAAAATTTCAAGTCGAGCATCTGCTCCCACAACCATCACGAACTTCCTCAAGGAGAGGGAAACTCATTCCCAAAAGGGAACACCTCACTAACAAAATCACTTTGTAAAACTTTCATAAAGTCCACCTTTTTGAAGCACTCGCAACATCACACACATTTTCAAAACAACTCCAACTCTAGCGAAAGGAACCAATTGTGGTTTGGTAAGGTTTTACAATCCTAGCTTGGGGCTAGGTGTCGAACCTTAGTGGTATAAGGGTGGTTTGTGATGGAGGTTGATGATGTATGGGTTTAACCTTTATTAAGAGTAGCGATGGGTGGAAGTGAAGTTGACGGTAGATCGGTGATAATTGACCTGCTATGAGCAATTGTCTTCACTAGTTGTTCTTGGATTTGAGTCTTGCCTGGGAGAGGATGGAATAAAATGTTAGTATGATCGTGTATCGGAAGGGCAAGTGTGCCTTAATGAGTTATTCCCCTCGATGGAAATTTTCTGGAATGTAGAGAGGTCGTTAAAGGAATTGTGACTTGCTTTGATTATGTCATGTTGAGTTTAATGAAGTGTGGTAGTCAGGTTGGTTGTGATAGAAGTGTGAAGTGTTTGTAGTGAGGATTCGAGCGTTTTGGGTTGATGCAGCCCTTTGTGGTTGAAACGCATATTCTGTTTGGGAATTGAAGTGAAGGTCGAACTGTGAGAGGTTGCCCTTAGTTGAGCTAGATCAATACTTTTTCACTAAGTGTTGGTTTTGGGAACTCGCTTGTTGTTTGTTCCGGTTTGAGTCGTTGTGCGAATGTTTTCTGCTGCAGAGAAGTGTTTGGTCCCCTGGGGACTTTGTTGTTGATTTTGGTGTCTTTTCGGATTCGAGATCGAATCCTGTTTAAGGGGGGGGGAGAATATGACACTACGGAATGCCGAAACTTTATAAAATGTAAAATTAGAGATTGTGGCATTACAAAATGTGAATGTTGAGGGCAAAAACATAATAAAATGTGGAATTAAGGTTAAAACCCTACGGTATGAGGTTTAGTTGCGTTTTCGGGCCGTTTCCGGGGATTTGGGCCTGTCCGGGGGAGTTTGGGCCTTGGGGAAAGGGTCGTGGGCCTTAGTGGGGGAGAGTTTGAGTCCTTTTAGGAGTAGGAGACCAGTTTGGACTGGTAATTAGAGCCCCCCTGCCCTTGCCCTGCGCCCCCACCCCCTTTGGTGCGCCCACTCCCTCCCCCTCCATGCCCTAGCCGCCACCCCTACCTCCCCCTCTCCCTTTCATGCGCCCCCACCACCCCCTTGCTCCCCATTGCGCCACCACCCCTCTCCTCACCTCTCCGCCTCCCTTGCTGGCCCTAGGGGGGTTCTCCATCTCACCAACCTGAAGATCCATCCATTAGAGCGCTCCGCGACGAGGAGATCCGATGGATTTGGAGCGAGGAAGGAGATCGCGCGAACCGGGAGGAGATCCATTGGGTTTTCATGCGTCGGGCGATGGTATGGCCATGGGAATCCTTGGGGTTGATCTAGGTACTGTTCTAAGGGTCATTATCATGTTTTTAGATCAATTGGTGGTGCTGGAATTGAGTAGATTAGATTAGATCTAGAAGTTGCCATGTTCTCTGTTGGACAGCATGAGTAGTCGAACTAGGGTTTGGTTTTTCACCAATTTAGATTCCGCATTTGGTCATACGACTGTTGAAGAAGTTGTAGATAATTTCATTGTCTTTCCGTGGATATAAAGAACGTCCAATTCCGATAAGACGTTCGAAAGTTATGGCTGTTTTACCGAGCGTGTTAAAATCTGTGACGTGATTGCAACATATCACGGTATTTTGTAGATTAAACCACTTTAGAGTCCGAATCAGTATTTCCATATACTTAGAAAAAGTTAGGAAATTTCCTAAGCTACGTGAGGATGTACTCGTTTAATTGATTCGGAGTCCCAGAACCCATGTTATGCCTTTTGGAAGGCTGCTGTTGTGACACTACGGTATGGTGTGATATTATAAAATGTGAAATTAGAGAATAAAATCTTACGGCTTGAGGTTTACTCGCGTTTTTGGGCCTTATGAAGTGATGTGTCACCACGGAGTGTCGTAATCTTATAAAATGTGGATGTTGAGGTCAAAACATTATAAAATATGTAAATGGAGGTTAAAACTTTACGTTATGCCGTTTATAGCGTGTTTTTGGGCCGTTTTTGGGTGTTTTGGGCCTCTCCGGGGGACTTTGGGCCTTGGGGGTTGAGTTAGGCCTCCGGTGGAAGGGTTTGGGCCCAAGGGGGGGACTTTTGGGTAGCCAAATCTGGCCCCCACCCCTTGGTGCGCCCCAAACTCCCTCTCCCAACCCTAGCCGCCACCCCCTAGCCCCCCCATGCGCCTCCACCCTTCCCCTTCCTCTCCATCTTCCCCCATGGCGCCACCACCCCTCTCCTCCCCTCTCCACCTCCCTTGCTGCCACTTGGGGAGATCCTCACCTCAGAACCTCGAAGATCCATCCATTGGAGCGCTCTGCGACGAGGAGATCCGGTGGATTTGGAGCGAGGAAAAGGATCGCGCGAACCGGGAGGAGATCTATTGGGTTTTCGTGCGTCGGGCGAAGGTATGGCCATGGGACTCCTTGGGATTGGTCTAGGTACTGTTCTAAGGGTGTTTATCAAGTTTTTAGATCAATTGGTGGTGCTGGAATTGAGTAGATTGGATTAGATCTAGATGTTGCCACGTTTCTGTTTTGGGATAGCATGAGCAGTCGACCTAGGGTTCTGTTTTTCGCCAATTTAGATTCGGAATGTGGTCGTACAGATGTTGAATAAGTTGTATATAATTTCATTATATTTCAGTGGATATAAAGAACGTTAAATTCCGATAAGCCGTTTGAAAGTTATGGCTGTTTTACCGAGCGTGTTAAAATCTGTGACGTGATTGAAACAGATCACGGTATTTTGTAGATTAAACAACTTTAGAGTCCGAATTAGTCTTTTCCTATACCTAGAAAAAGTTGGGAAATTTCCTAAGCTACACGAGGATGTACTCGTTTAATTGATTCGGAGTCTTAGAACTCAAGTTATGCCTTTTGGAAGGCTGCTGTCCCGACGGGACAGAATCGCTGTTTTTGGGTTTTGCGAGTAGTTGGCAATGTCGGGGTAGATGAGGGTTTACGTACTGTTTTGTGGGCATGATTGTGAGTGTGTGGTCCCTATGTGCAGGTGGTGTGACCCTGGGAGGGCCTTCTACTTCTCGCCAATCCGTCGCCCGTGGTTGAGGCAAGTGTATTGTAATGGATAGCAATTGTAGGTTGTTTGATTGATTGAGATTGAAGTTTGAATATATGATATGTTCACATGCCATGCTTTAATGTTTGTCATTGATATGATGAGTATGTTTATTATGTGATGATGCCATGTGTTAATGTACAAGTTAAATATGATGTTGGCATAAATGCATACATGGCATGTTACATGGCCCGGGCGGTGAGAAAGTCATAACTAGTCCGGGAAGGTCGGTGAGAAAGTTATGACTAATCCAGAGAGCCAATGAGTAAGTCCTACATCGTGATTCCATTCACGCGGTGAGCAGGCGAGGAGTAGGCACCCTCCATCTTCGGGATGGAAGGGGGGAGAGGGTGCACACCGACGGGTGTGTACTCAACCATACCGGTATGAGTTTCCAGGAGATATATGCATCGCACTGCATTACATTGCATTGCATTATATGAGGATGTTATATGAGGATGATTTATGATGATGTCAATGATATGCTTACACTATGATTATGAGATGTGTATGATGTTGTGTGTGAAAAGTGGTGATGAAGGTATTGGAATGTGTTTTCTTGTTCCATTGCAATATACTTGCTGAGTGATGAACTCACGCTTGTGTTTATGTTGTTTTTTTTAGGTACCATGACATCGGCATGTGGGAAAGGGCATTAGCTACACATCTTCACGTAGTTCCAGTCACATTTACCAACCTTGAGTCATGATCATAATAATAGTGCCCTGAACAAGGTGTATGGATTAATTTTAATGTGTTGTTGATCATCTTTGCTTAGCTATAGATGTTTGTGTTGTTGGTTTTGGTTTAATTGTTTATGATGATGTTTTATCCATTATATATTGCTGCTTTAGATGTCTTATGTTATGAAATATTTTGCTATGATATTGCTATTGTTCAAATCATGATAAAACAAAGGAGATGCTGCGAAATTTCGATGTTTCGCATTTGTGCCTTTGCTGAAATTTGTCTTCATGTATGGTATTTAGTTGATGTTTAGTCTATGTTTGGTAGCATTCGGGCATAATAGATGCCGGCGTGTTACTGACTGTACCAATGGGACAGAACCTCTGTTTTTGGGTTTTGCGAGTAGTTGGCAATGTCGGGGTAGATGAGGGTTTGCATACTGTTTTGTGGACATGATTGTGAGTGTTTGGTACCTATGTGCAGGTGGTGTGACCCCGGGAGTGCCTTCTACTTCTCGCCAATCCGTTGCCTGTGGTTGAGACAAGTGTATTGTAATGGATAGCGATTTGTAGGTTGCTTGTTGAGACTAGATGAAATTGATTATATGATATGATCACTTGCCATGCTTTAATGATTGCCAATGATATGATGAGTTTGCTTATTATGTTATGATGCCATGTGTTAATGTACAAGTTAATTATGATGTTGGCATATTTGCATACATGGCATGTTACATGGCCCAGGCGGTGAGAAAGTCATAACTAGTCCGGGGAAGGTCGGTGAGAAAGTTATGACTATTCCGGAGAGCCAATGAGTTAGTCCTACATCGTGTTTCCATTCACCGCGGTGAACGGAAGCGAGGAGTAGGCACCCTCCATCTTCGGGATGGATGGGGGGAGAGGGTGCACACCGACAGGTGTGTACTCAACCATACCGGTATGAGTTTCCTAGGAGATATGAGCATCGCATCGTATTGCATACATAATGATGATGATAATGATTTGTGATCATGAATGAGATGATATACATGATGTGAGTTGTTGTAGCCGTGTAATTGTTTATGTTTGTACCATTGCAATATACTTGCTGAGTGATGAACTCACGCTTGTGTTTATGTTGTTTATTTTAGGTACCATGACACCGGCATGTGGGAAGGGGAAATAGCTACACATCTTGACATAGTCCGGCCACATTTACTATTGTTTAGTCAAGTTCATAATAAGTGCCTTGAACTAGGTGTTTGGAATAACTTTTGTGTGCTTGTGATCCTTGTTTGCTCAGCCATAGTTTATGGAGTAGTTGGCTTTAGTATTATTGCCTTATGTTGATGCTATATTCGTTTATATTGTTGTTTTAGATGCCTTATGTTTTGCTATGAACTGTCTTGTTATTGCTATCGCTTCAATTCATGTTAAAACAAAGGAGATGCTGCCGAAATTTCGGTTTTTAGCATGTTCGCCTTTGCTGTAATTTATGTTTAATTGTGGTATTTAGATGTTGTTTAGTCTATGTTTGGTAGCATTCGGGCAAACTAGATGCCGGGGTGTTACAGTTGGTATCAGAGCGGGCTGTAGGTCCTTGGAACATGTATTTTTAGTATCATACCTTAGGTTACAACTAAAATGTGATGTGGAATAACTTAGAAACATGGCTTAGATTTTTACTAAAATTTTGTCATAGGATAGCACCATTAAAACTTGTGAAAGTGGCATAACTAATCTAAAATTTGACACACAATAGATGCTGAGAGGAGCCGCCTAGATCGTCCTCAAATTGTTGGATGAACAGTTGCTCCCATCGGATTTGGATCCTAGCAACGATTCACCGGAGGTGATCTCGGTGCTAACACCCAAGCCCAATAAGGACAACTCCAAAATCATCCGAACAATCCGACAACAACCCCGGTATTCCCCCAGTATGCGATCCGAAACTCGCCCAGGATCCCCACATACCGGTTCCCAATGCCAAATCAAAATTCAATTCGCACAAAGGGGCATCTAGCCCCAAGCTCACTACTAGAGACGCAAAAAAAACGTGAAAGCAAACAAACACACAACACGGCACAAAGAGGCCCAACGAAAACAACAAACAACCACGACCAAACGAAAAGGTAGACGATTCCATAGCAGACATAAAAGTGTAATTTACAACAAAAGTATTATCGACTATCCTATACAACAAAAGTAAACACCCCGGAAGTGTCATGCCCTCAACACTCCCGGGCGCACATGTGTCGACAGCCTCTACTCGGTGCCCCGCCCGGTCACCGAAAGGCAGTAGGGGCAAAACTCGCACCCCGCTGGATCCACACCTGCAAAAACCACAAAGCAGAAGACTGAGTACAGAAGGTACTCGCAAGTCTTACCCGTGGTCCATATATGACCGACTTAAAAGGGACATGCATTTGGATGTAGCAAGGAATAGGCTCAAAGTAAAGCAATTGCAAAATGCTTATCAATTGTTGTTTAGTTACTTAAACTACTTAGTTTCAAAACTTTAATGCGGTTGTAACAGCACCTACTACTAAGTTAAGTTGACATTTAAACAATAAGCAACCCTTAATCACACTCATTTCGAGCTCAAGCCCAACGGCGAACTTCGCTTCAAGTTTTTACTACGTGTCATAGCAGTGACCAAGCGTGCTCATATCCGAGAGCACGGCAATTCGAATCGCTTTATTAACCCTGCAAGGAAGCATTGATCACACGACATGTGTCACGAAGGAGCCTCATGTCAACCCCCTCCCATCCATACCAATTCGTTGGGGAATCTTCATGCGGTCCGGAAACCTAGCACCCCCTCGAGCGGCCCCAATCCCGGCTTGGCGCTCGAGAGCCAGCCTAGGCCCCTCCCTCAACCACGTCCAACCACATGAGGGCATGGCCCATCGAACGACATGCGAAAAAAAGAGCGGCTTACCTTACCATAATCGGGCATTTGATCAACCAATTTGTGCTCAGCCATGGTACCACATCGGATCGGTCCTTAGCTGACTCAGGCGGGACTACCACATTTGGGTCTCCTTACCCAAATGCCCCAACTCTCCCGCCCGGTCTCCAATTCACATTCACAGCGTTATCCATAGCCAAGACCATTCCATTTTACAGTAAGAAGTGACTAATCTCAAGCGGTGGAACCATCCACCACTTGGCCCAAACTCGATTTCTAAGCATACTAAGCACGACACGATTAGTACCCATAATCTAGCTCCAAAGGAGGTGTTTTCAAGTAACAATGAAAAGGGTACATGCAGCAAATAGGATCTAGCCTATTCCACATTCCAACTCCTAAGGCAACACTTAACATCCAATATGCAGTTAATTCACCAAAATAGATTACACATAAGGTTCAAGATGCTTAGGTGCTTGCCTTATTCTTCTGCTTGCGGATCGGCGGTAGCCGGCTCTCCGGTAACACCCTCGGTCACCGCGCCGTCAAGTCCCGCGGGATCGCTCTCTACACGAATACAATGCATAAATAAGATGCATGCAATGCAATGAAACAACCACAATGGAGAATCCCCGACGAACGACGCAACCGGACAACTCGACTCAACCCGGACAGATCAGCCTAACCCAGACAGTCCGGGTTTATTATCCGGACTCTCCGGATAAGCCGGATACTCCGGGCCTTCCATCCGGACACTCCGGACTGCCTAGGACTTGGGAGTTGACACGAGACGTGGGGGCTTTTCCCAAGTCTTACGGCACCGTGGGGACCCGATCGACGACATTCCTACACGCAGCAAGGCCGGAGAAACTTCAAGCTAGCTCAAACCTCGAGAAAACGACACCCAACCAAAAAACCACTAGCCAACCCTAATCGGCCCTTGGATCAGCATTACCACTACCCGATCTACCTCACTATTACCCACATTTGCCAAGCCAATCCCCAACCCAACCCTAGAACCACCATACCCAAAACCCAACTCCAAACCCCCAAATCTAAACCTAGGCCCTAAACCCACCATGGATGGCCCTAGAAATCCTAAGAACATTCCTTACCTCAAGGAGGATGGAGAGGACGAAGGGAACGCCGGGTGGGGAAGAAGGACAACGGCTTGGAGGACATCCTGAGGGCACCACGACGGAGGTCCACCGGGGAGGAGCTTGTGAAAGAGGCCGGCCGGTGGGGAGCTTGTGAAAGTTTAAGGCACAACTCTTAATATCATGTCTCCAAGTGATTAATTATGGACTATGATGGTGGAGCTACGTGTAGAAGTGTAGCTAGAACCCTTTTTCCCGCATGCCGATCTCAAAGTACCTAAAAACAACATAAAACACAAGCGTGAGTTCGAAAACTCAGCAAGCATATTGTAATGGACAACAAGATCATTTCCAAGACAATAATACCTTACATCACATATAACATCTCATACTTGAGCACATAACAACATCATCATCATTAAATATGTATTGCAATGCAATGCAATGCAATGTTATGCTCATATCTCCTTGGAAACTCATACCAGTATGGTTGAGTACACACCCGTCGGTGTGCACCCTTTTCCCCCTTCCATCCCGAAGATGGAGGGTGCCTACTCCTCGCTTCCATTCACCACGTGGATGGAATCACGATGTAGGTCTTACTCAATGGCGTTCCGGACTAGTCATAACTTTCTCACCGACCTTGCCGGACTAGTTATGACTTTCTCACCGCCCTCGCCCTATCTCATGTCATGCATGCAACTATGCCAATTATCATATTTCACATGTACATAAACATATGGCATCTCATCATGACAAATATTACACATGGCATCGAATCATGATAAGTATAGACACATAGCATCATATCATGATAATCATATGTAACACCCCAAAATTTTGCTTTTCTTAAATTCATGGGTGATTTGGCACTTTGGTGAATTTTTGGAATTTTCTGGAATTTATTTGGATTTATTTGGGATTTATTTGAATTTATTCCATTTTGAAATAATTGAAGAATTTAATTTTGCAAATAAATTTTTGTTGGAAATATTTTATTTGAGTCCAAAATGATCCAAAGTATTTTCCAGAATTTTTCTGAGTCATTTGCTATTTTTAATGAATTAAATGAATTACTGGGAATTATTTTAAATATTAAATCGCTGGAAAATCAAACTCGGGTCAAGTACTGTTCATCCGACCGAGCCCGAGTCAGACTCGTGTTCGAGTCCGACCCGAGCCACGTGACTCGACCGAACCCACTCCTAACCCTAATCAATCCCAACCGTTGGATCAAGATCCAACGGCTGAGATCCGCCGACCCCGACCCGAGCCGTATCCGGCCCGGATCCGATCGCGCCCGTGCGATCGGGGCCGTTGATCGCGCCACGTGGACGGCTGCGATTGCGTCGTCTCCGCCGAGTCCGAGCCGGACTCCGCCGGTGAGAGCGCCGCCGTGACCGACTAGGGTTCCGCCCTGAGCACGCCTCCCGGGGCTATTTAATGCCCGGATCGCACCCCGAGGATCGCCATCCCACGCCGGTCCCGAAACCCTAGCTCACGCCGCTAGGATCCCCACCGTCTCGCTGCTATTGCTCGCCGGAGTTGGTAAAGCACTCCGCCGCGGTTTCGCGCCGGTTCCGCCACCGTCGCCATCCTCCGCCGACGTTGACCCAGATCCAGATCCCTTGCGTCAAAGGCGCACCGTGCCTACCATCCACTTTCGCCGGAGGAGCCTGCGGCGCCGTCGGGCGTGTCATCGTCATCGCTCCGGCCGCAAGCCGCCGCGACGCCATTGCCGTCGCCGAGCCATCTCGGCCGTCCGATCAAGATCGCCGCGATCCAGATCTTGCCACGTCATCGCCGCGGTGAGGTTTCGTTCACGATCTCTAGATCCAATCTCAACCATTGGATCTAAATCCAACGGTCCAGATTAACCGCGTTCACCCCAAACGCGTAACACCAGATCAATGGGCCGTTGATTTTCAAATCAACGGTCTAGATCTAGCCACGTGGGCCGAAGGCCAACCGCCATGATCGGTGGATCGGCGCCAGCGCATGAGAGCGTGTCTCGACACGCTGGCCCGCATGTCGGCGGCCCAGCTAAAGCGCACCATGACGTCCACGATGACGCGTCATGGCGGGCCCGCTGTCGCCAGCTGTCCCGCAGGTGTCGACGCCAAGAATGACGTCACCCGAGTGGACCCACATGTCGGGCCTTCGTGGAGCCGTGGGCCGAGTCCACCGTGGACCCGAGCCGAGCGTGGACCAAGTCCATGGACCGGCTGACGCCAGCCAGCCAATCAGAGCTGACACGTGTCCATGCCGACGCAATAATTAATTTCGAAAAAAGAAAATGATTTATTAATTCGAAATATTGATTCAAAATTTAGATTCAAACTTCAAACGCTTATAACTTTATGCGTTTCAACTCCGATTTGAGTGATTCAAATTTCTAAATTTGTATAAAATTGAGATCTACCTAAATATAAATTTTATTTAATTTTTGGACTAAAGTTTTTCTCTGAAATATTATTTAATTGATTATTTAAACTTTAATAAATCATAACTTTTATGCTTTTAACTCCAAATTTGGCGATTCCAGTTTCTAAAAATCCAGAAAATTATGTTCTCTCTGTTTATGGATTTTATTTGGAGTTTTGGGATCTTTTGCCTAGTGTTTATTTGTGTATTTGCTATTTGCACGCTTTACGAGTAGACGTTGAAGTGCCTGGGAAGGATTCGAAGGAGAAGTATTGACTCAGGATCCAACTCAAGACCAAGAGCAAGTACTTTTTGAAGGCAAGTTGTGCTTTGACCATGTTGATCCTATTTGAAAATCTACTTTGATTTAAACTATTGCATGCTAGTTCAATTAGAAAGATACTTTGTTTAAACATGGGGTTAGATAAATACCAATTTGCTATATGACACCTTGATTACTTAAGTATGTGCCATGATCCCTTGTCACCCTAGTTGTGGTTTACTAGTTGGACATTATTAAATTGCCAACATGGGTTTAGACCGTTGTAGTATCTTTGCTTAGACACACTTTCGTGCTCATGACATGATTTTGGACAATCAAATGCTAATATGGACTTAATGATATATTGAACCTGTTTTGGAAAAGTATCATGTGATGTTGATGGCACGTGGTGCATGGTAATCAAGCGGGGTTTGATACTTGATTTCGGCCAAGGGGCATGTGGCAAGAGTAATCAGGTGGGCGATTGTGGCATTGGGAGTGTTGATTTGGTTTTTCGGGTAGTCTTGCCCTGGTCACTCTAAGGACTTAACCTTGCAAGCCTTTGAACTGGGTCATACTTGCAACCACATGGCTGGAATGGGACGGCCCTAGTTGACTAAGTCGCTAAGGACTCACTTGTGGAGCCTCAGGGTGTCGATTACACCGTTTGTGTGATTATGCGGGGGGCGTATCGTGGTCGTGGCAGGTACCCATCTAACGGTGTGTTGGTCCCATACTTCGCCTTGGCTAAGGGAAGGGATGGTGTAGAGCACGTCTGGAGAGGACCACTGTGTTGTTTGAGGCTTAGAAAGGCTTTGTTACGAGGAACTTCGCCTTTGTGGTGTTTGATTTGTATCTTGTGGGTAAAGTGCATAACCTCTGCAGAGTGTAGAATCTATTTGAATAAGCCGAGTCCACTGATCTTTGGACAATGCTCGGGAATTACAGTCAAGGGGTAGACTTTACGAAAATAACTTGGTTTTGAAAAGATGGGTTGGTTTAACAAGGAAGATGATGGAATTATGGTTTAGGATGGGAAAATTGTTTGTTAAACTTCTTGAAAAGTTATTTATGCTTTACTCATTTCTACCGCTTTGAATCTACTTATATTACTTTTCAAATGTCAAGCATCGCAAAAATACCTTGTGCTATTCCTTTGTACCAAGCCATGCATATAGTATATTAGCCTGCATTCTGTGCATGACTTGCTGAGTACCAAGTACTCACCCTTGCCTCAACACAATATCAGTTGAAGAGGAGATTACGCCAGCTTTGGAGGAGGAACTCCAAGAAGACCCGTCTACTTAGGGATGCGAGCCCAGTCAGTTGCTGTGGTATCTTTGGATGGCGCCTAAGTTTATTTGATTTTCATTCTTTATTATTTCTCTTTTAATAAATTTCGCCTTGCCAGGCATATACTTGTAACTTGGCCATAAGGTCGAGTAACCCTTTGATTATTTAAATAGAGTACTTTGATAGTATCGTTTGGTATGATTGTGATATATACCGATGTTAAGACTGTGTGCACTAGCGCGTTCCTGGACTAGTGCTGAATACACAGAGGGTCCGGATTTGCAAATTCGGGGTCCCGACAGAGGTGGTATCAGAGCCATACTTGACTGTAGGCTCAACCCTAGCTAGAATGGTCGTAGTGAGGATAAAACCTATTTTCTAAAGCTAAAAATTAGTGAAGACAAGAAATGACATCTCGACTTATCCCCTTCTCTCTTTTCTCGTCTCTTGCTGAAATTTTCCCTTACCTTGTCACAATTTAAAAATTCCGAGTTCCTACGTAAAGCACTCTTGTGACAGATGGAGGTTTTCTCGATGAGTGAGCATAGGTTCTATAGTGAGACTCCTTCGCCGAGTCGCGTCATAGAAGAAAGAGTCACCCTTTAGGGGTTAGACTCAGAGTTAGTTCGATTTGGATTTGCTTTGTTTCTTTGAGTGTGCATTATGTGTTGCAAGGCCCTTAGGCATTGTAAGCAGCCATACCAAGTTATTAATAATAAAGTTGGACCTTAAGTTACCCCTTACGACCGCATAAGTTCCATATTACTTGTCTATTCTTGTTTCCCTCTCATCTCTAAACCTAGAGCAAATCGACAGATGGTGAACACCCGTGGAAACTTTGGAAGCAATGGGAGTGGATCTCGCCCAGCAGAAAACCCCAATGATGGAGCACCAGCACCACCAGTTGATATGCAGAGTTTTGGAGCCTTTCTTGCTGCCCAGACTCAGTTGATGCATGCTATGATGCAACAAATGCAGCACGTCCTTTGCTCAGGCCACCGCTAATCAAGTTAATCGGGGCCACGCTTGAGAATACAAAGTGTCGAGTTCATGAGAACTCACCCACCCACTTTCTCTGGGAATGCCAATCCATTGGAGGCCGATGATTGGTTAAGATCAATTGAGAGGAAGCTACACATAGCTCAATGCATAGGGAATGAGAAGGTACTTTACGCTTCTCATCACCGGAAGGAACATTGCCGAATGGTGGGAGAACTTCGTGCCACGCAGAGAACCCTCAAGATATCACTTGGGAAGAGTTCACGGTGCATTCCGTGATATCACGTGCCTGAAGGAATCATGGACCTTAAGAAGGAGGAGTTCGAGCATCGAAGCAAGGTAATCGGCCCGGTGGTCGACTACTGAACAAGTTCACCCAGCTAGCACGCTACGCTTTGAGGATGTAGCGGCAGATAAATCCAGGCAGTCTCGTTTTATGAAGGGACTTAACTCGGGATTGCAAGTAGGGTTGATCACCCACACCTTTCCAGATTTCCAAGAATTGGTGAATAAGGCGCTTATTCTTGAGGACAAGCGCAAGGAACTGGATGAGAACAGAAGCGCAGGATGCAACAAAGAAGGATCACGCCAGGAACGCAATGGCGCTGAGAGTTGCACCAAATCAATTCTTGATTCCAACCACGAATGCAACGAGGACACCATCCCCAGCACCAAGACACTGCCAATCAGAACTATCGGACCCCAGCCCCGCTAGAAACGCTACCCTGTGCAACAAGAAGGAACAGTGAGACGTTACATAACCGCAACGAGCCAGACACTTTGCCATGATTGTCCAAAGAAGACAGCGAGGCGACCCGATTCGCTTCAATCTAGGAACCACCCCAGCTAGGGCGCCCGGCACCGAGAGCCACACCCTGGACCGTGGTGAGAGGCCGAGTCAACCATGTCACCGCAGATGCACCGCAGAATGCTACGGACGTCGTCTTGGGTAAGTTACTAGTTAACTCGATACACTGCTTGATTTTGTTTGACTCGAGCTTCGCATTCGTTTGTTTCGCAAGGCTTTGCTGCTAGAAATGACTTGAGAATTGCAAGACTTAAGTGCATGCTTTTAGTTCAAACCCTGGTTCCGAACTCCGAGCGGAAGTAGGATGTTCCAGGTGAGAATACTAATAGATGGAATAGAGTTCCTGGCAAACCTTATAATTTTGGAGACCCAGACCTTAGATGTTATATTGGGAATGGATTGGTTATCCAAGCACAGGGCTGTATTGGATTGTGGACGAAGGACTATCTCGATTGAGAGCCCGTGTGGGAAGAAAGTGGAATTTCAAGCCACTGCGATTAGAGATGGACAGTTGATGGTTAACAGTACCAAGGCAATCAGCATAGAGGATGTCTCAAAGAGTGAATGAGTACCCAGATGTTTTTCTGAAGATCTACGGTATGCCGCCAGGCGAGGGACATAGAGTTTGTAATAGAGCTTGTGCAAGATGCAGCACCGATAGCAAAGAGACCCTATCGGATGTCTACCGAGGAGTTGGTAGAGATGAAGAAACAATTGGAAGAGTTAATGGAGAAAGGATTTATCAGACCGAGTTCGTCGCCGTGGGGAGCACCAGTTTTGTTTGTCAAGAAGAAGGACGGGAGTTTCAGGATGTGCATTGACTACCGTGCACTCAATGAAGTCACCGTGAAGAATAAGTATCCGCTACCCAGGATTGATGATTTGTTTGATCAGTTAAGGGGAGCCGGAGTTTTCTCCAAGATTGATCTCGAGATCGGGATACCATCGATTGAAGATCCGATCGAAGATATTCAAGACTGCATTCTCGTCAAGATATGGACATTACGAGTTTCTGATTATGTCCTTTGGGCTGACGAATGCGCCAGCTTATTTCATGAATATGATGAATAAGGTGTTCATGGAATATTTGGACAAGTTTGTCGTCGTGTTCATAGACGATATCCTAATCTACTCCAAGACAGAGGATGAACATGCTGAACACTTAAGGCGAGTTTTGGAAAAGCTGAGGGAACAGCAACTTTTCGCCAAGTTCAGCAAGTGTGATTTTTGGAAGGACAAGGTGGAGTTTCTTGGACATGTAATGACTGCAGAAGGAGTCGCCGTAGATCCAAGCAAAGTAGAAGCGGTGTTACATTGGGAACAGCCGAGGACTGTGACCCAGATTCGGAGTTTCCTTGGAATGGCAGGATACTACCGCCGTTTCATCGAAGGCTTTTCGACAATTGCGAAACCTCTTACGCAATTGCTGAAGAAGGAAAAGAAGTTTGCATGGACGCCAGAATGTGAGAAAGGATTTCAGGAGCTGAAGAAGCGATTGGCGCCAAGACCGGTGTTAGTTCTACCGGATGTTGCTCAAAGCTTCGATATTTATTGTGACGCATCGCGCCAAGGACTTGGATGTGTGCTGATGCAAAATGGAAAGGTCGTCGCTTATGCATCAAGGCAGTTGAGACCGCATGAGGAAAATTATCCGACACATGACCTAGAGTTAGCCGCCGTAGTGCATGCCTTGAAGATATGGCGTCACTATCTGATTGGAAACAGATGTGAAGTATATACGGATCATAAGAGCCTTAAGTACATATTCACCCAGTCGGATCTGAATATGAGGCAGAGGAGATGGTTAGAGTTGATCAAGGACTATAATGTTGGAATCCATTACCATCCCGGGAAGGCCAACGTAGTAGCCGATGCTCTGAGTCGGAAAAGCCATACCGTGAGTGCGTTGCTAGCCACAAGTCAGGATGAGTTATGTAAGGATTTTCAGAAAATGAGGATTGAGGTTGTACCTAGCGGATTCTTGGCCGCATTGGAAGTAAAGCCTACTTTAGAGGACCAGATCCGAGAAGGACAGAAGGATGATGACAGGATCCGTAGGATTAAGTCCAAAAAGGAGGAAGGCAAGGCAGAGGACTTCAAATTGGATGAAGCGAGGCACGTTGTGGATGAAGGATCGCATTTGTGTGCCTAACAAAAAGGAGTTAAAGCAAGCGATTACGGAGGAAGCCCATGACTCCAAGTACTCGATTCATCCTGGAAGCGCCAAGATGTATCGAGGATCTGAAGGAGAGATTACGGTGGCCGAGTATGAAGCGTGAAGTTGCCGAGCATGTTGCATTGTGCGGCGTATGCCAGGAGAGTCAAGGCAATGCATCGAGACCAGCAGGATTGCTACAAATTACCGAAGATACGAGTGGAAGTGGGAGGAAATCGGAATGGATTTCATTACCGGTTGCTTAGAAGACTCAAGGAGGTTATGACTCCATATGGGTTATAGTGGATCGCTTGACTAAAGTAGCCCATTTTATCCCGTGAAGACCACTTACTCGGAGATAAATTAGCAGAATTATACATGATCAGGATTGTTTGTTTGCACGGAGTGCCAAAGAGGATTGTATCAGACGAGGTACCCAATTTACCTCAAGATTCGGAATAAGTTGCATGAAGCCATGGGAACCCGTTTAAACTTCAAGATCTGACTTATCATCCACAGACGGATGGGGCGGGGCCAGAAAGAGTCAACCAGATTACGGAGGATATGTTGAGAGCTTGTGCATTGGCTTATGCTACCTCTTGGGATAAGAGTTTGCCGTATGCCGAGTTCGATTACAACAATAGTTATCGAGGCTAGTTCTGAGATGTCACCTTTTGAGGCCTTTGTATGGTCGACCCTGTCGGACGCCATTGAATTGGAATGAGGCCGTGGCGCCGTGTCTTTGGGCCTGATGTTATTCAAGAGGTGAAGAAGCGGATCGCTATGATTAGGGAAAGGTTGAAGATAGCCCAATCTCGACAAAAGAGTTATGCTGACAATCGTCGCCGAGATTTGAGTTTTGAACCAGAAGACTTTGTATACCTCCGAGTTACGCCTCTCAGGGGAGTTAAGAGGTTCCATGCCAAAGGAAAACTTGCACCCCGTTATGTTGGACCATTTAAGATTTTGAGCCGCAGAGGCGAAGTTGCTTATCAGCTGGAGTTGCCACAGTCGTTAGCAGGAGTACATGATGTATTCCATGTGTCCCAGTTGAAGAAGTGTCTTCGAGTTCCGGAGGAACAGACACTGTTAGAATCAATTGAGTTGCAAGAGGACTTGACTTACAAGGAGTATCCCGTGAGGATTCTAGACACAATGGATCGAGAAACTAGAAACAAGTCAACTCGTTTCTGTAGAGTTCAGTGGAGCAACCATGCAGAGAGCGAAGCGACTTAGGAGCCTTGAAGAGGATTTGAAGAAAGAATTTCCAAACCTATTCCTTTAGTGAGCCACGAATCTCGGGGACGAGATTCTATTAAGGGGAGGTTTGTAACACCCCAAAATTTTGCTTTTCTTAAATTCATGGGTGATTTGGCACTTTGGTGAATTTTGGAATTTTCTGAATTTATTTGGATTTATTTGGGATTTATTTGAATTTATTCCATTTTGAAATAATTAAAGAATTTAATTTTGCAAATAAATTTTTGTTGGAAATATTTTATTTGAGTCCAAAATGATCCAAAGTATTTTCCAGAATTTTTAGCGAATATGTCTGAGTCATTTGCTATTTATAATGAATTAAATGAATTACTGGGAATTATTTTAATTATTAAATCGCTGGAAAATCAAACTCGGGTCAAGTACTGTTCATCCGACCGAGCCCGAGTCAGACTCGAGTTCGAGTCCGACCGAGCCACGTGACTCGACCGAACCCACTCCTAACCCTAATCAATCCCAACCGTTGGATCAAGATCCAGCGGTGAGATCCGTCGACCCGACCGAGCCGTATCCGGCCGGATCCGATCGCGCCCGGCGATCGGGGCCGTTGATCGCGCCACGTGGGCGGCTGCGATTGCGTCGTCTCCGCCCGTCCGAGCCGGACTCGCCGGTGAGAGCGCGCCGTGGCCGACTAGGGTTCCGCCGAGCACGCCTCCGGCTATTTAATGCCGGATCGCACCTCGAGGATCGCCATCCCACGCCGGTCGAAACCCTAGCTCACGCCGCTAGGATCCCCACCGTCTCATTGCTATTGCTCGCCGGAGTTGGTAAAGCACTCCGCCGCGGTTTCGCGCGTTCCGCCAACGCCCGCCATCCTCCGCCGACGTTGACCCCAGATCCAGATCCCTTGCGTCAAGGCGCACCGTGCCTACCATCCACTTCGCCGGAGGGGCCTGCAGCGCCGTCGGGCGTGTCATAAATCATCAGCTCGGCCGCCGCAAGCCGCCGCGACGCCATTGCCGTCGCCGAGCCATCTCGGCCGTCCGATCAAGATCGCACGATCCAGATCTTGCCACGCGTCATCGCGCGGTGAGGTTTCGATTCGATCTCTAGATCCAATCTCAACCATTGGATCTAAATCCAACGGTCCAGATTAACGCGTTCACCCCAAACGCGTAACACGAGATCAATGCGGGCGTTGATTTTCAAATCAACGGTCTAGATCTAGCCACGTGGCGGAAGGCCAACGCCATGATCGGCCATCGGCGCCAGCGCATGAGAACGTGTCTCGACACGGGCCCGCATGTCGGCGGCCCAGCCAAATCGCACCATGACGTCACGATAGCGTCATGGCGGGCCCGCTGTCGCTTTGTCCCGGCCGGTGTCTTTGGCGTCGCCAAGAATGACGCGTCACCCGAGTGGACCCACATGTCGGTCTCGTGGAAGCCGTGGGCCAAAGTCCACCGTGGACCCGAGCCGGCGTGGACCAAGTCCATGGACCGGTGACGTCGACCAGCCAATCGAGCTGACACGTGTCCATGCTTTGACGCAATAATTAATTTCGAAAAAGAAAATGATTTATTAATTCGAAATATTGATTCAAAATTTAGATTCAAACTTCAAACGCTTATAACTTTTGCGTTTCAACTCCGATTTGAGTGATTCAAATTTCTAAATTTGTATAAAATTGAGATCTACCTAAATATAAATTTTATTTAATTTTTGGACTAAAGTTTTTCTCTGAAATATTATTTAATTGATTATTTAAACTTTAATAAATCATAACTTTATGCGTTTTAACTCCAAATTTGTGATTCCAGTTTCTAAAAATCCAGAAAATTATGTTCTCTCTGTTTATGGATTTTATTTGGAGTTTTGGGATCTTTTTGCCTAGTGTTTATTTGTGTATTTGCTATTTGCACGCTTTTACGAGTAGACGTTGAAGTCTGGGAAGGATTCGAAGGAGAAGTATTGACTCAGGATCCAACTCAAGACCAAGAGCAAGTACTTTTTGAAGGCAAGTTGTGCTTTGACCATGTTGATCCTATTTGAAAATCTACTTTGATTTAAACTATTGCATGCTAGTTCAATTAGAAAGATACTTTGTTTAAACATGGGGTTAGATAAATACCAATTTGCTATATGACACCTTGATTACTTAAGTATGTGCCATGATCCCTTGTCACCCTAGTTGTGGTTTACTAGTTGGACATTATTAAATTGCCAACATGGGTTTAGACCGTTGTAGTATCTTTGCTTAGACACACTTTCGTGCTCATGACATGATTTTGGACAATCAAATGCTAATATGGACTTAATGATATATTGAACCTGTTTTGGAAAAGTATCATGTGATGTTGATGGCACGTGGTGCATGGTAATCAAGCGGGGTTTGATAAACGATTTCGGCCAGGGCATGTGGCAAGAGTAATCAGTGGGCAGTTGTGGCATTGGGAGTGTTGATTTGGTTTTCGGGTAGTCTTGCCCTGGTCACTCTAAGGACTTAACCTTGCAAGCCTTTGAACTGGTCATACTTGCAACCACATGGCTGGAATGGGACGGCCCCTAGTTGACTAAGTCGCTAAGGACTCACTTGTGGAGCCTCAGGGTGTCGATTACACCGTTTGTGTGATTATGCGGGGGGCGTATCGTGGTCGTGGCAGGTACCCATCTAACGGTGTGTTGGTCCCATACTTCGCCTTGGCTAAGGAAGGGATGGTGTAGAGCACGTCTGGAGAGGACCACTGTGTTGTTTGAGGCTTAGAAAGGCTTTATTACGAGGAACTCGCCTTTGTGGTGTTTGATTTGTATCTTGTGGGTAAAGTGCATAACCTCTGCAGAGTGTAGAATCTATTTGAATAGCCGAGTCCACTGTCTTTGGACAATGCTCGGGAATTCTGATCAAGGGTAGACTTTACGAAAATAACTTGGTTTTGAAAAGATGGGTTGGTTTAACAAGGAAGATGATGGAATTATGGTTTAGGATGGAAAAATGGTTGTTAAACTTCGTGAAAAGGTATTTATGCTTTACTCATTTCTATCGCTTTGAATCTACTTATATTACTTTTCAAATCTTTCTTTGCAAAAATACCTTGTGCTATTCCTTTGTACCAAGCCATGCATATAGTATATTAGCTTTGCATTACGTGCATGACTTGCTGAGTACCAAGTACTCACCCTTGCCTCAACACAATATCAGTTGAAGAGGAGATTACGCCAGCTTTGGAGGAGGAACTCCAAGAAGACCCGTCTACTTAGGGATGCGAGCCCAGTCAGTTGCCTGTGGTATACTGGATGGCGCCACGAAGTTTATTTGATTTTCCGCTGCTGTTATTTCTCTTTTAATAAATTTCGCCTTGCCAGGCATATACTTGTAACTTGGCCATAAGGTCGAGTAACCCTTTGATTATTTAAATAGAGTACTTTGATAGTATCGTTTGGTATGATTGTGATATATACCGATGTTAAGACTGTGTGCACTAGCGCGTTCCTGGACTAGTGCTGAATACACAGAGGGTCCGGATTTGCAAATTCGGGGTCCCGACATCATACTCAATATATCATTGGAAAACAGCAAGCAAGGCAAGTGATCATAGCAAGTATTCAATCTTTCATCCAATATCAACAAGCAACCTACAATCCGCTATACATTACAACACACTTGCCTCAACCGCGGGCGACGGATTTGTGGGAAGTCGAGGGCACTCCCGGTGTCACATCACCTGCACATAGGCATCACACACTCACAATCATGCCCACAAAACAGTACACAAATCCCCATCTAACCCGACATTGCCCACTACTTGCAAACCTAAAAACAGAGGTTCTGTCCCGGCGGGACAACAGCCTTGCAAAGGCCATAACTTGAGTTCTGGGACTACAAATCGATTAAACGAGTACACCATCGCGAAGCTTAGGAAATTTTCTACATTTTTCTAGTTATACGGAAAGACTGATTCGGACTCTAAAATTGTTTAATCTACAGATTACTACGATCTGTTCCAATCGCGTCACAGATTTCAACACGCTCGGTAAAACGGCCATAACTTTCAAACGGCTGATCGGATTTTAACGTGCTTTATGTCCACGGAAAGATAATTAAATTATCTACAACTTCTTTTAAGTCCGTACGGACAGATTCGGAATATAAATCGACGAAAACTCAAACCCTAGCCCGATTGCTCAATCTGCCCGAAAACAGAAACGTGGCAACATCAAGATCTAACCCAAAGAACTCCAACCCAGCACCACCAATTGATCTAAAAACTTCATAAACACCCTAAGAACAGTACCTAGATCAAACCCAAGGATCCCCATGATCATACCTTTGCCCAACGAACGAATTTCCAATAGATCTCCTCGCTCCTCGCTCCTCGCTCCACGCTCCTCACTCCTCGCTCCTCGCTCCTCGCTCCTCGCTCCAACGGATGGATCCACAAGGTGCAGAGGTGTGGAGACCACCCTAGGGCAGCAAGGGGGTGGAGGAGAGGTGGGGAGCAATGGGGCAAAGGAGGGGGAGGCGCACGGCCAAGGGAGGAGGGAGGCGGCTAGGGCAAGGGCAAGTGGGGGGGAAGGGCGCACAAGGGGCAGGGGTTAACGCCCAAGGGCTGGTGGGGAGCCCTTTTACCAGCCCCCACACCCAATCCTAGTCCATTACGGAGACCTACTCCATCCCACCAAAGCCCACTTAAGGCCCAAACTCCCCCGGGACGGCCCAAAACCCTGAAAACGGCCCGGAAACGTTATTAACCTCCATACCTTATGGTTTTAACCTGCCATACCATATTTCATAAAGTTTTTGACCTTAACATGCACCATTTAAAAGGTTACGACACTCCGTGGTGACACATCACTTCAAACGGCCCAAAAACGCGAGTAAACCTCAAGCCGAAAGGTTTTATTCTCTAATTTCACATTCTATAATGTCACACCATACCGTAGTGTCACATTCTCCCCCCCTTCAACAGGATTCGACCTCGAATCCGAAGGACGCCAAAATCAATGACAAAATCCCCAAGGGACAAACGGCTTCTCTGCAGCACAAAACATTCACACAACGACTAAAATCGGAACAAACAACAAACGAGTTCCCAAAACCAACACATAGAGAAAAAGTGTTGATCTAGCTCAACTAAGGGTAACCCCTCACAAATCGACCTTCACTTCAATTCCCCAACAGAATCTGCGTTTCAACCACAAAGGGCTCCATCAACCCAAAACGCTCGAATCCTCACGGCAAACACTTCATACTTCTATCACAACCAACCTGACTACCATATTCCATTAAACTCAACATGACATAATCAAAGGAAGTCACAATTCCTTTAACGACCTTTCTACATTCCCGAAAATTTCCATCGAGGGGAAAACTCATTAAGGCACACTTGCCCTTCCGATACACCATCATACTAACATTTTATTCCATCCTTTCCAGCACAAGACTCAAATCCAAGAACAACTAGTGACGACAAATGCTCACGGCAGGACAAATATCACCGAACTACCGTCAACTTCACTTCCACCCATCGCTACACTTAATAATGGTTAGACCCATACATCATCAACCTCCATCACAAACCACCCTTATACCACTAGGGTTCAACACCTAGCCCCAAGCTAGGATCGAAAAACCTTACCAAACCACAATTGGTTCCTTTCTTAAGAGGGTCTTGCCCTCACACAAAAACACTTAGGTATCATCCCCAAGTGTACACACGACAACTCAAACCCAAAGCGTTAACAACCATTTTGGAAAGAATTCGGCAACATTCAAGCCAAATCACAAAGGAAGCATAAATCCTTCATTCTTTCTTTTCATACTAGAAAGAAATGGACATCTCGATTCTTGACATGCATGCACACTTTTCAAGAGCACTCCGGATTAGTCATATATCCTTATATGACTTTCTCACCGACCTGGCTCGTCGACTCCTTTATGATTAATTATGCATAAACAATGTCTCGTTTTCCTTTTTCACCCTTCATTCATCATGTAACAACGGCACCGAATAGTCATTCACCAAATGACTTCTTCCTCGGTATCAAATGATGGAAACACAATTAACATCGAAGGTTGCGGAAATTCATATAGACTATGACGGCAGCATAGTTGACAATAAACACCACGTCGTAAAAGACCCCACATCAGTTGAAAACTGAACTTGCACAACATTGCATTTCATCCAAATTCAACATTTTGGAAAAGAACATCAAAATTTCAAGTCGAGCATCTGCTCCCACAACCATCACGAACTTCCTCAAGGAGAGGGAAACTCATTCCCAAAAGGGAACACCTCACTAACAAAATCACTTTGTAAAACTTTCATAAAGTCCACCTTTTTGAAGCACTCGCAACATCACACACATTTTCAAAACAACTCCAACTCTAGCGAAAAAGAGTTACACATTAAGGGCTCAACTCAAAAGTTTCCAACACAACCCTTTAAGACCATCTGCTTCCTTTTAAAATTAATTCCAAAGATAATCCGGTCTGAACGCGAAAGGGCGCGATCGACTCAAAACTTTTGGATGTAAATCCAAACTCGCAACACGAACTAAACAAATTCGCCAAAACCAAAGGTCGACACCAAACATTACGAGTTTTGGGGAAACTCTGAAACACAGCATAAGGAACACCTTGACCGAAAACCCTTCAACCAAAATGGCAAACAACCAAACCAGTCCAAAAGCTTTTAAACACAAGCTCAGCGTAAAAAGAACCATCTCTAGAACTCCACTACGCTTTCCATTAAAAGACTTTAATAATCACTTTTTACTCCCTGAGGAGCCCCAACTCAATTCAACCAAAAGCTTCACAACAAATTCTTCCTCTAGTTACCATTCCCAAAACTTTTAATAAGGGTTTATGATGCTTATCAAGAAGGCACCCAACCAAGACTATAATGATATGATCCCCACGGATCACCGAATCATAATACTTCTTATTCTAAATTTGAAACATAGTACTTCAACAAATCTTTCAGCAAGATCAACATATAAATTTCATACCTCCTATCTATTCACGTCTCGATAACGGAACCTTATTCAGTTAAAAAATGACTTCAACATGTAAATATTATCTCTACAAGACAAAGTTCATAGCTAGGATTCCAAGGCATACATTCATTGAGGATAAAAGTCTACATCAGGTTAATTATCCATGGTTCACTCCATCACCAGAGGTTACAACACCCTCCATTTAGTCAATGGTTTCCAACAAGTATTCTACACAACTACCACCACTACTAAGTCATCAATAAAAACAAATGGGCATAATCATCAACCGATCAACATTACTTTTAGCTACCCTATACATAGGTGATAACAAAATTACAACATACTCCAACTATTTAAAATAGATTGAAAACTAGCATTGAAGGGTCACAACTGCATACTTCCAAATATACTAATAGTTTGCAACAACATAAATAACCACTCCAATCAACTTCCAAATTAAAGTCACTAGTCTCTACTAATTCGTTAGATTAGCACATCTTTAAACACCAAGCAAAGCTTCTTAACAATATCAGCAGTTTACATCATCTTAATGTTTTCACTATGCATCAAGGTTTAAACTTTTAACATTAACAAGGATCATAAGCACTTTTAAAGCAAGGCAACAGATTCTAAGCATGAACATTAACACTTTCAATCATTCTCGCTAAGAGTGAACTACAACACTAGTAGTCTATTTATTCTCAAACTTAGAGATTTTACTCACATTGAATTGATTCAACTCAAAATTTAACTTAGCAACACATCAATCCATAAACCACATTGTTACCTACTACATAACATGCTAAACATCAATTCTTACTAGGGACAAACGATTTCAGTCAAAAGACTACTTACTTTGTTTACAGCATTTTAGTTTTAAAACTCATCCCAAATTCATAAGGAAACTTGACTCTCAAAATTGCAATGAGACAAACCCAAACTTGGTTATGCAAAGGAATTCTCCAAAACACTTTTCAATCTCAAAGACTTCCATAGAGGAAACTGGTTGGAAGACAACTTTTCTCGAAAGGGAACCAGGTGCTCCATTAACCTTTTAAAATAAAACCTTAACACCAAACCCCTAACTTTCACGACTCAAGAGGGGCTTTCAAAGATGATTTCTCAAACCAGTAAAATGATGAAATCAAACACCGATTACTACTCTGAAGCCACAGAACTTCAGCGACGGCCAGTGCGGCACAACTCCGAACAAAACTCCTTTAGCCTTGGAGACAGACAACCACAGAATAAATCGAATGCTTGTTCTTCATAAAGCAATTAACAGGCATCAAAAACTGGAAAGGCGCCCAAAAGAAGCGCAACACTAGACTCCTCTTCTACGTCTTCACCCAAGGAAGACAAAACCACACACCGCATACGGAACGATCCGCGAAAGACCATCACCTTTTCATTTGGTTCAAAACAGCTAAAGCCAAGAAAAGCAACAAACACCGACCGTCAGAACGACAAAGAACATCCGAAGGAAACCACCATTAACTCTTCCTTTTCGTCTCCAATCAACTACCCGATTTACGACAGAAAGGGTAAGCGCTTTTCTCCTACAGGGGTTAACAGTTCTTCGGTGATGGCGCTAACCGGCCACACCATCAAACCTTACCCTAACTATAAACAACAAGAGGTGACCGAAACCCTTCGGTACCACAACCCCACTCTTATCACCACAACATATATCATTGACATAGCAACATGCATTGTCAAAAGAAGCATTCAACATCAAAGCTTAAATACAACATTAAAGCGTAAAGAAATGATACCCATACCCTTTCCTACTGTGCATCCAGTGTGTGTCAAATTTTAGATTAGTTATACCATTTTTTGCAAGTTTTAATGTTGCTATCCTATGACAAAGTTTTAGTTGAAACCTAAGCCATGTTTCTAAGTTATTCCACATCATATTTTAGTTGTACCCTATGGCATGACACTAAAAATACGCATTCCAAGGACCTACAGCCGCTCTCGATACCAACTTGTAACACCCGGCATTTAATATGCCCGAATGCTACCAAACATAAGCTAAACAACATCTAAATACCACATTTAAACATAAATTCCAGCAAAGGTACATATGCTAAAAACCGATATTTCGGCAGCATCTCCTTTGTTTTTCCATGAATTAACACCATATCAATATCATGGCAAGATATATCATAGCACACGACATCTAAAACATCAACATAAATGGATATATCATCAAATTACGCCAATAATACCACGCTCAACCACTTCATAAACTAAAACGAAGCAAATAAGGAATCACTAGCATGCTAAATTAAACCATACATTAAGTTTAAGGCACAACTCTTAATATCATGTCTCCAAGTGATTAATTATGGACTATGATGGTGGAGCTACGTGTAGAAGTGTAGCTAGACCCCTTTTTCCCGCATGCCGATCTCAAAGTACCTAAAAACAACATAAAACACAAGCGTGAGTTCGAAAACTCAGCAAGCATATTGTAATGGACAACAAGATCATTTACAAGACAATAATACCTTACATCACATATAACATCTCATACTTGAGCACATAACAACATCATCATCATTAAATATGTATTGCAATGCAATGTTATGCTCATATCTCCTTGGAAACTCATACCGGTATGGTTGAGTACACACCCGTCGGTGTGCACCCTTTTCCCCCCTTCCATCCCGAAGATGGAGGGTGCCTACTCCTCGCTTCCATTCACCACGTGGATGGAATCACGATGTAGGTCTTACTCGATGGCAATCTGGACTAGTCATAACTTTCTCACCGACCTTGCCGGACTAGTTATGACTTTCTCACCGCCCTCGCCCTATCTCATGTCATGCATGCAACTATGCCAATTATCATATTTCACATGTACATAAACATATAGCATCTCATCATGACAAATATTACACATGGCATCGAATCATGATAAGTATAGACACATAGCATCATATCATGATAATCATACTCAATATATCATTGGAAAACAGCAAGCAAGGCAAGTGATCATAGCAAGTATTCAATCTTTCATCCAATATCAACAAGCAACCTACAATCCGCTATACATTACAACACACTTGCCTCAACCGCGGGCGACGGATTTGTGGGAAGTCGAGGGCACTCCCGGTGTCACACCACCTGCACATAGGCATCACACACTCACAATCATGCCCACAAAACAGTACACAAGTCCCCATCTAACCCGACATTGCCCACTACTTGCAAACCTAAAAACAGAGGTTCTGTCCCGGCGGGACAGCAGCCTTGCAAAGGCCATAACTTGAGTTCTGGGACTCCAAATCGATTAAATGAGTACACCAACGCGAAGCTTAGGAAATTTCCTACATTTTTCTAGTTATATGGAAAGACTGATTCGGACTCTAAAATTGTTTAATCTACAGATTACTACGATCTGTTCCAATCGCGTCACAGATTTTAACACGCTCGGTAAAACGGCCATAACTTTCAAACGGCTGATCGGATTTTAACGTGCTTTATGTCCACGGAAAGATAATTAAATTATATACAACTTCTTTTAAGTCCGTACAGACAGATTCGGATTCTAAATCAACGAAAACTCGAACCCTAGCCCGATTGCTCAATCTGCCTGAAAACAGAAACGTGGCAACGTCTAGATCTAACCCAAAGAACTCCAACCCAGCACCACCAATTGATCTAAAAACTTCATAAACACCCTAAGAACAGTACCTAGATCAAACCCAAGGATCCCCATGATCATACCTTTGCCCAACGAACGAATCTCCAATAGATCTCCTCGCGGATCGCTCCTCGCTCCACGCTCCTCGCTCCTCGCTCCAACGGATGGATCCACAAGGTGCAGAGGTGTTGAGACCACCCTAGGGCAGCAAGGGGGTGGAGGAGAGGTGGGGAGCAATGGGGCAAAGGAGGGGGAGGCGCACAGCCAAGGGAGGAGGGAGGCGGCTAGGGCAAGGGCAAGTGGGGGGAAGGGCGCACAAGGGGCAGGGGTGAACGCCCAAGGGCTGGTGGGGAGCTCTTTTACCAGCCCCCACACCCAATCCTAGTCCGTTACGGAGACCTACTCCATCCCACCAAAGCCCACTTAAGGCCCAAACTCCCCCGGGAAGGCCCAAAACCCCGAAAACGGCCCGGAAACGTTATTAACCTCCATACCTTATGGTTTTAACCTGCCATACCATATTTCATAAAGTTTTTGACCTTAACATGCACCATTTAAAAGGTTACGACACTCCGTGGTGACACATCACTTCAAACGGCCCAAAAACGCGAGTAAACCTCAAGCCGAAAGGTTTTATTCTCTAATTTCACATTCTATAATGTCACACCATACCGTAGTGTCACACCGGACACTCCGGGTTGGGGTGTTCGGCCACTTCAACTCGGATACTCCAGACATTTTGTCCTGACATTCTGGGTCTAATCCGGATACTCCGGATGCTCAATCTGGACACTCCGGATACCCCAAAATTTCAGAGAATGGGGCCTTGACAAACCCTCCCCCCTTAAGGGAATCTCGCCCCGAGATTCAGAACAAGTGCACAGGCGGAATAGAATGAAAATGGACCGGACAGTGGTGCTCTAATCGATATGCCCCTCATTCCGAAAGATGGTACACTAACACTTACATGGCACTGAAGAACTCAGGATACTCGGTCTTTAGGCGATTCTCGGGCTCCCAAGTAGCTTCATCTTCAGTGTGATTGCTCCACTGAATCTTGTAGAATTTGAGCGTTCTCCTTCGAGTCTTGCGTTCCGCTTCTTCTAGAACCCGAATCGGACGCTCCTGATAGGATAGATCCGGTTCAGGCGCAACTCCGAGGTCATCCACTTCAAATGACTCGAAAGGAGTATGGAGACACTTCTTCAACTGGGAGACATGGAAGACATTGTGGACCATCTCGAGTGTGGGAGGAAGCTCTAATTGATAGGCAACCTGACCACGCTTCTCAAGGACTCGGAATGGCCCTATGTAACGAGGCGTCAGTTTCCCTTTGATTCCAAATCGACGAGTGCCTCGAAGAGGGGATACCTTCAGATAGACGAAGTCGCCAATATCGAAGGAGAGGGGTCTCCTACGGCGATCGGCATAGCTCTTCTGTCGCGACTGTGCTACCCTCAGGTTCTCTCGAATGACCCTCACTTTTTCTTCAGCCTCCATGACCAGTTCACGCCCAAGAAATAAACGCTCTTCACTCTCAGACCAATTCAAAGGTGCCCGACAGCCACGACCATACAGTGCCTCAAAAGGAGACATTTGGATGCTGGTCTGATAGCTATTGTTGTACGCAAACTCGGCGTAGGGGAGACATTCTTCCCATTTCTTCCCATAGGACAGGACACACGCTCTCAACATATCCTCGAGTATTTGATTGACTCTCTCGGTCTGGCCATCAGTTTGAGGGTGATACGCTGAGCTGTGGAGTAGCTTCGTGCCCAGTGCTTCATGCAGACTCCTCCAGAACTGGGAGACAAACTGTGAGCCCCGATCTGAAACTATCCGCTTCGGCACTCCATGAAGACACACAATCCGAGACATGTACAGCTCCGCATATCTTGTGGCTCGATAGGTGGTGCGAACAGCTAGGAAATGCGCGAACTTTGTTAACCGGTCGACGATCACCCATATCGAGTCGTGACTCGAAGAAGTCAAAGGCAAGCCAGTAATGAAGTCCATGCTAATGTCTTCCCATTTCCAACTCGGAATGGGTAGCGGCTGAAGAGTACCAGCTGGCTTAAAGTGTTTAGCCTTCACACGCTTGTAGGCATCGCACTCAGCCACGTAATGACCAATCTCGCGCTTCATGCGAGTCCACCAGAATTGCCGCTTCAAGTCTTGGTACATTTTGTTGCTTCCCGGATGGATTGTGAGTAACGAATTGTGGGCTTCATCCAGAATCCCCCGTTTCAACTCTTGGTCATCGGGGATGACTACGCGCTTGCCGAACCACAAGGTTCCTTGATTATCCAGACGGAAACCAGGAGTTTGGCCAGAATTCACCTTGTTGCGAATCTGGGAGACACCCACATCATTCTTCTGAGCCTCCCAAATATGATCCATCAGCGTGGACTTTAACTCCACATTAGCTAGGAATCCTTCTTCCACCATCTCCAGGTTGAGTTTCTGAAACTCGGCACAAAGAGTGGCACTCCGAGGTGGAAGAGTGAGACAATGGCATTGTACCTTGCGGCTTAATGCGTCAGCCACCACATTGGCTTTACCCGTGTAGTAATGCACCTCCAGAGTGTAATCCATGATCAACTCAAGCCATCTCCGCTGCCTCATATTCAGGTCTGCTTGCGTGAATATGTACTTGAGGCTTTTCTGATCGGTGTAGATGTCGCACTTGTTCCCCAGGAGATAGTGGCGCCAAATCTTCAAGGCATGGACCACTGCTGCAAGTTCCAGATCATGGGTGGGGTAGTGCTCTTCGTGACATTTTAGCTGCCGAGACGCATAAGCGACAACTCGGCTGTCCTGCATAAGCACACAGCCAAGTCCGATGCCAGATGCATCGCAGTAGACGTCAAACGGCTCGTGAATATTGGGCTGGGTGAGGACTGGAGCTGTAGTGTGGCGCTGCTTCAGAGTCTGAAATGCCTGCTCGCAGCCCACTGACCACTCGAATTCAGTGCCCTTCTTCAACAACTCTGTCATGGGCTTGGCTATCTTTGGAGAAGTCCTGAATGAAACGGCGATAATAGCCAGCCAACCCAAGGAAACTGCGGATCTCGGTGACAGACTTGGGCTGTTCCCATTTGAGCACATCCTGTACTTTGCTGGGGTCTACGGCTACGCCCTGCTCGGAAAGGACATGCCCCAAGAATGACACCTCCTTCAGCCAGAATTCGCACTTGCTGAATTTCGCATACAAGCGATGTTCCCGAAGTCTCCCGAGAACGACATGAAGGTGCTTGGCATGATCTTCCTCGTTGGCTGAATAAATGAGGATGTCATCGATGAAGATGACAACAAAGGAATCCAGCTCTTCCATGAAAATGGAGTTCATGAGGTACATGAAGTATGTTGGTGCATTCGTCAATCCGAACAACATGACGGTGTACTCATACAGCCCATACCGAGTGGAAAAGGCTGTCTTCGGAATATCCTCGGCCTGGATCTTAATCTGATGGTACCCGAGCCTCAGGTCAATCTTGGAGAATACTCGTGCACCAGCTAGCTGATCGAACAGAATATCAATCCGAGGCAGAGGGTATTTGTTCTTGATAGTGACCGCATTCAAGGGGCGGTAATCCACGCAGAGGCGAAGTGAACCGTCCTTCTTGGTCACGAAGAGAGCCGAGCAGCCCCAAGGTGAGGATCTCGGGCGAATGAAGCCCTTGTCCATCAATTCCTTCAATTGAGTCTTCAGCTCAGCCAATTCGTTGGGCGGCATTCGATACGGCCGCTTGGAGACTGGAGCGGTCCCAGGCTACTGCTCCACTACAAACTCAATATCCCGATCAGGTGGCATCCCTGGCAGTTCCGCTGGGAACACATCAGGGTACTCTGACACCACAAGGACAGTGTCTAATTTCTCAACTTCGGCGCCATTCAAGGAACAGAGGGTGGCCTTGCCCTCATCAAGAAGTAACGTCAGCCAGCCGTCCTTTGGTCCCTTAAGCGAGATAGTACGGCGAGAACAATCAAGGATGGCTTGCTGCCGCGTTAGCCAATTCATTCCTAGGATGACATCCATTCCCCGAAGGTCAAGGAGCAACTAATTGACAACGAAGAGAAACCCCTGAACTTGCACTAACGCCTTTTTCACCACTTGCTTTACTACAATCTTGGACCCAGGTGCCTCAATAAGAAATGGAGTGGCACTGTCACTCACTCTCATCTGATTGTGCATGACGAACTCCTTACGGATGAACGAATGAGATGCTCCCGAGTCAAACAATACCCTAGCAGAATGCCAATTAATGCATAACATACCCGTCAGCACGGTGTGGTCCTCTGGAATCTCCTCAGCACCGACGTAGTTGACTCGGCCGCGGGCTGGCACAGGAAGTGGAGGTGGAGCTGTTGCCACTGGAAGTCGTGGGGTGGTAGGATTGTTGCCCCGCCTTGGGAACGGACAGTCACGAATGAAGTGTCCCGCACGCCCGCAGTTATAGCACGGGCCCGGTCCAGAGCCTGTCACCACTCGCACTCCCGACTGTGGCTGAGGGGGACGAGGAGCAGCAATAGGAGGACGAGCCACTCCAGCCGGCAGGGGAGGTGCAGGGACAGGGGCCCTCGGTGAACTGCCGCCCGCTGAGTATTGCACTACCCTCTTCCGCTTCTTCTCATCTTGATGACTCTTCATCTTGTGCTCCACAGTGATCGCCCGACTCACCAAGGCATTGAAGTTGGGGACATCACACACAGAGAGTTGGTCTTGCATCTTCGCCGTCAACCCATTCATGAAGCGGCTCTGTTTCTTCTCATCACTATCGACCTCCTCCGGCGCATACTAAGCCAGGTAGTTGAACTCTCGTGAGTAGTCCACCACAGTCTTGCTCAACTGCTTGAGGGCCAGAAATTGCTGCTTCTTGATATCCATGAGTCCTTTCGGGATGTGGTATGCCCGGAAGGCCTCACGGAACTCCGCCCAAGTCACCTGATGACCGGCGGGCTGCATCACCAGGAAATTGGCCCACCGTGCTCCAGCAGGACCTTGAAGCTGCTGCGCTGCGTAGGGGCCTTCTGAAGATCCCCGCACTGGATAATAGCGAACTTCTGCTCCATCGTGCGTAGCCAGTCGTCTGCCTCCAAGGGATCACTAGCCCGGGAGAACACTGGCGGCTGAGTGTGGAGGAAGTCCAAATAGCCATTTGGGCAGGCTCGCCCCTCACCGCGGCCACCCGGAGCACCCTGATTCCGGTTGGTAGTCTCCTGGTTCCTCTCTGACCGCAGCAGGATATCCAGTACATTGGGAGGAGGCGGATCGCCATGGCTAGGCTGTGACCGCCCAGCACCATCATCACCTCCCACGCCTCCGCGGGTCCTCATTCTGTCATCAACCAAGGATAGGCGACGAAAGTTAGAACCCCCACAAAAGGGACAAATCCTAATCATAGAGAACCCCGAACTGATCCCCTCTTTAGACTGTAGCACCCCGCACTGGGGTCCCACAAGTCTAGTACACCCAAATCAAAACATCTGATGCAAAGCGGCATGACACATGCATGAGATGATATGACATGCACGATTCCAACGCAACTCACACTCACCACTATGACCAAGGGCGGGGATAAATATTACTTTATACCTAATGCATTATGACAATCCTAACCAAATTCCTAACTGGTCGTCAAGTTGGGGTCCGTCTTTGTGCGCCTTGCTCTGATACCAGCCCTGAGACGAGCCGCCCAGATCGTCCTCAAATTGTTGGATGAACAGTTGCTCCCATCGGATTTGGAGCCTAGCAACGATTCACCGGAGGTGATCTCGGTGCTAACACCCAAGCCCAATAAGGACAACTCCAAAATCATCCGAACAATCCGACAACAACCCCGATATTCCCGCGGTATGCGATCCGAAACTCGCCCAGGATGCCCACATACTGGTTCCCAATGCCATATCAAAATTCAATTCGCACAAAGGGGCATCGAGCCCCAAGCTCACTACAAGAGACGCAAAAAAAACGCGCAACCAAACAAACACACAACACGGCACAAAGAGGCCCAACGAAAACAACCAACAACCATGACCAAACGAAAAGGTAGACGATTCCATAGCAGACATAAAAGTGTAATTTACAACAAAAGTATTATCGACTATCCTATACAACAAAAGTAAACACCCCGGAAGTGTCATGCCCTCAACATTCCCGGGCGCACATGTGTCGACAGCCTCTACTCGGTGCCCCGCCTTGGTCACGAAAGCGATGAGGGGCAAAACTCGCACCCCGCTGGATCCTCACCTGCAAAAACCACAAAGTAGAAGCCTGAGTACAGAAGGTACTCGCAAGTCTTACCCGTGGTCCATATATGACCGACTTAAAAGGGACATGCATTTGGATGTAGCAAGGAATAGGCTCAAGGTAAAACAATTGCAAAATGCTTATCAATTGTTGTTTAGTTACTGAAACTACTTAGTTTCAAAACTTTAATGCGGTTGTAACAGCACCTACTACTAAGTTAAGTTGACATTTAAACAATAAGCAACCCTTAATCACACTCATTTCGAGCTCAAGCCCAACGGCGAACTTCAGTTCAAGTTATTACTACGTGTCATAGCAGTGACCAAGCGTGCTCATATCCGAGAGCACGGCTATTCGAATCGCTTTATTAACCCTGCAGGGAAGCATTGATCACACGACATGTGTCACGAAGGAGCATCATGTCAACCCCCTCCCATCCATACCAATTCGTTGGGGCATCTTCATGCGGTCCAGAAACCTAGCACCCCCTCGAGCGGCCCCAAGCCTGGCTTGGCGCTCGAGAGCCGGCCTAGGCCCCGCCCTCAACCACGTCCAACCACATGAGGGCATGGCCCATCGAACGGCATGCGATGAAAGAGCGGCTTACCTTACAATAATCGGGCATGTGATCAACCAATTTGTGCTCGCCATGGTACCACATCGGATCGGTCCTTAGCTGACTCAGGCGGGACTACCACATTTGGGTCTCCTTACCCAAATACCCCAACTCTCCCGCCCGGTGTCTAATTCACATTCACAGCGTTATCCATAGCCGAGACCATTCCATTTTACTGTAAGAAGTGACTAATCTCAAGCGGTGGAACCATCCACCATTTGGCCCAAACCCGATTTCTAAGCATACTAAGCACGACACGATTAGTACCCATAATCTAGCTCCAAAGGAGGTGTTTTCAAGTAACAATGAAAAGGGTACATGCAGCAAATAGGATCTAGCCTATTCCACATTCCAACTCCTAAGGCAACACTTAACATCCAATATGCAGTTAATTCACCAAAATAGATTACACATAAGGTTCAAGATGCTTAAGTGCTTGCCTTGTTCTTCTGCGTGCGGATCGGCGGTAGCCGGCTCTCCGGTAACACCCTCGGTCACCGCGGCGTCAAGTCCCGCGGGATCACTCTCTACACGAATACAATGCATAAATAAGATGCATGCAATGCAATGAAACAACCACAATGGAGAATCCCCGACGAACGACGCAACCGGACAACTCGACTCAACCAGGACAGATCAGCCTAACTCGGACAGTCCAGGTTTATTATCCGGACTCTCCGGATACTCCGGGCCTTCCATTCGGACACTCCGGACTGCCCAGGACTTGGGAGTTGACACGAGACGTGGGGGCTTTTCCCAAGTCTTACGGCACCGCGGGGACCCGATCGACGACATTCCTACACGCGGCAAGGCCAGAGAAACTTCAAGCTAGCTCAAACCTCGAGAAAATGACACCCAACCATAAAACCACTAGCCAACCCTAATAGGCCCTTGGATCGGCATTACCACTACTCGATCTACCTCACTATTACCCACATTTGCCAAGCCAATCCCCAAGCCAACCCTAGAACCACCATACCCAAAACCCTAGAGCTTAAAACCCAACTCCAAACCCCCAAATCTAAAACTAGGCCCTAAACCCACCATGGATGGCCCTAGAAATCCTAAGAACATTCCTTACCTCAAGGAGGATGGAGAGGACGAAGGGAACGCCAGGTGGGGAAGAAGGACACCGGCTTGGAGGAGATCTTGAGGGCACCACGACGGAGGTCCACCGGGGAGGAGCTTGAGAAAGAGGCCGACCGGTGGGGAAATCACCGGAGAAGAGCTTGAGGTGGAGGAGGTGCACACGGGAGTGGAGGACAAGTGGGGAAGAAGGAAATGGGGTAAGGAGACCAAGAAACTGGTCTTTTATACTAAACCCCGAAAAATCCGGACTTTCCGGACGCTCATCCCAGAGACTCCGGGCTGGGGTCTTCGGTAGCACTAACCCGGACACTTCGGACATTTAGTCCGGACACTCTGGGTTGGGGTGTTCGGCCACTTCAACTCGGATACTCCGGACATTTTGTCCGGACATTCCGGGTCTAATCCGGATACTCCGGACACTCCGGATACCCCAGAATTTCAGAGAGTGGGGCCTTGATAGATGCACAGTAGGAAAGGGTATGGGTATCGTTTCTTTACGCTTAAATGTTGTATTTTAGCTATGAGGTTGAATGCTTCATTTGAAAATGCATGTTGCTATGTCAATGAGATAAATGATTGAATTGCTCTTGTTGTTGTGATAGAGTGGGGTTGTGGTGCCGAAGGGTTTCAGTCACCTCCCTTTATTCATAGTAAGGGTGAGGTTTGACGGTGTGGCTGGTTAGCGCCATCACCAAAGAACTATTAACCCCTGTAGGAGAAAAGTGCTTACCCTTTCTGTCGTAGATCGAGTAGTTGACTAGAGTCAAATAGAAGAGTTTGGTGGTGGATTCCTTCGGATGTTCTTTATTGTTCTGTGGTCGGTCTTGGTTGGTTTTCTTGGTTTTAGTTGATGGAAACCAAAAGAAAAGTGTTTGGTATTGGATTTTCGCGGATCATTCCCTATGCGGTGTGTGGTTTTGTCTTCCTTGGTTGAAGACGAAGAAGAGGAGTCTAGTGTTGCGCTTCTTTTGGACGCCTTTCCTGTTTTGATGCCTAGTTTGTTGATTGCTTTTTCGGGAAGAAGCATTCAATTTATTCCTGTGTTTGTCTTTCTCCAAGGTTAAAGGAGTTATTGCGGAGTTGTGCCAGACCTAGCTGTCAGGGCTGAAGTTCTGTGGCTTTGTAGGAGTAAGTGGTGATTGATTTCGTTATTTTGTTGGTTTAAGAAATCACCTTTGAAGAACCCTTCTTGTTTCATGAAAGTTTGGGGTTTGGTGTTAAGGTTTTATTTGCAAAGGTTTATTTGATCGCTTGGTTCCCTCCTGTGGGAGTCTTTGAGATTGAAAAGTGTTCTGGAAAATTCCTTTTGTATGACCAAGTTTGGGTTTGTCTCGTTGCAATTTTGAGAGTCAAGTTTCCTTATGAATTTGGGATGAGCTTTAAAACTAAAATGTTGCAAACAAAGTAAGTAGTCTTTTGACTGAAATCTTTTGTCCTGCTGCTTAGCATGTTACGTAGCATGTACCAATGCGGTTTATGGGATGATGCATTGTTAAGTTAATTTGTGAGTTGAAACAATTCAATGCGGTTGTTATCTCTAGCTTGAAAACAAATAGACTACTAGTGTTGTAGTTTACTCTTAGCGAGAATGATTGAATGTGCTAAAGTACATGCTTAGAATCTGTTGTTTTGCTTTAAAAGTGCATATGACCCTTGATAATGTTTAAAGTTTTAAACCCTATTGCATAGTTAAAACATCAAGATGATGTAAACTGCTGATATTGTTAAAGAAGCTTTGCTGGTTGTTTAAAGATGTTCTAATTTAAGCATGTTAGTAGAGAAATTTGATCATGCTAGCTTGTGTCCTTAACTTGGAAGTTGATTAGAGTTGCTATTCATGTTGTTGCAAAATATTAGCATGATTGGAAGTATGCAGTCGTGTTCCTAAAATGCTAGTGTCGAGGCCAATTGGAAAGATATGGGTTTTGTAGTTTGATGATATTGCAAGAACTTTGTGCTGGTCTAACTTATTAAATTTAATTTAATAGTTGGAGTATGTTGGGTAGTGACAATTTTGTTGTAACCTATCTATAGGATAGCTAAAAGTAATGTTGTCATTTGATGATTATGCTCGTTGGTTGTTATTAATAACCTAGCAGTGGTGGTAATTGTTTAGATTACTCGTTGAAAACCAAGGTTAAAATAGAGGAATTTGTAAATGTGGTGATGGAGTGAACTTTGGGTAATTAACATGATGAATGATTTTATCCTTAATGAATGTATAATTTAGAGTCTTACTTGCGAATTCTACCCTGTGGAGATAATATTTACATGTTGAAGTCGTTTGTTAACTGAATAAGTTTCGATTGTCGAGACGTTGACATATAGGTGGTATGAAATTTATAGGTTGATCATGCTGAAAGATTTGTTGAAGTACTATATTTCAAATGTAGAATAATATGTATTATGATATGATGATCCGTGGGGATCATGTCGTTGTAGTCTTGGTTGGGTGTCTTTTTTTATAAGCACCATAAATTTTAATTAAAAGTGTTGGAAATGGTAACTAGAGAAAGAATTTGTTACGTCAATTTTGTTAAAACCGGTTGGACTTTCTCAATGAGTAAGTAGTGAATTTCGAAGTCTTTAATGGAAAGCGTAGTGGAACAATAGAGAAGATTGTATTTATGCTGAGCTTGTGTTTAAAAGCTTTTGGACTGGTTTGGTTGTTTGCCATTTTAGTTGAAGGGTTTTCGGTCAAGGTGTTCCATATGTTGTGTTTCAGAGTTTCCTTAAAACTCGTAGAAATTGCTGCAAATATTTGATTTTGGCTAATTTGTTTAGTTGGTGCTATGAGTATGGATTTACACCCCAAAAGTTTTTGAGTGGATCGCGCTATTCGCGTGCACCCTGAATTATCTTTGGAATAAATTTTAAAGGAAATAAATGGACATAGAGGGTTTTGTTGGAAAACTCAGGAGGTTTAATTTGTAATCTTTTCTTTGCTAGAGTTGGAGTTATTTGGAAAAAAATTTGGGTAGAGTTTGCAAGTGCTTCAAAAGGTGGTTTTTGTGGATGTTTCATCGGCGATGCTGTTAGTAAAGTGTTCTCTGTTGAAAATGTAGGACCGAGTAGGCAACTAGAGGGGGGGTGAATAGATGCCGAATAAAATTCAACTATTTCTTTCGGAAAATTAACGACCCCTAAATGGCGGAAGAATATCTAATATCGTAGAGATCAAAACCCTAGACTAATTAGCAAAATAAGAACAAGAACTAGTTCTAATAAAATGACGAGCAAAACTTCTAATCAAGAATCAAAACGAAAGGAATATTGCATAAACTTCTCTTTATTCCAAAGCCATCTTCCACAGGATGACACCAAAAATCTTCTAATCTCAAAAGATTAGAAAACTCTAAACCAACTAGATAGAGCACACAAGCTTTTTTTTGTTGTAGGCACCTTTTTCTTTTTGCCCTATTTCGTTGGATGAGTTCTAAGCCCGTAGAACCCTCTATTTAAAGGACTCCACAGCCACCGATTCCTTTTTGTATTCAGATTGAGCAAGCAGTCTCCATGTCAATCTCACCTCACGCCGGCTGACTCGGATAGCAAAATTCTTCTCGGACTCAGCTAGCTTTCTTCTCTCGGACACGGCGTCCTGCACACACGCGACGCACTCACACGCCACGCACGTACACTTGCATGCACGTACACACACCACGCACGCTACAACACGCCACGCGCACACACATTAAATGCATACATGCATTTGTATGCATGCACACACACACACTTGCATGCACACACACATGCTCGTATGCACACGCACACACACTTGCATGTATCAAAAATTCGTATACACGCGTACGGCCTCCTGCCACTACGCTGCAACGATCTCGATCTCACGTGCACCGTTCTCGAGTCCAAACATCTCGCATGACATCCTTGACCTTCACGACCTCAGTTCCTCCCTGAACCTAGTCTCGGTCCCGTCATCGACCGTGTTCGACCTCAAGCAACACCTGCACATGAACAAAAACACAAAACAATTCCGAGCACAATTCCACGACTTGACTCACATCAATCCATGCAAATACTCACACGAGTATTGCATAAAGTCCACTTCAAAACAAGCAACATGAAATTCTTACCAATTTCATTATCTCAGAATCAAATTAAAACCAATTCCAAATTTTGCTCAGAAAAACATGTGTATGACAGACCAAATGTTTTGATGCATCATACATGGGAAAAACAAAGTCGCCAGAAAACATGTGTATGACAGACCAAATGTTTTGGTCTGTCATACATGGGAAAAACGAGTTCGGTAAAAACATGTGTATGACAGAACAAAAACTTTGGTCTGTTATACATGGGAAAAATGAGTTCGCGAAAAACATGTGTATGACAGACCAAAAACTTTGGTCTGTCATACATGGGAAAAATGACATCGCCAAAAGCATGTGTATGACAGACCAAAAACTTTGGTCTGTCATACATGGGAAAAACGAGTTCACCAAAAACATGTGTATGACAGACCAAATGCTTTGGTCTGTCATACATGGGAAAAACGAGTTCGCCAAAAGCATGTGTATGACAGACCAAAAACTTTGATTACATCATACATGGGAAAACGATTCGCCAAAAGCATGTGTAATGACAGACCAAAAACTTTGGTACATCATACATGGGAAAAACGAGTTCGCCAATTCAAATCTTTTTCGGATAACCAAACTGATTTCTAATCTTTTCAAATCTTCAAACCAAATTCAAATCTTTTCGAATATTCAATTACTCATCATCAAAAACACATGGATCAAAAACAATGATCCTTCAATCTCCCCCTTGATGAGTAATTTGACAAAACACAATATAAGATTTGACAAAGGTATAGAAAAAGATTCCAAGACCAAGTAAAGACCAAGTAAATCCAAATTCCCAAATTCTCAAACAGCATTTGAATTTCTCCTTTCTTTTTATTTTTCTTCTTCTTGACTTGCTCTCCCCCTTAATGAATGCAGTATCTCAAGCTTTGAAGTATATTCAAGGTATATAATCAAAGTAAGGCATTTGGAGAGTTTTTTACAAGAGTTTTCACATTTTGTATCAATTTATCCAATGAGAAAGCAAATTGTGAGAATATGGAGGCTCTAACACATAGAATAGTTGTTGCATAAGCAAATTAGAGCAAACAAGTAAAATGTCATAAACTGATTTTGCCAAAGCTAAAAAGAAATCTATCATGAGCAAAGAGAGACTTTCAAATTCACTAATGTTTGTCTCAAGCCTTTTCAAAAATTTGAATTTCCTTTTTCTCTTTTAGCAAGTTTGACAATTTTGCTTTGTGATCAACAGGGATTACAAGTAACTGCACACTAGCCCATACTTGTGTATGAGTAGGTAGTTCTTTCTTGTATCTTTCTCAGTTTAAATTGGCAAGTGGCTTCACATTGTTCTGAACTTTTGTTTAGACAAGTAGCCTTTTCTTGCATCTTTTGAATTTAAATCCCTGGCAAGGAAGCTGCACATTGTACTAAACTTGTGTTTAGCCAAGTAGCTTTTGCTTGCATCTTTTTCAACTTGCTTTTATCATTTAAAACACTGATTTTGCTTGAGACTCATAATGATCATTTGAAGTCCAACAAAAAGCTCACACATAGTTTCTAATCAGCTCTAGCCTTTTAACAGATGACAAGAAACTTTTAAGCCTATTTCACAAATGCAATACCATAATGAACAAGAGCCAAAATATTCTCGAAAAGCATCTCAAATTGAATTATTTTAGTCTTTTAGTCTTTTAGTCTTTTAGTGAGAAGTGAAGCAATGTAGCATTAATTTGACTATATACACAAGAATAGTCAACAAAGCTTTGTACTACATGATGCAATGAAAACAGGGGAGTTTTCTTTAAGTGTAACGTCAAAATAGCTCCTTGTAGTAACCAAAGTCAAGTAACACAAATGAAAGAGTTAAAATCAAGACTCCCCCTCAAATCAACCCATGGGGATGAATGATCCCAAGTTCGCCGCGTAAGAAAGCAAAGCGAGAAGAATCAAGTGGTTTAGTGAAAATATAAGCAATTTGAGCATCCGAATCAACAAATTTCAGTTCAATAGCTCCTTTTTCAACATGATCTCTAAGAAAATGATATCGAACATCAATGTGTTTAGTCCTTGAATGTTGAACAGGATTTTTAGCGATGTGAATTGCACTAGTATTATCACAAAGAAGTGGAACACTATTAAAGTTAATGCCGTAATCTTTAAGAGTTGAAGTGATCCAAAGAATTTGTGAACAACAATTAGCGGCTGCAACGTATTCAGCTTCAGCAGTGGATTGAGCAACTGAGGACTGTTTCTTAGAAGACCAAGAAACAAGTGAAGTGCCAAGAAAATGACATGTGCCAGAAGTACTCTTTCTATCTAATCTACACCCCGCAAAATCAGCATCAGAATATCCTAGGAGTGTAAGCGAAGAAGAGCAAGAATACCAAATGCCAAATTCAGAAGTGGAGCGAAGATACCTGAAAATTCTTTTGATTGCTTGTCGATGTGATTCTCGAGGAGAGGCTTGAAATCGAGCGCACAAACAAACTGCAAAGTGTATGTCAGGCCTTGAAGCAGTCAATTACAGAAGTGATCCAATCATGTTTCTGTATTCCATTTGGTCCATTTCGATACCATTCTCATCAGGGTCCAAAATTGTTGTTGTGCTCATTGGAGTAGATACTGACTTTCCTTCTCCCATGTTGAATTTCTTTAGTAGCTCCTTTGTATACTTGGATTGGTGCAAGAAGATCCCTTCTTTCGCTTGCTTGATTTGAAATCCAAGGAAGTATGTCAACTCTCCCATCATACTCATCTCGAATTCCCTGGACATCAGTTCAGAAAAATGCAACACAAGAGAGTGGGAGGATCCTCCAAAGATAATATCATCCACATAAATTTGCACCACAAGAAATTGATCATTTGAATTTTGAGTAAACAGAGTCTTATCAACTTTTCCCATCTCAAAATTATGTTGAAGCAAGAAGCCTTTTAATCTATCATACCAAGCACGAGGGGCTTGTTTTAATCCATAAAGAGCTTTTGACAAACGGCATACATGATTGGGAAATTTTTCATTTCAAAGCCAGGAGGTTGTTTCACAAAAACTTGTTCTTCTATAAAACCGTTTAGAAAAGCACTTTTCACATCCATTTGAAATAACTTAAAACCTTTTGATGCTGCAAAAGCCAAGAGAATGCAAATAGCTTCTAAACGAGCAACAGGAGCAAATGTTTCATCAAAATCAATTCCTTCAAGTTGAGAATATCCTTGAGCAACAAGTCTAGCTTTGTTTCTAACAATTATTCCATCTTCATTTAACTTGTTCTTAAAAACCCATTTTGTTCCAATAATGTTTTGATTTTTAGGAGGTTCCACTAAAGACCAAACTTTATTCCATTCAAAGTTTTCTAACTGTTCATGCATCGCATCTACCCAAGAACTATCAGTTAAAGCATGAGTAATGTTCTTAGGTTCAAAATTTGCAACAAAAGCAGAATGCATGCATAAAAGAGTTTGAGATGAATTAGAACGTGTCACCCTTTCATGAAGACTTCCAATAATTTGTTCAGGAGGATGGTTCTTCAGAACAGCAAGGGGAGGTCCAGTTGTTTCAGTCATCGTGGGAGGTGTAGGAGAATCTGAAGTAGTAGTCACATCAATTTGTTCAGGAACATCTTCCCGTTCTGTAGGTATGAGCTCATTATCTTCATCATTTTCTTCGAATCTTTTATCCAAAAAGATTGGCTCTAAATCTTCTCGTGAACCTAAAATGTCGGGTCTAGCTCCAGGGCTAGCCTCATCAAAAGTAACATCGCATGTCTCCAACAATTTGTTAGTCGATAAATCAAGTACACGATATCCACGAGAGTGCAACGAATAACCAAGGAAGATGCCATCTGTACTACGAGCTTCGAATTTATAAAGATTTCCATGTTTAAGAATAAAGCATTTGCAACCAAACACTCGTAAGTGAGAAACAGATGGTTTACGATCAAATCTCAGTTCAAAAGATGTTTTACCAAGTAAAGCTCTGAGATAAACCCTATTTGATATATAGCAAGCAGAAGAAATTGCCTCAGCCCAAAAATTTCTTGAAGTGTTGTATTCATCTAGCATAGTTCTAGCCATTTGAATCAAAGTTCTATTTTTCCTTTCTACAACACCATTCTGTGAGGGAGAATATGGCGAAGAAAATTGATGATCAATTCCATTAGTTTCACAAAAAGATTTGAACAAAGCATTTTTGAATTCCGTACCATTATCAGTTCTTATGGCTTTCAATGTGTTAGGCAATTCATTTATCAATCTATTAATGAAGACATGAAAAAGTCCAAAAATCTCATCATTTGAAGACAGAAAATGTACCCAAGAGTATCTCGAATAATCATCAACAATTACTAGAAAGTACCACTTACCTCCGGCCGATTGGATTCGAGATGGTCCTACTGTATCCATGTGAAGAAGTTGACCGGGGCCGGTGGTCATCACAGTTGAGACAGGAGCATGAGGGGCTCCAACCATCTTACCATGTCGACAGGAAGCACAAACAATATTTTTGCAAGATTTTAATTTCGGCAAGCCACGAATTAAGTCTAGACCACTCAATCTAGATAACAGATCAAAGCCCATGTGGCCTAACCGACGATGCCAAAAATTGAGATTTCTAGATTCTGAAGCAACAAAACAATGTGAACTTGAAGCATTGCTAAAATTTGCTATGAAAATTTTTCCAAGTCTAGATATCTCAAGAATCAAGTTTCCAGAAGCATCGAGTACTCTACATGCATTAGGTTTAAAGCTCACTTCAAAGTTTTCATCCAACAATTGTGATAATCTTGATGAAGGTTGAATTTCAGTTTAGACACCAGAGAGACATTCTTCAAAGTAAAGTGTTCATTTACCTTCACTGTACCTTTTGCGTTGGACGCGTCCAAAGAGTAGCATCTCCAAAAGTGATCGTTTCATTCCCAGATGCTTTTGTTAGGGAGGAGAACCAACTTGAGTTGCCCGTCATGTGTTGGCAGCATCCTGAATCAACAACCCAGATGTTCTCCTTCCCTTCTCGTACCACCTACATGTTATGAACAGAAGATGCCGAGGATTATTTGGGGTTAGAAAAGCATGCTTTAGGTATCCACCCGAATCACTCGACAAGCAGGTGATCGCATAAAAACTTGTGAGAGCGAGAGTAATGAATTATGAAAAGTTTTGTTTGCTTTCACAGAGCCTGTCACAATACTTCTTCCATGATCATGTCTATGCATACACAAAGAAGTGGAAGGTGTTTTCTTTTTGTAACCTAAACCTGCTCTTCTATTGTCATAGGTTGTAAAAGCCCCATTAGATGGTTTATGACGGTATGACTTGGGCTTTTCAAAAGTTTTAATTTTTCCAGTCATCTTAGAATTTTTAATTCTCTTTCACTTCTAGATTTTAGATTTCTGTGTGAAGTTTTCTAGATGACCATCTTTGTGACAAAAAGTGCATTTGTACCTGAGTTTTGAAGTACTTGCTCCTTTACTTTGAGTGGGTTGAGTTTTTCCAGAGAAATCAATAGATCCAAAGAGATTTGAATTTTGTTTCACTTGGTTTAGGAGGGAGGATTTCAATTTTACCAGTACCAAGTTTTTTCACAATTACAGGAGGGTTGTTTTTCAAGTGTTCAACGTAATCAAAGCCTATCCCACTGTTTTTAACACTCACTTTTGACTTATCAAGAATTAGATTCAAGTTTTTCTTTCCTCGACAAATTTTTCCAAAGTTGATTTCAAATACTTATTTTCTCTAAGTACAACAGGCAATTTTGACATGAATCAACTTGACATTTTTAGCCTTTTCTTTAGCTTGAATGGCTCTATCTTTGGCTATAATGGCTCTCTCTACATTGTTCTTTTCAAGTGCAATATCTATTTTCAGAATTTCACATTTTTTGCATTCTTTTGAGGTGACAGTAGAGTGAGTAAAGATAATGTGTCCAGCAAGACAAATTGCACGTATTTTTCTTAAATTCTCTCTAGTGACAAACAACTCTTGCAACACATAAAAATGCATTATTGAACCAAAAGCTAAAGTTTGCTTGAACTTATCAACTTCACTTTTTAGCAAATTTAGCTCTTTTATCTTGCAAGAATGAGCAGCTCTAAGTGATTGCAATTCTAATGAGAACCCCTCACAATCATCACATGCATCATTGTTAGAAATAGAATTTCTAAGTTTTTCATTTTCAGTTTTCAGCATGGACAAACCATTCTCTAAGTTTTTATTTTTGAGTGAAGATTTTCTTAAAGATTTTCTCAATATGACTAAAACTTCACAAAGCTCATTATATGAAGGCATTACCTCATCACGATCATTTGGAAGTGCTGTCGTTGTCACTAGTGTTCCCTTTTGCCATGAAGCACAGTCCAGTGAAGTCTTTCTCATTCAGCTTTGTTTGCTTCTCTTCTTTCTCATCTTCAGATGAGTCGTCAATGTCGCTCAAATCTAAGCGACCAATTGCAGTGAAGACTTTGTTGAGCATCTTCTTCGTCCTTTGCTTATTTTTGTCCTTGCTCTCTCTTGGCCGGAAGGATTTGGAGGAGTTGTTTTGGTCCTTCTCCTCTCTATCCTTGTTCTTGAAGCAGTTGGCACGAATATGCCCAGCCTTGCCGCAGTTGTAGCAGTGGATGGAGGCTCCTCTTCTCTCCCTTGATCTCATGTAAGCTGCATTGACACGCTTGGAAAGAAGAGCAAGTGTATCTTCTGGTATTTGATCTAGCTGTTCATCATTAAGAGCACTCGAGGCAGACATGGAATATGATGATGAAGAACTAGTAGCGTTATCACATGAAGAAGAATTTGCATTAAGAGCCAAAGAGTTATTATTGGATGTTCTGGAAACAATGTCAATTTCAAAAGTCTTGAGACTAGAATATAATTTATCCAATGTCATTTCACTCATCTTGTGAGCCTCTCTAAATGCAGTCACTTTCATCCGCGGATTTTAAGATCAAGAGATGATAGGAAATGTCTAGCATTTTCAGAGTCGATGTACTTTACATCTACGACTCTAAGATTGTTTAAAATTACATTAAAGCGAGCAAAACAATCATCTAGAGATTCTCCAGAGTTCATTTCAAATCTAGTGTATTCCTTTTAAATTGATCTTGCCTAGCTTCTTTTACAGTCGATTGCCCTCATGATAATCTTGAAGAGATTTCCAAATTTCATGAGCAGTGAGTAAATGACAGACTCTATCGAATTCTTTTCTAGCAAGTCCTTGAAGCAATATGTTTCTAGCTCTATTATTGTTTTCAACATCTTTTTCAAAATCGATTTTATCAATATCATCATTAGAAGGAAGCTCGTACGGAATTTTTACCTTGCGCCAAATCGCGTTACCTTGAGCTTGAAGATATGCAGTCATCCGGATCCGCCAGAGGGGGAAGTCTGTGCCATTGAAGATTGGTGGCTTGTTCGAGTATTTCTCCGTTGCCATAACTTACCGTTTACTAATCACCTGTTAAGATGGATTAGTAGAACCTTGCTCTGATACCACTTGTAGGACCGCGTAGGCAACTAGAGGGGGGGTGAATAGATGCCGAATAAAATTCAACTATTTCTTTCGGAAAATTAACGACCCCTAAATGGCGGAAGAATATCTAATATCGTAGAGATCAAAACCCTAGACTAATTAGCAAAATAAGAACAAGAACTAGTTCTAATAAAATGACGAGCAAAACTGTGACACTATGGTTTGGTGTGATGTTATAGAAGGTGAAACTAGAGAATAAAACCTTTCGGCTTAGGGTTTTCTCGCGTTTTTGGGCCGGTTGAAGTGTTATGTCGCTACGGAGTGTCGTAACCTTATTTAACGTGCATGATAAGGTTAATAACATTATGAGATGTGGAATTAAGGTTAAAACTATAGGATATGGAGGTTAATAGCTTTTAAGGCGTTTAGGGGTTTTGGGCCTTCAGGGAGTTTGGGCCTTGGTGGGCTTTGGTGGGATGGAGTAGGTCTCCGTAACGGACTAGGATTGGGTGTGGGGGCTGGTAAAAGGGCTCCCCACCAGCCTTTTGGACGTGCTCCCCCTGCCCTTGGGCGCCCCCACCTCCCCCTCCTAAGCCCTAGCCGCCACCCCCTCTCCCTCTCCCTCTTGTGCGCCTCCACCTCCCCCTTTGCCCCATTGCTCCCCACCTCTCCACCACCTCTCCTCCACCCCCTTGCTGCCCTAGGGTGGTCTCCACACCTCTGCACCTTGTGGATCCATCCGTTGGAGCGAGGAGCGAGGAGCGAGGAGCGAGGAGCGTGGAGCGATCCGCGAGGAGATCTATTGGAGATTCGTTCGTTGGGCAAAGGTATGATCATGGGGATCCTTGGGTTTGATCTAGGTACTGTTCTTAGGGTGTTTATGAAGTTTTTAGATCAATTGGTGGTGCTGGGTTGGAGTTCTTTGGGTTAGATCTAGACGTTGTCACGTTTCTGTTTTCGGGCAGATTGAGCAGTCGGGCTAGGGTTCGAGTTTTTGTCGATTTAGAATCCGAATCTGTCCGTACGGACTTAAAAGAAGTTGTATATAATTTAATTATCTTTCCGTGGACATAAAGCACGTTAAAATCCGATCAGCCGTTTGAATGTTATGGCCGTTTTACCGAGCGTGTTAAAATCTGTGACGCGATTGGAACAGATCGTAGTAATCTGTAGATTAAGCAATTTTAGGGTCTGAATCAGTCTTTCCGTATAACTAGAAAAAGGTAGGAAATTTCCTAAGCTTCGCAATGGTGTACTCGTTTAATCGATTTGGAGTCCTAGAACTCAAGTTATGGCCTTTGCAAGGCTGCTGTCGCGCCGGGACAGAACCTCTGTTTTTAGGTTTGCAAGTAGTGGGCAATGTCGGGTTAGATGGGGATTTGTGTACTGTTTTGCGGGCATTATTGTGAGTGTGTGATGCCTATGTGCAGGTGGTGTGACACCGGGAGTGCCCTCTACGTCCCACAAATCCGTCGCCCGCGGTTGAGGCAAGTGTGTTGTAATGTATAGCGGATTGTAGGTTGTTTGTTGATATTGGGTGAAAGATTGAACACTTGCTATGCTCACTTGCCATGCTTGCTGTTTTCCAATGAAATATTGAGTATGATTATCATGGTTCGATGCCATGTGTTTATATTTGTCATGATGAGTTGCCATATGTTTATGTACATGTGAAATATGATAATTGGCATAGTTGCATGCATGACATGTTACATGGCCCGGGCGGTGAGAAAGTCATTAACTAATCCGGGAAGGTCGGTGAGAAAGTTATGACTAATCCGGAGAGCCATTAGAGTAAGTCCTACATCGTGATTCCATCTACCGTGGGTTGTGGAAGCGAGGAGTAGGCACCCTCCATCTTCGGGATGGAAGGGGGGAGAGGGTGCACACCGACGGGTGTGTACTCAACCATACCGGTATGAGTTTCCATGGAGATATGAGCATAACATTGCATTGCATTGCATTGCAACACATTTTTTTGTAATGATGATGATGTTGTTATGTGCTCAAGTATGAGATGTTATATGTGATGTGAGGTATTATTGTCTTGTAAATGATCTTGTTGTCCATTACAATATGCTTGCTGAGTTTTCGAACTCACGCTTGTGTTTTATGTTGTTTTTAGGTACTTTGAGATCGGCATGCGGGAAAAAAGGGATCTAGCTACACTTCTACACGTAGCTCCACCAACATAGTCCATAATTAATCACTTGGAGACATGATATTAAGAGTTGTGCCCTAAACTTAATGTATGGTTTAATCTAGCATGCTTGTGAATCCTTATTTGCTTCGTTATAGTTTATGAAGTGGTTAAGCGTGGTATTATTGGCGTAACTTGATGTTATGTCCATTTATGTTGTTGTTTTAGATGTTGTGTGCTATGATATATATATATCTTGCCATGATATTGAGATTGTGTTAATTCATGGAAAAACAAAGGAGATGCTGCCGAAATATCGGTTTTTAGCATATGAACCTTTGCTGGAATTTATGTTTAATTGTGGTACTTAGATGTTGCTTAGCTTATGTTTGGTAGCATTCGGGCATATTAAATGCCGGGGTGTTACAAAAACTTCTAATCAAGAATCAAAACGAAAGGAATATTGCATAAACTTCTCTTTATTCCAAAGCCATCTTCCACAGGATGACACCAAAAATCTTCTAATCTCAAAAGATTAGAAAACTCTAAACCAACTAGATAGAGCACACAAGCTCTTCTTTGTTGTAGGCACCTTTTTCTTCTTGCCCTATTTCGTTGGATGAGTTCTAAGCCCGTAGAACCCTCTATTTAAAGGACTCCACAGCCACCGATTCCTTTTTGTATTCAGATTGAGCAAGCAGTCTCCATGTCAATCTCACCTCACGCCGGCTGACTCGGATAGCAAAATTCTTCTCGGACTCAGCTAGCTTTCTTCTCTCGGACACGGCGTCCTGCACACACGCGACGCACTCACACACGCCACGCACGTACACTTGCATGCACGTACACACACCACGCACGCTACAACACGCCACGCACACACACATTAAATGCATACATGCATTTGTATGCATGCACACACACACACACACTTGCATGCACACACACATGCTCGTATGCACACGCACACACACTTGCATGTATCAAAAATTCGTATACACGCGTACGGCCTCCTGCCACTACGCTGCAACGATCTCGATCTCACGTGCACCGTTCTCTAGTCCAAACATCTCGCATGACATCCTTGACCTTCACGACCTCAGTTCCTCCCTGAACCTAGTCTCGGTCCCGTCATCGACCATGTTCGACCTCAAGCAACACCTGCACATGAACAAAAACACAAAACAATTCCGAGCACAAGTCCACGACTTGACTCACATCAATCCATGCAAATACTCACACGAGTATTGCATAAAGTCCACTTCAAAACAAGCAACATGAAATTCTTACCAATTTCATTATCTCAGAATCAAATTAAAACCAATTCCAAATTTTGCTCAGAAAAACATGTGTATAATGAGACCAAATGTTTTGGTACATCATACATGGGAAAAACGAGTTCGGTAAAAACATGTGTATGGAGTAACAAAACTTTGGTACATTATACATGGGAAAAATGAGTTCGCTGAAAAACATGTGTATGATGGACCAAAAACTTTGGTACATCATACATGGGAAAAATGACATCGCCAAAAGCATGTGTATGACAGACCAAAAACTTTGGTCTGTCATACATGGGAAAAACGAGTTCACCAAAAACATGTGTATGACAGACCAAATGCTTTGGTCTGTCATACATGGGAAAAACGAGTTCGCCAAAAGCATGTGTATGACAGACCAAAAACTTTGGTCTGTCATACATGGGAAAAACGAGTTCGCCAATTCAAATCTTTTTCGGATAACCAAATTGATTTCTGATCTTTTCAAATCTTTAAACCAAATTCAAATCTTTTCGAATATTCAATTACTCATCATCAAAAACACATGGATCAAAAACAATGATCCTTCAGAAAATTAGTTTCCCTTTCTCTTTGAGAAAATTTATGGTGGTTATTAGTGCAGATATTTGACTTTGGATTCGATGTTCTTTTCCAAAATGTTGATTTTGGTTAAAATGCGATGTTTTGCAAGTTTAGCTATCTATCGTTGGTGGGTTAAACCCGACGTGGTGTTTTGCGGTTAATGGTGTTGCCGTCAATGTTATGTGTGTTTCAAACTTGTGATACCGAGGAAGTAGTCGTTTGGTGAATGATTATTCGGTATTGTTGTTACATGAAGAATGAATGGTGAAAAGTAAACATGACATCATTTTTAGATGTTAAATGATAAAAGAGTCGTCGAGCCAGGTCGGTGAGAAAGTCATATATGGAGATATGACTAATCCGGAGTGCTCTTTAAGAGTGTGCATTTATGTCATGAAACGAGATTTCCCTTGCTTTCTAGTATGAAAAGAAAAGAATGAAGAAATTCTGGTATTTTGGTTGTGGTGTAGGGGATTTATGCTTCCTTTGTGACTTGGCTTGGATGTTGCCGAATTATTTCCAAAAATGGTTGTTAACGCTTTGGGTTTGAGTTGTCGTGTGTGGTCCACTTGGGCTTGATAGCTAAGTGTTTTTGTGTGAGGGCGAGACCCTCTGAAGAAAGGAACCAATTGTGGTTTGGTAAGGTTTTACAATCCTAGCTTGGGGCTAGGTGTCGAACCTTAGTGGTATAAGGGTGGTTTGTGATGGAGGTTGATGATGTATTGGTTTAACCTTTATTAAGAGTAGCGATAGGTGGAAGTGAAGTTGACGGTAGATCGGTGATAATTGTCCTGCTGTGAGCAATTGTCTTCACTAGTTGTTCTTGGATTTGAGTCTTGCCTGGGAGAGGATGGAATAAAATGTTAGTATGATCGTGTATCGGAAGGGCATGTGTGCCTTAATGAGTTATTCCCCTCGATGGAAATTTTCGAGAATGTAGAGAGGTCGTTAAAGGAATTGTGACTTGCTTTGATTATGTCATGTTGAGTTTAATGGAGTGTGGTAGTCAGGTTGGTTGTGCTAGAAGTGTGAAGTGTTTGTAGTGAGGATTCGAGCGTTTTGGGTTGATGGAGCCCTTTGTTGTTGAAACACAGATTCTGTTTGGGAATTGAAGTGAAGGTCGAACTGTGAGAGGTTGCCCTTAGTTGAGCTAGATCAATACTTTTTCGCTAAGTGTTGGTTTTGGGAACTTGCTTGTCGTTTGTTCCGGTTTGAGTCGTTGTGCGAATGTTTTGTGCTGCAGTGAAGTCTTTGGTCCCCTGGGGACTTTGTTGTTGATTTTGGCGTCTTTTCGGATTCGAGGTCGAATCCTGTTTAAGGGGGGAGAATATGACACTACGGAATGCCGAAACTTTATATAATGTGAAATTAGAGATTGTGGCATTACAAAATGTGAATGTTGAGGGCAAAACATAATAAAATTTGGAATTAAGATTAAAACCCTACGGTATGAGGTTTAGTTGCGTTTCCGGGCCGTTTCTGGGGATTTGGGCCGTTCCGGGGGAGTTTGGGCCTAGGGGAAAGGGTCGTGGGCCTTAGTGGGGGAGAGTTTGAGTCCTTTTAGGAGTAGGAGACCAGTTTGGGCTGGTAATTAGAGCCCCCTGCACTTGCCCTGCGCCCCCACCCCCTTTGGTGCGCCCACTCGCTCCCCCTCCATGCCCTAGCCGCCACCCCCACCTCTCCCTTGCATGCGCCCCCACCACACCCTTGCTCCCCATTGCGCCACCACCCCTCTCCTCACTTCTCCACCTCCCTTGCTACCCCTAGGGGGTTCTCCATCTCACCAACCCGAAGATCCATACATTAGAGCGCTCCGCGACGAGATCCGGTGGATTTGGAGCGAGGAAGGAGATCGCGCGAACCGGGAGGAGATCCATTGGATTTTCACGCGTCGGGTGAAGGTATGGCCATTGGAATCCTTGGGGTTGATCTAGGTACTGTTCTAAGGGTCATTATCATGTTTTTAGATCAATTGGTGGTGCTGGAATTGAGTAGATTAGACTAGATCTAGAAGTTGCCACGTTCTCTGTAGGACAGCATGAGCAGTCGACCTAGGGTTTAGTTTTTGATCAATTTAGATTCTGAATTTGATCGTACGGCTGATGAAGAAGTTGTAGATAATTTTATTATCTTTCCGTGGATATAAAGAACGTCCAATTCCGATCAGCCGTTTGAAAGTTATGTCTGTTTTACCGAGCGTGTTAAAATTTGTGACGTGATTGGAACAGATCACGGTATTCTGTAGATTAAACCACTTTAGAGTCCGAATCAGTCTTTCCATATACTTAGAAAAAGTTAGGAAATTTCCTAATCTACGCGAGGATGTACTCGTTTATTTGATTCGGAGTCCCAGAACCCATGTTATGCCTTTTGGAAGGCTGCTGTCCCGATGGGACATAACCTCTGTTTTTGGGTTTTGCGAGTAGTTGGCAATGTCGGGGTAGATGAGGGTTTGCATACTGTTTTGTGGACACGATTGTGAGTGTGTGGTACCAATGTGCAGGTGGTGTGACCCCGGGAGTGCGTTCTACCTCTCGCCAATCCGTTGCCCGTGGTTGAGGCAAGTGTATTGTAATGGATAGCGGTTTGTAGGTTCCTTGTTGAGACTAGATGAAATTGATTATACGATATGATCACTTACCATGCTTTAATGATTGCCAATGATATGATGAGTATGCTTATTATGTTATGATGCCATGTGTTAATGTACAAGTTAATTATGATGTTGGCATATTTGCATACATGGCATGTTACATGGTCTGGGCGGTGAGAAAGTCATAACTAGTCCGGGAAAGGTCGGTGAGAAAGTTATGACTATTCCGGAGAGCCAATGAGTAAGTCCTACATCGTGATTCCATTCACCACGGTGAACGGAAGCGAGGAGTAGGCACCCTCCATCTTCGGGATGGAAGGGGGGAGAGGGTGCACACCGACGGGTGTGTACTCAACCATACCGGTATGAGTTTCCAAGGAGATATGAGCATCGCATCGCATTGCATACATAAATGATGATGATAATGATTTGTGATCATGAATGAGATGATATACATGATGTGAGTTGTTGTAGCCATGTAATTGTTTATGTTTGTACCATTGCAATATACTTACTGAGTGATGAACTCACACTTGTGTTTATGTTGTTTATTTTAGGTACCATGACACCGGCATGTGGGAAGGGGAAATAGCTACACATCTTCACATAGTCTAGCCACATTTACTATTGTTTAGTCAAGTTCATAATAAGTGCCTTGAACTAGGTGTTTGGAATAACTTTTGTGTGCTTGTGATCCTTATTTGCTCAGCCATAGTTTATGGAGTGGTTGGCTTTAGTATTATTGTCTTATGTTGATGCTATATTCGTTTATATTGCTGTTTTAGATGCCTTATGTTTTGCTATGAACTGTCTTGTTATTGCTATCGCTTCAATTCATGTTAAAACAAAGGAGATGCTGCCGAAATTTCGGTTTTTAGCATGTGCGCCTTTGCTGTAATTTATGTTTAATTGTGGTATTTAGATGTTGTTTAGTCTATGTTTGGTAGCATTCGGGCAAACTAGATGCCGGGGTGTTACAAGCAGTCTACATCATCTTAATGTTCTAACTAGGTATCAGGGTTTAACACTTTAAACATTATCGAGGGTCATAAGCACTTTAAAGCAAAGAAACAGAATCTAAGCATGTACATTAACACCTTTAATCATTCTCGCTAAAGAGTAATCTACAACACTAGAAGTTCATTTAATCTTAAGCCAAAAATAAATATTACATTTAACAAATTGAACTCACCAATTAACTTAAGAGCAAATCATTTCCATAAACCACATTGTTACATACTACAAAACGTGGTAAACAACCATTTTCACTTTTGACAAACAGGATGCAACTCCACTTTTAAAGATAACCACAACTCAAGAACCAGAACTAACACCGATGGACAATTTCTCCTTTCCAGGCAAGGAAGAAAAAGAAAACTCCAACAGAAATGCAGGAGAGCTCAACTCTCAAATTCCCAACTTTGATAACCCAAATCTCTTCAAGAAATTTCAAGATCTATACTTCCAAGAAGGAAGAAGGATGCAATAGGGAAAACCAAATGTTCAACTAAATCTTTTCCGATAAAAGATTGAAATTTAGCTCCACCAACTCAAGGTCTGCACAAGGGGAAACTCCAACACTTTTTCTTAATCAGGGAGAACAACAACCACATAAGTTTCCTCCCCAAGACAGCCCACAATAACCAACAAAACTGGGTGTCAAAGCAAAAATTACGACCAAAAGATGCGCAACTCCAAACTCTTCTTCTTCATCTTGAACCAAGGAAGACAAAACCACAAACAGCCTGTGGATCAATCCGCAAAAATTCGAGACCAAATACTTTTTTTTGAATTCAATCGACTAAAAACCAAGAAGACCAACCAAAACCGACCGTCAGAACGGTGAAAAGCATCCGAAGGAAACCACCATCAACTCTTCTATTTGTCTGCAGTCAACTACCCGATCTACGATAGAAAAGGTAAGCACTCTTTCCCCACAAGGGTTAATAGTTCTTTGGTGATGGCTTTAACCATCCATACCGTCAAACCACACCCTTACTATGAACAAAAGTGGTGACCGAAACCCTTCAGCACCATAACCCCACTTTATCACCAAAACAAGCACAATTCAATCTTTTATCTCATAGACATAGCAACATGCATTATCAAATGAAGCATTCAACATCAAAGCTTAAATACAACATTTAAGCGTAAAGAAACGATACCCATACCCTTTCCTACTATGCATCCATGTGTGTCAAATTTTAGATTAGTTATTCCACTGTTGCAAGTTTTAATGTTGCTATCCTATGACAAAATTTTAGTTAAAACCTAAGCCATATTTCTAAGTTATTCTACGTCACATTTTAGTTGTATCCTATAACATGACACTAAAAATACACATTCCAAGGACCTACAGCCCGCTCTGATACCAACTGTAACACCCCGGCATCTAGTATGCCCGAATGCTACCAAACATAGACTAAACAACATCTAAATACCACAAATTAAAGTAAATTACAGCAAAGGCACAAATGCTAAAATCGAAAATTTCAGCAGCATCTCCTTTGTTTAACCATGATTTGATGCAACAACAATAGCATAGCAAAATATGGCATAATATGAGACATTTAAAAACAGCAATAATAAGTGGCATGATAGCAATATATGTCCAATTTAAGCATTCAAACTCTTCATGCGCCAAACGAAACGATTAAGGCACTTATAGCACACAACTAAACCATAAGTCCAGTTGCAACACACTAAATTTATTATCAAAACACAAAATGAATAACTGTGGGAACAAATGTGTGAAGCTACATGTAGGAGTGTGACTAGTTCCCTTCCCCGCATGACGGTCTCATGGTACCTAAAACAATAAGAAAGCACAAGCGTGAGTTCAACACTCAGCAAGTATATTGCAATGGTACAAAAGAACAATTACATGGCTTCAACACCTCACATCATGCCTATCATCTTATTCATGCTCACATATCATTATTCACATATCGTCATCATCATGTATGCAATGCGATGCGATGCACATGTCTCCTGGAAACTCATACCGGTATGGCTGAGCGCACACCCGTCGGTGTGCACCCTCTCTTCCCTTCCATCCCGAAGATGGAGGGTGCCTACTCCTCGCTTCCATTCACCGCAGTGGATGGAATCACTATATAGAACTTATTCAATGGCGCCCCGGACTAGTCATAACTTTCTCACCGACCTTACCGGACTAGTTATGACTTTCTCACCGACCCGGCCATGTATGCAAACATGCCAACATCATAGATAACTTGTACATTAACACATGGCATCACAACATAATAAACCGTATTCATCATATCAATGGCAGACATTAAAGCATGGCATGTGAACATATCATATATTCAATTTCAATTCATGAAAACTAGCAACCCACAACCCGCTACCCATTCCAATACACTTGCCTCAACCACGGGCGACGGATCGGCGAGAAGTAGAGGGCAATCCCGGGGTCACACCACCTGCACATAGGTATCATACACTCAAAAACATGCCCACAAAACAGTATGCAAACACTCTTCTACCCCCGACTTCGCAAACAACTCGCAAAACCTATCCCGACGGGACAGCAGACTTCTAACGAGCATAACTTGAGTTCTAAGACTCCGAATCGATTAAACGAGTACATCCTCGCGTAGCATAGGAAATTTTCTAACTTTTTATAAGTGTATGGAAAAACTGATTCGGACTCTAAAGTGGTTTAATCTACAGAATACCGTGATCTGTTCCATTCTCATCACAGTTTTGAAAACGTTCGGTAAAAAGAGGATAACTTTCAAACGGCCGAACGGAATTAAGCATTTTTTATGTCCAATTAAAGGTATTTCAAATACCTACAACTTCTTCCACAGGAGGATGACCAAAATTCCGACTCTAAATTGGCGAAAACTCAAACCCTAGGTCGACTGCACAATTTGCCCGAAACAGAGAACGTGGCAAACTCTAGATTTCATCTAATCTACCCAATTATAGCACCACCAATTGATCTAAAAACATGAAATCCACCTCTAGAACACCACCTAGATCAACCCCAAGGATCACCCATGCCTTACCTCTTCCCGACGAACGCCGAACGCCGAAATCCTTCCTCCCGGGCTCCCCAATCGTCCTCCTCGCGCCGGAATCGCCGGTTCTCCTCGTTGCGGGGCTTCCCTGTAACACCCCGGCATCTAGTATGCCCGAATGCTACCAAACATAGACTAAACATCAACTAAATACCATAAATGAAGACAAATTTCAGCAAAGGCACAAATGTTAAACACTGAAATTTCGGCAGCATCTCCTTTGTTTTATCATGATTTGAACAATAGCAATATCATAGCAAAATATTTCATAACATAAGGCATCTAAAGAAGCAATATTTAATGGATAAAACATCATCATAAACAATTAAACCAAAACCAACCACACAAACATCTATATCTAAGCAAAGAGGATCAACAACACATTAAAATTATTCCATACACCTAGTTCAGGGCACTATTATTATGATCATGACTCAAGGTTGGTAAATGTGACTGGAACTACGTGAAGATGTGTAGCTAATGCCCTTTCCCACATGCCGGTGTTATGGTACCTAAAAAAACAACATAAACACAAGCGTGAGTTCATCACTCAGCAAGCATATTGCAATGGTACAACAAGAACAATTACATGGCAATAATATCTCACATCATGTGAACCATCTCATTCATGATCACATATCATTATCATCATCATTATGTATGCAATGCAATGCTATGCTCATGTCTCCTTGGAAACTCATACCGGTATGGTTGAGTACACACCCGTCGGTGTGCACCCTCTCCCCCCTTCCATCCCGAAGATGGAGGGTGCCTACTCCTCGCTTCCGTTCACCGCGGTTAATGGAATCACGATGTAGGACTTACTCATTGGCTCTCCGGAATAGTCATAACTTTCTCACCGACCTTCCCCGGACTAGTTATGACTTTCTCACCGCCCGGGCCATGTATGCAAATATGCCAACATCATAATTAACTTGTACATTAAAACATGGCATCATAACATAATAAGCATACTCATCATATCATTGGCAATCATTAAAGCATGGCAAGTGATCATATCATATAATCAATTTCATCTAGTCTCAACAAGCAACCTACAAACCGCTATCCATTACAATACAGTTGCCTCAACCACGAGCAACGGATTGGCGGGAAGTAGAAGGCACTCTCGGGGTCACACCACCTGCATATAGGTACCACACACTCACAATCATGTCCACAAAACAGTACGCAAACCCTCATCTACCCCGACATTGCCAACTACTCGCAACACCCAAAAATAGAGGTTCTGTCCCATCGGGACAGCAGCCTTCCAAAAGGCATAAGTTGAGTTCTGGGACTCCGAATCAATTAAACGAGTACATCGTCGCGTAGCTTAGGAAATTTCCCAACTTTTTCTAAGTATAAGGAAAGACTGATTCGGAATCTAAAGTGGTTTAATCTACAGAATACCGTGATCTGTTCCAATCACGTCACAGATTTTAACACGCTCGGTAAAACAGCCATAACTTTCAAACGGCTGATCGAAATTGGACGTTCTTTATACCCACAGAAAGATATTGAAATTATCTACAACTTATTCAACAGGAGGATGACCAAATTCAGATTCTAAATTGATGAAAACCCAAAACCTAGGTTGACTGCTCATGCTGCCCGAAATAGAGAACGTGGCAACTTCTAGATTTCATCTAATCTAATCAATTCCAGCACCACCAATTGATCTAAAAACATGATAATGATTCTTAGAACAGTACCTAGACCAACCCCAAGGAGTCCCATGGCCATACCTTCGCCCGACGCACGAAAACCCAATAGATCTCCTCCCGGTTCGCGCGATCTCCTTCCTCTCTCCAAATGGATGGATCTCTGAGGTGTTGAGGTGGACAGGCTACCCTAGGGCATCAAGGAGTGGAGGAGAGGTGGTGGAGAGGTGGAGAGAAAAGGGGGCGCACGGCAAGCAAGGGGAGGAGCAAGGGGCGGCTAGGGCAAGCAAGAGGAGGTGGGGGGCGCACCAACGGGAGGTGGGGCGCATAAAGGGCAGGGGGAGGCCCCCAAACAGGATTCCCACTCCTAAATGGACTCAAACTCTTCCCCACCAAGGCCCACGATCCTTTCCCCTAGGCCCAAACTCCCCCGGAAAGGCCCAAACTCCCGGAAACGGCCCGGAAACGCAAATAAACCTCATAGCGTATGGTTTCAACCTCCAATTTCATATTTCATAATGTTTTTGACCTCATCATGCACATTAAATAAGGTTACGATACTCCGTGGTGTCACATTCTCCCCTCCTTCAACAGGATTCGTCCTCGAATCCAAGACATGCCACTACGCCAAACCAACAACACACGGAGATCTAATCTTCGTGGTTCAAATCTGAAGAAAAGAGCTTTGGGCAAAACTCGCCTCCACGAGACTTCAACTCCAAGGTCGCTTCTCTAAATAAAATCACTGGAATTTACACTGATCGAGACTCGATGACAGGACGCCTAGGTTCGGAGACCAACAGCTTTAACGATAACTCGCAATCAAAACTTGCGAGAACTTTACTCAACATTGAAACACAAAGTACCAACACATGGTCTCAGCACGACCCCAAGCTATAAGATAAATCCTCAAACAGCCCACAAAATAAAACGGTCTCACATTTCTCATTCCCTGCATTCCTTAGCACTGAAGTGCCCGATGCCTTTAACTAATGCTTCTCTCCAGAAGGACATGGTACCAACTTCTAGATCCATCTACCGCTCCTACGCACAACAGTGATGTGACACCACGGAGTGTCGTAACCTGATTTAATGTGCATGATTTGGTCAAAAATAGTATGAGATGTGGAAATAAGGTTAAAACCATATGATTTGGAGGTTTATAACGTTTCCGGGCCGTTTCTGGGATTTTGGGCCTTCCCGGGGGATTTTGGGCCTTAAAGGGGGGTTGTGGGCTTTGGTGGGATGGATTAGGACTCCTTGTAGGACTAGGATTCAGAGTGGGGGCTGGTAAAAGGGCTCCCTCCCTGCCCCCTTGCGCCCCATAGCCCCATTGGTGCGCCCCCACCAATCCCCCTAGCCCTAGCCTCCTCCCCCCCTCACCCCTCTAGCCGTGTGCCCCCTTGCCCTTGCCCTCTCCACCTCCCCACCACCTCTCCTCCACCCCCTTGCTTCCCTAGGGTGGCCTCCCCACCCCTGCATCCTCGTGGATCCATCCAAGGAGCGAGGAGCGAGGAGCAAGGAGCGAGGAGCGAGGAGCGAGGAGATCGATTGGAGAGGAGATCGATTGGAGTTTTCGTTCGTCGAGCAAAGGTTTGATCATGCGGTTCCGTGGGGTTGATCTAGGTACTTTTCTTAGGGTGATTATCAAGTTTTTAGATCAATTGGTGGTGCTGGATTGGAGTAATTTGGGTTAGATCTAGACGTTGACACGTTTCTGTTTTGGGACAGCATGAGCAGTCGACCTAGGGTTCCTGTTTTCGCCAATTTAGAATTCGAATCTGACTGTGACTGTACGGACTTTTAAGAAGTTGTAGATAATTTCATTATCTTTCCGTCCATATAAAGAACGTTAAATTCCGCCCAGCCGTTTGAAAGTTATGACTGTTTTACCGAGCGTATTAAAATCTGTGACGCGATTGGAATAGATCTCGGTAATCTGTAGATTAAACAACTTTAGAGGCCGAATCAGTCTTTCCTTATACCTAGAGAAAGTTGGGAAATTTCCTAAGCTACGCGAGGATGTACTCGTTTAATTGATTCGGAGTCCCAGAGCCCAAGTTATGCCTTTTGCAAAGCTGCTGTCCCGCCGGGACAGAACCTCTGTTTTTAGGTTTTGCGAGTCGTTGGCAATGTCGGGGTAGATGAGGGTATACGTACTGTTCTATGGTTATTATTGTGAGTGTGTGATACCTATGTGCAGGTGGTGCGACCCCGGGAGTGCTCTCTACTTCCCGCCAATCCGTTGCACGTGGTTGAGGCAAGTGTGTTGTGATGGATAGCGAGTTGTAGGTTGCATGTTGAGATTAGATGGAATTGTCTACATGATATATGTCCACTTGCCATGTTTTAATGATTGCTATGATATGATGAGCATGTTTAAGATGTTATGATGCCATGTGTTAATATATGAGTTTTATATGATGTTGGCATGCTTGCATACATGACATGTTACATGGCCCGGGCGGTGAGAAAGTCATTAACTAATCCGGGAAGGTCGGTGAGAAAGTTATGACTAATCCAGAGAGCCAATAGAGTAAGTCCTACATCATGATTCCATCTACCGTGGGTTGTGGAAGCGAGGAGTAGGCACCCTCCATCTTCGGGATGGAAGGGGGGAGAGGGTGCACACCGACGGGTGTGTACTCAACCATACCGGTATGAGTTTCCAAGGAGACATGAGAATTGCATTACATCGCATACATATTGATGATGACAATGTTAAGTGTTTACGAATAAGATGATTTACATTATGGGAGATGTTATTGCCATGTTGATGTTCTTGTTGTCCATTGCAATATGCTTGCTGAGTTTCGAACTCACGCTTGTGTTTTCTTGTTGTTTTAGGTACCATGAGATTGGCATGCGGGGTAGGGAAATAGTCACACGCCCACACGTAGCTTCACCATAATGATTCCACAAGTCATTCTATTAGTTTGATAATAAATTGCGTGTGATGATCATTGCTTTAATGTTTAGCTTTACTATTTGAGAGTTTATTTGTTCATTTGACACTTGGAGACATTAAGTGTTTGATGTTAGACTTATTTTGCCGTTAAGTCTTTAATAATTGTTGTTTTAGATGTCTCTCATATTGCCTTACATTGCTATAATATTGTTGATTCTTCGTAGCATGTTAAAACAAAGGAGATGCTGCCGAAATGTCGGTTTTTAGCATATGTATCCTTGCTGGAATTTATGATAAATGGTGGTATTTAGATGTTGGTTAGCTTATGTTTGGTAGCATTCGGGTATTAAATGCCAGGGTGTTACAGTTGGTATCAGAGCGGGCTGTAGGTCCTTGGAATATGTATTTTTAGTATCATACCTTAAGTTGCAACTAAAATATGATGTGGAATAACTTAGAAACTTGGCTTAGGTTCTAACTAAAACTTTGTTATAGGATAGCAGCATTAAAACTTGCAAAAGTGGTATAACTAATCTAAAATTTGACACACTTGGTTGCACAGTAGGATGGGGTTTTGGTTCATCATTGCATCGCGCTTGATTATATGATAAAGAATATGTCTATGATGATGTTTGATCTATGTTCTTGGTTGTGTGATGTTGTGTTTATGTTTTTGTGTTTGGATGGTTGTGCATGCAAGCAGCCATGCCGAGGGGTAGAGGCCGTGGACGCCGTGGCCGTGGAGGTCAGGGGCGAGGCTCCCAGGGAGTGGCGGAGTCTGTTGCTGAGGGTAGCGTTTTGCTCAATGCTCGTGGGCCAGCTCAGGAGGAGCTTCCAGCTGCACCTGGGGCGGGGTGCTGCCGCCAATGATGATTTAGTTCAGGCTCGCAAATGGAGATTCAGAGCTGCGCCAGCTAGCCATGGGCAGCCCCTGTTGTGCCTCCCCCTGCAGTGGCCCCAGTTGTTGCCCTCGCTGCGCCGGAGCCGAGGATGAGTCTCCGGGAGTGGATTTCCCTCCGTCTTGACACTTTTGACGGAGCGGGCACGCCGATCCAGTCCGCAGATTGGCTGCGGTACATGGAGAGGCAGTTTGAGGTCCTAGAGTTGACCTCGGTCGGAGGGCTCGCTTTGTGGCCTTTCGGTGAAAGGCCAAGCGATATATGGTGGGAAGGGGTTACGGCAGCTAGAGCCGCGATCTTGGTCGATCACCTGGGAGGACTTTGTGGCTCGCCTGAGCCAAGTTCTACCCGAGTCTTTTCTTGAGAGGATGGAGCATACTCGGCGACTCTTTCCCAGGAATGAGGTCGGTGGCGAGTATGAGGTGGAGTTCAACAACGTGGTGCGCTTACGTGCCGTGGCGGCCCGGCAGCGAGGGAGAAGCGGCGAGGTTCCGTAGGGGTCTCAACCAGCAGTTCAGAGTTGTCATGGGGCGCGATTGTCCCTCGTGACTTCTGCTCCATGGTGGAGCAGGCGAAGGGCATGGAGCTCGAGTTGGAGCTCTCCCGGGAGAAGCAAAACCCGTTGGTTCAGGGGTTCCTGCGGCCCCAGGCGGGGGCCAGAAGAGGACCTTTGGTGGAGGAGGTGGGTCTTCTCAGCGACCCACCTTCAAGAAGTTCAAGGGGGGACAGGGCTCCTCCTCAGGGGCTAAGATGGGGCTGCCCCAGTCGTCTTCTTCGCGAGCGGCTGTTCGTCCTATGCCTGGGTAGGGCATGAAGTGTTTCAAGTGCGGTGGTGAGCACCGTGCTTCAGAGTGTGGTTGGACCGGGAGTTGCAACCACTGTGGCAAGCTCGCCCACATGGGACGAGTATGCCGGATGAATCCCGGTAGCATCATCAAGTGGGAGATGGTGCCTTCTCCTCCCACTCCAGCGGCGTCTTCCAGAGGATCGGTGCACATGATGGCTGCTCCTGTTTCTCAGCCGCCCTTTGCGTGGGCGCCACCAGCGGCGTACTAGTGCCCGCAGCCATCTGCTCCTCCTCAGTTGCCTCCTCCGCCCCCAGCCTTGTTGGGGCATCAGCCGGGAGTCAGGGCTCCCACTGTCTCGGCGCCACCAGGAGTGTACGCTTTGCCGACCGCCGAGTCAGCCGGGCATCCAGAGGTGGTTTCAGGTACTCTGCCCGTGGATTCCGTTGATGCCTTTGTTCTGTTTGATTCCGGAGCATCCTATTCCTTTGTGTCGACGGAGTTTGCTAGTAGAGCTAAGTTGGCAGTTCAGCGGATTTCTGAGTCCGTGTTAGTTAGTTCTCCTGGGGGTTTGATTGCTAGCTCTTTGGTTTGCCCGGGTTGCACCATTGCCATTGATGATGAGGTTTTCTTTGCCAATCTTATGGTGATCCAGTTGGCTCCCTTTGATATCATTTTGGGCATGGGTGGTTGCATCGATCATCGTGCCAAGATCTGTTGTTTTCGGAAGGCGGTTGCCTTGCAGGCCCGTCTGTGGGTAGAGTTGACCTTTCAGGGTGGTATACCTTCCAGCTCCGTCTTTGCTTTGACTAGTCTGTTTTCTGGCCGCCGTTTGAGGCATTTGGGTTTCCTCATGGCTTTGTCAGAAAAGCCATCTTCTTCAGTTTCCATTGAGGAGATTCCTGTAGTGAAGGAGTTTGTTGATGTGTTCCCTGACGAGTTGCCTGGTTTACCTCCTGTGAGGAATGTGGAGTTTCGTATTGATCTTGTTTCTGGCACTCGACCTATTTCTATCTCTCCATACCGCTTGGCTCGTCCTTTTCAAGACGAGTTGAAGAAGCAGTTGGAGGATCTGTTGGCCAAGGGCTTTATTCGGCGTAGCGTTTCGCCATGGGGAGCACCCGTCCTCTTTGTCTCGAAGAAGGATGGGAGTTGGCGTATGTGCATTGATTAACGTGCTCTTAATCAAGTGACAGTCAAGAACAAGTATCCTTTGCCTCGCATTGGGGATCTGTTTGACCAACTGAAGGGAGCAAAGGTGTTCTCCAAGATTGATCTTCAGTCGGGGTACAATCAGATCCGTGTGAGGGAGCAGGAAATTGAGAAGACTGCTTTCTCCACTAGGTATGGGCATGATGAATTTAAAGTTATGTCTTTTGGACGAACTAATGCTCCTGCTGTCTTTATGGAGGCGATGAACAGTATGCTACACAAGTATCTTGATGAGTTTGTGGTAGTGTTCATCGATGACATTCTGGTTTACTCTAAATCAGAAGAGGAGCACGAGCGACATTTGAGGCTTGTGCTGAGCACCTTGAGGGAGAACCAGTTCTTTTCTAAGTTGAAAAAGTGCGAGTTCTGGATTTCAGAAGTGGGTTTTCTTGGCCACATCATCAATCCAGAGGGCATATCTGTAGATCCTAGCAAAGTCTCAGCGGTTTTGGATTGGAAGAGGCCTTCCAATGTCAAAGAGGTGCGTAGTTTCCTTGGGTTGGCTGGCTACTATCAGCGTTTTGTGCAGGATTTCTCTATCATTGCCAAGCCACTTTTGCAGCTGACTCAGAAGGGGATGAAATTTCAGTGGACTGCCGAGTGTGAGCACAGTTTCTGCACTTTGATGGAGAAGTTAGTGACTGCTCCTGTTCTTACCCTTCCCGAGCCGGGGAAGTGCTTCACGGTGTATTCTGATGCTTCTCGGTTGGGACTTAGTTGTGTGCTCATGCAAGAGGGCAAGGTGATTGCTTATGCGTCGAGACAGTTGAAAAAGCATGAGCAGAACTATCCCACACATGATCTTGAGCTAGCCGCCGTTGTGTTTGCATTGAAGATATGGAGGCACTACCTGTATGGCGAGTCTTGTGATATTTTCACTGATCACAAGAGCCTCAAGTATATCTTTACTCAGAAAGATTTGAACTTGAGGCAGAGGAGGTGGCTAGAATTGATAAAGGATTATGACCTTACTATCCAGTATCATCCGGGGAAGGCAAATGTGGTGGCCGACGCTCTCAGTCGCAAGACAGTGCCCCCTGTAGTTAATTGTCTTGTTGCTGATTTTGAGCGTTTGGGGGTCTCCTACTGCTTTGCGGGGACCGTGCAAGCTGAAACTCGATTGATTCTTGAGTCAGCGATTCCCGAGCGTGTGCGGGAGGCACAGCAGCATGACCGTTTGCTCCAGTAGGCGAGGAAACGCCTTGAGGATGGCAAGTCTGGAGACTTTACCGTTGATGATGCGGGAGCTTTGAGGTTTCAGGGCCGTCTGTGCGTGCCTCAGAAATCTCAAGTGAAAGAAGACATTCTGAAAGAAGCTCATCGCACCCCGTACACGGTCCATCCTTGGGAGACCAAGATGTACAGGGACATGAAGAAGAATTTCTAGTGGAAAAGGATGAGAGTGGATATTGCCAAGTATGTGGCATCTTGTGGGGTCTGTCAAAAGATCAAAGCTGAGCATAAGCGTCCCGCCGGTCTGTTGCAGCCATTGGAGATTCCTGTGTGGCCATGGGATGACATCTCCATGGATTTCGTGGTTGGTCTACCTCGTTCTCCACGAGGGAAGGATGCTGTTTGGGTTGTGGTGGATCGTCTCAGCAAGTCTGCACATTTCATTCGTATCCGCACTACCAATTCAGCGAGCGAGTTGGCTCCTATCTATGTGCGGGAGATTGTGAGACTGCATGGTGTGCCCAAGACCATTATTTCTGATCGGGATGCGAAGTTCATCTCCAAGTTCTGGGAGAGTTTGCAGAGTGCTTTGGGTACGCAGCTTCGCCTTAGTACCGCCTTTCACCCTCAGACGGATGGGCAGTCTGAGCGTACCATCCAGACTTTGGAAGACATGTTCAGGCCCTGTGTGATGGCTTGGAAAGGTAGCTGGGAGGATCATTTGCCTCTTGCGGAGTTTGCTTACAATAACAGCTATCATTCCAGCATCCGGGCTGCTCCTTATGAGGTACTGTATGGCCGGAAGTGCAGATCGCCACTTTGTTGGGATGCAGTGGGCGAGAGAGCAGTTCTTGGAACGGATTGGGTTCAGCAGACTATTGATCGCGTGGCGGAGGTACGGTAGAACCTTCTCGCAGCGTAGAGCAGACAGAAGAGCTATGCTGATGTGAGGCGGCGAGACTTGGAGTTTGAGGTGGGTGATAGCGTACTCTTGCGAGTATCTCCCACCGAGGGTGTGGTGCGTTTTGGCACCAAAGGAAAGCTCAGTCCGAGGTATGTTGGGCCTTTTCCTATCACCGCCCGAGTTGGTAGGCCGGCCTATCGTCTGGAGCTACCGGAATCCATGCAAGGTGTGCATAATGTGTTCCATGTCTCGATGTTGAGGAAATACTTGCATGATCCAGAGTTGGTGGTTCCGTTGGACCCATTAGTGCTTGAGCAGGACCTCACCTTCGAGTCCCGTCCTGTGGAAATTCTGGGGACTTCGGAGCGAGTGATGAAGAACTGGACGCTCAAGTTTGTTAAAGTATTGTGGTGACATCAGACCGAGAGAGAAGCGACTTGGGAGCTGGAGTCTCGCATGCGCGAGAAGTATCCTGAGCTTTTCGCCTCAGGTATGTGATGTGAAAACCTAGCTATCTCCGGTTTTGCTGGGTTTGCGTGTTGGTGTGTTTGGATTCGAGGTCGAATCCTGTTGAAGGGGGGAAGAATGTGACACCACGGAGTGTCGTAACCTGATTTAATGTGCATGATTTGGTCAAAAACAGTATTAGATGTGGAAATAAGGTTAAAACCATAGGATTTGGAGGTTTATAACGTTTCCGGGCCGTTTCCTGGATTTTGGGCCTTCCCGGGGGATTTTGGGCCTTAAAGGGGGGGTTGTGGGCTTTGGTGGGATGGATTAGGACTCCTTGTAGGACTAGGATTCAGAGTGGGGGCTGGTAAAAGGGCTCCCTCCCTGCCCCCTTGCACCCCATAGCCCCATTGGTGCGCCCCCACCAATCCCCCTAGCCCTAGCCTCCTCCCCCCCTCACCCCTCTAGCCGTATGCCCCCTTGCCCTTGCCCTCTCCACCTCCCCACCACCTCTCCTGCACCCCCTTGCTGCCCTAGGGTGGCCTCCCCACCCCTGCATCCTCGTGGATCCATCCAAGGAGCGAGGAGCGAGGAGCGAGGAGCGAGGAGATCGATTGGAGTTTTCGTTCGTCGGGCAAAGGTTTGATCATGGGGTTCCCTGGGGTTGATCTAGGTACTGTTCTTAGGGTGATTATCAAGTTTTTAGATCAATTGGTGGTGCTGGATTGGAGTAATTTGGGTTAGATCTAGACGTTGCCATATTTCTGTTTTGGGACAACATGAGTAGTCGACTTAGGGTTCCTATTTTCGCCAATTTAGATTTCGAATCTGACTGTACGGACTTTAAAGAAGTTGTAGATAATTTCATTATCTTTCCGTTCATATAAAGAACGTTAAATTCCGCCGAGCCGTTTGAAAGTTATGACTGTTTTACCGAGCGTATTAAAATCTGTGACGCGATTGGAACAGATCTCGGTAATCTGTAGATTAAACAACCTTAGAGGCCGAATCAGTCTTTCCTTATACCTAGAGAAAGTTGGGAAATTTCCTCAGCTACACGAGGATGTACTCGTTTAATTGATTCGGAGTCCCAGAGCCCAAGTTATGCCTTTTGCAAGGATGCTGTCCCGCCGGGACAGAACCTCTGTTTTTAGGTTTTGCGAGTCGTTGGCAATCTCGGGGTAGATGAGGGTGTGGGATGACAGAAACAGGGGTCCCGTAAGAGGGACCTACACCCGGCTGGGCCTGACAGGCGGAATGGAAAGCCCAAGGCCAAGCAGCACCACGACGGGCCCAGAGGAGACCTTCGACTTGCTCCCCAAGACAACTCCCGGTCCTTCAAGGAAGCTTCGTGCCCCGCCCTAACAACCCGCCAGGGACGAGGCATGCGGTCTGACACTGCCAGAGCCTGCGGAAGCTGGAACCTGACAAGGCGGCAGGCGTGGGTCGGAGAAAGCATAACCTCCTCTCCAGGACATAGAGCGTGAAGGCAGATAAGGACAAGGGACATGTCGTCCAGGCCACCATGTTTAGGGCCCGGTGGCGCCCATCTATCATGTATTCTCCCCCCAGTATATAAGGGGAGGAGGAAAAAAAAAAAAACAAGGAGGCGCTCCCTCTCTTGCTCTCTCTTGAACACACACAATACATCCAAGAACACAGGACTAGGGTATTATCTCCTCCGAGAGAGCCCGAACCTGTCTAAAACAGATTGCCCTCGCATCTGTGTTACCATCAAGCTCGAGATCCCGCACAAATCCTAGAATCACAAATCTCATTGCCGGCGAAACCGATCGTCGGCGGTTGGCGCGCCAGGTAGGGGCTTGTGTCAACATCTTCGTCAAGCTTGATGGGCTGCGGCAGCGAAGTCTCCACGATCTTCGCCCGGGCCAGGTCTTCCGCTTTGGAAGCCTGACCTTCATCTCCAACGACCTCGGAAGCCTCTCTCTCTAAAGGAACCGCTACAGCGCGGTGAGGTTTCCGGCGATCCATCGTCACGACTTCGCGCCCGATCGGAAGGTCCCCTGTCTCGTACTCTAAAGTACCGGCCAGGGATCCGAAGACCCGTTCGGTAGTGGAGTCGGGCTCGAGGACGCCGAGGCACGAAGGGTGGGAGTTCTCACCGCCAAGCCACTCGGCACCCCAGCGCCTAGGTTTGTCTTCTCGGACTCACCCACCTCGTGGCCGAGTCGGAAGAAAGCCTAGAGAGGCTGCTGGAATTTCCGTGGAGTCTGTGTGATCGAAGGCTCGCGGGCAGATTCGCAGTAACCGACACCTCGATCGCCGCCGATTTGGAAGGAGGCCGAGTGATCGAGCCTCGACGCTGGCGCGTACTCTCGGGACCGCGCCGGGCTGTCAATGAAGACATTCTGCAAGCCAAGATGGGGACCAGGCTGTTTCGTACCCCACGCAGAATATCGTCGCCTCCAAGACACTCCTGGATACCCCGACCCTATCTTTGGGGCGGATGATCGATTGCCCGATCATGGCCCAAGTAAAGGCCATGGTGACGGCGGCGGCTATCCAACATACTCAAACCGACCCGGTGGCGAAGGAGGCATCACGTGGTCGGCGAGGACCAGGCGACCAGCGATCGGTCAGGTCGAAGCCCGTCGAATACATCATGTTCTACCGCGGAGACGACTTGCGACATAGCATCACCGCGACCTCCGTTCAGACCTCGGCGCCAGCGCGCGACCAGAAAGGGAGGAACAACGCCCGTCAAGCCGGCGAATATGAGCGCCGGCATCCTTCCGCGAGGCCGCGAAATCGCCAAGTGCGATCCCCTCGCGTCGATCACCTCCCGGGGTATCGCGAGTCATCGAAGGGGTCCGTCGCGTTTACTCCTCACCTACGCCGAGTGGTTTGGCACGATGGATTTAATCCTAAAGGCATCACTAGGTTTGACGGTGAGAGAGACCCAGAGGCTTGGCTACAAGTATACGCTCTGGCGGTCGGGGGCATGGAGAGATCAGTAATGGCAAACTACTTGCCGGTTACCCTCTCAGCCCAAGCATGGCTCACGGACTTCAGCCGAACTCTATAGATTCCTGGGGAGATCTGTGTGAGCAGTTCATCTCAAATTTCCAAGGCACTTACGAGCGCCCAGGCACCCCTTGGGACCTATATCAGCTACACCAGAGGAGGAACGAGTCCCTCCGGGAGTTCGTCAAGCGCTTCATGAACAGGAAAAGCACCGTTCGGGACGTCACAGATGCGGTTGTGATAGCTGCCTTCCAGAAAGGAGTCAGCGACCCCGACCTCATCAAGAAGATGTCCCGGAAGCCACCCACGTCGGTCCGGGAGCTGTTCGCCCTAGCGGACCGTTACGCTTCAGCCTCCGAGGCTCTGGCGAACGGCGTGATGAAGGGAAGGATCAGTCTGAACCCCTCGGCGGAAAGAAAAGAAGCGCAAGGGCGAAGAGCTAGTGGCGATCATTGCGCCAACTCATCCTCGCTCTCAAAGAGGATGGATATGATAAGGTCATGAACTCACTCTGCCCTTTCCATCCAAAGGGGAGGCATGCCGCCAAGGATTGTTTCACCCTACAGAGGTTCGCCCGCGAGAACAAGAGGCAGGCGGGACAAGGTCCGAGCGGTCATGCCGCCGGCAAACCGCCTCCCTGGCGAGGAAGACTATCGAAGTCGACCTCGAGCTTAACTACATATTCGGGGTTCACGCATATGAGTCCAAGCGGAAGCAAAGCTCACCGCTCGGGACATCTATGCGAGAGCCGGAGACCCCGATATGTTCGGTGGTCCGAGGTCGCAATAACTTACGACCGCACGGATCACCCAGATCGCGTCCCAGTCCCCGGCAGAGACCCGCTGGTCTTGGCGCCGGTTGTCCGCGGCATCAAGCTCAAAAGGGTGTTGATTGACGGTGGGAGTGGGCTCAACGTCCTCTTCGTGGAAGACACTTTCGGCGATATGGGAATCCCGCGGTCTGACCTCAAACGCTGGTCGTCGCCTTTTCATGGAGTGATACCCGAACGCGTCGGCGGTACCACTCGGACAAATCACTCTACGATCCACGTTCGGCGCAAGGGACAACTACGGACGGAGAGCCTTAGCTTCGAGGTGGCAGATTTCGCGACGGCGTATCATGCCATCTTGGGGAGGCCAGCGCTGGCCAAGTTCATGGCGGTGCCCCACCACGGCGTATCTAATGCTGAAAATGCCGGTCCGAGTGGTATTATCACTCTGTGGCGGCGTTAAGCGATCTTTCTCTTGCGGCGAGGAGAGCTGCGAAATGGCCGAGTCTCTGGAGGCGCTGGCGGGTCGGGAAAGAATTCGTCAAGAGGCGGATTTTGACAAGCCGGAAGGCAGTATCCCTACCCGCAAGCCGCAGAACTTCGGGATCAGCCCCGAAGAAGGCACCAAAAGGATCCTCCTCGACCCGTCCGATCCGGCTCGAGCCGTTTCGATCGGGACAAGGCTCGGGGATGAATAGGAAGGCGCGCTCGTCACCTTTCTGCGGGCAAACCAAGACGTCTTTGCCTGGAAGCCGTCCGACATGCCCAGGGTTCCCAGGGAGGTGATCGAGCACGCACTAAATGTAAACCAATCCGCCAGGCCCGTCAAGCAAAGGTTACGACGGTTTGCTCAAGATCGTCGAGAAGCCATCAGAGAGGAGATCACAAAGCTGCTAGCCGCAGGTTTCATCAAAGAAGTGTATCATCCCGACTGGTTGGCGAACCCTGTACTCGTCCAGAAGAAGAATAAAAGCTGGCGCATGTGTGTTGATTACACCGACCTCAACAAGGCTTGTCCGAAAGATCCCTTTGGTCTCCCTCGTATCGATCAGCTGGTAGACTCCACTGCTGGATCTCGGTTACTCAGCTTTACGGGCGCCTATTCAGGCTATCATCAAATTCGGCCGAGAGGAAAGCTGCGAGAAGACTTCGTTTATCACTCCATTCGGAGCATATTGCTATATCACTATGCCGTTCGGGCTCAAGAATGCGGCGCAGCGTACGGTAGCGGCCGTGCGTGATGCTTTCACCATCACTGGGCGCAATGTGGAAGCTTATGTGGATGATGTGGTAGTAAAACGCAGACAGAGGACAGCCTCATCTCCGATCTGGCCGAGGCGTTCGCAAGTCCAAGACGCGTTCGAGATGAGGCTAAACCCAGAGAAGTGCGTTTTGGAGTGTCTTAGGGAAACTACTCGGGTTCATCGTCTCCGTCGTGGGATCGAGCCGAACCGGAGAAAATTGGAGCCATTATGAAAATGGCCCCGCCTACCAGCCAAAAGGAGGTCCAAAAGCTCACCGGATGCATGGTAGCGCTTGGCGAGGTTTATCTCACGATCGGGGTCCGGGAATGCCTTTCTTCAAGCTCCTTAAGAAGCAAGATCGCTTTGATTGGGCCAGAGAGGCACAGCAGGCCTTGAAGAACTCAAGGTGTTTCTCTCCACTCCCAGTCTTAGTATCGCCGGCGCCCAGGTGAACCTCTTCTGCTCTACATAGCGGCAACATCTCATGTAGTAAGTGCCGTGATAGTTGTGGAAGCGGGAGGAATCTGGACACCGCTCTGGCGTGCAACGCCCGATTTATTTCGTCGGTAATCTTTGGCGAATCCAAGACAAGATATCCTCCAATCCAGGAAGGCTGTATGCCATTTTGATCTCGTCACGGAAGTGAAGCATTATTTCCAAGGACATTCGATTTGATGAGTCACTTCTTTCCCGTGGGAGAGGTCCTCCGCAATCGGGAAGCTACCGGAAGAATTTCAAAGTGGGCGGTGAGCTTGGAGCTTCGACATCTCGTTCAAGCCGCGCACCGCCGTCAAGTCCCAGGCTTTGGCTGACTTTACAGCCGAGTGGACCGAATCCCAGACTCCCTGCACCGAAGAAGAGCCAGACTATTGGGTCATGCACTTCGACGGATCTCTCATGCTTGGAGGAGCGGGGGCGGGAATCCTCCTTATCTCGCCTAAGGGTGACGAGGTTGAAGTATGTCCTTGGATTCACTTCCCGGCCTCAAACAATGCCGCTGGAGTACGAGGCCCTCATCCATGGGCTTCAGATCGCCACATCACTCGAATCCGGCCAATTTGGCGGTTCGAGGCAACTCCCAGTTGGTGGTGAATCAAGTCTGAAGGACTGGTTGTGCGTGGATCGAGAATATGGCGGCATACCGCCCGGCAAGTCCGAGAATTGGAAGGCAAGTTTGTGATGCGGAGCTGGTTCATGTCCTCCGCCGCAATAATGAGGCAGCAGACGAGTTGGCTAAGATGGGAGCCACTCGGGCAGATGTCCCAAGTGATATCTTAAATGCAGGGATCTTCACGAGCCAACCGTTACAAAACGGCAAAAGCCAAGCGAGGGTCACGGAACCGGGGTCTGCTCATCGATCCAGATCGACTACCGTACCTTGATTATCTCTGAAGGACAAACTCCGGAAGCAACCACTCTGGCAGAGCGCATCTCGACAAGCCAAATCCTACGTGGTGGTGGGCGACGAGCTCTTCCGAAAAAGTGCCTCGGGTGTCCTCGGCGGTGCATTTCGGGACAAGCGGGAAGAGCTGCTCCAAGAAATCCATTCGGGGATGTGCGGCCATCACGCGGCATCAAGCGCCTTGGTTGGGAAAGCCTACAAGCGGGGTTTCTTCGGCCAGCGGCGTAACGGATGCCAAGGAGATAGTTCGAACCTGCGAGGGCTGCCAATTCTATGCAAGACAGACACACTTGCCGGCACAGGAGCTACAGACTATACCCATTTCTTGGCCTTTCGCAGTCTGGGGGCTCGACTTAGTGGGCCCGCTCAAGAAGGCTCAAGACGGTTTCGCTTACCTCTTCGTGGCCATTGACAAGTTCACCAAGTGGATCGAAGCCAAGCCAGTCGTAACTATCACTGCAGTGAAGGCCAAGGAGTTCTTCCAGGATATTGTAGTCAGATTCGAGTGCCCAACCGGATCATCACGGACAACGGCACCCGATTCGAGTGAAGAATTCCAAGAATGGTGCGAAGGCGTCGGGATCAAGATCTGCTTCGCCTCGGTGGCTCACCCACGAAGCAATGGGCAGGTCGAGCGAGCTAACGGTCTGGTCCTTCAAGGCCTCAAGGCCAGGATCTTCGACCGCCTCAAACCATACGCCGCCCGATGGGTGAAGGAGCTACCGTCAGTACTCTGGGGACTCAGAACCACCCCAGTAGAGCGATCGCCAAACCCCTTTTTTCTCGGTCTATGGCGCAGAGGCGGTTCTCGCTGACCGAGCCGATTCGAATCCCGAGGGTTCGGAACTACAACGGCCGAGTCCGAGGAAGCCGAATGGTGGAGCTTGATCAACTCGAGGAGGCTCGAACGTTGCCGCCCTCGATCGGCTAAGTACCTCCAGGGACTTGGCGCTACCACTCGCATAGCGTCGAGAAATAGAACCTTTTGAAGGAGATCTGGTCTGAGGAGGAACTAAAAGCGAGCACAAGCTCTCTCCAATTTGGGAAGGTCCATACATCGTCTGAAGACAACCCGGCCGGGTGCTTATCGACTCAGACGAAGAAGGCAGCGAGGTTCTCGCGAATACTTGAACGCCGAACAGCTCCGTCGCTTCTACGCATGAGTTATGTATCCCACTCTTACACATTAAATAAAATAGTGGTTCGTCTTATTTTACGAAGTTGTGTAATGCTAGCCCGAGTGGTTATTACCCGATCTTTGTAGCGCCTAACTCTGGTCGTGCCGATATAGAATGCACGGAAATAACAAGCCGCGATGAGCACAAAGCCTCGGCGGTTTATACCCGGCCAGCGCTGAACGGGTAGAAAGCACTAACCACTCGGGACTGCAATTCGCGGCGCCAGAATTTAACCAAGATTTGCCTGGTCGCGAATTTCTAACCGTCAAAGCTCGAGCCCCTCGTTCTTGTCGGGTAATCGAGCAATCGACTAGAATGAGTTGATCGGCGGAACCACTAAGTTCGGGTTAAATGTGATAGGCACGAACTGGATAAAATTTCGCATTTCATTCCATAATGTTAATAATTTACATCGCTAATTTTCTTTTTTCTTTTTCTCGCGCTAAAAAAAAAAAAAAAAAAAAAAAAAAAAAAAACTCTGGTCTTCTTTGGTCTTTGTTGGTACTCCTGCCATTCTGGTGCCAGTCTTTGTCTTCTTTGGTCTTGGCCTTGTTGGGAGACCCGGAGGCGAGATCGCTGAGGTCGATCGCGACCACGCGACCCAAAGCCGCTGAATCTCTCGTCAACCACCCACAAGGGGTACAAGGCGACGAGGGCCACGGCGGCAAGGTCGTCGCGACGATCGCGACCAACCATCTCGAGGATGATCTCCGCCACCTCGTGGAGCCCTGGGGCGACCTCCAACAAGGTGGCCCACGGCGGCGTCCTCGCGCTCCGTCCTCCGCCTCCGCCTCGGTGTGAAAAAGTCAAGGTCTTCCCATGCTTCCGCCTCCTCCCGGTTGTGCAACATCCCGAAGAATCGATGGCGAAACAACGCCGCGCGTAGGGACCAACGAACCTCCCGTAATAGACATGGAAGGAAATCGGAAGAGGAAGACGAAGGACAAGGCAAGAAGAAACGGGCGATCGCTCATTAGCGGTGACGCCCCATTTATAAGCCACCCCAGCCTCGGAAATTGAAGCATCTCAAAGGCAATCAAAACGCGCCACCTCACAATCAATGAAGCGCAAAAAACGAAGCGACAGTGCAAATACCAAAGAAGATCGGCGCATTGAACAAAATCAAGGAGAATTTCACCAGACACGTGTTGTAAGCAGTTCAAGCTCATTCGGCTTCCTCGCTTAATTATACCAAATTAAGCGCAAAAGCCCGGGGGCTGGAGAGCTAGCAAGTGATGCAAGCCTGGGGGCTAAACCACTCAGCCAGGTGGCCACAACGTAAGTCCCGACGCTCGAGAGCTGCACGCCAGCCTCTCGGAAAAGCGTGTCCGGGGCAAGAAAGCCACGGGCCAAGGCCCTGGCGTTTGGAAGCCATACCCGATCGGTGAAGCCCATCCGGAAAGGCACAACAGGATCCAAAAGGCTACGGGCCTATATTCAGTCTCAAGACCACTCGTGGAAGACAATACAAGCGAATTATAATCAAGTAAGAAGACAAGATTTCAAACAAGGAGGGCGAGCACTCGGCATCAAGGCCCACGTCAAAGTCGAATTCCAGATTTTCCAACAGGGCCTGAGATGCACCGGACAACTCTTCGAGTAGAGCGTTGGCCTTGTCTTCATCACAGGAAAAGCATTCTTTTACAGCTTCGAGGTCAAATCTCGGATAATGAGACTTGACCACCGCCAATGCCTGGTTCGCGCTCATCGCTGCGGACTCTTTGGCGTAAGCTCGATCTGTCGGCTCCTCCCGAGAGAAGTGGAACAGCATCGTCCCCCTGGCTCGGCGTGGCTCCTTCAATGCGCAGAAGGTGCAGGATCGGCTCGCATGACGGCCGCGATTCAGTCCGCCCCTGTTCGGCGGCCGCCATCTTCTCCTTGCACTCTGCCACAAAGTCAAACAGCCATCAAGAGCACACCCGACGCCAAGTATGTTCAACCCAAGTCAAATAAATTTACCCTTCAGCTCCCGCTGCATCCTTTCCAGGCTGACTCGAGCTTCGAGGCCAGAATTCTCTGAGGCCTCCAGCCGGGCCCTCAGCTCAGCAACGGTCGAGTCGCGCTCTGAAACACGAGTGTCATCATCCTCTCCAACCACCCAAAAAGACATCCAAACCGAATCCAGGGGAGAATCTCACCTTCGAGCATATGCTCAAGCCCCGTCTTCTCCTCCCGGATCCTCATACACTCGCCCTGAAGCTCGTGGACTTCTTTCCACCTGTCCGCGCTGATCTCGCTGAGTTTGTCCTGCATCGCTTACGCTCCTTGAGCTTCGGGAGCACCTTACGGAAAAACGCGATCTTTGCTCCGAGCGCTCCCCATGTCCTGGGTAACAGGCGAGAATCTCGAGGAGAAGTCAAGAGGCATGAGATGGAAGACAAGAAGCTCACCTCGACGAGCGTGCTACACTGACGGTGAGCTCATAAAGCTCCGTCCGAGCCGCTCTCTCCATCTCGTCGTCCTCTTCCATCCCTTTCGGTCGGAACCCCTTCCCACCATACGGTCCGATTCGGGGCCGGCAGAGGGCGAGCGGTGGGTCTCAAGCACTTCCTCCACGACGGGAGGCGGTGCCGGGTCGATCTCGTCGACGGACGGACCATCAAGCCAGTTCGACCGATTGGCCCACCGGCGCCGGTGGCGGCGCCGGCGATCGGCGGCAACGGCGACCTAGCCTCCGCCTGGGGCTCCTTTTCAGGAGACCCCTCCACAGGGACGTCCATAGCAGGGGTCCTGAATCAGCAAAAAGGGAAGACACCTCAGCACAGGCAGTAACAAAAAGTCAAGGATCACCCAAAAGAATACCTTTTGGATTTCTTGAATTTCATCCCAGGTCTCATCCGAGACCCAGCACCACTCGGAGGGAAGTTAGCGCCTGCAGTCGGGGCTACCCCTGGGACAGAAGGCTGATGCCCCGCGCTTTGCGATCCGGGTGCACCGGAAGTCGAAGGCCCGGCTGACGAAAGATCGACGACCTCCTCCGCCGACTCGGCGCGGTTAAATCGACCGATGTGTCGACCACTCGCCGCTGGCGTGTTTCAGTGAGAGAGGCCGACAACCGAGCATCGAGAAATGAAGGACGCGCGTTCACGAAAAAGGAACGATCGCACCTGTTTGAATCACACATCGATCGAAGAAACCATGGAACCGCTTTGAAAGGATAGTGCACTCACAGAGGAGGAGGCCTTGCCGTCGAAAACTTATGAGGGCAGCCCCTGTTGGTGATTATTGTGCCAGGCACGAAGAAATCAACTACCCGTGCTGCCAGCGACTCCATCGACAGGGCCACGTCCGACTCCCGCGTGGGGTCCAGAGGCCCGTTGTATTGGAACCCCAAATGGACTCTCTCCTTCAAGGGCTGCACCCGGCGCTTCACAAAACTGATCGCGATACCGGGACCCGTCAGCCCTCGGTTCTTCAGATCGTCTATCAACGCCAGAAGCTCGGGGATTTGCGCCAAACCTCCTCCGTCCGGGGCGTCGCTCCAGCATCGGGAAGCTTTAGGAGCACGGCCGGCAAAGGGGGCGAGGAAGGGATCAACATTGGCACAATAGAACCACTCCCGCCTCCAACCTTTGAGGGAGGTTTTGAGAGGAACGACAAAATACTGCTTCTTGAGCCCTCCACTGGTGAGTCAGCGCCCCAACGACGTTGGGAGCGGCCGGTTCGGATGAGGCTTCAGTGGAAGAAGGAGCGGAACAAATCCAAATGAGGACGTATCCCAAGATACGCCTCGCAGAGCTGGACGAAGATGGCAATGTGAAGAATCGAGTTGGGGTTCAAATTGATCAACTCGATTTCGTAGAAGTGGAGGAGCCCCCGGAAGAAGGCGCTCCCAGGAATGCTAAGTCCTCGCCAGAAGAAGGACTCAAACACCACAATCTCATTCTCTAGAGGTGTGGGGTCAGGGTCACTGCATGGGCGGCGGAGATCAACTCGGCGGAGGGAGGGGCCCGGCGGCAACCATCCCCTCCAAGCGGGACATCGTCGTGATGGAAGTCTCCCACCCTACCGTCGCAGGGTCGGTGCTACCCTCCGATGACGAGGAAGACGACATGGCGAAGAAGAAGACCTGGAGGAAAGAACCGCCGCAAGCCAGATCCAGGGCACGCCCCATGACGGGCCAATAGCTGCGTCGCGCAAAACGCGGCCCATGACGGGCCAATAGCTGCGTCGCGCAAAACGCGGCCAGGTGTCAAATCTGGTCCGAAGTTTGGGAAAAAGTGCGCCCCATGACGGGCCTGAACGCCGGCCGCCACGGAAGCTTGGGGCTGGGCACTTTCCGAACATCCTCTGACGGCACACCCCATAATTTGGGGTCAATTGCTGGTCGCTGTCTCACAATGCGATTGGGTGTCGCGGGAGGATCTACAACCAACACGGTCTTGAGAATGCGCCCCATGAGGGTCTAAAGCGGTCTTGTAGCGAACACGAGGCATTACTCTGTATGACCAAGGTATGCCCCATGAGGGTCAACCGAGCGACAAGCCGGTTGCCGCGCGCCGTAGCGCGGTACCGCCCCGGCCCCGAGCCAAAAGACCAAGGTATGCCCCATGAGGGTCAGCCGAGCTACAAGCGGTTGTCACAAGACCGTAAATCCAAGCGCTGGTACCACTCGACCACGAGCCAAAAGAATAAGGTATGCCCCATGAGGGTCGGTAGGCGACGAGCGGTTGTCAGCGCCAGAATGGCGCGCGGTACCACTCGACCCGAGCCAAAAGAACAAGGTATGCCCCATGAGGGTCAGCCGAGCGACAAGCGGTTGTCACAAGACCGTAAATCAAGCGCGGTACCACTCGACCACGAGCCAAAAGAATAAGGTATGCCCCATGAGGGTCACCGGCGACAAGCCGGTTGTCAGCGCCAGTAAGCGAGCGCTGGTACCACTCGACCCGAGCCAAAAAGAACAAGGTATGCCCCATGATGGTCGGTAGGCGACAAGCCGGTTGCAGCGCGCCAAGCGGTAGCGGGTACCACTCGACCCCGAGCCAAAAAGAACAAGGTATGCCCCATGAGGGTCGGTGAGCGACAAGCGGTTGTCAGCAAGACCGTAAACGGGCGCGGGTACCACTCGGCCCCGAGCCAAAAAGAATAAGGTATGCCCCATGAGGGTCAGCCGGGCGACAAGCCGGTTGCCGCGCACCGTAAACGGGCGCGGGTACCACTCGGCCCCGAGCCAAAAAGAACAAGGTATGCCCCATGAGGGTCAGAAGAGCGACAAGCCGGGTTCTTGCGCGCAAAAGCGGCGCGGGTACCACTCGGCCCCGAGCCAAAAAGAACAAGGTATGCCCCATGAGGGTCAGCCGAGCGACAAGCCGGTTGCCGCGCACCGTGAACGGGCGCGGGTACCACTCGGCCATGAGCTAACCAACCACGGTGGCTTCATACTACAAGTTCTTTATGATCTCTCTCCCGCATAATCCTCATGACAGGGTAAGGGACGGAAAGTCGATCCTAAAGCACTTGGGGGCTGCTGTGGGATGACAGAAACAGGGGTCCCGTAAGAGGGACCTACACCCGGCTGGGCCTGACAGGCGGAATGGAAAGCCCAAGGCCAAGCAAAGACCACTGACGGCCCAGAGGAGACCTTCGACTTGCTCCCCAAGACAACTCCGGTCCTTCAAGGAAGCTTAGTGCCCCGCCCTAACAACCCGCCAGGGACGAGGCATGCGGTCCGACATCGCCAGAGCTGCGGAAGCTGGAACCTGACAAGGCGGCAGGCGTGGGTCGGAGAAAGCATAACCTCCTCTCCAGGACATAGAGCGTGAAGGCGGATAAGGACAAGGGACATGTCGTCCAGGCCACCATGTTTAGGGCCCGGTGGCGCCCATCTATCATGTATTCTCCCCCCAGTATATAAGGGGAGGAGGAAAAAAACAAGGGGAGGCGCTCCCTCTCTTGCTCTCTCTTGAACACACACAATACATCCAAGAACACAGGACTAGGGTATTATCTCCTCCGAGAGAGCCCGAACCTGTCTAAAACAGATTGCCCTCGCATCCTGTGTTACCATCAAGCTCAGATCCCGCACAAATCCCCTAGAATCACAAATCTCATTGCCGGCGAAACCGATCGTCGACAGAGGGTATGCGTACTGTTCTGTGCTTATGATTGTGAGTGTGTGATACCTATGTGCAGGTGGTGTGACCCCTCGAGTGCCCTCTACTTCCCGCCAATCCGTTGCACGTGGTTGAGGCAAGTGTGTTGTGATGGATAGCGAGTTGTAGGTTGCATGTTGAGATTAGATGGAATTGTCTACATGATATATGTCCACTTGCCATGTTTTAATGATTGCTATGATATGATGAGCATGTTTAAGATGTTATGATGCCATGTGTTAATATATGAGTTTTATATGATGTTGGCATGCTTGCATACATGACATGTTACATGGCCCGGGCGGTGAGAAAGTCATTAACTAATCCGGGAAGGTCGGTGAGAAAGTTATGACTAATCCGGAGAGCCAATAGAGTAAGTCCTACATCGTGATCCAATCTACCGTTGGTTATGGAAGCGAGGAGTAGGCACCTCCATCTTCGGGATGGAAGGGGGGAGAGGGTGCACACCGACGGGTGTGTACTCAACCATACCGGTATGAGTTTCCAAGGAGACATGAGCATTGCATTACATCGCATACATATTGATGATGACAATGTTAAGTGTTTACGAATAAGATGATTTACATGATGGGAGATGTTATTGCCATGTTGATGTTCTTGTTGTCCATTGCAATATGCTTGCTGAGTTTCGAACTCACGCTTGTGTTTTCTTGTTGTTTTAGGTACCATGAGATCGGCCTGCGGGGAAGGGAAATAGTCACACGCCCACACGTAGCTTCACCATAATGATTCCACAAGTCATTCTATTAGTTTGATAATAAATTGCGTGTGATGATCATTGCTTTAATGTTTAGCTTTACTATTTGAGAGTTTATTTGTTCATTTGACACTTGGAGACATTAAGTGCTTGATGTTAGACTTATTTTGCCGTTAAGTCTTTAATAATTGCTGTTTTAGATGTCTCTGATATTGCCTTACATTGCTATAATATTGTTGATTCTTCGTAGCATGTTAAAACAAAGGAGATGCTGCCGAAATGTCGGTTTTTAGCATATGTATCCTTGCTGGAATTAATGATAAATGGTGGTATTTAGATGTTGGTTAGCTTATGTTTGGTAGCATTCGGGCATATTAAATGCCGGGGTGTTACAAGTGATTCATGTCTCGACCTCTCAACTGTGGTTCATCATATTCGAGACGACGCAAACCAAGTGAGACACAACACTCTAAGATTACTAACTGCTTGAACCATCGGGGTTACTTTCTGATCTTTTACAACAAGACCAACATCCACCCCAGTACCACCGAAAGGAGAAGCCTACTTTATGGCCAGGGTTCTGAAAACCCGCAAAAACACTGTCAACCGAGCAATCCACATCGGTCGACACAACTCGCTCAGACATACTAGATGCCGGGGTGTTACATTCCCGTTGGAGGGGATAGCGAGGTTGCGCGGTGGGGGAGCTCCTCTAAGCAGCAAGGGAGGTGGAGAGGGTAGGGGAGGGTGGTGGCGCAATGGGGGAAAGGAGGTGGGGGCGGCTAGGAGATTGGAAAAGGGGGAAACCCTAGTGGCTTTGGGGGGGCACACCAACCAAAGAGGAGAGGAGGGGTGTAACACCCTACAAATCTAAACTGTCGTACAAGAAAAATTCGATAGCATCTCTCCTAAAATTAGGACAAAACGGAAGCGACAACAAGATTCATAATAACCATTATAAACAGAAATAACATAAAAGCATCAATACTAGAGATAACAAGTCTAAATCAACCAGAAAACAAACATAAATGTAAAACAGCTCCAAAGAGGACATCAACAGGTCTATGATTAATAAAATTTCAGCAAGCTAATGAATTATTAAATGCACTAGTCCATGTGATTCGTGATGACCCCGGAGGGTTGATTGTGATACTAAGCCCACCCTTCAAGCTTACGACTCGCGAGAACTACCTGAAAACAACAAAATAACAAGGGGTGAGATTGGGTAATCTCAGCAAGCGGAACAACTTCTAACGAATAACACAGCCACAGTAAAACTAGCATACCAAATTCCTCATGTCCAATACCACATTATAGAGTCCACACAACCTCAGTAAAATGCATATGATTGTGCACATGCTTATGCCATGATCCTCCTCACTGCGTTCTTTCTCAGAACACACGGTGTTGTACAGACGGTCGCAAGACGTCAAGGCGTCGACAAACTTCCAATGCATGATTATGCAGTTAATGCTTCATGCATAAATACATTCATAACTTCCCACTCTGAATTCACATGCTTGCATACCATCAAATAACATGGATAGAATGCGAACATCATTGAGAAAGAATATCTCCACAATTCATCTTGCAAACAACATCTTTCTTCATTCTTACTCATGATTCAAAAGCCAAACAACCACATCACAATGCAGGATAGGATATTGTAATCTCATAAACAATTAGTTAAACCATGTAGGTGTGCTGCAATTAAGGTTTATATTGAAGACGAAACAAATAGCGAGTTATAGTTTAGCAAGACCGCTACTTCCACTTGCCTTTACCAACGTGGATGACGAACCTAGTTGCGTCCAGAAGGGGCACCACCTGTACAAGTATTATTTCAGTACATAGCGACATCACAAATGATCACACAACTCGAACACACGCTTCCTAATCCCCGTTCCCTTCTTAAGCGCCAAAAACCCCAATCTGTCCGGGTCAAACAGCAGCACCCTCTCTTCACAATTTCGTATCTTTTTTTATACAGATCATAAAAATACAACAAAATTACAGTAGCTAGATATTGACGAGATCTACAACTTTCATGAAGATCACAAATTTCAATTCCACGGTTAAAAATGCCTAAACAAACGTCCAACACAGTGGACAAAATCTGTTTCCATATTCTGTCCGTCATCTTTCAACAGCGATAACTCTCAGACCCACGCCCCAAAAATTCTGAAAAAATTACAGAAGCTAGATCTCGACGTTATCTACAACTTTCTAGTTATAGGTTTTTGCAGGAAAAATCGTCTATGCCACGTAAAACGCGAAACAATCCGCGCTGCACAATCTCCCCTTCCAAAAACAGCACCACGTGAACATCTACCCTTCTCCCCCATCAAGATCCATCTAAATCACTCACCACCAGATCTAATACACTCCTAATCCCTAGGTAGAACAGGGGTAAAAGATTGGGAATTTTACCTTGAGTTCTCCCTTGAGAACCCATGAAAAACGCGCGACGATTCCCGAAACGGAAATCTGCTCGTCCTCCACGCCTCCACGGATCCTCTTCTCGCTTGCTCCTTCGCGTTTCGCGGTGGATCTTGAGCCACCACGCAAGGGGAGGAAGAGGAGGGGTGGTGTGGCTGCTAGGGAGAGTTTTCAGAATTTGACACACTTTAAAATTCGCATTTCAGAATTTGACACTCTGGCCCACTGTCATACACACAGACGGTCCCATATGTCATCCAAATAAGCCGAAAGGCCTGCGAATTGAGTGTCAAATTCTGAAATTACACGGCTGCTAGGGGAGGAAGGGGGGCGCCCTAGGGCTTTTGGGGGGTGACACCCCTTTTATATGGTGGGCCGGCCCACTAGGGGAAAAGAGAGAGAGGTGGGGAGGGGATTCGCAGCCCAGGCCCAGGTTTTCCTCGGCCCACTGTTTCTAGCCCGACAACTCCAAATTTAATATTAATATGCCGGATAAACTTCAATTATTTCATCCCCCGACAAATCCTTCATTCCTCTCCCGAAACAAAACCAGGAAAAGGAACCCTAGAATCGCTCTGACGCTCTAAGGCATCACAAGGGGCTGGCGCATGTAGCCCCTAGTGCTGCCCTCCTCCCCCTCATGGGCCAAGAAATCCCACCGTTGGCCCATGGGGAGGTCCCCCCTAAGGCCCAACTCGCAAAAATGGCCCGAAACGCAAATAAACTGCATAACATAAAGTTTAAAACATAAATTTCACATTCTATAAAGTCACATTCTGTAATTTCACCTTTTACGGTGTCTCTACATCCCGTAGTGTCACAGGTTTGGTCTTGGTTCGGTTTTGAAAATGGTTTGGTTGGAACTTGGTTTAGGAAAATGGTCGGTGTGGTTAATGGTTCTTGGAAATGGGATGGTTGGGTAATGGTTAATGGCTCAATGGTTACAAGTTTATTGCTTTCTTTGAAATGTTCTCTTTTCTCCTACTTTACAAATTGCGAATGATTTGAATCTATTATGTTATTGCAAGTAAATCTAGCTTTGTGCTCAAATAGACTTAGTGTCGAAACCTGCATCCTTTGTCACAGCTTGCATTTGTATTATTACTTCCATACACTAAAGTCTTGCGAGTACATACGTGTACTCACCGTTTGCTCTAAAAAATTTTGGCTAGAAAAGAAGGTAATGGAGAAGACCTCGAAGAATCGCAGTTCGTATCTGAGTTCGACGAGTTGGCTTAGGATTACCTGGGCTTCCTTCCCAGTCAGTTGCCTTTGGTTTGTAGAGGCACACTGCATGGCTTTATTTTTGAACTTTCGCTGTAACTTGTTATCTTTTGGAGTTGTAGTCGGCCATGTGGCCGCAACCTTGTAATATTAAGCAGTTGTAGCTACATTACCTTTCAGATGTAAATTAATTAATTATGCATGGTTGTGATGCATCTCGAATGAATAATGTGTGTGTGCTGGGCTACAGATCCAGGGAACCAGTACTAGGCGCACGGTTGCGGGAAGCTACAATTGGTCTCAATCGGTTGGCACGAGCACTCAAGTTGAGCAGCTGCTGATTAATTGGTCCCAATCCGTGTACGGTTTTAGTTAAGCATACGGAATTCTTGCGGGTTGCACTAATTGCCAGTCCGACGCAACAGTAAGAACCCGGATTCCTAATCTAATACCAGAGCCCCCACAGACTCCCTTGTCGATACATCGAAGTGGGAGTTTGTCCAATACAACGGTGAATGCCTGGCTATGGGGAGGGCGATGGCGATGTGATGCAGTCCATCGTGAGCATAGTGGTGTGGTCTAGTGACCCCTGTCGCCATAGTAGGAACGCACATTATCGAGCTAGTGCAAGGGGTAAGTCCTAACCTTTTGGAAAGTCTCATCACAGTCTAGCAAAATAGATACGATGAGTATCGCATGGCATGGTTGACATGATTGCTAGAAAGTGTGATGTGGGTAAAATGTACAATCTCTGCAGAGAAATAAACCTTATCGATTAGCCATGCTCACGGTCATGGGCAGCTTGGGAAGTACTGTCAAGTATAGAATTTTGGGTATCGGTTTGGTATTGATCTTGGTTTTGGTTTTGGTTTGGTTTGGTCTCAGTACATTGGAATGGTTTGGAAGTTTGGTTCAGGAAAAAGGTTGGTTTGGTGAATGGACACTATTTATTGGAAAATGGAATTGGAATGGTTAATGGTCCTCGGAAAAATGGAATGCTTGGATAATTGGTTTATGGTGCAATTGTTACATGTTTATTGATTACATTGTAATTTTCTCTTTACACCTGCTTTACAAATTGCGAACGATTTGAATCTATTATGTTATTGCAATTAAATCTGGCCTTGTGCTCAAACAGACTTAGTGTAGGAACATGCATCCTTTGTCATAGCTTGCATATACATTATATTTCCATACACTAAAGTATTGCGAGTACATACGTGTACTCATCGTTTGCTCTCATTTTGGCTAGAAGAAGAAGGTACTGAAGGAGATCTCGAAGAATCGCAGTACGCGTCAGACTTCGACGAATTTGCTAAGGGTTAACTGGGTTCATTCCCAATCAGTTGCCATTGGGTGTTGGGGCACACTGCAAAGCTTTCTTTTGAAATTCCACTTATTTCATCTATCTTTTGGGATTATGTTTGGCCATGTGGCCGTAAACTGTAAACCACTACACTGCAATAACTCTACCTTTCAGATGTAAAGTTATTTACTCCTGCATGGTTGTGATGCGTCTCGAATGACAACGTGTGGGTGCTGGGCTACTGATATAGCGAACCAATACTAGACACACAGTTGCGGGAAGTTCGTATTAGCTTCAATCAGTTGGCACAAGCATTCAAGCCGAGTGGCTGCCGATCAATTGGTTCTAATCCGAGTATGGTTTTACTTATGCATTCGGAATTCTGGCTAGTTGCGTTAATTGCCAGTTCACCGCAACAGTAAGAACCCGGATCGCTAATCTAATACCGATGCCCCCACAAGAGGTGGTATCAGAGCTATAAATGGCTGGAAGGAAATCCTGGTTAGTTAGTCAGATAGGCATAAGGATGAGTCCTTTTCTCCAAAATTATTTGGTACGAATCCCTAATTTAGAAAAAGTAGAATGCTGTCCTTTCCCTTCTATAGTATCTTCCCTGATTTCAAAATTTCAAAACTGAATTTTCCTTACCTTTGACTTCAACCGTTGATTTTCTTGTGTAAAAGGAAGTGGGAAAATAGGATTTATTCTATCTTCTTGCCCTTTCAAAAATTAGGACTAGGATTTGGGATGGCTTATCTAGTTCAAAAGATTAGTTAGGTGTTGAATTTTGGTAAGGTTGAGGCATATAGGATTTGGTTCTTTGTTTGGTTTGATTGCTGTGTTTTCCCACCTAATTGTCTCCTGTCCCTATATGGACTTGCTAACCTGTGCCTTTTCTTATTCTTAGATGTCGGGACACTGAGAGCCATGCTACTATACCCGCGCAATCTTGGAGGGCACCGTTCAGGCTATCCTATGGGACATGATGCGCCGTGTTGGCTTCACTAAGCAGCCGGAGTATCTGATCTCGCGCGCCGGTACTAGCCCAACTTCCTCCCTATATGTTGCGGAGATGACTATCCATGGTCACCATGGTGGTGAGCCGACTCGCCTCTATCATGGAATGGCCCTGAGTCCTCTCGCAGCAGTACTTGATGGGGCATATGTCACGATACTATGTCTTTGCTTCAACCTCCCAGAGATGGCCCTGTTGTTCCCCACCTGTCCCTTACGTGCGCCGGATATCCCGGAGAAAATCTACGTGGCATTAGATGAGTCAATGGGTCCTGCAATGGCCTGGTAAATTGGGCTTGTGAGATCCCTCGACAGTTATCTTCTTCGCCTTCACAACAAGTTGCTGCTTGCCCGACGCTGCATCTCCTAGCTAGAGAATCACATGGCACACTTAACCACAGCTTCTTCACAACTGAGATCATGTATGGGGAGCATGATGATCCTATTGTTGAGTCATCCATCGCGCCAGGATGTCAGTGAGAGACAATGGACGTCGCGTCTCAGCTAGACGCCCTACTAGCTCCATGGGCATGGAGCGTGGCCGCACCATAGTCTTTGGTGGCGGCGAGTACGAGTTGATGATGCCCATCGAACCATCATCGCCCCCCTGCAGCTCCAGATGCTCCTGACGCCGTTGCTGGGAGTGGTGGTACCAAATAGGTCCTGTCAGAGGCACTTAGTACTAGAAGCTCGCTTTTATCATAAATACAAGCTAGTTGCTAATGTAATTTTGCTGTAAAGGACTTGGTGGTAGTCTGCGATGGCTATGGTGACTTCGTAATTAACCCCGCTACTGCATGTAAGGACGTGCTAAGTCATCTCCGTAAGGTCTATCGCAATTGCAATCTTAATTATCTAATGCATTTCCGTTGTGCTAAAATTTGGCTGTAAATGTGAGAATGCATGTGTGGCCGTGTCATACTTATTCTATTTTTGTCTCAAAGCTCCATTCCAATGTTGCGCATTTCGCTCAATTGTCATGTATAATAGGATGCCGAGGAAACGGACAACACGTGCACTCATGGCTTGTGACACAGCTCATGAGGGCCATGACCAAACCGAAGTCATGCCAAAACCAGCACTTCCTGATCCACCACAGCCAGGATCCCAAGGCCACAGGACCCAACACTCCAGTGCGTCGATGGGTGGACCAGGTGGAGAGCATAGTCGACATGATGCCCAAAGCGAGGAGTTACCGCCTCCTCCGTCGATGGCCCAGGTACTAGTCATGCAAACCCGTCTGCTGGAGCGACTGGTACAAAGTTTGGACAAATTCAACGTTGCTGCTTATGGCGGTATGGCAGCGATGCAGCCTCAATCACGACTGGCCGAGTTCTAGTGAACTCGCCCACCGAATTTCTTGTTAGCAACAGATCCCTTGGATGCTGACGACTGGCTCACGACGTAGAGTGCAAACTCGACCTTGCGAGGTGTACTAATGAGGAGAAGATGCAGTTCACTGCATACTATCTCCAAGGAGCTGCCGCAGCATTGTGGGACAGCTACAAGGCAATCTATCCCCCTGGCCAAGTCACAACTTGGGAAGGCTTCAAGGAAGCATTTTGCGTAGTCCATATTCCTTCGAGTTTGATGCAGATCAAGAAGAGAGAATTCTACAACCTCAAGCAAGGATCCATGACAGTCATGGATTATCTTCATAAATTCAATTACTTGGCTCGTTATGTCACGGACGAAGTTCTGAGTGAGGCCCGGCGAGTTGCTCTATTTCGGGAACACCTCAATGAAGAAATCAAGCACTCACTCGCAGCCCACAACATTACCAACATGCAAGTATTGGTTGACAAGGAAATTAGAGTCGAGGATAGCGCCAAGGCGGTTGCAGAAAGTTGTAAGCACAAATGGTTGGCCCAGAATGTTGACAAGGCAATTAGAGTCGAGGATAGCACCAAGGCGGTTGTAGAAAGTTGTAAACACAAATGGTTGGCCCAGAAGTTAGGTAGCGACGGTTCCTCGAGACCGCACTTTGGGAAGGCCGTTAGCACCCAGTCAGTTGCTTCTCCCCCATCGAGACCCTAAGGAATAGTTCCTCGTGCCCCTCAATCTGCGGTTCAATCTTATAACCATGGTGGGTAGTCGCAAGGAGGACAGAACCGAGTGACTTCGCTCAAGTGCTATGCGTGTGGAGAGGTGGGACATTTTGCTAATGTTTGCCCGCATAAACGTCTCCCTCCAACTCATCCTCAAGCCTAGAGTGCTCCGATTCATCCCCAAGCTCCTGCAAGTGGACGTGGTGGTCACCAAGGAGGCCGATCAGGTCCCCGCTCAGTGCACAATCTTGGGCGAGGCCGTCTCAACCTGGTGACTGCAGAAGAAGCAAGTAATGCAACAAAAGTGGCACTTGGTACTTTTCTTGTGCATTTAGCTCCTACTGTGATTTTATTTGATTCGGGAGGTTCTCATTCGTTTGGGTCTTTGACATTCGTTAAGAGTCAAGGAATCAAGACTAGTTTACTAAGCAATAGTCTGCTAGTTTATTCACCCGGCTCAGTCCTTCGAGCGAAGCATATTTGTCTGGGCGTCTTGATTGAGATTGAAGGAGTGAAGTTCAGTGTTAATCTGATCCAGATTGACACGCCTGGACTCGATGTAATCCTAGTTATGGATTGGCTATCTAATAACCAAGGACGCATCGATTGTGCCAATCATTCTATTAGGACAACTTTTAGCATATTGTCCAGGCTTATTGCAACAATAGCAACGCCTGGATGATGTCTGCAGGTTTCCTCCTGACATATCCCTATTTTTGGTAGGGATAAAGCAGAGATTGATGCGATCTGCAGTGAACACTTTCTTCTGAGGGCATTGATTAGCAGTATGTCCTGGCTGGCAACAAGCAAAACATTTTCTCGACAATAAACTTCGTCCTTGCGAATTTTTCCCCGGGGTGGTGTTATGAAAACTCCGACTGTGACACCACAGAGTGTCGTAACCTTATAAAAAGTGAATAATGAGGTTAAAAACATTATAAAATATGGTATTGGAGGTTTTTAGCGCTTCTGGGCCGTTTCCAGGGTTTTGGGCCTTCCCGGGGGAGTTTGGGCCTTAAAGAGGGGGTTGTGGGCTTTGGTGGGATGGAGTGGGAATCCATTTAGGATTAGGAAAGGGGCTTAGGGATGGTAAAAGGGCGGTTTCCCTGCCCCTTGGTGCGCCCACCCCCTTGCTGCCCTACCTTGAGCCCCACCACCTCTCCTCCTCCCTTGCCTAGCCGCCCCACCCTTCCCTTTGGCCGTGCGCCTCCCCTCCCCTTGTCCCCTTGCCTCCCCACCTCTCCACCACCTCTCCTCCACCCCCTTGCTGCCCTAGGGTGGCCTCCCCAACCCTGCACCTCGTGGATCCATCCATTGGAGCGAGGAGCGATCCGGGAGGAGTTTCGTTGGGATTTCGGTCGTCGGGCGAAGGTATGGCCATGGGATTCCATGGGGGTAGGATAAGTACTGTTCTAATGGTGTTTATCATGATTTTAGATCAATTGGTGGTGCTGTACTTGAGTAGATTGGATTAGATCTAGATGTTGCCACGTTTCTGTTTTGGGACAGCATGAGCAGTCGACCTAGGGTTAAGTTTTTCGCCAATTTAGTGTCTGAATCTGGCCGTACGGATGTTGAAGAATTTGTAGATAATTTTCATTATATTTCAGTGGATATAAAGAACGTTAAATTCCGCCCAGCCGTTTGAAAGTTATGGCTGTTTTACCGAGCGTGTTAAAATCTGTGACGTGATTGGAACAGATCACGGTAATCTGTAGATTAAACAACTTTAAAGTCCGAATCAGTCTTTCCATATACCTAGAAAAAGTTGGAAAATTTCCTAAGCTACGCGAGGATGTACTCGTTTAATTGATTCGGAGTCCCAGAACTCAAGTTATGCCTTGTTGAAGGCCGCTATCCCGACGGGACAGATCCTCTGTTTTTGGTTATTGCGAGTAGTTGGCAATGTCGGGGTAGATGAGGGTTTGCGTACTGTTTTGTGGGCGCGATTGTGAGTGTGTGGTACCTTTGTGCAGGTGGTGTGACACTGGGGGTACCTTCTACTTCCCGCCAATCCGTCGCCCGTGGTTAAGGCAAGTGTATTGTAATGAATAGTGGTTTGTAGGTTGCTAGTTGAGACTAGATGAGATTGATTATATGAGATGATCACTTGCCATGCTTTAATGCTTTCCAATGATATCATGAGTATGTTTATCATGTTATGATGCCATGTGTTAATGTACGAGTTAATTATAATGTTGGCATAATAGCATACATGGCATGATTACATGGCCCAGGCGGTGAGAAAGTCATAACTAGTCCAGGAAGGTCGGTGAGAAAGTTATGACTAATCCGGAGAGCCAATGAGTAAGTCCTACATCGTGATTCCATTCACCGCGGTGAACGGAAGCGAGGAGTAGGCACCCTCCATCTTCGGGATGGAAGGGGGGAGAGGGTGCACACCGACGGGTGTGTACTCAACCATACCGGTATGAGTTTCCAAAGAGACATGAAGCATAGCATCGCATTGCATACATATGGAGGATGAAAATGTTATGTGATTATGAATGAGATGGTTTACATGATATGAGTTATTATTGCCATTAAATTGTTCTTGTTATATCATTGCAATATGCTTGCTGAGTTTTGAACTCACGCTTGTGTTTTCTTGTTATTTTTAGGTACCATGAGATCGGCATGAGGGGAAGGGAAATAGCCACACGTCCGCACGTAGCTTCGCTCATTTTGATTCCAGAAGTCATTCAATTAGCTTTAATAATAAACTATGTGTGATGATTATTGTTTTAAGGTTTAGCGTTGCTATATGAGAGTTTTATTGTTCGTTCGACTCTTGGAGACATTAAGTGCTTGGTATTAGACTTATTTGGTCGTTAAGTCTTTAATTATTGCTGTTTTAGCCGTCTCTCTTATCCACACTACCAATTCAGCGAGCGAGTTGGCTCCCATCTATGTGCGGGAGATTGTGAGACTGCATGGTGTACCCAAGACCATTATTTCTAATCGGGATGCGAAGTTTGTGTCCAAGTTTTGGGAGAGCTTTGCAGAGTGCTTTGGGCACGTAGCTTCGCCTTAGTACTGTTTTCACTGTGACACTACGGTATGGTCTGACATTATAAAATGTGAAATTAGAGAATAAAACCTTACGGCTTGAGGTTTACTCCCGTTTTTGGGCCTTATGAAGTGATGTGACCCCACGGAGTGTCGTAACCTTATAAATGGTGCATGATGAGGTCAAAAACATTATGAGATGTGGAATTAAGGTTAAAACCATAGGGTATGGAGGTTAATAGCGTTTTCGGGGTTTTGGGCCTTTCCAGGGGAGTTTGGGCCTAAGAGGGGGGGTCGTGGGCTTTGGTGGGATGGAGTTTGAGTCCAAATGAGGGGAGGAGTCCTGGTTGGAGGCCACCACCAGCCCTATTGCGCCCCCATACTGCCCCTTGCGCCCCCATGATGCCCTAGCCGCCCCCACACATCTCCACCTCCTCCTTGTGGCTCCTCCACCTTCCCCATTACTCCACTTTGCTCCCCACCTCTCCACCACCTCTCCTCCACCCCCCTGCTGCCCTAGGGTGGCCTCCCCACCCCTGCACCTTGTGGATCCATCCGTTGGAGCGAGGAGCGATTCGGGAGGAGTTTCGTTGGGATTTCGATCGTCGAGCGAAGGTATGTCCATGGGACTCCTTGGGGTTGGGCTAGGTACTGTTCTAAGGGTGTTTATCATGATTTTAGATCAATTGGTGGTGCTGGACTTGAGTAGATTGGATTAGATCTAGATGTTGCCACGTTTCTGTTTTGGGACAGCATGAGCAGTCGATCTAGGGTTCAGTTTTGTCAATTTAAAGTTGTAATCTGGTTGTACGGACGTTGAAGAAGTTGTAGGTAATTTAATTATCTTTCCATGGACATAAAGAACATTAAATTCTGATCAGCCGTTTGAAAGTTATGACTGTTTTACCGAGCGTGTTAAAATCTGTGACGTGATTGGAATAGATCATGGTATTTTGTAGATTAAACGACTTTAGATTCCGAATCAGTCTTTCCCTATAACTAGAAAAAGTTGGGAAATTTCCTAAGCTACGCGAGGATGTACTCGTTTAATTTATTTAGAGTCTTAGAACTCAAGTTATGGCCGTTGGAAGTCTGCTGTCCCGGCAGGACAGAGCCTCTGTTTTTGGGTTTTGCAAGTAGGGTGCGAAGTCGTGTTAGATGAATGTTGTGTAATGTTTTGTGGGCATGTTTGTGAGTGTGTGATGCCTATGTGCAAGTGGTGTGACCCCGGGAGTGCCCACTACTTCTCATCAATCCGTCGCCGGAGGTTAAGGCAAGTGTATTGGAATGGGTAGCGAGTTGTAGATCGCTAGTTTTGATGAGTTGTAATTGAATTTATGATGCGATAACATGCCATGCTTTAATGCTTGCTATTGGTATGATGAAAATGATCCATTATGATTCTATGCCATGATTGGTTTAAGTAAATGTGCAAATTATTTTATGATGTTGGCATCTTTGCATTCATGGCATGAGACATGGTGAGGGCGGTGAGAAAGTCATAACTAGTCCGGTAAGGTCGGTGAGAAAGTTATGACTAGTCCGAAACGCCATTGAGTAAGACCTACATCGTGATTCTTCCATCCACGTGGTGAATGGAAGCGAGGAGTAGGCACCCTCCATCTACGGGATGGAAGGGGGGAGAGGGTGCACGCCGACGGGTGTGCACTCAGCTATACCGGTATAAGCTTCCAGGAGATATGAGCATTGCATTGCATACATGTTGATGATGATATGTGAATAATGATTTTGAGACATGTAGTGATGTTACATTGAATTGTTTTTTTTTTGCCCATTGCAATATACTTGCTGAGTGATGAACTCACGCTTGTGTTTTATGTTGTTTTTAGGTACTTTGAGACCGGCATGTGGGAAAGGGGTTTAGCTACACTTCTACACGTAGCTCCACATTCATAGTCTTTGTTTAATCACTTGGAGACATGATAATAAGATTTGTGCCATGAAACTTGGTGCTCGGCTTGGTTTTGAGCTTAAGTTCATCTTTTGCTTCACTATAATTGGTGAAATGGTTGAATTCGCTGTTTGTAGATATAAGTGTTGCCATATCAATTGTTATTGCTGTTTTAGTTGTCATTTACCAAGCTATATCATGTCTTACTATTGTTGTTGCTTCGGAGCATGAGAAACAAAGGAGATGCTGCCGAAATTTTCGGTTTTAGCATTTGCTCCTTTGCTGTAATTTATGTTAATTTGTGGTATTTAGATGTTGTTTAGTATATGTTTGGTAGCATTCAGGAATACTAGATGCTGGGGTGTTACATTCACCCTCAGACGGATGGGCAGTCTGAGCGTACCATCCAGACTTTGGAGGACATGCTCAGGGCCTGTGTGATGGCTTGGAAAGGTAGCTGGGAAGATCATTTGCCTCTTGCAGAGTTTGCTTACAATCACAGCTATCATTCCAGCATCCGGGCTGCTCCTTATGAGCTACTATATGGCCGGAAGTGCAGATCGCCACTTTGTTGGGATGCGGTGGGCGAGAGAGCAGTTCTTGGACCGGATTGGGTTCATCAGACTGCTGATCGCGTATCGGAGGTTCGGCAGAACCTTCTCGCAACGCAGAGCAGACAGAAAAGCTATGCTAATGTGAGGCGGCGAGATTTGGAGTTTGAGGTGGGTGATAGCGTACTCTTGTGAGTATCTCCCACCAAGGGTGTGGTGCGTTTTGGCACCAAAGGAAAGCTCAGTCCGAGGTTTGTTGGGCCATTTCCTATCATCGCCCGAGTTGGTAGGCTGGCCTATCGTCTGGAGCTACCGGAATCCATGCAAGGTGTACATAATGTGTTCCATGTCTCGATGTTGAGCAAATACTTGCATGATCCGGAGTTGGTGGTTCCATTGGAACCACTAGTGCTTGAGCAGGACCTCACCTTCGAGTCCCGTCCTGTGGAAATTCTGGGAACTTCGGAGCGAGTAATGAAGAACAGGACGCTTAAGTTTGTCAAGGTCCTGTGGTCACATCAGACCGAGAGAGAAGCGACTTGGGAGCTGGAGTCTCGCATGCGCGAGAAGTATCCCGAGCTTTTCGTCTCAGGTATGTGATGTGAGACCTAGCTATCCTTTGCTTTGCTGGGCTGCGTTTTGGGTGCGAATTAGATTCGAGGTCGAATCCTGTTTAAGGGGGGAAGACTGTGACACCACGGAGTGTCGTAACCTTATAAAAACTGAATAATGAGGTTAAAAACATTATAAAATATGGTATTGGAGGTTTTTAGCGCTTCCGGGTCATTTCCGGGGTTTTGGGCCTTCCCAGGGGACTTTGGCCCTTAAAGAGGGGGTTGTGGGCTTTGGTGGGATGGAGTGGGAATCCATTTAGGATTAGGAAAGGGGCTTAGGTCTGGTAAAAGGGGGGTTTCCCTGCCCCTTGGTGCGCCCACCCCCTTGCTGCCCTACCTTGCGCCCCACCACCTCTCCTCCTCCCTTGCCTAGCCGCCCCACCCTTCCCTTTGGCCGTGCGCCTCCCCTCCCCTTGTCCCCTTGCCTCCCCACCTCTCCACCACCTCTCCTCCACCCCCTTGCTGCCCTAGGGTGGCCTCCCCACCCCTGCACCTTGCGGATCCATCCATTGGAGCGAGGAGCGATCCGGGAAGAGTTTCGTTGGGATTTCGGTCGTCGGGCAGAGGTATGGCCATGGGATTCCTTGGGGTTGGGCTAGTTACTATTCTAATGGTGTTTATCATGATTTTAGATCAATTGGTGGTGCTGGAATTGAGTAGATTGGATTAGATCTAGATGTTGCCACGTTTCTGTTTTGGGACAACATGAGCAATCAACCTAGGGTTAAGTTTTTCGCCAATTTAGATTCCGAATCTGGCCATACGGATGTTGAAGAAATTGTAGATAATTTAATTATATTTCAGTGGATATAAAGAACGTTAAATTCTGCCCAGCCGTTTGAAAGTTATGGCTGTTTTACCGTGCGTGTTAAAATCTGTGACGTGATTGGAACATATCACGGTAATCTGTAGATTAAACAACTTTAAATTCCGAATCAGTCTTTCCATATACCTAGAAAAAGTTGGAAAATTTCCTAAGCTACGCGGGGATGTACTCATTTAATTGATTCGGAGTCCCAGAACTCAAGTTATGCCTTGTTGAAGGCCGCTGTCCCGACGGGACATAACCTCTGTTTTTGGTTATTGCTTGTAGTTGGCAATGTCGGGTTAGATGAGGGTTTGCGTACTGTTTTGTGGGCGTGATTGTGAGTGTGTGGTACCTTTGTGCAGGTGGTGTGACACCGGGGGTACCTTCTACTTCCCGCCAATCCGTCGCCCGTGGTTGAGGAAAGTGTATTGTAATGAATAGCGGTTTGTAGGTTGCTAGTTGAGACTAGATGAGATTGACTATATGAGATGATCACTTGCCTTGCTTTAATGCTTTCCAATGATATGACGAGTATGTTTATCATGTTATGATGCCATGTGTTAATGTACGAGTTAATTATGATTTTGGCATAATAGCATACATGGCATGATTACATGGCTCGGGCGGTGAGAAAGTCATAACTAGTCCGGGAAGGTCGGTGAGAAAGTTAGGACTAATCTGGAGAGCCAATGAGTAAGTCCTACATTGTGATTCCATTCACCGCGGTGAACGGAAGCGAGGAGTAGGCACCCTCCATCTTCGGGATGGAAGGGGGGAGAGGGTGCACACCGACGGGTGTATACTCAACCATACCGGTATGAGTTTCCAAGGAGACATGAAGCATAGCATCGCATTGCATACATATTGAGGATGAAAATGATATGTGATTATGAATGAGATGGTTTACATGATATGAGTTATTATTGCCATGAAATTTTTCTTGTTATATCATTGCAATATGCTTGCTGAGTTTTGAACTCACGCTTGTGTTTTCTTGTTGTTTTTAGGTACCATGAGATCGGCATGAGGGGAAGGGAAATAGTCACACGTCCGCACGTAGCTTCGCTCATTTTGATTCCACAAGTCATTCAATTAGCTTTAATAATAAACTGCATGTGATGATTATTGTTTTAAGGTTTAGCGTTGCTATATGAGAGTTTTATTGTTCGTTCGACTCTTGGAGACATTAAGTGCTTGGTATTAGACTTATTTGGTCGTTAAGTCTTTAATTATTGCTGTTTTAGCCGTCTCTCTTATTGCCTTATATTGTTTTACTGTGTTGCTCCATCAATTCATGTTAAAACAAAGGAGATGCTGCCGAAATCTCGGTTTTTAGCATGTGCGCCTTTGATGGAATTTATGTTTAATTGTGGTATTTAGATGTTGTTTAGCTTATGTTTGGTAGCATTCAGGCATATTAAATGACGGGGTGTTACACCGACCTTCAGGGTGAAGCACGGGTGAAAGTGTCTCGAACAAGGTCTGTGTGGTATGGCATCTGAGTTGTTGAGGTGCACTCTTCTTTCGTCGCTGTGGTGGTCCGTCCAGACAAGCTTTCTGACGCATGTGGTTGTCTTCCAATTTCTCGCGCTCGTCTTCTGGATCAAAGGTCATGTTAAGTCATTCCACTTGCTTCAACTGACTCCTTGGGCAAGTTGCTCCCCTGGTATTACCACTCACTCTTGGTGCTATAAACTTAACTGATCCAATTTCCGGAATGATCATGATTTCAGAAATTGCTTGATCTTTCTGGGGACATTCCTTAACAAAATGACCTAACTCACCACAGTTGTGACAGGAATGTTTGGGTTGTCTTGCTGGATTGAGGGGACATTCTCTAGCCCAGTGTCCTTGTTTATCACATAAGAAACAGTTCCATGGTGACCAAGTTTCACTGATTTCCTGAGGTAGAGGGATAGGGTTGACATGTGTCTTCTTCATATCTTCACAGGGCATAGCAAGTGCAGATGACAACCCTTCTCTCCTTGCTAACTCTTGAGCAATGACGGCTCGAAAATCCTCTCGCTGACGCCGAGTCACAGTGGTCAATAATGAATCCAGGTGGCATTGAACAATCCGAGTCACAGGGCATAACAAGTTGCTTCCTTCAGAGCTGGAACAATTGATTGCATGTTCATCAGTAGTGCGTCCTATCTCTCCACAACGGATACATGCACGGTCTTTTGATTTGTTTGGTTGGCAACACTTCGAAGAACAACACCCAGGTGTAGTATCAGGTGCGGAGGTACCATTCTTCCTTGGTCTTACTATGGTTCCACTATCTTCTGACAACAGGAAGTGCTGATGAAAGACGGTGGCAAACTCCATCCATGTGATGGTATGTCCATTCTCAGAGGTGGCGTAGAGATCTTTCCACCAGGTTAATGCATCTCCTTCTAACTAACAAGTAGCATAGGGAACTTTCTCTTCATCCTCACATTGCACCAAGGCTAGCTTCTCTTCTATGATGCGAAGCCAAATTTTTGCATCTCTGGGAGTGGCTGATCCATCAAACGTGGGTGGTTTAGTCTTCATAAATAAGGAGAACTTTGGTTGCGGACACACTGTTGTGTCTGTAGTTGTAGGGGTATTGATTTTAGTTCCGTTAGCGTTCATCTGTTGCATCACCATCTGCATAAGCTTGGTTTCAGCGATGAGAAAATGATCCAAGTACTGATTAGTTATTGCCGGTACGGTAGATAGCTGCTTGTTTGTCTCTGCTTTATCAACGGTAGCAGCAACTGAATTGACTTGAATTGCTTCAGAAGCACTGGTGTGGTCGATCCCTTCCATCTGTTGACACACCGAGGTTTAGTTGAGAGGGAAAAGCAAAGGTTGGGTTTAAGAATCCTAGTGCAGGGGAACAGGTTTAACCCAAAAACTCAAACACACATTATTAATAACTTGGTATGGTTGCTTATACAAGCCTAAAAGCTGTGATACTACGGAATGACGGTATGAGTCATTTTTGATCTCGGCCATAAGGTACGACTCTTGTAACATGTTTTTGCACCGTTTCTGCAAGTGTGGGCCTTTCCGGTGGATTTTGGGCCTTTCCGGAGGGGAATTGGCCCTTCCGGGGGAGTTCGGGCCTTTGGGGGTCCATGTGGGCCGAAGGTGGGACATATTTGGGCCTTTTGGAGGTGGTCTAGGACAGCAAAACTGCTGCCCTAGCCATACCTGCGCCCCAAACAAGTCCCCTCCCTAGCCCTAGCCCCCACTTGTTTCCCCTCCACCCCATTGCCTCCTCCTCCCTAGCCGCCACCCCTCCCTCACCCTTGCGCCTCCTCCCCCACCCTTGCTGCGTTCCCCTCGCTGCCACGCCACGCCATGGTGCTGCCCTCGCCGGTGGGAGGATCCGCGACGAGGAGAACCGGTGGCAACATCGCGTGGGAGCGAGATCGGGCGATCGAGAGGCATTCTTCGTGTTCGTCGTTCGTCGGACTAAGGTATGTCCATGGGGAAACCTTGGGAAAGGTCTAGGTGCTGTTCTCATGGTAGATTTGGAGTTGTTAGATCAAGAGGACGTGCTGCCATGGAGTAGATCTGAAAAGAACTAGAGTTCGTATTGTACTCAGTTCCGGGCAGATTTGGAGTCCGTTTTAGGGGGTGCGATTTCGCAATTTTAGAGTCGGAATTTGGCCGACCTCCTGTTGAAGAAGTTGTAGGTATCGTCAAGACCTATTTTGTGTCTTTTTTTTGAGAATTTTTGGAGTTACGGTCTGAAAGTTATGGCCGTTTTGGTGGGCGCCGACCAATCTGTGTCGAGGTTGGGACAGTCTGTGTTCAACATTAGATTAAACTAATTTAGCTTTCGAATCTGACCGTACGGACTTCTAGGAAGTTGTATATAATTTCAATACCTTTCAGTGCATATAAAGAAATTGAAATTCCGCCCAGCCGTTTGGAAGTTATGGCCGTTTTACCGAGCGCTATCAAATCTGTGACGAGATTGAGACAGTTCGTGTTCAACGTTAGATTAAACAACATTAGAGTCCGAATAAGTCTTTCCCTATAACTATAAAAAGTTGGGAAATTTCCTAAGCTACGCGAGGATGTACTCGTTTATTCAATTTGGAGTCCTAGAACAGAAGTTATGCCCGTTGGAAGGCTGCTGTCCCGAAGGGACAGATTTGCTGTTTTCTGATTTTAGGAGTTGTAAGCGAAGTCGGGGTAGTGGGATATATGTGTGCTGTTTTGTGGAATCGATTTGAGTGTGTGGCACGTGTTTGCAGGTGGTGTGCCTCCAGGAGTGCCCTCAACCTCTCGTCACTCCGTTGCCCATGGTTGAAGGCAAGTGTGTTGTGATGGATAGCGAGTTGTAGGTTGCATGTTGAGATTAGATGAAATTGTCTATATGATATATGTCCACCCGCCATGTTTTAATGATTGCTATGATATGATGAGCATGTTTAAGATGTTATGATGCCATGTGTTAATATATGAGTTTTATATATTGTTGGCATGCTTGCATACATGACATGTTACATGGCCCGGGCGGTGAGAAAGTCATTAACTAATCCGGGAAGGTCGGTGAGAAAGTTATGACTAATCCGGAGAGCCATTAGAGTAAGTCCTACATCGTGATTCCATCTACCGTGGGTGGTGGAAGCGAGGAGTAGGCACCCTCCATCTTCGGGATGGAAGGGGGGAGAGGGTGCACACCGACGGGTGTGTACTCAACCATACCGGTATGAGTTTCCAAGGAGATATGAGCATAGCATTGCATTGCATTGCATTACAATACATATTAAATGATGAGGATGTTGTTATGTGTTCAAGATTGAAATGTTATATGTGACGTGAGGTATTATTGTCTTGTAAATGATCTTGTTGTCCATTACAATATGCTTGCTGAGTTTTCGAACTCACGCTTGTGTTTTATGTTGTTTGTTTATTTAGGTACAATGAAATCGGCGTGCGGGAAAGGGATCTAGCTACACTCCTCCACGTAGTATCATAATCTAGCTAATTCACCTGTTTTGGAGACACGACAATAAGTATTACAATAATCATTAGTGTATGGTCTGTATGTTTGGTTGTTTCCCTCATGTATATCATGTGGGGCTATGGAGGGAGTTGTTTTAAATTCCTAGAGTTAAATTGATGCTTATTATTTTGCTATCGATGCTTATTGATGTTTTAGTTGATGATTAGCTATCCTTATCGCTGCGTATGGATATCTCGTTTGTCTTACATATTGATATGATGCTATGTTGTTAAGTTTCATGCAAAAACAAAGGAGATGCTGTCAAAATTTCCAATTATTCTAAATGATTACTTGCTGTAATTTACCTTAAATTATGGTATTAAATGTGTCATGATCTATGTTTGGTGACATTCAGGCTTAGTAAAAGCTGGGTGTTATTCTGATTAGTATCAGAGCGGGCTGTAGGTCCCTGGAATGTGTATTTAGTGTCATAACTATAGGTTCAACTAAAATATGAAGTGGAATAACCTAGAAACATGGCTTAGGTTTTACTTAAAACTTTGCCATAGGATAGCAACATTAAAACTTGTGTAAGTGGAATAATTAATTTAAAACTTGACACACTTTGTTGCACAGTAGGAATAGGTATGGGTACCGTTGCTTTACGCTTAAATGTTGTATTTAAGCTTTGATGTTGAATGTTACATTTGGTAATATATGTTACTATGTTTATGAAAGAATTGATTGTGTTGATATAATTGAGATTATGTGGGTTGTGGTGCCGAAAGGGGTTTCGGTCACCTTCTGTTGTTTGTAGTAATGTTGGGTTTGACGGTGTGGCCGGGTAGTGCCATCATCGATGGACTTTTAACCTCCTGTTGGGAGAGTGCTTATCCTCTCTGTCGTAGATTGGGTAGTTGGTTGGAGTCGAGTAATAGAGTTGTGGAATGACCCTCCGAATTTTTCTTTGCCGTTTTGACGAACAGTTTTTGTTTGTTTTTGGTTGGTTGAAATAAAAGAAAAAGTGTTCGGTTTTGGATACTCACCGATGGTTCTTTTGGTGGTTTTGGTTTTGTCTTCTTGGGTTGAAGACAAAGAAGAATTTCGAGTTGCGCCTCTTTTGGTCGCCTTGTCAGCTTTAACGCCCGATTTGTTGTTTGCCTTATAGAGAAACTTATAGATTGATTCTTGGGTTACCATTCTCCAATTTGAAAAGAATTTATTGAAGTTCCGATGAAAAATCTAAGTCGCATGGATTTAGGTGTCAAGGTTTTGTCGGAAAGGATGTGGTTGATCGGTTGCTTTACGGAGAAAGATTTCAATTTATTCTTGTGTTTGTCTTTTTCCGAGGTTTAAAAGAGTTATTGCGGTGTTGTGCCAGATCTTGTTGTTGGGGCCTAAGTGGTGTTTGATTGCCATGATGACTTGCTTGGGAATTCATCTTTGAAAAACCGTTTGTTTCGTGAAAGTTTGAAGTTTGGGGTTATGGCCTAAAAATTTTGGTTAATCGCTTGGTTTTTCCTCGTGCAACTATCTTCCTTCGTGGAAGTTGTTGATCTCGAGAGTTGTGGAGTAGTTGCGTGTCGGCATTTGGGAATTTAAGAGTTGACTTCTCTTGTGATTTATGGTTGAGCTTTCCGGAAGGAAAGGTGTTTTGGGTGTTGTTCTTTTCTGGAGTAATTATGGTTTCCTTAAGAGTTGGGTGCGTGATTCACGCGAATGTTTAAGAAGTTAAGTGTATGACGAGAAGTTAGAGTTTTCGGGTGATATGAGCTAGTGGTTCGGTTAAAGTGAATTTGTTGTTTGTTTAAAGATAAACTAAAATATTGTGTTGATAAGAGATGATTAAACGAGACGTCAGGTGATCCAAAGTGAAAGTTGATTAGTGGTGTGTGCAAAGTGATGCGGGTTAAGGAATCTAATGGATGTTTGAGATTCGTTAGCATAGAATGTCTCGGTTGATGAACTTGTTATAGCAAGAAGATGGTGTGAAATTACGCCTATTGTAGCTGGTGGGTCGATTAATATTGTGGGTCGACAATATGACTTAAAATTCGTGTAATCAATTAATGAGGATATATGGAATGATTGTAGGAAAGGTTGAATTATTCTTGACAGGAGGTGCATGCAGGATCCGTATTTATGAGGAATGTCTAGTGGAGATCGTGTCACGTGGTTAGTATTAATTATTGGTGGAATGAACTGGTGATATGGAATATGTGACTTAGAGATTATACCCAGGGTAATTGTTGATTACGCCGGAATAATTGTAAAGAGATGTGTGCTACGCTTGGGATAATAAGTTGCATGAATAATGGTTCGTCATGGTTAGTAGACCAAAAGAAGTTGTTGATATGCGTGTTATGTTGGATTAACTGATAAGTTAATTGTGTTGGAGTTGTGAGAACGTGGTTCTCCTTGTTGGTTGTCCTACGGTAGATATGGTCTACGGTTCGTTGGTAATATAATCAATTGTGGTTATATGAACAGTGAAAAGTGATTTTATCAAGAGCAGATGTTGTAGCTTGTGTGCAACAGTGTTGGACTTCTCGGGATTTGGGTGATTATGACATCCGTTTTGGCTAAGAGTATTGGAATGCGAGTAATGGTGGGATTTGAGTCGAACTTTCTTTTGAAGGTTTACGGAGTCAAATGAATGTATAAATTTTCTGGGAGTGCCTGCCTCTTTATTTAGGCGTCTTGATTAGTGTGCAATAAAATCTCCCCTGATTAAGTGGCATTTTGTCAAGTTACAAACTTGACTCCGATGATTGGAAACATGGATGAAAGAGTAGTATTTGAAGTAACCGGCTTATGAGTTTCAAATGTGGTGGGGTATTGAACCATGCCAATCATTGGATTTGGGTTAATCTGTTTAGTCTATGCTATGTGATGAGACCATGCTCATCATGGACAGAACTAACACTGCATACATATGGTCATCACCAAGTATTGCTACAGTTATATCAACTGCATGGTTTCATCGACCCCCACCTTGGCCAGGACCATTAAGTTGGCGACACTTCACGGCATCCTCTACTTCGTATACAACTACTACGATGGCTCCATCTGCATGGCTTTATCGACCCACACCTTGGCCATCCTTCTACATCTTCGTCGGTTCAAGGACCATTGACTCGAGCTCGATCCCGTCAAATGAATTATCAGATCTAAAGACAAACTTGGGAGAAAATGATGAACTTGAGTCGAGGACGACTCAAATGCAAGAAGGGGAGGATGATGAGGACATCACTACCATGCATACGGCCATGCCTACAAACCCAATTGAAGCCAACCATGTAATACAAGGGCCAATTACTCGAGCTCGCGCACGTCAATTCAATTACCAGGTGAATGCGTTCCTCGGGTTGCATAAAAATAATTTAATGAATGGAATGCTATTTAATCCTTGTGATGATTTTATTGTCCTTAGGAACCAAGGAGAAGGACTCCCAAACGTCAAGCATGAAGCCAATTCTTCCGGTGCACAATTCAACTCGGATTCGGCCTCCGAGACAGCACCAACTTAAAACGACCATAACTTTTGATCCACAAGGGTGTTTGAGGTCTATGAGTACTGGTTTGAAAGGTTTCGATGTCCTTTTTCCAATGGATCTGGCCCCATCTCCAAATTCCTTACGAGTCAACGGGAATCTGCAAAACAAGTTCGGTCATCTTTCCAAATCCGAGCCAAACTAGGAATAGGAGTCCTATTCGGCCATGGAAGTGTTTTGGACGCCCCAAGCCTGGTTTTGGCCTCCTATTTCTCCTATAAATAGCTAGGGAGTCCCCCAAAATAACTTGGATTTTGGTTATTTGATAGTTTAGCCTTTTGCTACTATTCTGAGTCTTTTAGACGTGCTCAACGGCCGCCTACAAGGAGCTTGTTAGGCGGCCGTTGAGCACGTCTAAAAGACTCAGAATAGTAGCAAAAGGCTAAACTATCAAATAACCAAAACCCAAGTTATTTTGGGGGACTCCCTAGCTATTTATAGGAGAAATAGGAGGCCAAAACCAGGCTTGGGGCGTCCAAAACACTTCCATGGCCGAATAGGACTCCTATTCCTAGTTTGGCTCGGATTTTGAAAGATGACCGAACTTGTTTTGCAGATTCCCGTTGACTCGTAAGGAATTTGGAGATGGGGCCGGATCCGTTCGAAAGAGGACGTCGAAACCTTTCAAACCAGTACTCATAGACCTCAAACTCCCTTGTGGATCAAAAGTTATGGTCGTTTTAAGTTGGTGCTGTCTCGGAGGCCGAATCCGAGTTGAATTGTGCACCGGAAGAATTGGCTTCATGCTTGACGTTTGGGAGTCCTTCTCCTTGGTTCCTAAGGACAATAAAATCATCACAAGGATTAAATAGCATTCCATTCATTAAATTATTTGTATGCAACCCGAGGAACGCATTCACCTGGTAATTGAATTGACGTGCGTGAGCTCGAGTAATTGGCCCTTGTATTACATGGTTGGCTTCAATTGGGTTTGTAGGCATGGCCGTATGCATGGTAGTGATGTCCTCATCACTATGAGTATGGGTTAACACCCAAAGCGTTGGAGTGGGACGCTCTCTTTAGCGTTCAACTGATTTATCTTTGGTAATCCTGGAGTTAAGCGCTTAAATTGTAATTCTATCGTGACTAGAGTTGGATTGATTTGGGAAACGTGTGTGGTTTTTGCGAGCGTTTCAAAAAGGTGAATCTTATGATTGTTTCATAAGTGTTTTTGTTGGTAAAATGTTCCCTGCTGGGAATGTGTTTCCTTTCTCTTTAAGAGAATTGGTAGCGGTTATTAGGCGTAGATGTTTGATTTGAGAGTTGATGCTATCTTCTGTTATTGGCTTTGGTTAAAATGCGATGTTTTGCGCGCATTGCGTGAAGTGGTTGTTGGGTTGTGAGGCGATATGGTATTTTTCGGTTAACGCCGTCGTAGTTTATGCGAATTTGAGCAACCATCGATGTTGTTGGGTGTCAATCATGTGACAAGGAGAATGAAGTCTCTTTGTGAATGGTTAATGGGTATCGTGGTTACATGATGAATAAATGGTGAAAAAGATTCATGACCTCGTTTTTATAAGCATAAAAGAGTTGTTGAGCCAGGACGGTGAGAAAGTCATATAGAGACATATGACTAATCCGGAGTGCTCTTGTAGAATTCGCATTCGTGTTATGAATCGAGATTTTTCATTGCTCTCTAGCATGAAAATGAATGAATGGATAAATCTTTGGTATTTTGGTTTTGTTATGCAAGGGATTTGATTTTCCCTTTCTCTTGAGAGTTTTGTGGCAGTTCTCTTCCAAGATGTTGATTTTGGTTAAAGTGAAAAGTTTGGCTGTGGTGAAAGCGAGTCGAGTTGTCTTTAATTGTTGAGAACTTTTGTCAAGAGAATTGTGTGGAGTCTCTATTTGTTTGAGTGCTCCCCGATGCGAATTGTATCGCGTTGATTGGAGATTTGAGTTTTCCTTTGCGGCTTGACTTAGGAAAAGCAAAAGGGTGGTCTTTCATTGTTATCGGGTTCTTTTCAAAGTGATTTGTGGCGCTTTGAGGTTCGAGTTGTTGTATGTGGTCTACTTGGATTCAAAAGAATCGTACTTCTTTTGCACTATTGATAGGAGCGAGAATAAGAAGGGCCTCGGGTTATTGTTTAGTATAATCTAAGAACTATACTCGTGGGCTTCGTTGTTTTTGTGAATTGTTTGTGAGGGTGACATCCTCTTGGGAAAAGTGCCAATTGAGATTTGGTAGTGAGTTACGGTCCTAGTTTGGGCTAGGTGCTGGACATTAGTGGTATGAGGGTGGATGATGATGGAGGTTGTTGATGTCGTGGTTTGAATTTGGTTGAAAGTATCATTGGGTGGAAGCAAATGATATAGAAAGTGTGATGTAAAATGCTTTGTCGTGGACATTGTCTTAGCTAGACGTCCCTGGGTGTGCGTTATGCCTGGGAGAGGATAGAATGAAAAGTGTAATGTGGTTGGCAGTCGAAAGGAAAGTATGGTTGATGTAGGCTATGAGCGAAGATGACATTAGTAAATTTTGATTCCTTGCGAAAAGGGGTCAAATAATTGGAAGAGATGGGGTTTTGCGTAAATGGTCTTTGGGGGGGGGTTCTAGTTTGGAACCTCGGTTGACCGTTTTAATACTAATGATGAAAAAGGGATGTGTTTCAAGATGATTGTGTCATTCGGAGTTTATGAATCATGATAGAGATTGAAGTAAATGAGGAATCATGTCAAGTTGTGCTTAGTTAAGCTAAGCCAAGTCACTCTTGTTAATAGATGGATTTGGAGAATGGAGTTGTCATTGCTATTGTTTGAGTCTTTGCGTGGGTGTGTTGAGTTCGCAAAGAAGATGAGTCTCTAGTGGACATTGTTTTAGAGTTGACGTGTAAGATTCGAGGTCGAATCCAGTTAAGGGGGGTAGAATGTGATACTACGGAATGACGGTATGAGTCATTTTGATCTCGGCCATAAGGTACGACTCTTGTAACATGTTTTTGCGCCGTTTACGCAAGTGTGGGCCTTTCCGGGGATTTTGGGCCTTCCGGAGGGGAATTGGGCCTTACGGGAGTTCGGGCCTTGGGGGTCCATGTGGGCGAAGGTGGGACATATTTGGGCCTCTTGGAGGTGGTCTAGGACAGCAAAACTGCTGCCCTAGCCCTACCTGCGCCCCAAACAAGTCCCCTCCTAGCCCTAGCCCCCACTTGTTTCCTCCACCCCATTGCCTCCTCCTCCCTAGCCGCCACACCTCCCTCACCCTTGCGCCTCCTCCCCACCCTTGCTGCGTTCCTCGCTGCCACGCCACGCCATGGTGCTGCCCTCGCCGGTGGGAGGATCCGCGACGAGGAGAACCGGTGGCAACGTCGCGTGGGAGCGAGATCGGGCGATCGAGAGGCATTCTTCGTGTTAAATCGTTAAATCGGACTAAGGTATGTCCATGGGGAAACCTTGGGGAAGGTCTAGGTGCTGTTCTCATGGTAGATTTGGAGTTGTTAGATCAAGAGGACGTGCTGCCATGGAGTAGATCTGAAAAGAACTAGAGTTCGTATTGTACTCAGTTCCGGGCAGATTTGGAGTCCGTTTTAGGGGGTGCGATTTCGCAATTTTAGAGTCGGAATTTGGCCGACCTCCTGTTGAAGAAGTTGTAGGTATCGTCAAGACCTATTTTATGTATTTTTTTTGAGAATTTTTGGAGTTACGGTCTGAAAGTTATGGCCGTTTTGGTGGGCGCTATCCAATCTGTGTCGAGGTTGGGACAGTCTGTGTTCAACATTAGATTAAACTAATTTAGCTTTCGAATCTGACCGTACGGACTTCTAGGAAGTTGTAGATAATTTCAATACCTTTCAGTGCATATAAATAAATTGAAATTCCGCCCAGCTGTTTGGAAGTTATGGCCATTTTACCGAGCGCTATCAAATCTGTGACGAGATTGAGACAGTTCGTGTTCAATGTTAGATTAAACAACATTAGATTCCGAATCAGTCTTTCACTATAACTAGAAAAAGTTGGGAAATTTCCTAAGCTACGCGAGGATGTACTCGTTTATTCAATTTGGAGTCCTAGAACAGAAGTTATGCCCGTTGGAAGGCTGCTGTCCCGAAGGGACAGATTTGCTGTTTTCTGATTTTAGGAGTTGTAAGCGAAGTCGGGGTAGTGGGACATATGTGTGCTATTTTGTGGACTCGATTTGAGTATGTGGCATGTGTTTGCAGGTGGTGTGCCTCCAGGAGTGCCCTCAACCTCTCGTCACTCCGTTGCCCATGGTTGAAGGCAAGTGTGTTGTGATGGATAGCGAGTTGTAGGTTGCATGTTGAGATTAGATGAAATTGTCTATATGATATATGTCCACTTGCCATGTTTTAATGATTGCTATGATATGATGAGCATGTTTAAGATGTTATGATGCCATGTGTTAATATATGAGTTTTATATATTGTTGGCATGCTTGCATACATGACATGTTACATGGCCCGGGCGGTGAGAAAGTCATTAACTAATCCGGGAAGGTCGGTGAGAAAGTTATGACTAATCCGGAGAGCCATTAGAGTAAGTCCTACATCGTGATTCCATCTACCGTGGGTGGTGGAAGCGAGGAGTAGGCACCCTCCATCTTCGGGATGGAAGGGGGGAGGGTGCACACCGACGGGTGTGTACTCAACCATACCGGTATGAGTTTCCAAGGAGATATGAGCATAGCATTGCATTGCATTGCATTACAATACATATTAAATGATGAGGATGTTGTTATGTGTTCAAGTTTGAAATGTTATATGTGACGTGAGGTATTATTGTCTTGTAAATGATCTTGTTGTCCATTACAATACGCTTGCTGAGTTTTCGAACTCACGCTTGTGTTTTATGTTGTTTGTTTATTTAGGTACAATGAAATCGGCGTATGGAAAGGGATCTAGCTACACTCCTCCACGTAGTATCATAATCTAGCTAATTCACCTGTTTTGGAGACACGACAATAAGTATTACAATAATCATTAGTGTATGGTCTGTATGTTTGGTTATTTCCCTCATGTATATCATGTGGGGCTATGGAGGGAGTTGTTTTAACTTCCTAGAGTTAAATTGATGCTTATTATTTTGCTATCGATGCTTATTGATGTTTTAGTTGATGATTAGCTATCCTTATCGCTGTGTATGGATATCTCGTTTGTCTTACATATTGATATGATGCTATGTTGTTAAGTTTCATGCAAAAACAAAGGAGATGCTGTCAAAATTTCCAATTATTCCAAATGATTACTTGTTGTAATTTACCATAAATTATGGTATTAAATGTGTCATGATCTATGTTTGGTGACATTCTGGGCTTAGTAAAAGCTGGGGTGTTACAAAAGCTATGTAACGCATACTGCACACCCAGCAAACAATGAAAAAGCAAATTAACCTAAGCACACAATATTCTAACGGCTAAGAGGGTAACTGCCCTATCTTAAGAGACGCGACTCTCACACATGAGTCTCAACTGATGACTAAAGCACTAGTTCTTCACGCTTTAGAAACACCGCATCGATCCACTTCTCCTTGAGCTCGATGATTCCTTACTTCACGATCTTCAGGGTTGATAGCGACATCCAAAACTTTCTCCTTAAGTGTGAAACATTGTTAACTATTCAGAATGACTCATGTGACGCTACGGTATGGTGTGACATTATAAAATGTGAAATTAGAGAATAAAACCTTTCGGCTTGAGCTTTACTCGCGTTTTTGGGCCTTATGAAGTGATGTGACACCACGGAGTGTCGTAACCTTATAAAATGTGGATGTTGAGGTCAAAACATTATAAAATATGTAAATGGAGGTTAAAACATTACGTTATGCCGTTTATAGCGTGTTTTTGGGACGTTTTCGGGTGTTTTGGGCCTCTCCAGGGGGACTTTGGACCTTGGGGTTTGAGTTGGGCCTCCGTTGGAAGGGTTTGGGCCCAAGGGGGGGACTTTTGGGCAGCCAAATCTTTCCCCACCCCTTGGTGCGCCCCAAACTCCCTCTCCCAACCCTAGCCGCCACCCCCTAGCCCCCCCATGCGCCTCCACCCGTCCCCTTCCTCTCCATCTTCCCCCATGGCGCCACCACCCCTCTCCTCCCCTCTCCACCTCCCTTGCTGCCCCTAGGGGAGTTCTCCACCTCAACACCTCGAAGATCCGTCCATTGGAGCGTTCCGCGATGAGGAGATCCAGTGGATTTGGAGCGAGGAAGGAGATCGCGCGAACCGGGAGGAGATCCGTTGGGTTTTCGGTCGTCGGGCGAAGGTATGGCCATGGGAATCCTTGGGGTTGGTCTAGGATCTATTATAAGGGTGTTTATAAATTTTTAGATCAATTGATGGTGCTGGAATTGAGTAGATTGGATTAGATCTAGATGTTGACACGTTTCTGTTTTGGGACAGCATGAGCAGTCGACCTAGGGTTCAGTTTTTTGCCAATTTAGATTTGGAATTTGGTCGTACGGAAGTTGAAGAAGTTGTAGATAATTTCATTATATTTCAGTGGATATAAAGAACGTTAAATTCCGATCAGCCGTTTGAAAGTTATGGCTGTTTTACCGAGCGTTTTAAAATCTGTGACGCGATTGGAATAGATCACGGTAATCTGTAGATTAAACAACTTTAGAATCCGAATCAGTCTTTTCTTATACCTAGAAAAAGTTGGAAAATTTCCTAAGCTACGCGAGGATGTACTCGTTTAATTGATTCGGAGTCCCAGAACTCAAGTTATGCCTTTTGGAAGGCTGCTGTCCCGACGGGACATAACCTCTGTTTTTGGGTATCATGAGTAGTTGGCAATGTCGGGGTAGATGAGGGTTTGCATACTGTTTTGTGGGCTTGATTGTGAGTGTGTGGTCCCTATGTGCAGGTGGTGTGACCCCGGGAGGGCCTTCTACTTCTCGCCAATCCGTCACCCGTGGTTGAGGCAAGTGTGTTGTAATGGATAGCGATTTGTAGGTTGCTTGTTGAGAATAGATGAAATTGATTACATGATATATGATCACTTGCCGTGCTTTAATGATTGCCAATGATATGATGAGCATGTTTATTATGTTATGATGCCATGTGTTAATGTACGAGTTAAATATGATGTAGGCATAATTGCATACTTGGCATGTTACATGGCCCGGGCGGTGAGAAAGTCATAACTAGTCCGGGGAAGGTCGGTGAGAAAGTTATGACTAATCCAGAGAGCCATTGAGTAAGTCCTACATCGTGATTCCATCCATGTGGTGTTTGGAAGCGAGGAGTAGGCACCCTCCATCTTCGGGATGGAAGGGGGGAGAGGGTGCACACCGACGGTTGTGTACTCAACCATACCGGTATGAGTTTCCAAGGAGACATGAGCATTGCATGTCGGGACCCGAATTTGCAAATCCGGACCCACTGTGTATTCAGCACTAGTCCAGGAACGCGCTAGTGCACACAGTCTTAACACCGGTAAATATCACAATCATACCACTCGATACTAATAAAGTACTTTAGTCAAATAATCAAACTGGTTGCTCGACCTTATGGTCAAGTTACAAATATACGCCTCGCAGGGCGAAACTTATTAAAAGAGAAATAATAGCAGCGGAAAATAAGATAACATCATGGCGCCATCCAGTATACCACAGGCAACTGACTGGGACTCGATTCCTAGTTAGACGGTTCCTCTTGGAGCTCCTCCTCCAAAGCTGGTGTAGATTCTTCTTCAACTGGTGTTGTATTGCGGCAAGGGTGAGTACTTGGTACTCAGCAAGTCATGCACAGAATGCAGCTAATATACTACATGCATGGCTTAGTACAAAGGTATAGCTCAAGGTATATTTGCAGTAAACAGCATTTGATAAGTATCATAAGTAGATTCGAAAGCAGTAGTAACAAGTATATCATCAATAACTTTTCCAGGAGTTTAATAAACATCTTTCCCAATCCTAATCCATATTTCCATCAACATCATTATTAAACCAAACCCAACCTTTCAAGACCAAGTTATTTTCAAGAAAGTCTAACCCTTGACTGTAATTCCCGAGCAATGTCCAATACCGCGGACACGGCTATTCGAATAGATTTTACACTATGCAGAGGTTATGCACTTTACCCACAAAATACAGTCAAACACCACAAAGGCGAGTGTCCGTAACAAAGTCTTTCGGAAACTTTTAACAGCACAAGCGGGCCTCCCCGGTTATTGCACACTAACCTTTCCCTTAGCGAAGGCGAAGTCTAGGCCAATCAACCGTTAGATGGGTACCTGGTCGCAGCCCCGGTACGCTCCCCCGTACAACTACACAAAAGGTATAGTTGACATCCTGAGGTCCCATAGGTACGTCATTAGCAACTTAATCAACTAGGTCCGTCCCATTACAGACATGTGGTTGCACGTTTGACCCAGTTCAAAGGCTTGCAAGGTTAAGTCCTTAGGGTGACCAGGGCAAGACTACCCGAAGAACCAAAACAATGTTCCCGGTGCTACAACTGGCCCACCCGATCATTCTTGCCACATGCCCCGGTCGAAAACTATTTATCAAACCCCAGTTGATTACCATGCACCACGTGCCATCAACATCACATGATACCTTTCCAAAACAGGTTCAATATATCATTAAGTCAATATTAACATTTGATTGTCCAAAATCATGTCATGAGCACGTAGCAGGTCTAAGCAATATACTACAACGGTCTAAATTCCCAGGTTGGCACTTTAGTAATGTCCAACTATTTAAACCTCAACTAGGGTGACAAGGGGTCATGGCACATATTTAAATAACCAAGGTGTCATACATCAATTAGGCATTTATCTAATTCCCATAATTTAAATAAAGTATTTTCTAATTAAACTAGCATGCAATACATTGAATGAAAATAGATTTCAAAATGGGATCAACATGGTCAAAGCACAACTTGCCTTCAAAAAGTACTTGCTCTTGGTGCTGAGCTGGCTCCTGAGTCAACACTTCTCCATCGAATCCTTTCGGCACTTCAACGTCTACTCGTAAAGTGTGCAAATAGCAATAAATAAATAAACAGTAGACAAAAATTGTCCAAACATCCAAATGAAGTCCACAAACAGAGAGAGCATAATTTTATAAATTTTTAGAAACTGGAATCGTCAAATTCGGAGTTGAAACGCAAAAGTTATAGCATTTTGAAGTTTAAATAATCAATTAAATAATATTACAGAGAAAAACTTTAGTCCAAAAATTAAATAAAATTCATCATTAGGTAGATCTCAATTTTATACAAATTTATAAATTTGAATCACTCAAATGGAAGTTAAAATGCAAAAGTTATAAGCGTTCGAAGTTTGAAATAATTCTGAAATCAATAATTCGAATTAATAAATCATTTTCTTTTTCAGAAATTCTTTTATTTCGTCAGCGTGACACGTGTCAGCTCCTGATTGGTCCACTTCAGCCTTGCTGACGTCAGCGCCGGCCTAACCCACCGATGACGTCAGCATGACGTCATCGGCCACGTGGCACCACCCGGGTGCTGCCACGTGTCCTGGTCCATGGACACGGTCCACGCGCGGCTCAGGTCCACGGTGGACTGGTGCACGGCTTGGTGCGGCTGACAAGCGGGCCCGCATGTCAGTGGCCCACGTGCGCCCGCACGGTGCGGCGCGCCTAGGCTACGTGGCTACATCTGGGCCGTTGGATCTAGATCCAACGGTCCGGATTTAATCTAGTTTGTTACTACTACGATTACGTGGCTCAATACGAAGCGTTGGATCTAAATCCAACAGCTGAGATTGGATCTAGAAATCGAAACGTAGATTTACACGGAATGACGTGGACTCACCGCGACCGTCGGATCCTGATCGGACGATTGAGGGAGTTCGTGGGTGACGATGGCGTCGCGGCGGGGCTTGCTCACCAGAACCGAAGGAGACGACCCACGGGACGGTGACTCGGGGCAGATCCAGCGAAACGAAGGTGTCCCACGGGCACGTCACGCGATGGGGGTTCCAGATCTGGGACCCACGCGGCGCGGAATGGGCTATCGGCACCGGAGGAGAGGAAGAAACCACGGTGGCGCTTCACGAACTCCGGTGAAAGATTGCGGGCAGGCGGCGGCGGCTCGGGCGTTGGAAACTAGGGCAACAGGTGCGCACGCAAACGGCGGTCCTCGGGCGATGACCCACGCCTTAAATGGCCTCAGCATGCGCGCACTATTCGGAGCCCTAGGCCCACACGGCGGCGCTACCCGAGCTCGACTCGGAGTCCATGGCGGCGCGACGTGGCGCAATCCGGTGCGTCCACGCAGCACGGATCGGACGCCCCACGTGCACGCACTACGCGGCTCGGATTCGGCCGTTGGATCTCGATCCAACGGCCTACGCGATTAGGGTTAGGGTTTGGGTTCGGGGACGCAGTTGAGCCAAGTCACGTGGCGCGGGTCGGACATGAGTCCGACTCGGTCGGATGAATAGTACTCGACCCGAGTTGATTTTCCAATGATTAAATAAATCAAACAATTCATAGAAAATTCAATTAAACCCGGAAAAATAGCAAATAAATCAGAAAAATTCCAGAAAAAATCTAGAAAATATTTTAGGGAATTTGGGACTCAAATAAAATATTTCCAACAAAATTTTATTTGCAAAGTTAAATTCTTTAATTATTTCAAAATGGAATAAATTCAAATAAATTCCAAATAAATCCAAATAAATTCCAGAAAATTCCAAAAATTCACCAAAGTGCCAATTCACACATGAATTTAAGAAAAGCAAAATTTTTGGGGTGTTACAGTGCACACCGACGGGTGTGTACTCAACCATACCGGTATGAGTTTCCAGGAGATATGTGCATCGCATTGCATTACATTGCATTGCATTGTATGAGGATGTTATGTGAGGATGATTTATGATGATGTCAATGATATGCTTTCACTATGATTATGAGATGTGTATGATGTTGTGTGAGAAAAGTGGTGATGAAGGTATTGGAATGTGTTTTCTTGTTACATTGCAATATACTTGCTGAGTGATGAACTCATGCTTGTGTTTATGTTATTTTTCTTAGGTACCACGAAACCGGCATGCGGGAAAAAGGGTTTAGCTACACTTCTTCACGTAGTTCCACACAAATTAGACAGTGTTACTACTTGGAGTCATGATAATGAAAGTATTGCCATGAAACTTGGAGAATTGATTAACTATGTGCTCGGTCTTACTATTTGATTCGTTTAGCTCATGAAGTGGTTGAAGGCTTTATCCTGGACTTATATTGTTGCTATGTCACATGTTATTGCTATTTTAGATGCTTTCCATTATGATATAACTTGTGCTATTTTGTTGTTGCTTTGAATAATGGAAAAACAAAGGAGATGCTGCCGAAATTTTTCGTTATTAGCATTTGTTCCTTTGCTGTAATTTAGCTTAATTCATGGCATCTAGGTGTTGTTTAGTCTATGTTTGGTAGCATTCGGGCATATTAAATGCCGGGGTGTTATAGTTGGTATTAGAGCGGGCTGTAGGTCCTTGGAATGTGTATTTTTAGTGTCATGCTATAGGATACAACTAAAATGTGATGTGGAATAACTTAGAAACATGGCCTAGGTTTTAACTAAAATTTTTTCATAGGATAGCAACATTAAACCTTGCAAAAGTGGTATAACTAATCTAAAAATTTGACACACAATGGATGCACAGTAGGAAAGGGTATGGGTATCGTTTCTATATGCTTAAATGTTGTATTTAAGCTATGATGTTGAATGCTTCCTTTGATAATGCATGTTGCTATGTCTATAAGATAAATGATTGAATTGTTCCTGTTGTGGTGATAAAAGTGGGGTTTTGGTGCCGGAGGGTTTCGGTCACCTCTCTTATTTCATAGTAAGGGTGAGGTTTGACGGTGTGGCCGGTTAGCGCCATCACCGAAGAACTATTAACCCCTGTAGGAGAAGAGTGCTTACCCTTTCTGTCATAGATCGAGTAGTTGATTGGAGACAAAAAGAAGAGTTAGTGGTGGGTTCCTTCGTATGTTCTTTGCCATTCTGACGGTCGGTTTTCGTTGGTTTTCTTCGCTTTAGTTGATTTGAATCAAATGAAAAGTGTTGGGTTTGCGCGGATTGTGTCGTGTGCGGTGTGTGGTTCTGTCTTCCTTGGTTGAAGACGAAGAAGAGGAGTCTAGTGTTGCGCTTCTTTTGGGCACCTTTCCAATTTTGATGCCTGTTGATTGCTTTATGGGGAACAAGCATTCAATTTAATCATGTGGTTGTCTTTCTCCGAGGTTAAAGGAGTTATTGCGGAGTTATGCCAGACCTGGCTGTCAGGGCTGAAGTTCTGTGGCTTTGTAGGAGTAAGTGGTGTTTGATTTCGTTATTTTGCTGGCTTAAAGAAATCATCTTTGAAAAAAAAAACCCTTCTTCTTTCGTGAAAGATTGGGGTTTGGTGTTAAGGTTTTATTTGCAAAGGTTTATTTGATCGGTTGATTCCCTCCTGTGGGAGTCTTTGAGATTGAAAAGTGTTTTGGAGAATTCCTTTGCATGACCAAGTTTGGGTTTGTCTCATTGCAATTTTGAGAGTCAAGTTTCCTTATGAATTTGGGATGAGTTTTAAAACTAAAATGCTGCAAACAAAGTAAGTAGTCTTTTGACTGAAATCGTTTATCCCTAGTAAGAATTGTTGTTTAGCATGTTATGTAGTAGGTAACAATGTGGTTTATGGAATGATGTGTTGTTAAGTAAATTTGTGAGTTGAAACAATTCAATGCGGTTGTTATCTCTAGGTTGAGAATAAATAGACTACTAGTGTTGTAGTTTACTCTTAGTGGGAATGATTAAATGGGTTAACGTACATGCTTAGAATCTGTTACCATGCTTTAAAAGTGCTTATGATCCTTGTTAATGTTAAAAGTTTAAACCTAGATGCATAGTTAGAACATTAAGATGATGTAAATTAATAATATTGTTAAAGAAACCTTGCCGATTGTTTAAAGATGTTCTAATCTAACGGGTTAATAGAGAAATTTACTCATGTTGACTAGTGGCTTTAATTTGGAAGTTGATTAGAGTTGCTATTTATGTTGTTGCAACCTACTATTATATTTGGAAGTATGCAGTTGTGTCTCTACAATGCTAGTATTGATATCAATTGAGAAGACATACGACTTATTGTTAATGATGTTGTTAAGGGCAGTGTTAATGCTAGTATTCAATCTATTTTAAATAGTTGGAGTATGTTGTGTGGTGGTAATTTTGTCATCACCTATCTATAGGGTAGCTAAAAGTAATGTTGTCGTTTGATGATTATGCTCATTGGTTGTTATTAATAACCTCGTAGTGGTGGTAATTGTTTAGATTACTTGTTGAAAACCATGGTTAAAATAGAGGAATTTGCAACATGTGGTGATGGAGTGAACTTTGGGTAATTAACATGATGAATGATTTTATCCTTAATGAATGTATAATTTAGAGTCTTACTTGCGAATTCTACCCTGTGGAGATAATATTTACATGTTGAAGTCGTTTGTTAACTGAATAAGTTTCGATTGTCGAGACATTGACATATAGGTGGTATGAAACTTATAGGTTGATCATGCTGAAAGATTTGTTGAAGTACTATGTTTCAAATTTAGAATAAGATGTATTATGTTTTGGTGATCCGTGGGGATCATGTCAATGTAGTCTTGGTTGGGTGCCTTTGTGATAGGCATCTTAAACCTTATTTAAAAGTGTTGGGAATGGTAACTAGAGAAAGAAATTGTTATGTAAATGTTGTTAAATCCGGTTGGACTCTTTTGATGAGTAAATAGTGATTATTGAATGCTTAAATGGTAAGTGTAGTGGAATACGAGTTATAGTGGGTTTCATGCTGAGCTGTTGTTTAAAACCTTTTGAACTGGTGTGGTTGTTTGCCATTTTGGTTGAATGCCTTCGGTCAAGGTATTCCTTGTGTGGTGTTTCTGAGTTTCCCTAAAACCCGTAGCTAATGTTGCCAATCTTTGGTGTTGGCTATTTTGTTTAATTTGTGCTATGTGTATGGTTTTACACCCAAAAGTCTTTGAGTGGATCGCGCTCCTTCGCGTTCGCACTTAATCATCTTTGGAGTAAATGTTAAAGGACGTAGCAGGTCTTAGTGGGTTAAGTTGGAAATTGTCGAGGTTTAATTTGTAATCTTTTCTTTGTTAGAGTTGGAGTTAAAAAAAATCTGTGTAGAGTTTGCAAGTGCTTCAAAAGGTGGTTTTTGTGGATGTTTCATCGGTGATGCTGTTAGTGAAGTATGCTCTTTTGAAAATGAGTGTCCCCTTTCTCCTTGAGAAAAATTATGGCGGTTGTTTGTGCAGATGTTTAACTTTGGAACTGATGTCCTTTTCCAAATGTTGATTTTTTGGTTAAAACACGATGTTTTGCGAGTTTTAGCGTTCTATCGTTGGTGGGATTCTGGTATGATGTGGTGCCTTACTGTTAACTATGCTGCCGTCATAGTTTTTATGAATGAGCGCAAATCTCGATGTTATTCGAGATTTATTCATGAGATACCGAGGAAGAAGTCGTCATGAGAATGACTTTTTGGTAGTGTTGTGACATGATGAAGGAATGGTAAAAAGTAAGCATGACATCGTTTTTAGGTGTTAAATGATAAAAGAGTCGTTGAGCCAGGTCGGTGAGAAAGTCATATATGGAGACATGACTAATCCGGAGTGCTCTTGAAGAATGTGCATTCATGTCATGAAACGAGATTTCCCTTGCTTCCTAGTATGAAAAGAAACAATGAAGAATTTCTGGTATGTTGGTTGTAGTGTAAGGGATTTATGCTTCCTTTGTGACTTGGTTTGGATGTTGCCGATTTATTTCCAAAAATGGTTGTTAACGCTTTGGGTTTGAGTCGTCGTGTGTGGTCCACTTGGGCTTGATAGCTAAGTGTTTTTGTGTGAGGGCGAGACCCTTTTAAGAAAGGAACCAATTGTGGTTTGGTAAGGTTTTACGATCCTAACTTGGGGCTAGGTGTAGAACCTTAGTGGTATAAGGGTGGTTTGTGATGGAGGTTGATGATGCATGGGTTTAACCATTATTAAGAGTAGCGATGGGTGGAAGTGAAGTTGATGGTAGTTCGGTGATATTTGTCCTGCCGTGAGCAATGTTCGTCACTAGTTGTTTTTGGATTTGAGTCTTGCCTGGGAGAGGATGGAATGAAATGTTAGCATGATCGTGTATCGGAAGGGCAAGTGTGCCTTAATGAGTTATTCCCCTCGATGGAAATTTTCGGGAATGTAGAGAGGTCGTCATAGGAATTGTGACTTGCTTTGATTATGTCATGTTGAGTTTAATGGAGTGTGGTAGTGAGGTTGGTTGTGATAGAAGTGTGAAGTGTTTGTCGTGAGGATTCGAGCGTTTTTGGGTTGATGGAGCCCTTTTGTGGTTGAAACGCAGTTTCTGTTTGGGAATTGAAGTGAAGGTCGAACTATGAGAGGTTTCCCTTAGTTGAGCTAGATCAATAATTTTCTCGCCAAGTGTTTGTTTTGAGAACTCGCTTGTCGTTTGTTCCGGTTTGAGTTTTCGTGCGGATGTTTTGTGCTGCAGAGAAGACTTTTGTCCCTTGGGGATTTTGTTGTTGATTTTGGCGTCCTTCGGATTCGAGGTCGAATCCTGTTGAAGGGGGGAAGAATGTGACACTACGGTATGGTGTGACATTATAAAATGTGAAATTAGAGAATAAAACCTTTCGGCTTGAGGTTTACTCGCGTTTTTGGGCCTTATGAAGTGATGTGACACCATGGAGTGTCGTAACCTTATAAAATGTGGATTTTGAGGTCAAAACATTATAAAATATGTAAATGGAGGTTAAAACTTTACGTTATGCCGTTTATAGCGTGTTTTTAAGCCGTTTTCGGGTGTTTTGGGCCTCTCCGGGGGACTTTGGGTCTTGGGGGTTGAGTTGGGCCTCTGGTGGAAGGGTTTGGGCCCAAGGGGGGGACTTTTGGGCAGCCAAATCTGGCCCCCAACCCTTGGTGCGCCCCAAACTCCCTCTCCCAACCCTAGCCGCCACCCCGTAGCCCCCCCATGCGCCTCCACCCTTCCCCTTCCTCTCCATCTTCCCCCATGGCGCCACCACCGCTCTCCTCCCCTCTCCACCTCCCTTGCTGCCCCTAGGGGAGTTCTCCACCTCAACACCTTGAAGATCAGTCCATTAGAGCGCTCCGCGACGAGGAGATCCGATGGATTTTGAGCGAGAAAAGAGATCGCGCGAACCGGGAGGAGATCCATTGGGTTTTCGGTAGTCGGGCGAAGGTATGGCCATGGGAATCCTTGGGGTTGGTCTAGGATCTGTTCTAAGGGTGCTTATAAAGTTTTTAGATCAATTGGTGGTGCTGGAATTGAGTAGATTGGATTAGATCTAGATGTTGCCACGTTTCTGTTTTGGGACAGCATGAGCAGTCGACCTAGGGTTTAGTTTTTCGCCAATTTAGATTTGGAATTTGGTCATACAGAAGTTGAAGAAGTTGTAGATAATTTCATTATCTTTCAGTGGATATAAAGAACGTTAAATTCCGATCAGCCTTTTGAAATTTATGGCTGTTTTACCGAGCGTGTTAAAATCTGTGACGTGATTGGAACAGATCACGGTAATCTGTAGATTAAACAACTTTAGATTCCTAATCAGTCTTTCCTTATACCTAGAAAAAGTTGGGAAATTTCCTAAGCTATGCGAGGATGTACTCGTTTAATTGATTCAGAGTCCCAGAACTCAAGTTATGCCTTTTGGAAGGCTGCTGTCCCAACGGGACAGAACCTCTGTTTTTGGTTATCACGAGTAGTTGGCAATGTCGGGGTAGATGAGGGTTTGCGTACTGTTTTGTGGGCTTGATTGTGATTGTGTGGTCCCTATGTGCAGGTGGTGTGACCCCGGGAGGGCCTTCTACTTCTCGCCAATCCGTCGCCCGTGGTTGAGGCAAGTGTGTTGTAATGGATAGCGATTTGTAGGTTGCTTGTTGAGAATAGATGAAATTGATTACATGATATATGATAACTTGCCATGCTTTAATGATTGCCAATGATATGATGAGCATGTTTATTATGTTATGATGCCATGTGCTAATGTACGAGTTAAATCTGATGTTGGCATAATTGCATACATGGCATGTTACATGGCCCGGGCGGTGAGAAAGTCATAACTAGTTCGGGGAAGGTCGGTGAGAAAGTTATGACTAATCTGGAGAGCCATTGAGTAAGTCCTACATCGTGATTCCATCCACGTGGTGTTTGGAAGCGAGTAGTAGGCACCCTCCATCTTTGGGATGGAAGGGGGAGAGGGTGCACACCGACGGGTGTGTACTCAACCATACCGGTATGAGTTTCCAGGAGATATGTGCATCACATTGCATTACATTGCATTGCATTGTATGAGGATGTTATGTGAGGATGATTTATGATGATGTCAATGATATGCTTTCACTATGATTATGAGATGTGTATGATGTTGTGTGAGAAAAGTGGTGATGAAGGTATTGGAATGTGTTTTCTTGTTCCATTGCAATATACTTGCTGAGTGATGAACTCACGCTTGTGTTTATGTTGTTTTTCTTATGTACCATGAAACCGGTATGCGGGAAAAAGGGTTTAGCTACACTTCTTGATGTAGCTCCACACAAATTAGACAGTGTTACTACTTGGAGTCATGATAATGAAAGTATTGCCATGAAACTTGGAGAATTGATTAACTATGTGCTCGGTCTTACTATTTGATTCGTTTAGCTCATGAAGTGGTTGAAAGCTTTATCCTGGACTTATATTGTTGCTATGTCACATGTTATTGCTGTTTTAGATGCTTTCCATTATGATATAACTTGTGCTATTTTGTTGTTGCTCCGAATCATGAAAAAACAAAGGAGATGCTGCCGAAATTTTTCATTATTAGCATTTGTTCGTTTGCTGTAATTTAGCTTAATTCATAGTATCTAGGTGTTGTTTAGTCTATGTTTGGTAGCATTCGGGCATATTAAATGCCGGGGTGTTACAGTTGGTATCAGAGCGGGCTGTAGGTCCTTGGAATGTGTATTTTTAGTGTCATGCTATAGGATACAACTAAAATGTGATGTGGAATAACTTAGAAACATGGCCTAGGTTTTAACTCAAATTTTGTCATAGGATAACAACATTAAAACTTGCAAAATTGGTATAACTAATCTAACTGTAGTACCCCGGCATTTAATATGCCGGCCAACTTACAAATAGTGTGCCATGCAGGGCTTACAATAACCAAAAGTAAATAATCAGCAGCGGAATGAAGAACGTTGGTGACACCCATCAGTATGCCACATGCAACTGACAAGGTTCAACTCCTAGATAATTGCCTCCTCGAGGAACTTCTCCTCCTTTGAAGTTGTAGTCTTCTCCTCAACTAATGATTGTGTTGGAAGCAAGGGTGAGTATACAACATACTCAGCAAGTCATGCACAGGGGTGCAATCCTATTACTATATGCTTGGCTTCCTCCAATGGAATGGCTTAAGTGGTTGTTTTGCATCAAACAACATTTTGCTTTGATTAAATAATCATAATAGATTCAAAAGCGGTAAAACCATATTATACAATAAGTTATCAATATCTTTTCCAAACAGTTTTGCACCAAGCCCTAAATTACTTTAGCAGCTATCTCTGGCCTACAGCCAACCTATTCCCACATTTTTATTTCAGAAAATCTAACCCTTGACTGTAATCCCCGAGCTTTGTCTAGTACCGTAGACTCGGCTATTCGAATAGTTTTAACACACTCTGCAGACGTTATGCACTTTACCCACAAGATACAGTCAAACACCACAAAAGCGAATGACTGTAACAAAGCCTTTCGGAAACTTCTACCTTAACAAGTGGACCTTCCCGGTTGCCATACACTATCCCTTCTCTCAGTAGAGACGAAGTATAGGATCGACATACCGTTGGATGGGTACCTAGCCGTAGCCTCGGTACGCTCCCCCGTACAACTACACAAAGGGTGTAGTTGACACCCCGAGGTACCACATGCAAGTTATTAGTAACTTACTCAACTAGGACCGTCCCACTTCAGTCATGTGGTTGCACGATTGACTCAGTTCAAAGGCTTGCAAGGTTAAGTCCTTAGGGTGACCAGGGCAAGACTACCCAAAGAACCAAAACGACTTTCCCGGTACAAATCATGGCCCACCAGATCAACCTTGCCACTTGCCCCAGACTAAATATTTTCCCACCTAGTTTGATTATTGTGCAACACATGCCAACAATAATATCAGTTACCATGTAGAACCACAAAGGTACCTACACTTCACGTCATCACGTGGCAAGATTACACCATTTCCAAAATTGATTCCGTATATCATTAGTCAATATTATTTTGCCATTTGAAACACATTTCACGCAAGCACGCAACTATTCACGGTCTAGCCTCCCGTGTTGGCACAATAGTATCATCCAACTAAATTAACCAACTTAAGGTGACAATGTTTACATGGCATACAAATATTAACATCAAGGGTGGAATTAACTATTGGGTTGATTAACTACTTCACCCAAATTAAATTAATTCATTTTAACAAGATAGCATGCATAATTTAAATCAAAATATATTTCAAAAGTTAGGAGCAATATGGTCAAAGCACAACTTGCCTTCGTAAAGCAGCGAGTCTTGGTCTAGATCTTGATCCTCAAAATCTGCGTCCACACAAAACTCGACGTCTACGCATAACCGATAAAGAACCAAATAAACACGCAAAACAACGTATAAACACACATTCAGAGAAATGCTGCAAATTAAACTAATTCATAATTTTACAAAAATTTCCAGCTAATTAGGTTAGCATTCTCTAAGATTTATAAAATTTATTTCGCTAATTTTGAAGTTATCGTTTAACAGCTACAAAATTCGTAATTTTAGACTTTCCGCAAATAATTTAGCAGTACAAATTTATTCATAAAATTTCATAACAATTACTGTAGAAAGGTATTAATTTCTACTAATTAAAAAAATTTGTTGCAAGCGATTTGGACTTAAAACGAATTTGTAGCGAAAAAGACAAAATTCGTGTTTTGGAAATAAATGAATTACGTAACTCTTTTTGCATGTCACTATTCCGCCTTGTATATGTGTATACACCTTAGATGAACATGGGTTCGGTTTGGGCATTTGCTACGCGAAAAAAAAGAGACCAGCTAGACGACCAGAGCGGGACAGCGAGTGCAGTCGGCCGGAGACAGCGATAGCGGCGGCGAATGCGGTCAGCCGGAATCAGTCGGCGGTGATGGTGACTACGGCGCGCAGGCGGCTACGGCAATGGCGCCCTTGTGTATGCAGGCTAGAGAGGAGTCGCGATCAGCTACGCCAACAAATATACGTGTAAACGCATACGTCTATTATATATTCGTATACTTGCATACGATCCTAATACCAATAGACATACATGCGTACATACAACATATACATGCAACGAGATCAACCGATCGGTAGAGATAGAGCGCATACGAAGTAAAAGAGAAACAGTATACCGTCCGGTGTAGGAGATGCGAGATCGGAGAGTGCGTCGACGGCGGCTCCAACGGCGCAGCGACGGTGTGGCGTCGACCACAGCGGCGAAAGCGGCGATGACGACGACGACGGCGACGTATTGGCGGCGACGACGACGTAGACGACAGCGAAAGCGACAGTGATAGCGAACGCGGCGACGGCAGCGACGACAGTATACGACAGCGGCGACAACCAAGTCGAGGAAAACGGGAGAGTAGCGGGGATGTAACAGGTGGTGTTTGAGCCTTTTTTCAGGTGCAAAGAAATGAGATGTGAAGAAATGAAACAACAGAAAGTGCATGTATGACTTGGGAATGGCTTGGAGTGAGGACGGCTAGCACGGATGGAGGGAAATGAAGGACTAGAAATGTTCCTGCACAATTACTACTAGTAACGTACATGCACCTTCTGTCGTTGATTAGCCTTGCTAACATGCTTCATGCATTCAAAGAGAGGGTACTAACGTATAGGGAATGGAGAAATGACGTTGCTAGTTTAATTGAGGCATCCCTTAATTTACATGCATGCATCAAGGCATGGAAGAATGGCTGGTATTCACGTCAAGACTACATGGTGGCCGGTTACTAGTCTTTTAATCCCTCCTTCACTCACGAAGCCAATGCATGGCCAGTTACTACTTCACGTACAGATAATTGATGAGTAAAGAGAGAGAAAGAAACGGATGGAAATATGACTAGATACTAGTAACTGGGTGCTAGGAGGGGAAACGACTGGAAGGAAAATGAGTGGAAACGGCTGGCCCATCAATCGTGCAAGTACACATGTATACACATATACGCATATACAGTCTCTAAAACATGTTTAGGAAGGAAAAAAAATAGCATAGGTTCTAAAAATCTAAAAAATCCCTCTAAAATACTAGGAACTATTTGGAACCTAACGGAGTTGGTTTCGTGATTTTTCGATATATAGATTTTTCGCAGAAATTCTTTTAGTGAATTAGACACTTGGACAGATTTTTGTAAAATCAACGACTCAAGTTATAAAACATATTTTTCGAAAATATTTGAAAGAACCACTCTCGTCTACCAATTAACTTAATTATCAACAAAAATTTAAATTTTATACTTATTCGAAAATGTCTGATCTTTATTTAATACAATTAGTCCAACAAACTTGAATCCGAATTACTCGCGAGGCTTCCAAGTGAATTTGGAAAAATACAAAATAATCCCAGAAACACACTAAATATATTAAAAGCAAATTTTGGGATGTTACAAACGTCCCCCCTTAACAGAATCTCGTGCCCGAGATTCAGGGCTAACTAGAGAATAGGTTTGGAAACTCCTTCAAATCTTCTTCGCGTTCCCAAGTCGCTTTGCTTTCCGAGTGATTACTCCACTAAACTCTGCAGAAGCAGGTGGATTTGTTTCTTGTTTCACGATCCATGGTGTCTAATATCTTCACTGGATGTTCTTTATAGGTCAAATCTTCTTGCAAATCGATGGCTTCCAGAGGTGCTGGTTCCTCAGGTACTCGCAGACATTTCTTCAACTGTGAAACATGAAATACATCATGTACTCCTGCTAGTGATTGTGGTAACTCCAGCTGGTAAGCAACTTCGCCTCTTCGATTCAGGATCTTGAACGGTCCAACATATCTTGGTGCGAGCTTCCCTTTGGCGTGAAACCTTCTGACTCCTTTGAGAGGTGTAACTCTGAGATATAAGTAGTCCTCCGATAGGGTTTCTTGGCTATTGGAAAAATACTGGCACCCATTTGATCACAAACTCGCTATCTCGGTCTTGTTTGCATATCAAGTAAGTCTTATGGATGCACTTCTGAGTATTTGTCGATCACTGGTACTTCTTCTCGATTAACATCTTCACAGTATTGACCATCACTGGCCATCCCGAACCGCAATTACTTGAGATTCCTTACACTGAAGATTTATCCCAAAACAACAACCTTCAGGCTCCCTTTCATTTTACCTTTACCGTGACAAATGATGGCTTATACGATGCAACCACTCTGTGCTCATATCCTCAAGTTCTAGCTCTATGGCTATCATTCCACACAACTCATTATTAGCTGATATATGGAGACATCTGAGCTTTATTAATACTCTTGCTTCAAAACTTTACATATTAGCATACTAACATACCACCTATATATTTTTTTTTACGAGAGAATTCTTACAAAGGTTTCTCAACTAATCACTCTCTCATAAGCATGAAATATTACATTGTTTAAAGAAAACTTATACCTTGGACTTCCTCGGTGGAGTCTTCATTCACACACTTCTTCTTCATCTGAACCTTTGGCACGGGTTGCGTATCTCCAACGCGACTTGTTCCGCAATTTGCTCCTGGGACTGATATTCTGGTAGGCGTAAAACTAGAATTGAAATAGGTAGGTGTAACACAACTTCTCTTAGGACAACTTTTAGCATAGTGTCCTGGCTTATTGCAATAATAGCAACGCCTGGATGATGTCTGCTGGTTTCCTCCTGACATATCCCTATTTTTTGTAGAGATAAAGCTGAGATTGATGCGATCTGCAGTGAACACTTTCTTCTGAGGGCATTGATTAGCTATATGTCCTGGCTGGCGACAAGCAAAGCAATTTCTAGACAATAAACATCGTCCTTGAGAATTTTTCTCCGGGGTGGTGTTATGAAAACTCTGACCTTCAGGGTGAAGCACGGGTGAAAGTGTCTCAAACAAGGTCTGTGTGGTATGGCATCTGAGTTGTTGAGGTGCACTCTTCTTTCATCGTTGTGGTGGTCCATCCGGACAAGCTTTCTGACGCTTGCGGTTGTCTTCCAATTACTCGCGCTCGTCTTCTGGATCAAAGGTCCTGTTAACTCATTCCGCTTGCTTCAACTAACTCCTTGGGCAAGTTGCTCCCCTGGTATTACCACTCACTCTTGGTGCTATAAACTTAACTGATCCAATTTCCGGAATGATCATGATTTTAGAAATTGCTTGATCTTTCTGGGCACATTCCTTAACACAATGACCTAACTCACCAAAGTTGTGACAGGAATGTTTAGGTTGTCTTGCTGGATTGAGGGGACATTCTCTAGCCCAGTGTCCTTGTTTATCACACAAGAAACAGTTCCATGGTGACCAAGTTTCACTGATTTCCTGAGGTAGAGAGATAGGGTTGACATGTGTCTTCTTCATTTCTTCACAGGGCACAGCAAGTGCAGATGACAACCCTTCTCTCCTTGCTAACTCTTGAGTAATGACGGCTCGAAAATCCTCTCGTTGACGCCGAGTCACAGTGGTCACTAATGAATCCAGGGGGCATTGAACTGGGCAATGATCCCTACCTTCACAAAGATAGCATATGACGTTGCTCATAGGACATTCTCCAGGTAGATGGCTTCCTTCACAGCTGGAACAATTGATTGCATGTTCATCAGCAGTGTGTCCTATCTCTCCACAACGGATACATGCACGGTCTTTTGATTTGTCTGGTTGGCAACACTTCAAAGAACAACACCCAGGTGTAGTATCAGGTGCGGAGGTACCATTCTTCCTTGGTCTTACTATGGTTCCACTGTCTTCTGACAACAGGAAGTGCTGACGAAAGACGGTGGCAAACTCCATCCGCGTGATGGTATGTCCATTCTCAGAGGTGGCGTAGAGATCTTTCCACCAGGTTAATGCATCTCCTTCTAACTAACAAGTAGCATAGGGAACTTTCTCTTCATCCTCACATTGCACCTAGGCTAGCTTCTCTTCTATGATGCGAAGCCAAATTTCTGCATCTCTGGGAGTGGCTGATCCATCAAACGTGGGTGGTTTAGTCTTCATAAAAAAGGAGAACTTTGGTTGCGGACACACTGTTGTGTTTGTAGTTGTAGGGGTATTAATTTTAGTTCCGTTAGCGTTCATCTGTTGCATCACCATCTGCATAAGCTTGGTTTCAGCGATGGGAAAATGATCCAAGTACTTATTAGTTATTGCTGGTACGGTAGATAGCTGCTTGTTTGTCTCTGCTTTATCAACGGTAGCAGCAACTGAATTGACTTGAATTGCTTCAGAAGCACTGGTGTGGTCGATCCCTTCCATCTGTTGACACACCGAGGTTTAGTTGAGAGGGAAAAGCAAAGGTTGGGTTTAAGAATCCTAGTGCAGGGGAACAGGTTTAACCCAAAAACTCAAACACACATTATTAATAACTTGGTATGGTTGCTTATACAAGCCTAAAAGCTATGCAACGCATACTGCACACCCATCAAACAATGAAAATGCAAATTAAACTAAGCACACAATATTCTAACGGCTAAGAGGGTAACTGTCCTGTCTTAAGAGACGCGACTCTCACACATGACTCTCAATTGACGACTAAAGCACTAGTTCTTCACGCTTTAGAAACACCGCATCGATCCACTTCTCCTTGAGCTCGATGATTCCTTACTTAACGATCTTTAGGGTTGACAGCGACATCCAAAACTTATTCCTTAAGTGTGAAACATCGTTAACTATTCAGAATGACTGTAACAAAGCCTTTCGGAAACTTCTACCTTAAATACACAGTGGAATTAATAAGAAAGTTCTTCAAACATTAAATAAATTGGATACAAGACCTTAAGGCCAACTTACAAATAGTATGCCACGCAGGGCTTACAATAACCAAAGGTAAATAATCAGTAGCGGAATGAAAAACGTCGGTGACACCCATCAGTATGCCACAGGCAACTGACAAGGTTCAACTCCTAGATAATTGCCTCCTCGAGGAACTTCTCCTCCTTTGAAGTTGTAGTCTTCTCCTCAACTGATGATTGTGTTGGAAGCATGGGTGAGTATACAACATACTCAGCAAGTCATGCACAGGGGTGCAATCCTATTACTATATGCATGGCTTCCTCCAAAGGAGTGGCTTAAGTGGTTGTTTTGCATCAAGCAGCATTTTGCTTTGATTAAATAATCTTAATAGATTCAAAAGTGGTAAAACCATATTATACAATAAGTTATCAATATTTTTTCCAAACAGTTTGGCACCAAGCCCTAAATCACTTTAGCAGTTATATCTGGCCTACAGCCAACCTATTCCCACATTTTTATTTCAGAAAATCTAACCCTTGACTGTAATCCCCAAGCTTTGTCCAGTACCATGGACTCAGCTATTCGAATAGTTTTGACACATTCTGCAGAGGTTATGCACTTTACCCACAAGATAGAGTCAAACACCACAAAGGCGAATGACTGTAATAAAGCCTTTCGGAAACTTCTACCTTAACAAGTGGACCTTCCCGGTTGCCATACATTATCCCTTCTCTCAGCAGAGACGAAGAATAGGACCAACATACCATTGGATGGGTACCTAGCCATAGCCTCTGTACGCTCCCCCGTACAACTACATAAAGGATGTAGTTGACACCCCGAGGTACCACATGCAAGTTATTAGTAACTTACTCAACTAGGACCGTCCCACTTCAATCATGTGGTTGCACGATTGACTCAGTTCAAAGGCTTGCAAGGTTAAGTCCTTAGGGTGACCAGGGCAAGACTACCCAAAGAGCCAAAACGACTTTCCCGGTACCAATCATGGCCCACCAGATCAACCTTGCCACTTGCCCCAGACTAAATATTTTCTCACCCAGTTTGATTATTGTGCAACACATGCCAACAATAATATCAGTTACCATGTAGAACCACAAAGGTACCTACACTTCACGTCATCACGTGGCAAGATTACACCATTTCCAAAATTCATTCCGTATATCATTAGTCAATATTATTTTGCCATTTGAAACACATTTCACGCAAGCATAGCTACGCAACTATTCACGGTCTAGCCTCCCGTGTTGGCACAATAGTATCATCCAACTAAATTAACCAACTTAAGGTGACAATGGATACATGGAATACAAATATTAACATCAAGGGTGGAATTAACAATTGGGTTGATTAACTACTTCACCCAAATTAAATTAATTCATTTTAACAAGATAGCATGCATAATTTAAATCAAAATATATTTCAAAAGTTAGGAGCAATATGGTCAAAGCACAACATGCCTTTGTAAAGCAGCGAGTCTTGGTCTGGAGCTTAATCCTCGAAATCCGCGTCTTCACACAACTCGACGTCTACGCGTAACAGATAAAGAACCAAATAAACACGCAAAACAACGTACAAACACACATTCAGAGAAATGTTGCAAATTAAACTAATTCATAATTTCACGTAAACTTCTAGATAATTTGTCTAGCATTTTCTAAGATTTATAAAATTTATTTCGCTATTTTTGAATGTATCGTTTAAGAGCTACAAAATTCGTAAGTTTAGACTTTCCGCGAATAATTTAGCAGTACAAATTTATTCATAAAATTTTATAAAAATTACTGTAGAAAGGTATTAATTTCTACTAATTAACAAAATTTGTTGCAAGCAATTCGGACTTCAAACGAATTTGTAGCGAAAAAGACAAAATTCGTGTTTTGGAATTAAATGAATTACGTAACTCTTTTTGCATGGCACTATTCCCCCATTTATATGTGTATACACCTTGGATGAACTTGGGTTCGGTTTGGGCATTTGCTACGTGAGAAAAAAAATAGAGACCAGCCAGACGACCAGAGCGGGACAGCGAGTGCAGTCGGCCGGAGACTACGCCAACAAATATACGTGTAAACGCATACGTCTATTATATATTCGTATACTTACATATGATCCTAGTAACAATAGACATACCGGCGGTGACGGTGGCTCGAACGGCGCGGCGACGGTGCGGCATTGACCACAGCAGCGAAGGCGGCGATGACGACGACGGCGGTGACGTAACCGGCGGCGACGACAACGTAGACGACGGCAGATGCGACGGTGACGGTGAACGCGGCGAAGGCAGCGACAACCAAGTCGAGGAAAACGGCAGAGTAGCGGGGATGTAACAGGTGGTGTTTGAGCCTTTTTTTTCAGGTGCAAAGAAATGAGACGTGAAGAAATGAAACAACAGAAAGTGCATGTATGACTTGGGAATGGCTTGGAGTGAGGACAGCTAGCACGGATGGAGGGAAATGAAGGACTACAAATGTTCCTGCACAATTACTACTAGTAACGTACATGCACCTTCTGTCGTTGATTAGACTTGCTAACATGCTTCATGCATTCAAAGAGAGGGTACTAACGTATAGGAAATGGAGAAATGACGTTGCTAGTTTAATTGAGGCATCCCTTAATTTACATGCATGCTTCAAGGCACGGAAGAATGGCTGGTATTCACATCAAGACTACATGGTGGCCGGTTACTAGTCTTTTAATCCCTCCTTCACTCATGAAGCCAATGCATGGCCGGTTACTACTTCACGTATAGATAATTGATGAGTAAAGAGAGAGCAGGAAACGGATGGAAATATGACTAGATACTAGTAACTGGGTGCTAGGAGAGGAAACGACTAGAAGGAAAATTAGTGGAAACGATTGGCCCATCAATCGTGCAAGTACACATGTATACACATATACGCATATATAGTGTCTAAAACGTGTTTAGGAAGGAAAAAAAATAGCAGAGAGGTTATAAAAATCTGAAAAATTCCTCTAAAATACTCTGAACTATTTGGAACCTAACGGAGTTGGTTTCGTGATTTTTCGACGTATAGATTTTCCGCAGAAATTCTTTTAGTGAATTAGACACTTGGGATGTTAAAAGCAAATTTTCCGCAGAAATTATTTTAGTGAATTAGACCTAACCAAGTGAATTCAGAAAAATACAAAATAATCCAAGAAACACACTAAATATATTAAAAGCAAATTTTGGGATGTTACAATGTTCTTTCTGAAGGTGGAGCTGTTGTCGATCCGAGCAAGGTGCATGGTGTGCTCGCTTGGGAGCCGACTCGGACTGTTCCTGAGATTCACAGTTTTCTCAGTCTTACCGGTTATTATCGGCGATTCATTGATAACTTCTCCAAGGCCGCAAAGTCGATGACCGAACTGCTCAAAAAGGGGAAGAAATTCGAGTGGTCATCAACTTGTGAGGCGGGTTTCCAAGAGTTAAAGCGAAGACTTACAACTACCCCAGTCCTTGTTTTGCATGACATACATAAGAGCTTTGACGTGTTCTGCGATGCTTCTCGTCAAGGTCTCGGATGTGTATTGATGTAGGAAGGCAAGGTTGTAGCATATGCTTCACGCCAATTAAAGCCTCACGAAGCCAACTATCCAACTCATGATTTGGAATTGGCAGTTGTAGTTCATGCTCTAAAATTGTGGCGTCATTATCTCATCGGGAACCGATGTGAGGTGTACACTGACCACAAGAGCCTGAAGTATTTCTTTACTCAACCAGATCTAAACCTGAGACAGTGTCGTTGGCTGGAGCTAATCAAGTTTTACAATCTGGGAATTCATTACCATCCAGCAAAGCTAATGTGGTAGCGAACACCCTCAATCGTAAGCTACATACAGTGAATGCCTTGACTCTCTCTTGTCAGTCAACCTCAGCTGCTGGATGAGTTTTAGAGACTCAATCTGGAGGTAGTTGAAGAAGGGTTCGTCGCAGCTCTAGCCCTGCAACTGACTCTTGAGTCTCAAATCAAAGACGCGCAGCTCAAAGACGAGAAAGTGACTGAAATTAAGCATGGTCTGAAAGAAGGCGCTTCCTCGGAGTTTTCAGAAAATGCTAAGGGAATGGTCATGCATGGACGGCAAATTTATGTCCCTGACAACCTGGAAATTAAGCGAATGATCTAGAAAGAAGCTCATGAGACTCCTCTTTCTATCCACCTAGGAAGCACCAAAATGTATCAGGACCTTCGTGAAAGATTCTGTTGGCTTGGTATGAAAAGGATATCACTGCGTACATCACCATTTGTGACGTGTGCCAGCGAGAAAAGGCGGAGCACCAACATCCCGCAGGATTGCTCCAAACCTTGAAGATCCCGGAGTGGAAGTGGGATGAAGTCGGCATGGATGTCGTCACTGGTCTTCCAAGGTCGTCAAACAACCATGACTCCATTTGGGTGATTGTGGACTGCTTATCGAAGGTGGCTCACTTCATTCCAGTTCATACCACTGAAAGGTATTGAAGTTACCTACAACTTTCTCAACAGGCGGCCGGCCAAATTTCGAATCTAAGGTCGTGAAAACTCAAACCCTAGGTGGACTGCACAATCTGCCCGAAGCAGAGAACGTGGCAAACTCTAGTTTTCATCTAATCTACCCAATCATAGCACCACCACTTAATCTAAAAGCATCCAAATGCCCTCTAGCACTGCACCTAGACCAACCCCAAGGATTCCCCTAGCCATACCTTCGCCCGACGAACGATGAACCGACGAATCTCCTCCCGGTTCACGCGATCTCCTTCCTCGCTCCTAATCCACTGGATCTCCTCGTCGCAGGGCTTCCCAAAGGATGGATCAACGGGATGGTGAGGTGGGGATCTCCTCTAGGGCAGCAAGGGGGGTGGAGAGGGGAGGGGAGAGGTGGTGGCGCCATGGGGGAAGATGGAGAGGAAGGGGAAGGGTGGAGGCGCATGGGGGGCTAGGGGGTGGCGGCTAGGGTTGGGAAAGGGAGTGGGGGCGCACCAAGGGGTGGGGGCCAGATTTGGCTGCCCAAAAGTCCCCCCCTTGGGCCCAAACCCTTCCACCGGAAGCCCAACTCAACACCCAAGGCCCAAAGTCCCCCGGAGAGGCCCAAACACCCGAACACGGCCCAAAAACACGCTATAAAGTCGTACCAAAATGCTGAATTCTAAAATGTCATATTCTGGGGTGTCACATTCTCTCCCCTTCACAGGATTCAACCCCGAATCCGAGACACACCACTTTTCAACCAACCAAATCGAAGGGAGCTAAGGTTCACTTCATAGAACCCGCTCAGAAACCCCTACGATTTGCACTAGCCCGGACTGAAAAGCAAGGGGCTAAAGCTCGAAGATTGATGGCTCTAACGATAACTCACAATCAATCCAAGCGCTAGGATAAATCCTCAAACAGACCACAAAAGAAAACAATCTCACACTCATGATTTCATACATTCCTTGGCACTAGAGTGCCCGATCCCTTTAACCAACGCTACTCTCCAGAAGAACACGGTACCAACCTCTAACCCCATCTCTAGATCCCCCTTCAGCTCTCACGTGCAAAAATGCTTTCACACTTCAACCTCTCTACTGTGGTTCGTCATAAACAAGACGACGCGAACCAAGCGGGACACATCATTCCAAGACTACCAATTGCTTGAACAAACGGGGTTAAAACCTTGCAAAAGATTGATCTTTTACAACTAGGCCAACACCCACCGTTACCACTGAAGGAAAAACCTACTTTATAACCAGGGTCCTTAAAACCCGCAAAAACACTGTCAACCGAGCAATCCCCATCGGTTGACACAGCTCGCTCAGAGATCGGCGACAAAAAGATCCAATACACTTCCAAAAGGAAAAGCAATTACTAGCAACCACCAAGTGGTCCACTAATAATTTAAACAACCCCACCGAGGAACACATCGATGCCACAATTCTCCAAGAAGGTTTGAATTGGGTCATACAAAACTTTCCTTTACTCTTCACTTTTAAACCATTTACGATCAACTACTAGCCACACCAGATTTCTCTTACTAAGAAAGTCTCGGCCTCACATCCTTCCACTCAAAGGACTAAGACAAAGAGTACCACCATTGGGTAAGCTCAACCACCAACCATTAACCCAATTGATCCCCATGCATAACTTTGAGTCCAATGCACTACAATCACTTTGGAAAGGATTCGACAACAACCAAAGAGTATTCATTTTAATTTCCTAAGCCAAGACGCAAAGGAAATACAAATCTCCTACACCACCACCAACATACCAAAAATTCTTCATTGTTTCTTTTCATACCAGAAAGAAATAGAAATCTCAATTTGTGACATGAGTACACACTTTTCAAGAGCACTCCGGATTAGTCATATATCTATATATGACTTTCTCACCGACCTGGCTCATCGACTCTCTCATTATTAAACATCTATAAACAATGTCATGCTTCCTTTTCACCATTCATTCTTCATGTAACAACAATGCCAAGTAGTCATTCACAAAAAGACTTCTTCCTCGGTACACATGATTGAAACACAATTAACATCGATAGCTGCGAAATTCTTATAAACTATGACGGCATCACCATTAACAGGAAAACACCACATCGTAAAAGAACCCATGTCAATTGAAAAACTAAACTTGCAAAACCTTGCATTTTTAACCACAATCAACATTTGGAAAAGAATACCGGCTCCAACGTTGAACATCTGCACATACAACCGCCATAAAATTTCTCAAGGAGAAAGGGAAACTCATTTCCAAAAGAGAACACTTCACCAACAGCATCACCGATGAAACATCCACAAAAACCACCTTTTGAAGCACTTGCAAACACCACACAGATTTTCCAAATAACTCCAACTCTAGCCAAAAAGGATTACAAATTAAACCTCGTGAGTTTTCCAACACAACCCTCTATGTCCATCTGTTTCCTTTAAATTTATTGTAACACCCTGGCATTTAATATGCCCGAATGATACCAAACATAGGCTAAACAACATCTAAACACCATACACTAAGGTAAATTACATCAAAGGAGTAAATGCTAATACCAAAAATTTCGGCAGCATCTCCTTTGTTTTTTCATGAATTGAAGCAACAACAATATGATCACAGGGTATAGTATAAAGAATGACATCTAAAACATCAATAATAAAGGTTATAGCAGCAGTATAAGACTAGAATAAAGATTCAAACCATCTCATTAGCCAAACGAAGTAAATGAGGAAACTAAGCACACAAATTAACCATCACAATTTAAAGGAAGGAACATATCATTATCTATATGTGTGATGCTAAGTGATGACGTGTGACTAGCTCCCTTTCCCGCATGCCGGTTTCATGGTACCTAAGAAAAACAACATAAACACAAGCGTGAGTTCATCACTCAGCAAGTATATTGCAGTGGAACAAGAAAATACAATCTAATACCTTCCTCACCACTTTTCACATACGACATCATACACATCTCATATTCATAGCGTAAGCATATCATTGACATCATCATATATCATCATCATATAACATCCTCATATAATGCAATGCAATGCGATGCACATATCTCTTGGAAACTCATACCGGTATGGTTGAGTACACACATGTCGGTGTGCACCCTCTCCCCCCTTCCATCCCGAAGATGGAGGGTGCCTACTCCTCGCTTCCATACACCGCGGTGGAGGGAATCACGATGTAGGACTCACTCATTGGCTCTCCGGAATAGTCATAACTTTCTCACCGACCTTCCCTGGACTAGTTATGACTTTCTCACCGCCCGGGCCATGTATGCAAACATGCCAACATCATAAATAACTTGTACATTAACACATGGCATCATAACATAATAAGCATATTCATCATATCAATGGCAATCATTAAAGCATGGCATGTGAACGTATCATATATTCAATTTCAATCTCAACCAATCTAGCAAACTACAACCCGCTACCCATTCCAATACACTTGCCTCAACCACGGGCGACGGATTGGCGAGAATTAGAAGGCACTCCCGGGGTCACACCACCTGCACATAGGTACCACACACTCACAATCATGTCCACAAAATAGTACGCAAACCCTCTTCTACCCTGACATCGCAAACTACTCGCAAAACCCAAAAACAGAGGTTCTGTCCCGTCAGGACAGCAGCCTTCCAAAAGGCATAACTCGGGTTCTAAGACTCCGAATCAATTAAACGAGTACATCCACGCATATCTTAGGGAATTTTCTAACTTTTTCTAAGTATACGGAAAGGCTGATTCGGATTCTAAAATGGTTTAATCTACAGAATACCGTGATCTGTTCCAATCACGTCACAGTTTTTAACATGTTGGGTAAAAAGAGCATAACTTTCAAACGGCTGGGCGGAATTGGACGTTCTTTATACCCACTGAAAGTTATTGAAGTTACCTACAATTTCTTCAACATGCGGCCGACCAAATTTTGAGTCTAAATTGGCGAAAACCAAAACCCTAGGTCGACTGCACATGCTGCCTGAAACAGAGAACGCGGAAACTTCTAGATTTCATCTAATCTACTCAATTCCAGCACCGTCAATTGATCTAAAAACATGATAATAACCCTTAGAACAGATCCTAGACTAACCCCAAGGATCCCCATGGCCATACCTTCGCACGACGCACGAAAACCCAACGGATCTCCTCCCGGTTCGCGCGATCTCCTTCCTCGCTCCAAATCCACCGGATCTCCTCGTCGCGGAGCGCTCCAATGGACAGATCTTCGAGGTGTTGAGGTGGAGAACTCCCCTAGGGGCAGAAAGGGAGGTGTAGAGGTGGAACTCACCTAGGACCGGCTAGAGGAGGTGGAGGAGGAAGGGGAACAAGGTGGTGGCTAGGGGAGCAAGGGGGAGGCGCATGGGGGAACAAGGGAGGCGGCTAGGGTTAGTGGGAGGGGGGTGGGGCATAGGGGGCTGGGCAGCAGGTTTTGCTGCCCAATAACTCCTCCACATGGGCCAAATCTTCCCCACCTTCGGCCCACATTGGTCCCCCAAGGCCCGAGTTAGGTCCCCCAAGGCCCAAACTCCCCCGAAAGGCCCAAATTCTTCCCCAGAAAGGCCCAAACTCCCAGAAGAGGCCCAAAACATGATACAAAAGTCGTACTTTAATGCCGACGTCGAAAAAGTCTAATACCGTCATTCTGTAGTGTCACATTTATTCCAAGGATAACTCAGTGTGAACGCGAAGGAGCGCGATCCAATCAAAAACTTTTGGGTGTAAATCTATACTCACAACACAAACTAAACAAATTAGCCAAAACCAAATATTGGCACCAAAGATTCACGTCAGGTATGTGATGTGAAACCTAGCTATCTTCGGTTTTGCTGGGTTGCATTTTGGTGCGTTTTAGATTCGAGGTCGAATCCTGTTGAAGGGGGGAGAATGTGACACCACGGAGTGTCGTAACCTTATTTAATGAGCATGATGAGGTCAAAAACATTATGAAATATAGAATTGGAGGTTGAAACCATACGCTATAAGGTTTATTTGCGTTTCCGGGCTGTTTACGGGGATTTGGGCCTTTCCGGGGGAGTTTGGGCCTAAGAGAAGGGGTTGTGGGCTTTGGTGGGATGGAGTATGAGTCCATTTAGGATTAGGAGTCCTGTGTGGGCTGGTAAAAGGGCCTCCGCCTGCCCCTTATTGCGCCCCCCACCCAGCCTTGTGCGCCCCCACCACCCCCTTGTGCCCTAGCCGCCCCCACCTCCCTCTCCCTCTTGGCCGTGCACCCCCCCATTGCCCCTTTGCTCCCCACCTCTCCACCACCTCTCCTCCACCCCTTGCTGTCCTAGCGTAGCCTCTCCAGCCCTGCACCTCGAAGATCTGTCCATTGGAGCGAGGAGCGAGGAGCGATCTGGGAGGAGATCCGTTGGGCTTTCGTGCGTCGGGTGAAGGTATGGCCATGGGGATTCTTGGGGTTGGTCTAGGTACTGTTCTAAGGATCATTATCATGTTTTTAGATCAATTGGTGGTGCTGGAATTGAGTAGATGAGATGAAATCTAGAAGTTGCCACGTTCTCTGTTTCGGGCAGCATGAGCAGTCAACCTAAGGTTTGGGTTTTCGTCAATTTAGAGTCGGAATTTTGTTGTACGGCTGTTGAAGAAGTTGTAGGTAATTTCAACATCTTTCCTTGGGTATAAAGAACGTCCAATTCCGCCCAGCCGTTTGAAAGTTATGATCGTTTTACCGAACGTATTAAAATCTGTGACGTGATTTGAACAGATCACGGTTTTCTGTAGATTAAACCATTTTAGATTCCGAATCAGTCTTTCCAAATACTTAGAAAAAGTTAGGAAATTTCCTAAGCTATGCGAGGATGTACTCGTTTAATTGATTCGGAGTCTTAGAACCCGAGTTATTCCTTTTGGAAGGCTGCTGTCCCGACGGGACAAAACCTCTGTTTTTGGGATTTGCGAGTAGTTTGCGATGTTGGGGTAGAAGAGGGTTTGCTTACTGTTTTTTGGGCATGATTGTGAGTGTGTGGTACTCATGTACTGGTGGTGTGACCCCTGGAGTGCCTTTTACTTCTCGCCAATCCGTTGCCCGTGGTTGAGGCAAGTGTATTGTAATGGATAGCGGTTTGTAGGTTGCTAGTTGAGACTCGATGAAATTGATTATATGATATGATCACTTGCCATGCTTTAATGATTGCCAATGATATGATGAGTATTCTTATTATGTTATGATGCCATGTGTTAATGTACAAGTTAATTATGATGTTGGCATATTTGCATACATGGCATGTTACATGGCCTGGGCGGTGAGAAAGTCATAACTAGACCGGGGAAGGTCGGTGAGAAAGTTATGGCTATTCCGGAGAGCCAATGAGTAAGTCCTACATCATGATTCCATCCACCGCGGTGTTTGGAAGCGAGGAGTAGGCACCCTCCATCTTCGGGATGGAAGGGGGTAGAGGGTGCACACCGACGGGTGTGTACTCAACCATACTGGTATGAGTTTCCAAGGAGACATGAGCATAGCATCGCATTGTATACATAATGATGATGATAATGTTATATGATGATGAATGAGATGATTTACATGATGTGATTTGTTATAGACATGTAATTTTTCTTTTGAACCATTGCAATATACTTGCTGAGTGTTGAACTCACGCTTGTGTTTTCTTGTTGTTTTAGGTACCATGAGACCGGCATGCGGGGAAGGGAAGTAGTCACACTTCTACACGTAGTTTCACTCATTCGTCTCACAAAGTCATGCAATTGGGTTTTGGATAATAAACTAAGTGTGATGCGTATTGTTTTATGGTTTCGCTTTGCGTTATGAGCGTTTTATTGTTCGTTTGGCGCATGGAGAGATTGAATGCTTGGAATTAGACTTATATTGTTGTCAAGTCGTTAATTATTGCTATTTTAGTTGTCTCTCATATTGCCTTATATTGCTATGCTATTGTGTTTCCTTCAATTCATGTTAAATCAAAGGAGATGCTGCCGAAATATCGGTTTTTAGCATTAGTGCCTTTCCTGTAATTTACTTGTTTTTGTGGTATTTAGAGGTTGCTTAGTCTATGTTTGGTAGCATTCGGGCATATTAAATGCCAGGGTGTTACAGTTGGTATCAGAGCGGGCTGTAGGTCCTTGGAATATGTATTTTTAGTGTCATACCTTAGGTTATAACTAACATGTGATGTGGAATAACTTAGAAACATGGTTTAGGTTTTAAATAAAATTTTGTTATAGGATAGCAACATTAAAACTTGCAAAAGTGGTATAACTAATCTAAAATATGACACACTTGGTTGCACAGTAGGATGGGGCTTTGGTTCATCATTGCATTGCGCTTGATTATTTGATAAAGACTATGTCTATGATGATGTTTGATCTTTGTTCTTGATTATATGATGTTGTGCTTATATTTATGTGATTGGATGGTTGTCTGTCTGAAGCAGCCATGCCGAGGGGTAGAGGCCGTGGTCGCCGCGACCGTGGAGGCCAGGGGCGAGGTTCTCAGGGAGTTGCTGAGTTGGTAGCTGAGGGTAGCGCTTTGCTCAATGCTCATGGACTAGCGCAGGAGGAGCTACCGGCAGCACAGTCAGGGGCTGAGGTACCCACCGCCAATGCGGACTTAGTTCAGGCTCTACAAAGGGATGTTCAGGAACTGCGCCAGTTGTTGCGGGCAGCCCCTGCAGTTGTGCCACCCCCTGCAGCGGCCCCAATTGCTGCCCCCACTGTGCCGGAGCCGAGGATGAGTCTCCGGGAGTGGATGTCCCTCCGTCTTGACACTTTTGACGGAGCGGGCACGCTGATCCAGTCCGTAGATTGGCTGCGGTACATGGAGCGGCAGTTTGATGTCCTACAGTTGACCTCGGTCAAGAGGGCTCGCTTTGTGGCGTTTCAGCTGAAGGGCCAAGCTGATATCTAGTGGGAGGGGGTTCTGGCTGCTAGAGCCCCTGATCTTGGTCCGGTCACCTGGGAGGACTTTGTGGCTCGCTTTCGAGCCAAGTTCTACCCAGAGTCTTTCCTTGAGCGGATGGAGCATACTCTGACGACTCTTTCCCAGGGAAAGAGATCGGTGGTAGAGTATGAGTCGGAGTTCAACAGCGTGGTGCACTTCGTGCCGGCGGTAGCAGCCGACGATAGGGAGAAGGCGAGGAGGTTCCGTAGAGGCCTCAACCAGGAGTTCAGAGTTGTCATGGGAGCAACCGTCCCTCGTGACTTCTGCTCCGTGGTGGAGCAGGCGAAGGGCATGGAGCTCAAGTTGGAGCTCTCCTGGGATAGGCAAAACCCGGGTGGTTCAGGGGTTCCTGCGGCCCCAGGCGGGGGCCAGAAGAGGACCTTTGGTAGAGGAGGTGGGTCTTCTTAGCGACCCACATTCAAGAAGTTCAAGGGAGGACATGGCTCCTCCTCAGGGGCTAAGATGAGGCCGCCCCAGTCATCTTCCTCGCGAGCGGCTGTTCGTCATGTGCCCGGGCAGGGCATGATGTGTTTCAAGTGCGGTGGCGAGCACCGTGCTTCGGAGTGTGGTTGGACTGGAAGTTGCAATCACTGTGGCAAGCCTAGCTACATGGGACGAGTCTGCCGGATGAATCCTGGTAGCATCATCAAGTGGGAGATGGTGCCTTCTCCTCCCACTCCAGCGGCGTCTTCCAGAGGATCGGTGCACATGATGGCGGCTCCTGCTCCTCAGCCGCCCTTTGCATGGGCGCCAGCAGCAGCGTACTGGTGCCCGCAGCCGTCTGCTCCTCAGATGCCTCCTCCACCCCAAGCCTTGTTGTGGCATCAGCTGGGAGTCGGGGCTCCTACTGTCCTGGCGCCACCAGGAGTGTACGCCTTGCCGACCGCCGAGTCAGCCGGGCATCCAGAGGTGGTTTCAGGTACTCTGCTCGTGGATTCCGTTGATGCCTTTGTTCTGTTTGATTCCGGAGCATCCTATTCCTTTGTGTGGTCTGAGTTTGCAAGTAGGGCTAAGTTGGGAGTTCAGCGGATTTCTGAGTTTGTGTTAGTTAGTTCTCCTGGGGGTTTGATTGCTAGTTCTATGGTTTGCTCGGGTTGCACCATTGCCATTGATGATGAGGTTTTCTTTGCCAATCTTATGGTGATCCAATTGGCTCCTTTAGATGTCATTTTGGGCATGGACTGGTTGCAGCAGTACCATGCCAAGATCTGTTTCTTTTGGAGGATGGTTACCTTGCAGGCCCCGTCGGGGGTAGAGTTGATCTTTTAGGGTGGTATACCTTCCAGTTTCGTCTTTACTTTGGCTAGTCTGTTTTCTGGTCGCCATTTGAGGCAGTTGGGTTTCCTCATGGCTATGTCAGAAAAGCCATCTTCCTCAGTTTCCATTGAGGAAATTCCTGTAGTGAAGGAGTTTGTTGATGTGTTCCCTGACGAGTTTCCTGGTTTACCTCCTGTGAGGAATGTGGAGTTTCGTATTTATCTTGTTCCTGGTACTCGACCTATTTCTATCTCTCCATACCACTTGGCTCGTCCTTTTCAAGACGAGATGAAAAAGCAGTTGGAGGATCTGTTGGCCAAGGGCTTTATTCGGCGTAGCGTTTCGCCATGGAGAGCACCCGTCCTCTTCGTCTCGAAGAAGGATGGAAGTTGGTGTATGTGCATTGATTATCATGCTCTTAATCAAGTGACAGTCAAAAACAAGTATCCTTTGCCTCGCATTGAGGATCTGTTTGACCAACTGAAGCGAGCAAAGGTGTTCTCCAAGATTGATCTTCAGTCGGGGTACAATCAGATTCCCGTGAGGGAGCAGGACATTGAGAAGACTGCTTTCCCCACTAGGTATGGGCATTATAAATTTAAAGTTATGTCTTTTGGACTAACTAATGCTCCTGCTGTCTTTATGGAGGCGATGAACAGTATGCTACACAAGTACCTTGATGAGTTTGTGGTAGTGTTCATCGATGATATTCTTCTTTACTCTAAATCAGAAGAGGAGCATGAGCGGCACTTGAGGCTTGTGCTGAGCACATTGAGGGAGAATCAGTTCTTTGCTAAGCTGAAAAAGTGTGAATCTTGGATTTCAGAAGTGGGTTTTCTTGACCACATCATCAATTCAGAGGGCATATCTGTAGATCCGAGCAAAGTCTCAGCAGTTTTGGATTGGAAGAGGCCTTCCAATGTCAAAGAGGTGCGTAGTTTCCTTGGGTTTGCTGGCTACTATCGGCGTTTTGTGCAGGATTTCTCTATCATTGCCAAGCCACTTTCGCAGCTGACTCAGAAGGGGATAAAATTTCAGTGGACTGCAGAGTGTGAGCACAGTTTCTGCACTTTGAAGGAGAAGTTAGTGACTGCTCCTGTTCTTACCCTTCCTGAGCCTGGGAAGCGTTTCACTGTTTATTCGGATGCTTCTCGGTTGGGACTTGGTTGTGTTCTCATGCAAGATGGCAAGGTGATTGCTTATGCATCGAGGCAGCTGAAAATGCATGAGTAGAACTATCCGACACACGATCTTGAGCTAGCTGTTGTGGTGTTTGCATTGAACATATGGAGGCACTATCTGTACGGTGAGTCTTGTGATATTTTCACTTTTATTTATTCTTGCTTATCTTATCTTATTTTCCTAGTTGTTCTAAGTAATGTAATGCGCGCGGTACAAAGTTCGCGGTAGGGAACTTCTTTGAGTCATCGTATTTTTCTGTTCATACGAAAGAAATGAATATGTGATTTTCCAAATTGGAGAATCGAAATGAAGCCCTTTTTTGCTCAGTCTATCTGGACCCTTTTTGTATAATAGGAATTAATTAGAATATAATAGGTATTCCGCTGATCACAAGAGCCTCAAGTACCTCTTTACTCAGAAAGATTTGAACTTGAGGCAAAGGAGATGGCTAGAATTGATAAAGGATTATGACCTCACTATCCAGTACCATCCGGGTAAGGCAAATGTGGTGGCTGACGCTCTTAGTCGCAAGACAATGCCCGCTGTCATTGATTGTCTTGTTGCTGATTTTGAGCGAATGGGAGTCTCCTACTGCTTTGAGGGGACCGTGCAAGCTGAAACTCAATTGATTCTTGAGTCAGCGATTCCCGAGCGTGTGTAGGAGGCACAGCAACATGATCGTTTGCTCCAGCAGGTGAGGAAACGCCTTAAGGATGGTAAGTCTGGAGACTTTACCGTTGTTGATGTGGGAGCTTTGAGGTTTCAGGGTCGTCTGTGCATGCCTCAGAAATCCCAAGTGAAAGAGGATATTCTAAAGGAGGCTCATCGCACCCCGTACACGGTCCATCCTGGGGAAACCAAGATGTACAGGGATTTGAAAAAGAATTTCTGGTGGAAAAGGATGCGAGTGGATATTGCCAAGTATGTAGCGTTTTGTGGGATTTGTCAGAAGATCAAGGCTGAGCACAAGCGTGCTGCTGGTTTGTTGCAGCCATTGGAGATTCCTGTATGGCCTTGGGATGACATCTCCATGGATTTCGTGGTTGGCCTACCTCGTACTCCACGAGGGAAGGATGCTATTTGGGTCGTGGTTGACCGTCTCAGCAAGTCTGCGCATTTCATTCCTATCCGCACTACCAATTCAGCGAGCGAGTTGGCTCCCATCTATGTGCGGGAGATTGTGAGACTGCATGGTGTACCCAAGACCATTATTTCTGATCAGGATGCGAAGTTTGTCTCCATGTTTTGGGAGAGTTTACAGAGTGCTTTGGGTACACAGCTTCGCCTTAGTACCGCTTTCCACCCTCAGACAGATGGGCAGTCGGAGCGTACCATTCAGACTTTGGAGGACATGCTCAGGGCCTGTGTGTTGGCTTGGAAAGGTAGCTGGGAAGATTATTTGCCATTGAAAGAGTTTGCTTATAATAACAGTTATCATTCTAGCATCTGTGCTGCTCCTTATGAGGTACTGTATGGCTGGAAGTGCAAATCGTCGCTTTGTTGGGATCGCGTGGCGGAGGTACGGCAGAATCTTCTTGCAGCGCGGAGCAGACAAAAAAGCTATGCTGATGTTAGGAGGCGAGATTTGAAGTTTGAGGTGGGTGATAGCGTACTCTTGCGAGTATCTCTGTGACACTACGGAATGGTCTGACATTATTTAATGTGACTATTGAGGTCAAAACCATTATGAAATGTGAAATTTAGGTTAAGACCATACGTTATGAGGTTATTTTGTGTTTTGGGCCTTCCAGGAGGGAAAATGGGCCTTCCGGAGGACATTGGGCCTAGGGGAAAGGGTCGTGGGCCTTGGTGGGGAAGAGTTTGAGTCCATTTAGGAGTAGGAATCCTGGTTGGGGGCCTCCTCCACCCCTTTAGGTGCGCCCCATCCAGCCCCTTGCGCCCCCACTCCCATGCCCTAGCCGCCAACTCCCACCTCCCCTCTCCCTTGCTGCGCCTCCCCTCCCCTATTGCTCCCCATTGCTCCACCACCCCTCCACCACCCCTCCACCTCCCTTTATGCCCCTAGGAGAGTTCTCCACCTCAACACCACGAAGATCCATCCGTTGGAGCGCTCCGCGACGACGAGATCCGGCGGGATTGGAGCGAGGAGGGAGATCGCGCGAACCGGGAGGAGATCCGTTGGGTTTTTGTGCGTCGGGCGAAGGTATGGCCTTGGGAATCATTGGGGTTGGTCTAGGATCTTTTATAAGGGTGATTATAATGTTTTTAGATCAATTGGTGGTGCTGGAATTGAGTAGATTAGATGGAATCTTGAGTTTGCCACGTTCTCTGTTTCGGGCAGCATGAGCAGTCGAACTAGGGTTTGAGTTTTCGTCAATTTTGAGTCGGAATTTGGTCGTACGGCTCGTGAAGAAGTTGTAGGTAATTTCAATACCTTTCAGTGGGTATAAAGAACTTTAAATTCCGCCCAGCCGTTTGAATGTTATGCTTGTTTTACCGAACGTATTAAAATCTATGACGTGATTGGAACAGATCACGGTATTTTGTAGATTAAACAACTTTAGATTCAGAATCAGTATTTCCATATACTTAGAAAAAGTTAGGAAATTTCCTAAGCTACGCGAGGATGTACTCGTTTAATTGATTCGGAGTCCCAGAACTCAAGTTGTGCCTTTTGGAAGGCTGCTGTCCCGACGGGACAGAACCTTTGTTTTTGGGTTTTGCAAGTAGTTGGCAATGTCGGGGTAGAAGAGGGTTTGCATACTATTTTGTGGACATGATGGTGAGTGTGTGGTACCAATGTGCAGGTGGTGTGACCCCGGGAGTGCCTTCTACATCTCGCCAATCCGTCGCCCATGGTGGAGGCAAGTGTATTAGAATGGGTAGCGGGTTGTGGTTTGCTAGATTGGTTAAGATTGAAATTGAATATATGATATGTTCATATGCCATGCTTTAATGTTTGCCATTGATATGATGAATATGCTTATTATGTTACGATGCTATGTGTTAATGTACAAGTTATTTATGATGTTGGCATATTTGCATATATGGCATGATACATGGCCCGGGCGATGAGAAAGTCATAACTAGTCCGGGGAAGGTCGGTGAGAAAGTTATGACTATTCCGGAGAGCCATTGAGTAAGTCCTACATCGTGATTCCATCCACCGCAGTGAATGGAAGCGAGGAGTAGGCACCCTCCATCTTCGGGATGGAAGGGGGGAGAGGGTGCACACCGACGAGTGTGTACTCAATCATACCGGTATGAGTTTTCAGGAGATATGTGCATCGCATTGCATTGCATCATGTAAGGATGTTATATGAGGATGATTTATGATGATGTCGATGATATGCTTACGCTATGAATATGAGATGTGTATGATGTCGTATGTGAAAAGTGGTGATGAATGTATTGGAATGTATTTTCTTATTCCATTGCAATATACTTGCTGAGTGATGAACTCACGCTTGTGTTTATGTTGTTTTTCTTAGGTACCATGAAACCGGCATGCGGGAAAAAGCGTTTAGCTACACATCTACATGTAGCTCCACACAAATTAGACAGTGTTATCATTTGGAGTCATGATAATAAAAGTAATGCCATGAAACTTGGAGAATTGCTTAACCGTGTGCTCGGTCTTATTATTTGATTCGTTTAGCTCATGAAGTGGTTGAATGCTTTATCCTGGACTTATATTGTTGCTATGTCACCTGTTATTGCTGTTTTAGATGCTTTCCATTATGATATAACTTGTGATGCTTTGTTGTTGCTCCGAATCATGGAAAAACAAAGGAGATGCTGCCGAAATTTTTGGTATTAGCATTTGCTCCTTTTCTGTAATTTACTTGTAATTGTGGTATTTAGAGGTTGCTTAGTCTATGTTTGTTAGCATTCAGGCATATTAAATGCCGGGGTGTTACAGTTGGTATCAGAGCGGGCTGTTGGTCCTTGGAATGTGTATTTTTAGTGTCATGATATAGGGTACAACTAAAATGTGATGTGGAATAACTTAGAAACATGGCTTAGGTTTCAACTAAAATTTTGTTATAGGATAGCAACATTAAAACTTGCAAAAGTGGTATAACTAAATCTAAAATTTGACACATAATGGATGCACAGTAGGAAAGGGTATGGGTATCATTTCTTTACGCTTAAATGTTGTATTTAAGCTATGATGTTGAATGCTTCATTTGATAATGCATGTTACTATGTCTATGAGATAAATGATTGAATTGTTCTTGTTGTTGTGATAAAGTGGGGTTTTGGTGACGAAGGGTTTCGGCCACCTCTCTTATTTCATAGTAAGGGTGAGGTTTGACGGTGTGGCCGGTTAGCGCCATCACCGAAGAACTATTAACCCCTGTAGGAGAAGAGTGCTTACTTTTTCTATCGTAGATCGGGTATTTGACTGGAGACAAATAGAAGAGTTGATGGTGGTTTCCTTCGGATGCTTTTCACCGTTCCGACGGTCGGTTTTGGTTGGTCTTGTTTTTTTTTAGTCGATTGAAATCAAAAGAAAAGTGTTTGGTCTTGGAATTTCGCGGATTGTTCCATATGCGGTATGTGGTTTTGTCTTCCTTGGTTGAAGACGAAGAAGAAGAGTCTAGTGTTGCGCTTCTTTTGGTCGCCTTTCCAGCTTTGATGCTTAGTTTGTTGATTGCTTTATGGGGAGAAGCATTCAATTTATTCCTGTGTTTGTCTTTCTTCAAGGTCAAAAGAGTTATTGCGGCGTTATGCCAGACTTGGTTGTCAGGGCTGAAGTTCTGTGGCTTTATAGGAATAAATGGTGATTGATTTCATCATTCTACTGGTTTGAGAAATCATCTTTCAAAGCCTTCTTGTATTGTGAAAGTTTGGGGTTTGGTGTTAAGGTTTTATTTGAAATGGATTACTTGATCGCTTGGTTCCCTTTTAAGAAAAGTGTATTTCAACTATCTTCCTTTATGGGAGTCTTTGACATTGAAAAGTGTTTTGGAGAATTTCCTCTTGCATGATCAAGTTTGGGTTTGTCTCATTGCAACTTTGAGAGTCAAGCTTCTTTGTGAGATTTGGTTGAGTATTAAAAGAAAAGTGCTGCACATAAAGTAAGTATTCGTTTGACTGAAATTACTTGTCAAAGGTGAAAATTGTTGTTTAGCATGATACGTAGTATGTAACAATGTTGTGACACCACGGAGTGTCGAAACCTTATTTAATGTCCAGGATGAGGTTAAAAACATTAGGAAATATGGTATTGGAGGTTAAAACCATATGGTATGAGGTTTAATCGCGCTTCCGGGCCGTTTCCGGGAGTTTGGGCCTAAAAGAAGGGGTTGTGGGCTTTGCTGGGATGGAGTATGAATCCATTTAGGATTAGGAATCCTGTTTGGGCTGGTAAAAAGGGCCTCCCCCTGCCCTTGCTTGCGCCCCCACCACCCCTTGTGCGCCCCCACCCCCTTGGGTGCCCTAGCCGCCACCTTCCTCCCTCTCCCCCTTGTGGCCGTGCGCCCCTCCCCTTGCCCCCTTTGCTCCCCACCTCTCCACCACCTCTCCTCCACCCCCTTGCTACCCTAGGGTATCCTCCCCACCCCTGCACCTCGAGGATCCATCCGTTGGAGCGAGGAGTGAGGAGCGATCCGGGAGGAGATCTATTGGGTTTTTGTGCGTCGGGCGAAGGTATGGCCATGGGACTCCTTGGGGTTGGGCTAGGTAATGTTCTATGGATCAATATCATGTTTTTAGATTAATTGGTGGTGCTGGAATTGAGTAGATTGGATAAGATCTAGATGTTGCCACGTTCTCTGTTTTGGACATCATGAGCAGTTGGCCTAGGGTTTAGTTTTTCGCCAATTTAGAGTCCGAATTTGGTCGTCCGCCTGTTGAAGAAGTTGTAGATAATTTCAATATCTTTCAGTGGGTATAAAGAACGTTAATTCCGATCTGCCGTTTGAAAGTTATGGCTGTTTTACCGAGCGTGTTAAAATCTGTGACGTGATTGGAACAGATCACGGTATTCTGTAGATTAAACCACTTTAGAGTCCGAATCAGTCTTTCCTTATACTTATAAAAAGTTAGGAAATTTCCTAAGCTACGCAAGGATGTACTCGTTTAATTGATTCGGAGTCTTAGAACCCGAGTTATGCCTTTTGAAAGGCTGCTGTCCCGACGGGACAGAACCTCTGTTTTTGGGATTTGCGAGTAGTTTGCGATGTCGGGGTAGAAGAGGGTTTTCTTACTGTTTCGTGGGCATGATTGTGAGTGTGTGGTACTCATGTGCAGGTGGTGTGACCCCGGGAGTGCCTTCTACTTCTCGCCAATCCGTTGGCCGTGGTTGAGGCAAGTGTATTGTAATGGATAGCGGTTTGTAGGTTGCTAGTTGAGACTATATGAAATTGATTATATGATATGATCACATGCCATGCTTTAATGATTGCCAATGATACGATGAGTATGCTTATTATGTTATGATGCCATGTGTTAATGTACAAGTTAATTATGATGTTGGCATATTTGCATAAATGGCATGTTACATGGCCCGGGCGGTGAGAAAGTCATAACTAGTCCGGGGAAGGTTGGTGAGAAAGTTATGACTATTTCGGAGAGCCAATGAGTAAGTCCTAGATCGTGATTCCATCCACCGCGGTGTGGGGAAGCGAGGAGTAGGCACCCTCCATCTTCGGGATGGAAGGGGGGAGAGGGTGCACACTGACGGGTGTGTACTCAACCATACCGGTATGAGTTCCAAGGAGATATGAGCATCGCATCGCATTGCATACATAATGATGATGATAAGGATTTGTGAATGTGAATGAGATGATATAAATGATGTGAGTTGCTGTAGCCATGTAATTGTTTTTGTTTGAACCATTGCAATATGCTTGCTGAGTTTTGTACTCACGCTTGTGTTTTCTTGTTGTTTTAGGTACTATGAGACCGGCATGCGGGGAAGGGAAATAGTCACATTTCTGCACGTAGCTTCACTCATTTGATTCCACAAGTCATTCATTTAGTCTTTGATAATAAATTGCGTATGATGATTATTGCTTTAAGGTTTAGCTTTGCTATATGAGAGTCTTATTGTTCGTTTGACTCTTGGAGACATTAATGCTTGAAACTAGACTTACATGGTTGTTAAGTCGTTATTTATTGCTGTTTTAGTTGTCTTTCATATTGCCTTATATTGCTATGCTGTTGTTGCTCCTTCAAATCATGTTAAAACAAAGGAGATGCTGCCAAAATCTCGGGTTTTAGCATTTACTCCTTTGCTGTAATTTATCTTAATTCTTGGTATTTATATGTTGTTTAGCTTATGTTTGGTAGCATTCAGGAATATTAAATGCCGGGATGTTACAAATGTGGTTTATAGAAATGATGTACACCTTAGTTAATTTGCGAGTTGAATCAATTAAATGTAATTGTTACCTTTAGCTTAAGATTAAATGAACCTCTAGTGATGTAGAGTACCCCATAGTGGGAATGATTAAATGTGTTAATGTACATGCTTAGAATCTGTTGCTTTGCTTTAAACCGTGCTTATGACCCCCGATTATATTTAAAGTTTTAAACCCTGATGCATAGTTAGAACATTAAGATGATGTAGATTGCTGTTATTGTTAAAGAAACTTTGCTGGTTGTTTAAAGATGTTCTAATCTTACAGGTTAATAGAAAAATTTAATCATGTTGACTAGTGTCTTTAATTTGGAAGTTGATTAGAGTTGCTATTTATGTTGTTGCAAACTACTAGTATATTTTGCAGTATGCAGTTGTGTCTCTACAATGCTAGTTTTGATATCAATTGAGAAGACATAAGACTTATTGTTAATGATGTTGTTAAGAACATTGTGCTCATCTAACTTATTAAATCTAATCTAATAGTTGGAGTATGTTGTGTAGTGACAATTTTGTTGCAACCTATGTGTAAGGTAGCTAAAAGCAGTGTTGTTGATTGATGATTATGCAAAGAATTGATATTGTGCCTTGGTAGTGTTGTTAATTGTTGGAAACCATTGATCCAATAGAAGAAGAGTGTAAAACTGTGGTATTATGTCGAGTACTTATTGTGATGGGATGAACAATGGATAATAATCATGATGCAAGATTTTTATCTTAATGAATGCATATCTTAGAATCCTATTTACGAATTTTATCTTGTAGAGATATTACTTATTTGTTGAAGTCATTTTATTGATTGAACAAGTTTCAATTGTCAAGATTTTGATGTATGGATAGTATAAATTTGATAGGTTGACATGCTCAAGTAGCTGTTAAAGTACTATGTTTGAAATATAGAATACGTTGTTATATGATTTGGTGATCCGTGGGGATCATATCAATGTAGTCATGGTTGGGTGTCTTTGTGATAAGCATCTTAAACCTTAATTAAAAGTGTTGGGAATGGTAACCAGAGAAAGAAAGTAAGTGTAGTGGAATACAAGTTATGGTGGGGTTCATGCTGAGCTGGTGTTTAAAACCTTTTGAACTGGTGTGGTTGTTTGCCATTTTGGTTGAATGCCTTCGGTCAAGGTATTCCTTTTGTTGTGTTTCCGAGTTTCCCTAAAAACCCGTAGCTATTGTTGCCAATCTTTGGTTTTGGCTATTTTGTTTAATTTGTGTTATGTGTATGGTTTTACACCCAAAAGTCTTTGAGTGGATCGCGCTCCTTCGCGTTCGCACTGAATCATCTTTGGAGTAAATTTTAAAGGAAGCAGAAGGTCTTAGTGGGTTGTGTTGAAGATTCTTGAGATTTAATTTGTAACTCTTTTTGACGGGAGATGGATTTATTTGCATAATGTGTGTGATGTTTGCGAGTGCTTCAAAAAGGTGGATTTTATGAATGTTTTATAAAGTGATTTTTTTAGTGAGGTGTTCCCTTTTTGAAATGAGGTTCCCTCTCCTTGTAAAAAAATTTTGTGATGGTTGTGGGAGCAGATGCTCGACTTGAAATTTTGATGTTCTCTTCTAAAATGTTGAATTTGGATGAAATGCAATCTTTTACAAGTTCAGTTTTCAATTGATGTGGGATGTGATGCGACGTGGTGTTTTACTGTCAACTATGCTACCGTCATAGTCTATATGAATTTCCGCAACCTTCGATGTTAATTGTGTTTCCATCATGTGATACCGAGGAAGAAGTCTTTTGGTGGATGACTATTCGGTAGTGTTGTTACATGAAGAATGAATGGTGAAAAGGAAGCATGACATTGTTTATAGATGTTTAATGATGAAAGAGTCGATGAGCCAGGTCGGTGAGAAAGTCATATATGGATATATGACTAATCCGGAGTGCTCTTGAAAAGTGTGCATGCATGTCATAAATCGAGACTTCTATTTCTTTCTGGTATGTTGGTTGTGGTGTAGGAGATTTGTGTTTCCTTTGCATCTTAGCTTAGGAAAAATAAGATGAGTACTCTTTGGTTGTTGCCGGATTCTTTCCAAAGTGGCTTTTAGCGCTTTGGAGTTCGAGTTGTTGTATGTGGATCATTTTGGGTTCATGGGTTTTGGTTGACCTTACTCAATGATTGTACCCTTTGTTCTGATTCTTTGAAAGGAAGAATGCGAGGGCGAGACCTTCTAAGAAAGGAAAATTTAGTGTGGGTTGGTAATGACCTGAGATATTAGGCATTGCTAGTGGTTGATCGTAACTAGTTTGGAAGTGAAGAGTAAAGGAAGGTTGGGTATGACCCAATTCAAATTTTCTTGGAGAATTGTCATTGAGGTGTTCCTCGATAGGGTTGATCAAATTATTGGTGGACCACTTGGTGGTTGCTAGTAATTGCTTTCTGTTTTTGAACAGTAATGGATCTTTGGTCGCCGATCTTTGAGCGTGTTGTGCCAACCGAAGAGGAATGTTCGGTTGTTGTTGAATTTGCGGGTTTTCAGAACACTGGTCATAACGTAGGCTTCTCCTTTCGGTGGTAGTGGGGTGGGTGTTGGTCTTGTTGCAAAAGATCAGCATGTAACCCCGTTGTTTCGAGCAGTTAGTTATCATTAGAGCTATCAGTCTTTGATCTTTAGCTCCTTGCCTCTGAGTGATGGCTGGTGCGAATCGTAGGGGCTTCTAAGCGGGTTCTGAGGCGTGAAACATAACTCCCTTCGATTTGGTTGTTTGCGAAGTGGCGTGTCTCCGATTCCGGGTCGAATCCTGTTGAAAGGGGGAAGAATGTGACACTACGGAATGGTGTGACATTATTTAATGTGACTATTGAGGTCGAAAACATTATGAAATGTGAAATTTAGGTTAAGACCATATGTTATGAGGTTATTTTGTGTTTTGGGCCTTCCGGGAGGGAAAATGGGCCTTCCGGAGGACATTGGGCCTAGGGGAAAGGGTCGTGGGCCTTGGTGGGGAAGAGTTTGAGTCCATTTAGGAGTAGGAATCCTGGTTGGGGGCCTCCTCCACCCCTTTAGGTGCGCCCCATCCAGCCCCTTGCGCCCCCACTCCCATGCCCTAGCCGCCACCTCCCACCTCCCCTCTCCCTTGCTTGCGCCTCCCCTCCCCCATTGCTCCACCACCTCTCCACCACCCCTCCACCTCCCTTGCTGCCCCTAGGGGAGTTCTCCACCTCAACACCTCGAAGATCCATACGTTGGAGCGCTCCGCGACGAGGAGATCCGGCGGGATTGGAGCGATTAGGGAGATCGCGCGAACCAGGAGGAGATCCTTTGGGTTTTCGTGCGTCGGGCGAAGGTATGGCCATGGGAATCATTGGGGTTTGTCTAGGATCTGTTCTAAGGATGATTATCACGTTTTTAGATCAATTGGTGGTGCTGGAATTGAGTAGATTAGATGGAATCTTGAGTTTGCCACGTTCTCTGTTTCGGCCAGCATGAGCAGTCGACCTAGGTTTTGGGTTTTCGTCAATTTAGATTCCGAATTTGGTCGTACGGCTGTTGAAGAAGTTGTATGTAGTTTCAATACCTTTCAGTGGGTATAAAGAACTTTAAATACCGCCTAGCCGTTTGAAATATATGCTTGTTTTACCGAACGTATTAAAATCTGTGACTTGATTGCAATAGATCACGGTATTTTGTAGATTAAACAACTTTAGAGTCCGAATCAGTCTTTCCATATACTTAGAAAAAGTTAGGAAATTTCCTAAGCTATGTGATGATGTACTCGTTTAATTGATTCGGAGTCCCAGAACTCAAGTTGTGCCTTTTGGAAGGCTGCTGTCCCGACGGGACAGAACCTCTGTTTTTGGGTTTTGCGAGTAGTTGGCGATGTCGGGGCAGAAGAGGGCTTGCGTACTGTTTTGTGGACATGATTGTGAGTGTGTGGTCCCTATGTGCAGGTGGTGTGACCCCGGGAGTGCCTTCTACATCTCGCCAATCCGTCGCCCGTGGTTGAGGCAAGTGTATTGGAATGGGTAGCGGGTTGTGGTTTGCTAGATTGGTTGAGATTGAAATTGAATATATGATATGTTCATATGCCATGCTTTAATGTTTGCCATTGATATGATGAGTATGCTTATTATGTTACGATGCTATGTGTTAATGTACAAGTTATTTATGATGTTGGCATGTTTGCATACATGGCATGATACATTGCCCGGGCGGTGAGAATGTCTTAACTAGTCCGTAGAAGGTCGGTGAGAAAGTTATGACTATTCCGGAGAGCCATTGAGTAAGTCCTACATCGTGATTCCATCCACCGCGGTGAATGCAAGAGAGGAGTAGGCACCCTCCATCTTCGGGATGGAAAGGGGAGAGGGTGCACAACGACGGGTGTGTACTCAACCATACCGGTATGAGTTTCCAGAAGATATGTGCATCGCATTGCATTGCATTGCATTGCATCATGTGAGGATGTTATAAGAGGATGATTTATGATGATGTCAATGATATGCTTACACTATGAATATGAGATGTGTATGATGTCGTATGTGAAAAATGGTGATGAAGGTATTGGAATGTATTTTCTTATTCCATTGCAATATACTTGCTGAGTGATGAACTCACGCTTGTGTTTATGTTGTTTTTCTTAGGTACCATGAAACCGGCATGCGGGAAAAAGGGTTTAGCTACACATCTACACGTAGCTCCACACAAATTAAACAGTGTTATCATTTGGAGTCATAATAATAAAAGTAATGCCATGAAACGTGGAGAATTGCTTAACCGTGTGCTTGGTCTTATTATTTGATTCGTTTAGCTCATGAAGTGGTTGAATGCTTTATCCTGGACTTATATTGTTGCTATGTCACCTGTTATTGCTGTTTTAGATGCTTTCCATTATGATATAACTTGTGATGCTTTGTTGTTGCTCCGAATCATGGAAAAACAGAGGAGATGCTGCCGAATTTTTCGGTATTAGCATTTGCTCCTTTGCTGTAATTTACTTGTAATTGTGGTATTTAGAGGTTGCTTAGTCTATGTTTGGTAGCATTCAGGCATATTAAATGCCGCGGTGTTACAATCTCCCACCAAGGGTGTGGTTCGATTTGGCACCAAGGGAAAGCTCAGTCCGAGGTATGTTTGGCCATTTCCTATCATCGCCCGAGTTGGTAAGCTGGCCTATCGTCTGGAGCTACTGGAATCCATGCAAGGTGTGCATAATGTGTTCCATGTCTCGATGTTGAGGAAATACTTGCATGATCCGGAGGTGGTGGTTCCGTTAGAACCATTAGTGCTTGAGCAGGACCTCACCTTCGAGTCCTGTCCTGTGGAAATTCTAGGAACTTCGGAGCGAGTGATAAAGAATAGGACGCTCAAGTTTGTCAAAGTCTTGTGGTCACATCAGACCGAGACAGAAGCGACTTGGGAGCTTGAGTCTCGCATGCGCGAGAAGTATCCCGAGCTTTTCGCCTCAGGTATGTGATGTGAAACCTAGCTATCTTCGGTTTTGCTGGGTTGCGTTTTGGTGCGTTTTAGATTCGAGGTCGAATCTTGTTGAAGGGGGGAGAGTGTGACACCACAGAGTGTCGTAACCTTATTTAATGAGCATGATGATGTCAAAAACATTATGAAATATGGAATTGGAGGTTAAAACCATACATTATGAGGTTTATTTTCGTTTTCGGGGATTTGGGCCTTTCCGGGGGAGTTTGGGCCTAAGAGAATGTGTTGTGGGCTTTGGTGGGATAGAGTATGAGTCCATTTAGGATTAGGAGTCCTGTGTGGGCTGGTAAAAAGGCCTCCCCTGCCCCTTATTGCGCCCCCCACCCAGCCTTGTGCGCCCCCACCACCCCCTTGTGCCCTAGCTGCCCCACCTCCGTCTCCCTCTTGGCCGTGCGCCCCCCCATTGCCCCTTTGCTCCCCACCTCTCCACCACCTCTCCTCCACCCCTTGCTGCCCTAGGGTAGCCTCTCCAGCCCTGCACCTCGAAGATCCGTCCATTGGAGCGAAAAGCGAGGAGCGATCCGGGAGGAGATTGGGCTTTCGTGCGTCGGGTGAAGGTATGACCATGGGGATTCTTGGGGTTGGTCTAGGTACTGTTCTAAGGATCATAATCATGTTTTTAGATCAATTGGTGGTGCTGGAATTTTGTAGATTAGACGAAATCTAGAAGTTGCCACATTCTCTGTTTCGGGCAGCATGAACAGTCGACCTAGGGTTTGGGTTTTTGTCAATTTAGATTCGGAATTTTGTCGTACAGATGTTGAATAAGTTGTAGGTAATTTCAATATCTTTCCGTGGGTATAAAGAACGTCCAATTCCGCACAGCCGTTTGAAAGTTATGATCGTTTTACCGAACGTATTAAAATCTGTGACGTGATTGGAACAGATCACGGTAATCTGTAGATTAAACCATTTTAGAGTCCGAATAAGTCTTTCCATATACTTAGAAAAAGTTAGGAAATTTCCTAAGCTACGCGAGGATGTACTCGTTTAATTGATTCGGAGTTTTAGAACCCGAGTTATGCCTTTTGGAAGGCTGCTGTCCCGACGGGACAAAACCTCTGTTTTTGGGATTTGCGAGTAGTTTGCGATGTCGGGGTAGAAGAGGGTTTGCTTACTGTTTTGTGGGCATGATTGTGAGTGTGTGGTACTCATGTGCAGGTGGTGTGACCCCGGGAGTGCCTTCTACTTCTCGCCAATCCGTTGCCCGTGGTTGAGGCAAGTGTATTGTAATGGATAGCGGTTTGTAGGTTGCTAGTTGAGACTAGATGAAATTGATTATATGATATGATCACTTGCCATGCTTTAATGATTGCCAATGATATGATGAGTATGCTTATTATGTTATCATGCCATGTGTTAATGTACAAGTTAATTATGATGTTGGCATATTTGCATACATGGCATGTTACATGGCCCGGGTGGTGAGAAAGTCATAACTAGTCCGGGGAAGGTCGGTGAGAAAGTTATGACTATTTCGGAGAGCCAATGAGTAAGTCCTACATCGTGATTCCATCCACCGCGGTGTTTGGAAGCGAGGAGTAGGCACCCTCCATCTTCGGGATGGAAGGGGGGAGAGGGTGCACACCGACGGGTGTGTACTCAACCATACCGGTATGAGTTTCCAAGGAGACATGAGCATAGCATCGCATTGCATAAATAATGATGATGATAATGTTATATGATCATGAATAAGATGATTTACATGATGTGATTTGTTATAGACATGTAATTGTTCTTTTGTACCATTGCAATATACTTGCTGAGTGTTGAACTCACGCTTGTGTTTTCTTGTTGTTTTAGGTACCTTGAGACCGGCATGCGGGGAAGGGAAATAGTCACACTTCTACACGTAGTTTCACTCATTCGTCTCACAAAGTCATTCAATTGGGTTTTGGATAATAAACTAAGTGTGATGCGTATTGTTTTATGGTTTCGCTTTGCGTTATGTGCGTTTTATTGTTCGTTTGGCGCATGGAGACATTGAATGCTTGGAATTAGACTTATATTGTTGTCAAGTCGTTAATTATTGCTATTTTAGTCTACTCTCATATTGCCTTATATTGCTATGCTATTGTGTTTCCTTCAATTCATGTTAAAACAAAGGAGATGCTGCCTAAATATCGGTTTTTAGCATTAGTGCCTTTGCTGTAATTTACTTGTTTTTGTGGTATTTAGAGGTTGCTTAGTCTATGTATGGTAGCATTCGGGCATATTAAATGCCGGGGTGTTACACCCAACTCAACCCTCAAGGCCCAAAGTCCCCCGGAGAGGCCCAAACACCCGAAAACGGCCCAAAAACACGCTATAAAGTCATACCAAAATGTTGAATTCTAAAATGTCATATTCTGGGGTGTCATACAAACCATCCATCTTTCCAGACTCAAGTCATTTTGTGAAAGTCTAACCCTTGACTGTAATTCCCGAGCAATGTCCAATGCCGCGGACACGACTATTCGAATAGATTTTACACTCTGCAGAGGTTATGCACTTTACCCACAAGATACAGCCAAACACGACAAAGGCGAGTGTCCGTAACAAAATATTTCGGAAACTTTTAACAGCACAAGTGGGCCTCCCCGGTTATTGCACACTAACCCTTCCCTTAGCAAAGGCGAAGTCTAGGCCAATCAACCGTTAGATGGGTACCTGGCCGCAGCCCTGGTACGCTCCCCCGTACAACTACACAAAAGGTATAGTTGACACCCCAAGGTCCCATAGGTACGTTATTAGCAACTTAATCAACTAGGTCTATCCCATTACAGACCTGTGGTTGCACGTTTGACTCAGTTCAAAGGCTTGCAAGGTTAAGTCCTTAGGGTGACCAGGGCAAGACAACCCGAAAAACCAAATCAACTTCCCTGGTGCCAAACATGGCCCACCATATCATTCTTGCCACATGCCCCGGTCTAAATCTATTTATCAAAACCCCAGTTGATTACCATGCACCACGTGCCATTGATAACAACATCAATAACACATGACACCTCTCCAAAACATGTTCCATATGTCATTAATTCAAATTTAACATGTAATTATCCAAAATCATGTTGTGACTACGTGCTAGGTCTAAGCAATATACTACAACGGTCTAATTACCTATGTTGGCAATTTTTTAATAATGCCCAACTAAATAATCCACAACTAGGGTGACAAGGGTTCATGGCATACAATTATATATACATCAAGGTGTCATACAGCAATTAGGTATTTAACTAATCCCAGAATTAATCAACATAAATTCTAATTAAATTAGCATGCAATACTTTGAAACAACATAATTTCGAAAGAATGGGATCAACATGGTCAAAGCACAACTTGCCTTCAAAGAGTACTTGATCTTGGTCTTGAGCTGGCTCCTAGGTCAACACTTCTCCTTCGAAGCCCTCGGGTACTTCAACGTCTACTCATAAAGCGAGCAAATAGCAATAAATAAATAAAACAGTACATGCACATTGCTCAAAACCTCAAACAAAGTCCATAAACAGAAAGGGCATAATTTTACTAATTTTTAGAAATTAGAATCGCCCAAATCGGAGTTAAAATGCAAAAGTTATAATTATTTAAAGTTTAAAGAATCTATTAATTAAATAATAACAGAGAAAATTTCATATTCAAAAATTAATTAAAATTCATATTTAAGTAGATCTCAATTTTATAAAAATTTAGAAATTGGAGTCGTTCAATTCGGAGTTAAAACGCAAAAGTTATAAGCGTTTGAAGTTTGAAAATTCAAATAAATCATTAAACTGAATTAATTCATTTATTTATCTATTGAAAATCCGATTTATGACGTCAGCACGGGATTTGATTTTCCACCGAATTATATTTCTATTGAAAAATCGAATTATTGCGTCAGCCGGTCCGTGGACTCGATCCACGGCACGGGCCTGGTCCACCGTGGATCCGGTCCACGGGCGCACGTGTCTCTAACACGCGGGACCCACTGCTGACGTCAGCTGCTATAACGCGGTTCAACCCTAATCGTACGATCTAGATCTAACGACTGACATTAGATCTAGTACGGTGCAGTCTACGGCTACGTGGCTTAATCTAAGCCGTTGGATCTAGATCCAACGGTTGAGATCAGATCTAAAAACCCAAACGTGAAACTTACCACGGGTGACGTGGACGAATCTGGGCCTTTGGATCTTGATCGGATGGTTCACGGAGCTTGCGGGGTCGGCGATGTCCACGGCGGACCTGGCTGGCCGGAGACAGAGATGACGACCACCCGAACGGCGTTGCGAGCACGCTCTGGCAAAGTGGATGGTACCCTCCGACGCGGCTCGACACGGCGGTTCCGAATCTGGGCACCCACGCGGCGGAGGACGGCGGAAAACCGTGGCGGAGCACAAAACCAACTACGGTGAGCGATTGCGGCGCGGCTACGGCCGCTCGTGCTCAGGGACCTACGGCTACGGGTGCGCACGGAAAAGGCGGTCATAACACGGGTGGCGGCGCATTAAATAGCCCTCGACGTCCGTGATAATCGCGGAAAACGAGGCCCACACGCGCGCGGCGGCCGAATACGGCGGCGGCTCGGACTGGGTGATGTGGCTCCATCATGGCCGTCCACGTGGCATGATCAACGGCTCGGATTGCGCGGGGTGAACGGATCCGTTCTGATCCCCACGTGGGTGATGTGGACGCACGCAGGCCGTTGGATCTTGATCCAATGGTCGCGCGTTGGGGCTAGGTCGGGTTCGAGTCGTACTCAAGTCAATTCCAGAAAAATTCTGGAAAATACTTTGAGATATTTTGGACTCAAATAAAATATTTCGAACAAAAGTTTTATTTAAAACTTTTAATTCTTTAATTATTTCAAAAGGGAATAAATTCAAATTAAATCCAAATAAACTCCAGAAATTTCCAAAAATTCACAAAAGTGCAAAATAACATTAAAACTTATGAAAAGCAAAAATTGGGGTGTTACAAACCTCCCCCCTTAACAGAATCTCATCTCTGAGATTCAGGGCTAACTAAAGAATAGGTTCAGAAATTCTTTCTTCAAATCCTCCTCGCGCTCCCAAGTTGTTTCACTCTCTCTGTGGTTGGTCCATTGATCTCTGCAGAAATGTGTCGATTTATTTCTTGTCTCTCGATCCATGGTGTCCAGGATCTTTACAGGGTGCTCCTTGTAAGTCAGATCCTCCTGTAGTTCTATTGATTCTAACGGTGCCTGCTCATCTGGTACTCGAAGGCACTTTTTCAGTTGTGACACATGGAAGACATCATGCACACCTGCTAACGACTGCGGCAACTCCAACTGGTAAGCAACTTCGCCTCTGCGGCTCAAAATCTTAAATGGTCCAACATAACGTGGCGCGAGTTGCCCTTTGGCGTGGAATCTTTTAACTCCCTTGAGGGGTGTAACCCTAGGGTACACGAAATCCTCTGGTTCAAAGTTCAAGTCTCGGCGACGGTTGTCTGCGTAACTCTTCTATCTTGACTGAGCTATCTTCAGTCTTTCCCAGATCACGGCAATCTGCTCTTCGGCTTCTTGAAGAATGTCCGGCCCAAAGACACGGCGTTCACCTGTCTCATTCCAGTTCAACGGCGTCTGACAAGGTCGACCATACAGTGCCTCAAAAGGTGACATCTGTAGACTGGCCTGATAACTGTTATTGTAGCTGAACTCGGCATACGGCAGACTCTTCTCCCAAGAGGTTGCATAGGCCAATGCACAAGCTCTTAACATGTCCTCCAGAATCTGATTAACTCTTTCAGTCTGTCCATCCGTCTGCGGATGATATTCTCTACTGAAGTTCAAACGGGTCCCCATGGCTTCATGCAGCTTATTCCAGAATCTCAAGGTAAATTGGGTATCTCGGTCCGAAACAATCTTCTTCGGCACTCCGTGCAAACAAACGATCCTGGTCATGTACAACTCTGCTAATTTATCTCCCTAGTAAGTGGTCTTTACTGGGATGAAATGGGTGACCTTAGTCAAGCGTTCCACTATAACCCATATGGAGTCATAACCTCTTTGAGTTTTAGGCAAACCGGTAATGAAGTCCATTCCGATTTCCTCCCATTTCTACTCGAGTATCTTCAATGGTTGCAACAATCCTGCTGGTCTCTGATGCATTGCTTTGACTCTCTGGCATATGTCGCACAATGCAACATGCTCGGCGACTTCCCGCTTCATGCTTGGCCACCAGAATCTTTCCTTCAGGTCTTGGTACATTTTGGCACTTCCTGGGTGAATGGAATACTTGGAGTCATGGGCTTCCTCCAGAATCAACTGCTTCAGCTCCTTTTTGTTCGGCACACAGATGCGGTCCTTCATCCACAATGTGCCTTGCTCATCCAATGTAAAGTCTTTTGCCTTGCATTCATCCCTCTTGGACTTAATCCTGCGGATCTTGTCATCATCCTTCTGTCCTCCTCTGATCTGGTCCTCAAGAATAGGCTTTACCTCCAATGCGGCCAAGAATCCCTCGTGTACCACCTCAATCTGCATCTTTTGAAACTCCTTGCATAGTTCATCCTGACTCGTGGCTATTAACATATTCACGGTATGGCTCTTCCGACTCAAGGCGTCAGCCACCACGTTAGCCTTTCCGGGATGGTAATGGATTCCCACATTGTAATCCTTGATCAACTCTAACCATCTCCTCTGCCTCATGTTCAGGTCTGATTGGGTGAAGATGTATTTAAGACTCTTATGGTCCGTATACACTTCACATCTATTTCCAATCAGGTAGTGTCGCCACAACTTCAAGGCATGCACTACAGCTGCTAACTCTAAGTCATGCGTCAGATAATTCTCCTCATGCGGTCTCAACTATCTTGACGCATATGCAACAACCTTTCTGTTCTGCATCAACACACATCCAAGCCCTTGGCGCGATGCATCACAATAAATATCGAAGCTTTGATTGACGTCCGGTAGAACTAACACCGGGGCTGATGTTAATCGTTTCTTTAGTTCTTGAAAACCTTTCTCACCCTCCGGCGTCCATGCGAACTTCTTCTCCTTCTTCAACAATTGCGTAAGGGGTCTCGCAATCGTTGAAACGCCTTCGATGAAGCGGCGGTAATAACCTGCCATCCCAAGAAAATTCTGAATCTGGGTCACGGTCTTCGGCTGCTCCCAATGTAACACAGCTTCTACCTTGCTTGGATCAACAGCGACTCCTTCTGTGGTCATCACGTGTCCAACAAACTTCACCTTGTCTTTCCAAAAATCACACTTACTGAACTTGGCGAAGAGTTGTTGTTCTCTCAGCTTCTCCAAAACTCGCCTCAAGTGCTCTGCATGTTCATCCTTTGTCTTGGAGTAGACTAGGATGTCATATATGAACACAACAACAAACTTATCCAAATATTCCATCAAGACTTTATTCATCATATTCATGAAATAAGTTGGCGCATTCGTCAGACCAAAAGACATAACTGTAACTCGTAATGTCCGTATCTGGACGAGAATGCGGTCTTCGGAATATCCTCTGATCAGATCTTCAACTGGTGATATCCTGACCTCAAATCAATCTTGGAGAAAACTCCGGCTCCTCTCAACTGGTCAAACAGATCATCGATCCTGGGTAGCGGGTACTTGTTCTTCACGGTGACTTCATTGAGTGCACGGTTATCAATGCACATCCTGAAACTCCCGTTCTTCTTCTTGATGAACAGAATTGGCGCTCCCCACGGCGACGAACTCAGTCTAATAAATCCTTTTTCCTTCAGCTCCTCAAGCAGCTTCTTCATCTCTACTAACTCCTCGGTTGACATTCGGTAGGGTCTCTTCGCTATCGGTGCTGTAACAGGTACTAACTCAATCATGAATTCTATGTCCCTATCTAGCAGCATTTGTAACACCCCAAATTTTTGCTTCTTATGAATTTAATCAAGATTTGGCAATTTGGTGAATTTTTGGAATTTTCTGGAATTTATTTGGATTTATTTGGAATTTATTTGAATTTATTCCCTTTTGAAATAATTAACGAACTTAACTTTGCAAATAAAATTTTGTTGGAAATATTTTATTTAAGTCCAAAATGTTCCAGAATATTTTCCAAAATTTTTCTGGAATTTTTCTTAGTGTTTTGCTATTTTTAATGAATTAAATGAATTTTTGAGAATTATTTTGAATATTTAATCGCTGGAAAATGCGAGTTGGTTTGTACTGTTCATCCGACCGGACCCGAGTCCGAGGTAGACTCGAGTCCGACCCGAGCCAGCCGACCCGGTCGAACCCAGTCGCCTAACCCTAACCCTCTCGACTGTCCGATCAAGATCGAACGGCCGAGATTGAGCCACGTCGCCCGAACCCGAGCCCGACCCGAGCCAGCTAGCTCACCCGAGCCGGACCTGAGCCCAAACCATCGCACCGTTGGATCTTGATCCAACGGCTCACGCTGAGCCACGTCACCCAATCCGAATCCAATTCGGATTCCACCGCCGCAACGGAGTGGGCCTCGGTTTCCGCGCGTTTCACGGACGCCAAGGGCCCTATTTAATGCGCAGCCACCGCTGTCGTGTTGCCGACTTCCGTGCGCACCCGTAGCCCTAGCCCGCCGAGCTCAAGCCGCCGTGGTTGCGCCGCAATCTCTCGCCGTAGTTGGCCGTGCGTTCCGCCGCGGTTTTGCGCCGTTTCCGCCGCCGTTGAGCCCAGATCCGGAACCGCGAAGTCAAGCCGCGTCGGTGAGTACCACTCACTTCGCCGGAGAGGCCCCGCAATGCCGTCGGACGTGTCGCCATCCCCGACTCCGGTGACCTTGCTCCGTCGCGCGCCGTCGCCGTCGTTCGAGCTCCACCAACCGTCCGATCCAGATCCAAGGGCCCAGATCACGCCACGTCACCCCGGTGAGTTTCCACGTTGAAATTCCCAGATCTATTTCCAACCGTTGGATCTAGATCCAACGGCTTAGATTGTGCCACGTAGCCCAAACCGCACCGAGGTAGGATAGATCTAAACCGTTAGATCTAGATCGAACGGCTAGGGTTAGCCGCCTTGTAATTGTTAGATTGGATCTTGACCGTCCGATCAAGATCGAACGGTCCAGATCAGCCGAGTAGTTTTCCCACTGCGTTAAGCCAGATCCAATCTGGGCCGTTGATTTTCAAATCAACGGCCGAGATCTAGCCACGTGGCCGGGAGGCCGACCGTCATGATAGCGCCCGTGGCGTGGAGTGCGTGTCAGCGACACCGGGGCCAGCGTGTCGATGGGGCCTCTTGTCGATCGCGCGCCGATGTCGATCCAGGCCACGGCAGGCGAGCCCACTGTCGATGAGACGTGTGGGCCATGCGCCAGGTCCACGGTGGACCGAGCCGCGCCGTGCGCCGGGTCCATGGACCCGAGGCGATTTGGCGGCTCCTGATTGGTCCACGTGTCACTGCTGACGCAATAATTCAAATTCCGAAAAAGAAAATGATTTATTAATTCGAAATATTGATTTCAAAATTTGTTTCAAACTTTGAGTGTTTCAAATTTGTAAATTTGTATAAAATTGAGATCTACCTAATGATGAATTTTATTTAATTTTTGGACCAAATTTTTTCCGTGTAATATTATTTAATTGATTATTTAAACTTTAAATGCTTGTAACTTTTGCATTTAAACTCCGAATTTGACAATTCCAATTTCTAAAAAATTCATAAAATTATGCTCTCTCTGTTTATGAACTTTATTTTGATGTTTGGACACTTTTTGTCTACTGTTCATTTATTATTTGCTATTTGCACGCTTTACGAGTAGACATTGAAGTGCCTGAAGGCTTCGAGGGAGAAGTGTTGACCCAGGAGCCAGCTCAGGACCAAGAACAAGTACTTTTTGAAGGCAAGTTGTGCTTTGACCATGTTGATCCCATTTTCAAATTAAATTGGTTTAAACTATTGCATGCTAGTTTAATTAGAAAATGCTTTATTTAATTGAGGGAGGCTATGCCGCCGAGTTGTGGCGTATGCTTCAGTTTCTTGGAGGTTTTGAGAGGCCGCTCTACCGAGGGACTACACTCGTACAGGCAGGAGTGGTCATAGGATGGGACGTTAGGGTCACGGTGTATGCCCGAGAGAAGACAAAGTTCAGCCGCCCTTCCCACTTCACCGCCAGGAGGTCTACCTTTGAGATGGGAATCCAGGAGGTGTCGCGTCGAGCGATGCAGCAGATTGCCCGCACCTACTCCAGGGAGCTGGAAGGCACAGTGTTCCGTCACCTCCCACGCCAAGAGAGGCCGATAGAGGATGAGGATGCTACCGTCACTCACTTAGCCAGATTCGTCGCCGCCCAGGAAGAGCTGATCGACGACACAGTTCAAGAGTTGAAGAAGGTTCGTGAGCAGGTTGAGGAGGAGAAGAAGCACTTGGAGAATGCCCGTGAGTACGTCGCTTATGCTGCGGAAAGGATCGTAGAGCTGGAGACCGCACTGTATGGACAGGGCCCCGATCCAGTGTTGGAGTTAGAAGCCCCAGAGCCAGAGGAGGAACCAGAAGAGGCACCACCTGCACCCGCGCGACAGCCACAGCACCAGCCAGATCCAGAGCCAGAGGAGGACGCCGCGTCGTCAACCACAGCTGCAGTTGCAGGGCATGGCGATTGCTTCGCGCCTATGCCGCCGCACTCGCCGCGAGGAGGCAATGGAGGTTTTCTTGACGAGTGAGCGTAGGCGTTGAGGTTGAGACTCCTTCGTCGAGTCGCGTTATAGAATAAAGATTCACCCTTAGAGTCGATTTGGATTTTCAAAGCTTGCTGAGTGTGCAGTATGTGTTGCAAGGCCTTTAGGCATTGTAAGCGACCATACCAAGTTATTATTATTAATAATAAAGTTGGATTTTGAGTTACACTTTTTCCCCGCATAAGTTTCCCTACTACTTGTCTATTCTTGTTCCCTCTCATCTCTGAAACCTTGGAGCAATCGACAGATGGTGAACACCCGCGGAAATCTTGGAGGCAATGGAAGTGGTTCTCACCCAGCTGGGAACCCCAATGATGGAGCACCTACACCCCAACCAGCACCGCCAGTTGACATGCAGAATTTTGGAGCTTTTCTTACCGCCCAGACCCAGTTGATGCATGCAATGATGCAGCAGATGCAACAGATCACCGCTAACGCCACTGCTAATCAGAATAATCAAGTCAATAAGGGACAATGCCAGAATTCAAGGCTGTCAGAGTTCATGAGGACTCATCTACCCACTTTCTCCGGGAATGCCAATCCGTTGGAGGCCGGTGATTGATTAAGGTCAATTGAGAGGAAGCTACACATAGCTCAATGCATGGGAAATGAGAAGGTACTCTACGCTTCTCATCAGCTGGAAGGGACCGCCGCAGAATGGTGGTAGAATTTCTGCACCACGCGGGAGAACCCTCAGGACATCACTTGGGAGGAGTTTACCACCGCATTTCATCAGTATCACATGCTGGAAGGAATTATTGACCTCAAGAAGGAAGAGTTCAGAGCACTGAAGCAAGGTAACCAGCCGGTGGCCGAATACCTGAATAAGTTCACACAGCTTGCACGCTACACACCTGAGGATGTAGCGACAGATAAGGCCAAACAATCTCGCTTTTTGAAGGGACTTAACTCAGGACTGCAGGTGGGACTGATCACCCACACCTTTCCAGATTTCCAGGAACATGTGAACAAGGCGTTCATTCTTGAAGATAAGCGCAAGGAACTGGACGAGAACCGGAAGCGAAGGATGCAACAGCAGGGATCGCGTCAGGGAGCACAGCAACGCTTGAGAGTTGCGCCAAATCAGTTTTTCAGATTCCAGCTGCAGAATGCAATGAGGACGCCGTCACCAAAGACGCACCGGCCAATCAGAATTATCGACCCAGCTCGGCCCGAAACGCCGCTTTAGGCGATCAACGAGGGGCAGTGAGATCTTTGCTACACATGCAATGAGCCAGGGCACTTCTCCAACAATTGCCCTAAGAAGACAGCAGGAGTGACCCCAATCCGCTTCAATCTGGGATCCACACAAGCCAGGACGCCAGCACCAGGAGCAAACCGCGGGACAGCACAGCCAGGAGCAGCACCCCAGACCGTGGTGAGAGGCCGAGTCAACCATGTCACCACAGAGGCACTTCAGAATGTCACGGACGTCGTACTGGGTAAGTTACTTGTCAACTCAGTACCTGCAACAGTTTTGTTTGACTCTGGAGCTTCGGATTCGTTTGTTTCTCAAGGTTTTGCTGCTAAAAATGATTTGGCGATTGCAAGACTTAATTGCATGCTTTTAGTTCAAACCCCTGGTTCCGAACTCCGAACTAAAGTAGGATGTTCCGGGGTAAGAATATTAATAGATGGGATAGAGTTCCTATCGAACCTTATTATGTTGGAAACCCAAACCTTAGATGTTATTTTGGGAATGGACTGGTTATCCAAGCACAAGGCCATGCTAGATTGTGGGAGAAGGATTATCTCAGTTGAAAACCCATGTGGGAGGAAAGTGGAATTTCAAGCTACCGCTGTTAGAGATGGACAATTGATGGTTAACAGCGCAAAGGCGATCAGCATAGAAGATGTCACAGTAGTGAATGAGTACCCAGATATTTTTCCTGAAGATCTACCTGGAATGCCGCCAAACAGAGACATAGAGTTTGTGATAGAGTTTGTACCTGGTACAGCGCCGATAGCGAAGAGACCTTATCGGATGTCCACCGAGGAATTAGTAGAGACGAAGAAGCAGCTTGAAGAGTTGATGGAGAAAGGATTTATCAGACCGAGTTCATCGCCGTGGGGAGCGCCAGTTCTGTTTGTCAAGAAGAAGGACGGGAGTTTCAGGATGTGCATTGACTACCGTGCACTCAATGAAGTCACCGTGAAGAATAAGTACCTGCTACCCAGGATCGATGATCTGTTTGATCAGTTGAGAGGAGCCAGAGTTTTTGTAACACCCCGGCATCTAATACGCCTGAATGCTACCAAACATGGATTATGTAACATCTAAATACTACAAATAAAAGAAAATTACAGCAAAGGAACAATTGCTAGAACCGAAAATTTCGGCAGCATCTCCTTTGTTTAATCATGATCTCGAGCAATCATAATAGCATAGCAGAATATGACATAATATGAAACATCTAAAACAGCAATAATAAGCGACACTGAAGCAATATAAGTCCACTTTAAGCATCCCAAAGTCATCACTAGCCAAATGAAACGAATAACGCAATCCTAGCACACATCTAAACCATAAACATCAATTGTATCACATTAAGTTTATAGTCATGACTCCAAATGATTCCATTGTGGAATCAATTGCGTGAACTATGTGGAGATGTGTGACTATTCCCCTTTTCCCTCATGCCGATCTCAAGGTACTTAAAAACAACATAAAACACAAGCGTGAGTTCAAAACTCAGCAAAGTGTATTGTAATGGAAAAACAAAGATCAAATCAACAAACCATCATCACCAATCTCCAAAAGCACATCATAACACAACATGGTTAGCATTCCAAACATCTTTTAAGCATCCATGTATTCATCTCGTGAGCAACTCATAACATAAACATCATCATATACATATTTCATTAATGCAATGCAATGCACATGTCTCCTTGGAAACTCATACCGGTATGGTTGAGTGCACACCCGTCGGCATGCACCCTTTTCCCCCTTCCATCCCGAAGATGGAGGGTGCCTATCACTCGCTTCCATTCACCACGGTGGATGGAATCACGATGTAGGTCTTACTCAAGAATAGCCCTGGACTAGTCATAACAGTTCTCACCGACCCTCCCGGAATAGTTATGACTTATCTCACCGGCCGGCCATGAAAATATGCCATGTATGCAAAATGGACAACAACGTACACATGTATAGGAGTATTGCATATCATCACATGGCGTGTAATCCACTTATCAACAATAAGTACATTTAAATCATGGCATAATGGCTTCATATCAAGCAATACATGTAATTCATGGCAAGACAACATGTTATCTATTCCAAATACTATGAAGCACAACTAGCAACACATATAGCATACAATCCACACAACACACTTGCCTTCAATTTCGGGCAACGGAGTGACGAGAGGTTGAGGGCACTCCCGGAGGCACACCACCTGCAAACACGTGCCACACACTCAAATCTAGCCCATAAAATAGTACACATACATCCCACTACCCCGACTTCGCTTACAACTCCTAAAATCAGAAAACAGCAAATCTGTCCCTTCGGGACAGCAGCTTTTCAAAGGGCATAACTTCTGTTCTAAGAATCCAAATTGATTAAACGAGTACACCATCGCGAATCTTAGGAAATTTCCCAACTTTTTGTAGTTATAGGGAAAGACTAATTCGGACTCTAATGTTGTTTAATCTAACGTTGAACACGAACTGTCCCAATCTCGTCACAGATTTGACAGCGCTCGGTAAAACGGCCATATCTCCCAAACGGCTGGGCGGATTTTAACGTCCTAAAAGTCCGTACGGTCAGATTCAAACTCTAAATTGGCGAAATTACCTACAACTTCCTAAAAGTCCTAAAAGTCCGTACGGTCAGATTCAAACTCTAAATTGGCGAAATTACCTACAACTTCCTAAAAGTCCTAAAAGTCCGCACGGAAAGATAAGGAAATTATCTACAACTTCCTAAAAGTCCGTACGGTCAGATTCAAACTCTAAATTGGCGAAAACGCCTGCCCTAGTTCGGGTTCCCAATTTGCCCGAACCAAAACGCGAATACAACTCTAGTTTTCAACAAATCTACCCCATGGCAGCACCTCCCATGATCCAAAAACATGATAATCCACCACTACAGAGCATCTAATCAATCCCCAAAGGTTTCCCCCATTACCTTCTTGAAGAACCACGAATCGATCGCTCTCCTTCGCGCGTACTCCACCCGATCTCTCCCCACGCGACGTGGCCACCGGTTCTCCTCGTCGCGGATCCTCCTACCGGCGAGGGCAGCACCATGGCATGGCATGGCAGCGAGGGGGACGCAGCAAGGGCACGTGGTGGTGGGGGAGGAGGCGCAAGGAGGAGGGGTGGTGCGGCTTGGGGTGTGGAGGAAGAGGAGGAGGGGCTAGAGGGAGGAGGAGATGGGAGATGAGGGGATGGGGGCTGCGCAATGGAGGGGTGGGGGCTAGGGCAGCAGGGTGTGCTGCCCCCCCACTACTCCCACATGGGCCCAAGTGCCCCACCTCCGGCCCACGAATTCCCCCCAAGGCCCAAATCGACCTCGGAGAGGCCCGGAAGCCCGGAAACAGCCCGAAACGCGTTAAAACGTGAAATCTCAGGGTTTTAGTTGCAAAATCCCCAACCTATCCCATTTTACCACATTTTATAACCTATTATCACAAATTATAAAGTCTCGACATTCCATAGTATCACATTCTACCCCCCTTAACTGGATTCGACCTCGAATCTTACACGTCAACTCTAAAACCATGCCCACTGGGGACTCATCTTCTTTGCGAACTCAACACACCCATGCAAAGACTCAAACAGTAGCAACGACAACTCAATTCTCCAAATCCATCTATTAACAAGAGTGACTTGAGTTAGCTTAGCTAAGCACAACTTGACATGATTCCTCATTTACTTCAATCTCTATCATGATTCACAAACTCCGAATGACACAATCATCTTGAAACACATCCCTTTCTCATCATTAGTATTAAAACGGTCAACCGAGGTTCCAAACTTGAACCCCCCCAAAAAGACCATTTACGCAAAACCCCATCTCTTCCAATTATTTGACCCCTTTTCGCAAGGAATCAAAATTTACTAATGTCATCTTCGCTCATAGCCTACATCAACCATACTTTCCTTTCGACTGCCAACCACATTACACTTTTCATTCTATCCTCTCCCAGGCATAACGCACACCCAGGGACGTCTAGCTAAGACAATGTCCACGACAAAACATTTTACATCACAATTTCTATAACATTTGCTTCCACCCAACGATACTTTCAACCAAATTCAAACCACGACATCAACAACCTCCATCATCATCCACCCTCACTAATGTCCAGCACCTAGCCCAAGTTAGGACCGTAACTCACTACCAAATCTCAATTGGCACTTTTCCCAAGAGGATGTCGCCCTCACAAACCATTCACACAAACAACGAAGCCCACGAGTATAGCTCTTAGATTATACTCAACAATAACCCGAGGCCCTTCTTATTCTCGCTCCTATCAATAGTGCAAAGAAATGCGATTCTTTTGAATCCAAGTAGACCACATACAACAACTCGAACCTCAAAGCGCCACAAATCACTTTGGAAAGAACCCTGATAACATTGAAAGACCACCCTTTTGCTTTTCCTAAGTCAAGCCGCAAAGGAAAACTCAAATCTCCAATCAACGCGATACAATTCGCATCGGGGAGCACTCAAACAAATAAAGACTCCACACAATTCTCTTGACGGAAGTTCTCAACAACTAAAGACAACTCGACTCGCTTTCACCACAGCCAAAGTTTTCATTTTAACCAAAATCAACATCTTGGAAGAGAACTGCCACAAAAACTCTCGAAGAGAAAGGGAAACTCAAATCCCTTGCAAAACATAACCAAAATACCAGCATTTATCCATTCATTCCTTTTCATGCTAGAGAGCAATGGAAATCTCGATTCATAACACAAATGTGAATTCTTCAAGAGCACTCCGGATTAGTCATATGTCTCTATATGACTTTCTCACCGTCCTGGCTCAACAACTCTTTTATGCTTAAAAACGATGTCATGAATCTTTTTCACCATTTATTCGTCATGTAACCACGATACCCATTAACCATTCACAAAGAGACTTCATTCTCTTTGTCACATGATTGACCACCAACAACATCGATGGTTGCTCAAATTCGCATAAACTACGACGGCGTTAACCGAAAAATACCATATCGCATCACAACCCAACAACCATCAGACGCATGCGTGCAAAACATCGCATTTTAACCAAAGCCAATACCAGAAGATAGCATGAACTCTCAAATCAAACATCTACGCCTAATAACCGCTACCAATTCTCTTAAAGAGAAAGAAAACACATTCCCCCACAGGGAACACCTTACCAACAAAATCACTTATGAAACAATCGTAAGATTCACCTTTTTGAAGCAGCTACTTAAACACCACACACGTTTCCCAAATAAATCCAACTCTAGTCACGATAGAATTACACTTTAAGCGCTTAATTCCAGGGTTACCAAAGATAAATCAGTTCAACGCTAAAGAGAGCGTCCCACTCCAATGCTTTGGGTGTTAATCCATACTCATAGCATAGACTAATCAGATTAGCCCAAATCCAAAGATTGGCATGGTTCAATACCACACCACATTTGGAACCCATAAGCCGGTTACTTCAAATACTACTCTTTCATCCATATTTCCAATCATCGGAGTCAAGTTTGTAACTTGACAAAATGCCACTTAATCAGGGAAGATTTTATTGCACACTAATCAAGACGCCTAAACAAAGAGGCAGGCACTCCCAGAAAATTTATACATTCATTTGAATCCGTAAACCTTCAAAAGAAAGTTTGACTCAAATCCCACCATTACTCGCATTCCAATACTCTTAGCCAATACGGATGTCATAATCACCCAAATCCCGAGAAGTCCAACACTGTTGCACACAAGCTACAACATCACTTTTCACTGTTCATATAACCACAATTGATTATATTACCAACGAACCGTAGACCATATCTACCGTATGACAACCAACAAGGAGAACCACGTTCTCACAACTCCAGCACAATTAACTTATCAGTTAATCCAACATAAGACGCATATCAACAACTTCTTTTGGTCTACTAACCATGACGAACCATTATTCATGCAACTTATTACCCCAAGCGTAGCACACATCTCTTTACAATTATTCCAGCGTAATTAACAATTACCCTGGGTATAATCCCTAAGTCACATATTCCATATCACATGTTCATTCCACCAATAATTAATACTAACCATGCGACACGATCTCCACTAGACATCCCTCATAAATACGGATCCCAGACAGACATCTGTCAAGAATAATTCAACCTTTCCTACAATCATTCCATATATCCTCATTAATTGATTACACGTATTTTAAGTCATATTGTCGACGCACAATATTAACTGACCCACCAGCTACAATAGGCAGAATTTCACACCATCTTCTTGCTATAACAAGTTCATCAACCGAGACATTATATGCTAACTAATCTCAAACATCCATTAGATTCCATAACCCGCATCACTTTGCACACACCACTAATCAACTTTCACCTTGGATCACCTGACGTCTCGTTTAATCATCTCTTATCAACACAATATTTTAGTTTATCTTTAAACAAACAACAAATTCACTTTAACCGAACCACCAGCTCATATCATCCGAAAACTCTAACTTCTCGTCATACACTTAACTTCTTAAACATCCGCGTGAATCACGCACCCAACTCTTAAGGAAACCATAATTGCTCCAGAAAAGAACAACACCCAAAACACCTTTCCTTCCGGAAAGCTCAACCATAAATCACAAGAGAAGTCAACTCTTAAATTCACAAATGCAGACATGCAACTACTCCACAACTCTCGAGATCAACAACTTCCGCGAAGGAAGATGGTTGCAAGAGGGAAAACCCGGCGATTAACCAAATTTTTTTTTTCAGATAAGGCCATAACCCCAAACTTCAAACTTTCACGAAACAAATGGTTTTTTTTCAAAGATGAATTCCCAAGCAAGTCATCATTGCAATCAAACACCACTTAGGCCCCAACAACAAGATCTGGCACAACACCGCAATAACTCTTTTAAACCTCGAAAAAAGACAAACACAAGAATAAATTGAAAACTTTCTCCGTAAAGCAACCGATCAACCACATCCTTTCCGACAAAACCTTAACACCTAAATCCATGCGACTTCGATTTTTCATCGGAACTTCAATAACTTCTTTTCAAGTTGGAGAATGGTAACCCAAGAATCAATCTATAAGTTTCTCTACAAGGCAAACAACAAATCGGGCGTCAAAGCTAACAAGGCAACCAAAAGAGGCGCAACCCGAAATTCTTCTTTTGTCTTCAACCAAAGAAGACAAAACCAAAACCACCAAAAGAACTATCGGTGAGTATCCATAACCGAACACTTTTTCTTTTATTTCAACCAACCAAAAACCAACCAAAACCATTCGTCAAAACGGCAAGGGAAATTCGGAGGGTCATTCCACAACTCTACTACGCGACTCCAACCAACTACCCAATCTACGACAGAAAGGATAAGCACTCTCCCAACAGGAGGTTAAAAGTCCATCGGTGATGGCACTAACCGGCCACACCGTCAAACCCAACATTACTACAAACAACAGAAGGTGACCGAAACCCTTTCGGCACCACAACCCACAAAATCTCAAATGTATCAACACAATCAATTCTTTCATAAACATAGCAACATATATTATCAAATGTAACATTCAACATCAAAGCTTAAATACAACATTTAAGCGTAAAGCAACGGTACCCATACCCATTCCTACTGTGCAACAGAGTGTGTCAAGTTTTAAATTAATTATTCCACTTACACAAGTTTTAATGTTGCTATCCTATGGCAAAGTTTTAAGTAAAACCTAAGCCATGTTTCTAGGTTATCCCACTTCATATTTTAGTTGAACCAATAATATGACACTAAATACACATTCCAGGGACCTACAACCTGGCTCTGATACCAACTGTAACACCCCGGCATCTAATACGCCTGAACGCTACCAAAAATGTATTATGTAACATCTAAATACTACAAATAAAAGAAAATTACAGCAAAGGAACAATTGCTAGAACCGAAAATTTCGGCAGCATCTCCTTTGTTTAATCATGATCTCGAGCAATCATAATAGCATAGCAGAATATGACATAATATGAAACATCTAAAACAGCAATAATAAGCGACACGGAAGCAATATAAGTCCACTTTAAGCATCCCAAAGTCATCACTAGCCAAATGAAACGAATAAGGCAATCCTAGCACACATCTAAACCATAAACATCAATTGTATCACATTAAGTTTATTGTCATGACTCCAAATGATTCCATTGTGGAATCAATTGTGTGAACTACGTGGAGATGTGTGACTATTCCCCTTTTCCCTCATGCCGATCTCAAGGTACCTAAAAACAACATAAAACACAAGCGTGAGTTCAAAACTCAGCAAAGTGTATTGTAATGGAAAAACAAAGATCAAGTCAACAAACCATCATCACCAATCTCCAAAAGCACATCATAACACAACATGGTTAGCATTCCAAACATCTTTTAAGCATCCATGTATTCATCTCGTGAGCAACTCATAACATAAACATCATCATATACATATTTCATTAATGCAATGCAATGCACATGTCTCCTTGGAAACTCATACCGGTATGGTTGAGTGCACACCCGTCGGCATGCACCCTTTTCCCCCTTCCATCCCGAAGATGGAGGGTGCCTATCACTCGCTTCCATTCACCACGGTGGATGGAATCACGATGTAGGTCTTACTCAAGAATAGCCCTGGACTAGTCATAACGGTTCTCACCGACCCTCCCAGAATAGTTATGACTTATCTCACCGGCCGGCCATGAAAATATGCCATGTATGCAAAATGGACAACAACGTACACATGTATAGGAGTATTGCATATCATCACATGGCGTGTAATCCGCTTATCAACAATAAGTACATTTAAATCATGGCATAATGGCTTCATATCAAGCAATACATGTAATTCATGGCAAGACAACATGTTATCTATTCCAAATACTATGAAGCACAACTAGCAACACATATAGCATACAATCCACACAACACACTTGCCTTCAATTTCGGGCAACGGAGTGACGAGAGGTTGAGGGCACTCCCGGAGGCACACCACCTGCAAACACGTGCCACACACTCAAATCAAGCCCATAAAACAGTACACATACATCCCACTACCCCGACTTCGCTTACAACTCCTAAAATCAGAAAACAGCAAATCTGTCCATTCGGGACAGCAGCCTTCCAAAGGGCATAACTTCTGTTCTAAGACTCCAAATTGATTAACGAGTACACCATCGCGAAGCTTAGGAAATTTCCCAACTTTTTCTAGTTATAGGGAAAGACTAATTCGGACTCTAATGTTGTTTAATCTAACGTTGAACACGAACTGTCCCAATCTCGTCACAGATTTGACAGCGCTCAGTAAAACGGCCATATCTCCCAAACGGCTGGGCGGATTTTAACGTTCTTTATATGTACGGAAAGATAAGGAAATTATCTACAACTTCCTAAAAGTCCGTACGGTCAGATTCAAATTCGAAATTGGCGAAAACGCCTGCCCTAGTTCGGGTTCCCAATCTGCCCGAACCAAAACGCGAATACAACTCTAGTTTTCAACAAATCTACCCCATGGCAGCACCTCCCATGATCCAAAAACATGATAATCCACCACTACACAGCATCTAATCAATCTCCAAAGGTTTCCCCCATTACCTTCTTGAAGAACCACGAATCGATCGCTCTCCTTCGCGCGTACTCCACCCGATCTCTCCCCACGCGACGTGTCCACCGGTTCTCCTCATCGCGGATCCTCCTACCGGCGAGGGCAGCACCATGGCGTGGCATGGCAGCGAGGGGGACGCAGCAAGGGCACGTGGTGGTGGGGGAGGAGGCGCAAGGAGGAGGGGTGGTGCGGCTTGGGGTGTGGAGGAAGAGGAGGGGCTAGAGGGAGGAGGAGATGGGAGATGAGGGGATGGGGGCTGCGCAATGGAGGGGTGGGGGCTAGGGCAGCAGGGTGTGCTGCCCCCCCACTACTCCCACATGGGCCCAAGTGCCCCACCTCCGGCCCACGAATTCCCCCCAAGGCCCAAATCGACCTCGGAGAGGCCCGGAAACAGGAAACAACCGAAAGCAGCGTTAAAACGTGAAATCTCAGGGTTTTAGTTGCAAAATCCCCAACTATCCCATTTTACCACATTTTATAACCTATTATCACAAATTATAAAGTCTCGACATTCCATAGTATCACATTTTTCTCCAAGATTGATCTGACATCGAGATACCACCAGTTGAAGATCCGATCAGAGGATATTCCGAAGACCGCATTTTCGTCCAGATACAGACATTACGAGTTTACAGTTATGTCCTTCGGTTTGACGAATGCGCCAGCTTACTTCATGAATATGATGAATAAGGTGTTCATGGAATATCTGGACAAGTTTGTTGTCGTGTTCATAGATGACATTCTCATCTACTCCAAGACAAAGGAAGAACATGCAGAGCACTTGAGGCGAGTGTTGGAGAAGCTGAGGGAACAACAACTCTTCGCTAAATTTAGTAAGTGTGACTTTTGGAAGGACAAGGTGGAATTCCTCGGACATGTAATGACCGCAGAAGGAGTCGTCGTCGACCCAAGCAAGGTAGAAGCTGTGCTACACTGGAAGCAGCCGAAGACCGTAACCCAGATCCGGAGTTTCCTTGGAATGGCAGGTTACTACCGCCGTTTCATTGAAGGCTTTTCGACAATTGCGAGACCTCTCACGCAATTGCTGAAAAAGGAGAAGAAGTTCGCATGGACGCCGGAGTGCGAGAAGGGTTTTCAAGAGCTGAAGGAGTGATTGACATCAGCGCCGGTGTTGGTTCTACCGGATGTCAATCAAAGCTTTGATATTTATTGTGACGCATCGCGCCAAGGACTTGGATGTGTGCTGATGCAGAACGGAAGGGTCGTTGCCTATGCATCCAGGCAGTTGAGGCCACATGAGGAGAATTATCCAACGCATGACCTAGAGCTAGCTACCGTAGTTCATGCTTTGAAGTTGTGGTGTCACTATTTGATTGGAAACAGATGTGAAGTATAAACGGATCATAAGAGTCTTAAGTACATCTTCACCCAATCAGACCTGAACATGAGGCAGAGGAGATGGTTAGAGTTGATAAAGGATTATAACGTTGGAATCCATTACCATCCTGGAAAGGCCAACGTGGTGGCCGATGCTTTGAGTCGGAAAAGCCATACTATGAACATGTTGATAGCCACAAGTCAGGATGAGCTGTGTGAGGATTTCCATAGGATGAAGATTCAAGTCGTACCAGAAGGATTCTTGGCCGCATTAGAAGTGAAGTCCACTTTAGAGGATCGGATCCGAGGAGGACAGAAGGATGATGACAAGATCCGCAGGATCAAGTCCCAGATGGATGAAGGCAAGGCGAAAGACTTCAGATTGGACGAGCAAGGCACGTTATGGATGCAGAATCGAATCTGTGTGCCAAACCAGAAGGAACTGAAGCAGTTGATCTTAGAAGAAGCCCACGACTCCAAGTATTCAATTCATCCGGGAAGTGCCAAGATGTATCAGGATTTAAAAGAAAGATTCTGGTGGCCGAGCATGAAGCGTGAAGTTGCCGAACATGTTGCGTTGTGCGACATATGCCAGAGAGTCAAGGCAATGCTTCAGAAACCAGCAGGATTGCTAGAGCTGTTGAAAATACCTGAGTGGAAATGGGAAGAGATCGGAATGGACTTCATTACCGGTTTGCCAAAAACCCAGGGTGGATATGACTCCATATGGGTTATAGTAGACCGCTTGACTAAGGTCGCCCATTTTATTCCAGTAAAGACAACCTACTCGGGAGATAAGTTAGCCGAGTTGTACATGACCAGGATCGTCTGTCTGCACGGAGTGCCGAAGAAGATTGTATTAGAAAGAGGTACCCAGTTCACCTCGAGATTCTGGAATAAGCTGCATGAGGCCATGGGAACCCGTTTGAACTTTAGCACAGCATATCATCCGTAGACGGATGGGCAAACCGAAAGAGTTAATCAGATTCTAGAGGACATGCTACGAGCTTGTGCATTGGCTTATGCTACCTCATGGGATAAAAGTCTGCCGTATGCTGAGTTCAGCTACAATAACAGCTATCAGGCCAGTCTGCAGATGTTGCCATTTGAAGCACTATACGGTCGACCTTGTTGGACATCGTTGAACTGGAATGAGATAGGTGAACACCGTGTCTTCGGGTCGGACATTCTGCAAGAAGCTGAAGAGCAGATTGCCATGATCCGAGAAAGACTGAAGATAGTACAGTTAAGACAGAAGAGCTACGCCGATAACCATCACCGAGACCTGAGCTTTGAGCCGGAAGATTTCGTGTATCTCAGAGTTACACCTCTCAGAGGAGTTAAGAGATTCCATGCCAAAGGAAAACTCGCGTCACGATATGTTGGACCATTCAAGGTTCTCTATTGCAGAGGGGAAGTTACGTACCAGCTGGAGCTACCGCAATCACTAGCAGGAGTACATGACGTGTTCCACGTGTCTTAGCTGAAGAAGTGTCTCCGAGTACCTGAGGAACAGACACCACTAGAGTCAATCGAGCTACAGGAGGACCTGACTTACAAGGATCACCCTATCAAGATTCTGGACACCATGGATCGAGAAACGAGAAACAAGTCAACATGTTTCTGCAGAGTTCAATGGAGCAACCATGCGGAGAGTGAAGCAACTTGGGAGCGCGAGGAGGATTTGAAGAAAGAGTTTCCGAACCTATTCTTTAGTAAGCCCTGAATCTCGGGGACGAGATTCTGTTAAGGGGGGAGGTTTGTAACACCCCAAATTTTTGCTTCTTATGAATTTAATCAAGATTTGGGACTTTGGTCAATTTTTGGAATTTTCTGGAATTTATTTGAATTTATTCCCATTTGAAATAATTAAAGAACTTAACTTTGCAAATAAAATTTTGTTGGAAATATTTTATTTGAGTCCAAAATGTTCCAAAATTTTTCTGGAATTTTTCTGAGTGATTTGCTATTTTTAATGAATTAAATGAATTTCTGAGAATCGCTGGAAAATGCGAGTTGGTTTGTACTGTTCATCCGATCGGACCTAAATCCGAGTCAGACTCGAGTTCGACCCGAGCCAGCCGACCCGGTCGAACCCAGTCGCCTAACCCTAACCCTCTCGACCGTCCGATCAAAGATCGAACGGCCGAGATTGAGCCACGTCGCCCGAACCCGAGCCTGACCCGAGCCAGCCAGGTCGCCCGAGCCGGACCCGAGCCCAAACCCTCGCACCGTTGGATCTTGATCCAACGGCTCACGCTGAGCCACGTCACCCAATCCGAATCCAATTCGGATTCCGCCGCCGCAACGGAGTGGGCCTCGGTTTCCGCGCGTTTCACGGACGCCGAGGGCCCTATTTAATGCGCCGCCGCCGCTGTCGTGTTGCCGACTTCCGTGCGCACCCGTAGCCCGTCGAGCTCAAGCCGCCATGGTTGCGCCGCAATCGCTCGCCGTAGTTGGCCATGCGTTCCGCCGCGGTTTTGCGCCGTTTCCGCCGCCGTTGAGCCCAGATCTGGACCCGCGAGGTCAATCCGCGTCGATGAGTACCACTCACTTCACCGGAGAGGCCCCGCAACGCCGTCGGGCATATCGCCGTCCCCGTCTCCGGTGACCTTGCTTCGCCGCGCGCCGTCGCCGTCGTTCGAGCTCCACCAACCGTCCGATCCAGATCCAAGGGCCCAGATCGCGCCACGTCACCCCGGTGAGTTTCCACATTGAAATTCCCAATTCTATTTCCAACCGTTGGATCTAGATCCAACGGCTTAGATTGTGCCACGTAGCCTAAACCGCACCGAGCTAGGACAGATCTCAGCCGTTAGATCTAGATCGAACGGCTAGGGTTAGCCGCGTTGTAATTGTTAGATTGGATCTTGACCGTCCAATCAAGATCGAACGGTCCAGATCAGCCGAGTAGTTTTCCCACTGAGTTAAGCCAGATCCAATCTGGGCCGTTGATTTTCAAATCAACGGCCGAGATCTAGCCACGTGGCCGGGAGGCCGACCGTCGCGGTCAGCGCGGTCAGCGCCCGCATGTGGGTGCGTGTCTCTGACACGCGGGGCCCGCGTGTCAGTGTGGCCCGCTGTCAGTCGCGCCGCGCCGGCGTGAGTCCAGGCTGCTGACAGGGCAGACCCACCTGTCAGTGAGACGTGTGGGCCGTGCGCCAAGTCCACGGTGGACCGAGTCGCGCCGTGCGCCGGGTCCATGGACCCGAGGCGACGTGGCGGCTCCTGATTGGACCACGTGTCACTACTGACGCAATAATTCAATTTCCGAAAAAGAAAATGATTTATTAATTCGAAATATTGATTTCATAATTTGTTTCAAACTTCAAACGCTTATAACTTTTGCATTTTAACTCTGATTTGAGTGTTTAAAATTTCTAAATTTGTATATAATTGAGATCTACCTAATGATGAATTTTATTTAATTTTTGGACCAAAGTTTTTCTCTGTAATATTATTTAATTGATTATTTAAACTTTAAATGCTTGTAACTTTGGCATTTAAACTCCGAATTTGACGATTCCAATTTCTAAAAATTCATAAAATTATGCTCTCTCTGTTTATGAACTTTATTTGAATGTTTGGACACTTTTTGTCTACTATTCATTTATTATTTGCTATTTGCACGCTTTACGAGTAGACGTTGAAGTGCCCGAAGGCTTCGAGGGAGAAGTGTTGACCCAGGAGCCAGCTCAGGACCAAGAACAAGTACTTTTTGAAGGCAAGTTGTGCTTTGACCATGTTGATCCCATTTTAAACTTAAATTGGTTTAAACTATTGCATGCTAGTTTAATTAGAAAATGCTTTATTTAATTGTGGGAAATTAGATAAATGCCAAATTGTTGTATGACCCCTTGGTTAATTAAATATGTGCCATGACCCCCTTGTCACCCTAGTTGAGGATTAAATAGTTGGACACTACTAAATTGCCAACATGGGAATTTAGATCGTTGTAGTATATTGCTTAGACCTGCTACGTGCTCATGACATGGTTTTGGACAATCAAATGTTAATATTGACGTAATGATATATTGAACCTGTTTTGGAAAAGGTATCATCTGTTGTGATGTTGATGGCATGTGGTGCATGGTAATCAACTGGGGTTTGATAAATAGTTTTCGACCAGGGCATGTGGCAAGAATGATCGGGGTGGGCCAGTTGTGGCACCGGGGACGTTGTTTTGGTTCTTCGGGTAGTCTTGCCCTGGTCACCCTAAGGACTTAACCTTGCAATCCTTTGAACTGAGTCAAACGTGCAACCACATGTCTGTAATGGACAGACCTAATTGATTAAGTTGCTAATAACGTACCTGTGGGACCTCAGGATGTCAACTACACCCTTTGTGTAGTTGTACGGGGGAGCATACCGGGGCTGCGGCCAGGTACCCATCTAACGGTGGATTGGCCTAAACTTCGCCTTCGCTAAGGGAAGGGTTAGCGTGCAATCACCGAGGAGGACCACTTGTGCTGTTAGAAGTTTCTGAAAGACTCTGTTACAGACACTCGCCTTTGTGGTGTTTGGCTGTATCTTTTGGGTAGTGTGCATAACCTCTGCATAGTGTAAAATCTATTCGAATAGCCATGTCCGCGGTATTGGACATCGCTCGGGAATTACAGTCAAGGGTTAGACTTTCTTGAAAATAACTTGGTCTTGAAAGGTTGGGTTTGGTATAATAAGGATGTTGATGGAAGTGTGGATTAGAATTGGGAAAGTTGTTTATTAACCTTCTGAAAAAGTTATTGATCTTATAGTTGTTTTTACTGCTTTCGAAACTACTTACGATACTTGTTAAATGCTCTTTACTACAAATATACCTTGAGCCACTCCTTTGTATTAAGCCATGCATGTAGTATATTAGCTGCATTTTGTGCATGACTTGCTGAGTACCAAGTACTCACCCTTGCCGCAATACAACACTAGTTGAAGAAGAGTCTACACAAGCTTTGGAGGAGGAGCTCCCTGAGGAACCGACTAACTAGGGAGCGAGCCCAGTCAGTTGCCTGTGGTATACTGGATGGTGCCACGAAGTTATCTTATCATTCCGCTGCAGTTATCTCTCTTTTAATGAGTTTTCGCCCTGCGTGGCATATATTTGTAACTTGACATTAAGGTCGAGCAACCAGCTTGGTTAACTAATTAAGGTACCTTATTATTTCGTTGAGTATGATTGTGATATTTACCAATGTTGAGATTGTGTGCACTAGCGCATTCCTGGACTAGTGCTGAATAAACAAAGGGTCCGGATTTGCATATTCGGGTCCCGATAGCATTCCAGGCAAATCTTCAGGAAAAACATCAGGATACTCATTCACCACTAAAACATCTTCTATGCTGATTGCCTTCGTGCTGTTGACTATTAGTTGTCCATCTCGAACAGCGGTTGCCTGAAATTCCACTTTTCTTCCACATGGGCCTTCAACTGAGATAATCCTTCGCCCATAATCCAGCACGACCTTGTGCTTGGATAACCAGTCCATTCCCAAGATGACATCTAAGGTCTGGGTTTCCAATATAATAAGGTTCGCTAGGAACTCTACCACATCTATTAATATTCTTACCCCAAAACATCCTACTTTAGTTCAGAGTTCAGAACCAGGGGTTTGAACTAGAAGCATGCATTTAAGTCTTGTAATCTCCAAATCATTTTTAGCAGCAAAGCCTTGAGAAACAAACGAATGCGAAGCTCCAGAGTGAAACAAAATTGTTGCAGGTATTGAGTTAATAAGTAACTTACCCAGTACGACGTCCGTGGCATTCTGAAGTGCATCTGCGGTGGCATGGTTGACTCTGCCTCTCACCACGGTCTGGGGCGTGGATCCTGGCTGTGCTGTCCCTCAGTTTGCTCCTAGTGCAGGCGTCCTGGCTGGTGTGGGTCCCAGATTAAAGCAGACTGGGGTCACTCCTGCTATCTTCTTAGGGCAACTGTTGGAGAAGTGCCCTGGCTCGTTGCATGTGTAGCATCGTCTCACTGCTCCCTGTTGACTGCCCGAAGCGGCGTTTCTGGCTGGAGCTGGTGTCTGATAATTCTGGTTGATAGGTCTCGGTGCTGGCGACGGTGTCCTTGCTGCATTCTGCGGCTGGAATCTAAAAAACTGATTTGGCACAACCCTCAAACGTTGCTGCGCTCCCTGACGCGATCCCTGTTGTTGCATCCTGCGCTTCCGGTTCTCATCCAGTTCCTTGCGCTTGTCCTCAAGGATGAGCGCCTTGTTCATCAACTCTTGGAAATCATGAAAGGTGTGGGTAATCAATCCCACCTGCAGTCCAGAGTTCGTTCCCTTCAAGAAACGAGATTGTCTGGCCTTGTCCGTTGCTACGTCTTCCGGCGCGTAGCGTGCAAGCTGTGTGAACTTGTTCAGGTATTCAGCCACCGGTTGATTACTTTGCTTAAATGCCCTGAATTCTTCCTTCTTTTAGTCCATTATTCCTTCTGGCACATGATACTAGCGAAACGCAGTTGTGAATTCCTCCCATGTGATATCCTGTGGGTTCTTCCGCGTGGCGCAGAAGTTCTCCCACCATTCAGCTGCAGTCCCTTCTAGCTGGTGAGAGGCGTAGAGCACCCTCTCATTTCCCACACATTGGGTAATGTGCAACTTCCTCTCAATTGACCTTAACCAATCATCCGCCTCCAGTGGATTGGCGTTTCCAGAGAAGGTGGGCGGATGAGTCCTCATGAATTCGGACAACCTTGAGCCCTGACGCTGTCCTTGATTGACTTGATTAGCGGCGGCCTGAGCAGTGACGTGCTGCATTTGGTGCATCATGGCATGCATCAGCTGAGTCTGTGCAGCAAGAAAGGCTCCAAAGTTCTGCATGTCAACTAGCGGTGCTGGTTAGGGTGCATGTGCTCCATCATTGGGGTTCACTACGGGGCGAGAACCACTCCCGTTGCCTCCAAGGTTTCCGCGGGTGTTCACCATCTGTCGATTACTCCAAAGTTTCAGAGATGAGAGGGAAACAAGCATAGACAAGTAGTAGGGAAACTTATGCGGGGAAAAGATGTAACTCAAAATCTAAATTTATTAACTAATCAATAATAACTGGGTATGGTTGCTTACAATGCCTAGGGGCCTTGCAACACATACCGCACACTCAGCAAATAATGAAAATCCAAATCGACTAACACTGGAGTCTAGCGCCTCTAAGGGTGACTCTTTATTCTAATACGTGACTCGGCGAAGGAGTCTCAACTACAAAACCTATGCTCACTCATCGAGAAAACCTCCACTGCCTCCTTTTGGTGGATGCGGCGGCATAGGTGCGAAGCGATCACCATGCCCCACAGCGGCAGTTGTCGAAGAAATGGCATCATCCTCAGGCTCAGGCTCCGGCTGTGGCTCCTTGGGATCTGGCTCGTGCAGCTCCAGTACTGGCTCTGGCTCCTGTCCGTACAACGCCATTTCTAGCTCATCTATCCTTCGCAGAAGGTGAGACATATACTCCTGAACTTCCTGCAAACTTTTCTTCTCTTTCTGGACCTCCTCACGGGCCTTCTACAGCTCCTGCACCGTATCATCAAGTGCATCCTCTTAAGCGACGATGAACCTCGCCAAGTGTGTGATGGTGACATCTTCATCTTCAATTGGTTCCCGCTCGATCCTATTGTCTCGGCGTGGGTGGTGACGAAACACTATGCCTTCCAGCTCTCGGGAATAGGTGCGAGCAATGTGCCTCATAGCTCGGCGTGACACCTCCTGGATTCTCATCTTAAATGTAGACCTCCTGGCTGTGAAGTAGCATGGGCGACTGAACTTCGTCTTCTCTCGAGCGTACACTGTGATCTTGACATCCCATGCCGTGACCAGTCCAGCCTGCACTATGGTGCTCCCCTGGTAAAGTGGCCTCTCGAAACCTCCAAGTACCTGCAGCATACGCCACAACTCAGCGGCATAGCCTCCTGCACGCTCGGCGTTGTTGTTCTTCATCAACATCTGCCAAAAGACGCTCGCGTAAGAACTCAACATTTTAAAATCAAAGTGGGAGACAAAAAGAACTCAGCAAGGGGTATGAACAAGAAACAAGGGGATAAGTCGAGAATTCATTCATTATCTTGACAACTTTTAGCTTTAGAAAATAAGTTTTATCCTCACTACAGCCATTCTAACTATGGGTGAGCCTACAGTCAATATGGCTCTGATACCACCTCTATCGGGACCCGAATTGGCAAATCCGGACCCTCTGTGTATTCAGCACTAGTCCAGGATCACGCTAGTGCACACAGTCTCAACATCGGTAAATATCACAATCATACACACCGATAATAATAGAGTACTTTAATTAAGATAACCAAACTGGTTGCTCGACCTTATGGTCAAGTTACAAGAGTACGCCACAGAGGGCGAAAACTTATTTAAAGAGAATTAACTGCATCAGAATAAAATAGATTTAGTGGCACCATCCAGTATACCACAGGCAACTGACTGGGCTCGCTCCCTAGTTAGACGGCTCCTTCTGGTACTCTTCCTCCAAAGCTGGTGTCCACTCTTCTTCAACTGATGTTGTATTATGGCAAGGGTGAGTACTTGGTACTCAGCAAGTCATGCACAGAATGCAACCTAATATTCTACATGCATGGCTTATTACAAAGGATAGGCTAACAGGTTCATTTGGAGTAAAGTAGCATGAGTAAATACAATAATAGATTGTAAGTGGTAAAACAATAATGAATAGAGTACTTTTCACAATGATCTCACAAATACAACATTTTACGATCCTAGGCCCAATTCATCACTCCAAACCATCCATCTTTCCAGAGTCAAGTCATTTTGTGAAAGTCTAACCCTTAACTGTAATTCCCGAGCAATGTCCAATGCTGCAGACACGGCTATTCGAATAGATTTTACACTCTGCGGAGGTTATGCACTTTACCCACAGGATACAGCCAAACACTACAAAGGCGAGTGTCCGTAAAAAAATCTTTTGGAAACTTTTAACAGCACAAGTGGGCCTCCCCGGTTTTTGCACACTAACCCTTCCCTTAGCAAAGGCGAAGTCTAGGCCAATCAACCGTTAGATGGGTACCTGGCCGCAGCCCTGGTACGCTCCCCTGTACAACTACAGAAAAGGTATAGTTGACACCCCGAGGTCCCATAGGTACGTTATTAGCAACTTAATCAACTAGGTCCGTCTCATTACAGACTTGTGGTTGCACGTTTGACTCAGTTCAAAGGCTTGCAAGGTTAAGTCCTTAGGGTGACCAGGGAAAGACAACCCGAAGAACCAAATCAACTTCTCTGGTGCCAAACATGGCCAACCATATCATTCTTGCCACATGCCCCAGTCTAAATCCATTTATCAAAACCCAAGTTGATTACCATGCACCACGTGCCATTGATAACAACATCAATAACACATGACACCTCTCCAAAACATGTTCCATATGTCATTATGTCAAAGTTAACATGTAATTATCCAAAACCATGTTGTGACTACGTGGCAGATCTAAGCAATATACTACAACGGTCTAATTACCAATGTTGGCAATTTTTAATAATGTCCAACTAAATAATCCACAACTAGGGTGACAACGGTTCATGGCATACAGTTATATATACATCAAGGTGTCATACAGCAATTAGGTATTTAACTAATCCTAGAATTAATCAACATAAATTCTAATTAAATTAGCATGCAATACTTTGAAACAACATAATTTCGAAAGAATGGGATCAACATGGTCAAAGGACAACTTCCCTTCAAAGAGTACTTGATCTTGCTCTTGAGCTGGCTCCTGGGTCAACACTTCTCCTTCGAAGCCCTCGGGTACTTCAACGTCTACTGGTAAAGAGTGCAAATAACAATAAATAAATAAAACAGTACATGCACATTGCTCAAAACCTCAAACAAAGTCCATAAACAGAAAGGGCATAATTTTATGAATTTTTAGAAATTGGAATCGCCCAAATCGGAGTTAAAATGCAAAAGTTATAATTGTTTAAAGTTTAAAAAATATATTAATTAAATAATAATAGAGAAAATTTCATATTCAAAAATTAATTAAAATTCATATTTATGTAGATCTCAATTTTATAAAAATTTAGAAATTGGAGTCGTTCAATTCGGAGTTAAAATGCAAAAGTTATAAGCGTTTGAAGTTTGAAAATTCAAATAAATCATTAAACCGAATTAGTTCATTTTTTCTATTGAAAATCCGATTTATGACGTCGGTACGAGATTTGATTTTCCACCGAATTATTTTTCTATTGAAAAATTGAATTATTACGTCACCGATCCATGGACTCGGTCCACGGCCCGGGCCTGGTCCACCGTGGATCCGGTCCACGGGCACAAGTGTCTCTGACCAGCGGGACCCACTGCTGACGTCAGCACGGCTCGGCCGAGGATGGCTGACACGCGAGCCCCACATCACGTCAGCATGATGTCACAGATGATGTGATGGAGCTGTTGGGCCCGGCCCGACATCGCTGTTCGCTGCAGACGCCACGCTGCGTGACGCCGGGCCGACGCACGGCGCGTCGCATGGACCGCGTCGCTTCGGCTTTCGGCCACGCGGCGCAATCTAGGCCGTTGATTTGAAAATCGACGGTCCAGATCGGATATGGAAATTGCACGTTGTGGGCAACGTGGCTGATCAGGACTGTACGATTTAGATCGGACGGTCCAGATCCGATCAAGTTAACCACATCGTTGGTCGACGTGGCATGACCCGGGTGGCGACGCATGGCACGCTGAGTGCCATTCGATCTCAATCGAACGGTTGAGATTGTATCTATTGCTATAACGCGGTTCAACCCTAACCGTACGATCTAGATCTAACGGCTGACATTGGATCTAGCACGGTGCAGTCTACGGCTACATGGCTTAATATAAGCCGTTGGATCTAGATCCAACGGTTGAGATCAGATATAAAAACCAAAATGTGAAACTTACCACGGGTGACGTGGACGAATCTGGGCCTTTTGATCTTGATCGGACGGTTCACGGAGCTTGCGGGGTCGACGATGTCCACGGCAGAGCTGGCTGGCCGGAGACGGAGACGACGACCACCCGAATGGCGTTGCGAGCACGCTCTGGCGAAGTGGATGGTACCCTCCGACGCGGCTCGACACGGCGGTTCTGGATCTGGGCACCCACGCGGCGGAGGACGGCGGAAAATGGCGAAAACCGCGGTGGAGCACAAAACCAACTACGGCGAGCGATTGCGGCGCGGCTACGGCGGCTCGTGATCGGGGACCTAAGGCTACGGGTGCGCACGGAAAAGGCGATCACGACACGGGTGGCGGCGCATTAAATAGCCCCTCGACGTCCGTGATAATCGCAGAAAACGAGGCCCACACGCGCGCGGCAGTGGAATCCGGCGGTGGCTCGGACGGGGTGACGTGGCTCCATCATGGCTGTCCACGCGGCACGATCAACGGCTCGTATTGCGCGGGGCGAATGGATCCGATCCGATCCCCACGTGGGTGACGTGGACGTACGCGGGCCGTTGGATCTTGATCCATGGTCGTGCGATTGGGGCTAGGTCGGGTTCGAGTCGGACTCGGACTCGAGTTTGACTCGGGCTCGGTCGCTTGAACAGTAAAACCCACTCAACGATTAAATAGTTAAAATAATTCCTAGAAATTCAAATAATTCAAGAAAAATAGCAAATTAAGCACAAAAATTCCAGAAAAATTCTGAAAAATACTTTGAGATATTTTGGACTCAAATAAAATATTTCCAATAAAATTTTTATTTACAACTTTTAATTCTTTAATTATTTCAAAAGGGAATAAATTCAAATTAAATCCAAATAAATCCTAATAAACTCCAGAAAATTTCAAAAATTCACAAAAGTGCAAAATAACATTCAAACTTATGAAAAGAAAAAATTGGGGTGTTACATCCTACCACGCAAAGTGGGAGAATTGCCTAGCCTTTGTTGAATTCTCCTACAACAATAGCTATCAGACAAGTCTCTAGATGTCGCCATTCGAAGCACTTTATGAGAGAAAGTGCCGAACCCCTCTGTTCTGGTCTGAAGCTGGCCCTTCTGTGATCCAAGAGACTGAGGATCATGTCAAGTTGATTCGAGATTGGCCAAAAGATGCTCAGTCCATACATAAGAGCTATGATGACAATCATCACCGCGAGTTGAGTTTTGATGTGGACAATCTTGTCTATCTCAAAGTCTCAACATTGCGTGGCACCGGACTATTCCAGTTTCGTGGGAAGCTAGCACCGCGATACGTTGGCTCGTACCGCATTCTTGCGAAAAGAGGTGAAGTCGCATATCATTTGGAACTTCCACCTTAGTTTTCCGAGGTACACGACATATTCCATGTGTCGCAGCTGAAGAAATGTCTTTGAGCCCCCACAGAACTTACTCCTCTGGAAACGATTGATCTTTAGCCTGATCTGTCGTACTACGGGCATCCCATTAGCATACTTGATGAAGCCGAGCGTCATACTCGCAATCAAGTCATCAAGATACTCAAGGTCCAGTAGAGCAACCGCACCTAGTAGGAAGCCACCTGGGAGCGTGAAGACCGTCTTAAAGCAGAGTTTCCCTCCTTCTTCGCCGAGTCTAGCTAATCTCGAGGACGAGATTTCTCTAGGGGGGTGGGATTGTAACATCCAGATTTTGTAAGTAAGCTTAATAAAGCAAATTAAGTGTTAATAGTACTCTAATTTTTTTGGGGGGACCTTAATTTGGATTTATTCACTATCGAATCTCTTTTGTCATTTCGTTTGATCATTTTTTCCCGATTCGAAGCCGCGAGTTTGGATTTTGGTCAAAACTCGAAATCGAAGAAGTTGGACATAAAACCTAAGTCCCAAAACCTTCATAAGGGTCCCCCAAACCATTTCCAAAAGACCCCGAGTCAATTGGCTAAGCGTCATTGCGAAATCTACAAATCTTAGGACTTTAAGCTACTGGAGCGGTAGTACCGCAGCCATAAGCCTAGTATCGCCAGTAGAAGCGAAGATGCGTCTGCTGGCGTTACATCGGATCCTGCCAGTATTTGTAACACCACAACTTTTGCTTTTATTATATTTAAAGTGTTTTTGTGAATTTTTGGAATTTTCTGGAATTTATTTGGATTTAATTTGAATTTATTTCCTTTCAAGATAATTAAATAATTAAAAGTTTCAAATAAATTTTTATTGGATATATTTTATTTGAGTCCAAAATGTCTCAAAGTATTTACCAGAATTTTGCTATTTTTCCTGATTTATTTGAATTTCTAGAACTTATTTTGAATATTTAATCGCTGGAAAAGAAACTGACTCCGTTGGTTTCTGTTCAACCGACCGAGTCGCGTTAGAGTCCAACCCGAATGCGAAACCCTAACCCTACTCGGTCCCGACCGTTGGATCAGATCCAACGGCCAAAACCGAGCCGCGTTGTGTGCGCACGGCAGGCGTCCGATCCGTGCTGAGTGGACGCACCGGATTGCGCTACGTCGCACCGCCATGGTCTCCGATTCGAGCTCGGACAGCGCCGTCGTGTGGGCCTAGGGCTCCGGATATTGCGCGCACGCCGAGGCCATTTATGGCGTGAATCATCGCCCGAGGATCGCCATTTGCTTGCACACCTTTTGCCCTAGTTTTCCATGCCCGAGCCACCGCCGTCTTCCCGCAATATCTCACCGAAGTTCGCGAAGCACCGCCACGGATACTTCCTCTTCCCCGGTGCCGTTGGCCCTTCTCCGCCATGTTGGACCCCGGATCCAGAACCGTTGTGACGAGGGGCGCACGTGGGGGTCATCCACTTCGCCGGGAACGCACGGGAACGCCGTCACTTGGGTCGTCGTCCTCAGCTCCGGTGACTGCAAACCGCCGCACCACCATCATCGCCCTTGAGCTTCGGTAGCCGTGCGATCTTCATCGCACAGACAAGGTTAGTCCACGTGTGTCCTCCCCTATACCGTAGATCCAAATCGATTCAGGCCGTTTGATCTAGCTTCAATGGATCATATTAGATCTAGACCCATTTTTGGCCGTTAGATCCGTAGCGAGCGGCTCAGATTGTAACACCCTGGCAACTAGTATGCCCAAATGCTACCAAACATAGACTAAACAACATCTAAATACCACAAATTAAAGTAAATTACAGCAAAGGAGTAAATGCTAAAACCGAAAATTTCGGCAGCATCTCCTTTGTTTTTCCATGAATTGAAGCAACAACAATATGATCACAGGATATAGTATAAAGAATGACATATAAATCATCAATAACAAGGGTTCTAGCAATAGTATAAGCCTAGAGTAATGATTCCAACCATCTCATAAGCCAAACGAAGTAAATGAGGAAACCAAGCACACAAATTAACCATTGCACCAAGTTGCATGGCACTAATCTTATTATCATGACCCAAATGAATAAATTGTCTATAAGTTTGGAGCTACGTGTAGATGTGTAGCTAATGCCCTTTCCCGTATGCCGGTTTCATGGTACCTAAAAACAACATAAAACACAAGCGTGAGTTCAACACTCAACAAGTATATTGCAATGGGTCATACAGAACAATTCAATATTATCATCACTACATAACAAACTTAACATCATGATTAAGTCATACTTCATATGCAACATCATATTCATATCTCAATCTCATTGAAATCATTTCATCATCATCATCATCATCATGTATGTAATGCAATGCAATGCAATGCACATGTCTCCTCGACGCAAATACCGGTATTGCCGAGTGCACACCCGTCGGCGTGCACCCACGTCCCCCTTCCATCCCGTAGATGGAGGGTGCCTACTCCTCGCTTCCACTCACCGTGTGGATGGAATCATGAGGTAGGTCTTACATCTATGGCGCTCCGGATTAGTCATAACTTTCTCACCAACCTTACCGGAATAGTTATGACGTTCTCACCGACCGGGCCAAGTTTCATGCCATGTATGCAACATATGCCATAATCATTAACCATAAACCATCGCATAGCATCTTAACATACCCTTTTTATCATATCATGGCAAATACTAAGCATGGCAAGATAGCATAACATGGAAACAATTGCATCTAGTCAAGACAAGCAAATAAACAAACATGCTACCCATCCCAATACACTTGCCTTAACCTCGGGCAACGGATTGGCAGGATGAGGAGGACACTCCCGGGGTCACACCACCTGCACATAGATGCCACACAATCACAACATGCCCACAAAATAGTATGCCATTGCCCATCTACCCCGATATCGCAAACTACTCCCGAAAACGAAAAACAGAGAATCTGTCCCCCTCCCTCCTCCCCCCCCCCGGGACAGCAGATTTCAAACTATCATAACTTTAGATCTAGGACTCCGAATCGATTAAACGAGTACATCCTCGCATATATTAGGAAATTTCCTAACTTTTTCTAAGTATATGATTCAGAATCTAAAGTTGTTTAATATACAAAACACTACGTTCTGTCCTAACTACGTCATAGATTTGAACATGCTCAGTAAATCGAGCATAACTTTCAAACGGCTGGGCAGAATTAGACGCTCTTTATGTCCACTGAAAGTTATTGAAGTTATCTACAACTTCTTCAATAGGCGCATGACCAAATTCCCTAGGTCGACTGCACAATCTGCCCGAAGCAGAGAACGTGGCAAACTCTAGTTTTCATCTAATGTACCCAATTACAGCACCACCACTTGATCTAAAAGCATCCAATTACCCTCTATCACAGCCCCTAGACCAACCCCAAGGATTCCCCTAGCCATACCTTTGCCCGACGAACGATGTACCGACGAATCTCCTCCCGGTTCACGCGATCTCCTTCCTCGCTCCAAATCCACCGGATCTCCTCGTCGCGGGGCTCCCCAAAGGATGGATCAACAGAATGGTAAGGTGGGTATCTCCTCTAGGGCAGCAAGGGGGGGTGGAGAGGGGAGGGGAGAGGTGGTGGCGCATGGGGGGCTAGGGGGTGGCGGCTATGGTTGGGAAAGGGAGTGGGGGGCGCACCAAGGGGCAGGGGCCAGATTTAGCTGCCCAAAAGTCCCCCCGTTAGGCCCAAACCCTTCCACCGGAGGACCAACTCAACCTCCAAGGCCCAAATTCCCCAGGAGAGGCCCAAACACCCGAAAACTGCCCAAAAACACGCTATAAAGTCGTACCAAAATGCCAAATTCTAAAATGTCATATTCTAGGGTGTCACATTCTCTCCCCCTTAACAGGGTTCGACCCCGAATCCGAGACACACCACTTCGCAACCAACCAAATCGAAGGGAGCTAAGGTTCACTTCTCAGAAGCCGCTCAGAAGCCCCTTCGATTTGCACTAGCCCGGACTCAAAAGCAAGGAGCTAAAGCTCGAAGATTGATGGCTCTAACGATAACTCACAAACAAAACTTGCCAGAATCTTACTCAACATTGAAACACAAAGCAATCACATACGGCCTCAGCACAACCCAAGCGGTAGGATAAATCCTCAAACAGACCACAAAAGAAAACGATCTCACACTCCTCATTTCATACATTCCTTAGCACTAACGTGCCCGATCCCTTTAATCGAAACTACTCTCCAGAAGAGCACGGTACCAGCCTCTAGAACCCTCTTCTTCTCCCACGCACAAACATGTTTTCACACCTCAACCTCTCTACTGTGGTTCGCCATATTCAAGACGACGACGAACCAGGTGAGACGTACACTCCAAGACCACCAACTATTTGAACAAACGAGGTTAAGACCTTGCAAAAGATTGATCTTTTACAAAAGACCAATACACAACACCACCACCGAAAGGAAAAGGCCTACTTTACAACCAGGGTCCTTAAACCCGCAAGAAACCGTAACAACCAAACAAAATCGCTACGGTTGACACAACCTCGCTCAACCTCAGCTACTAAAAGATCGAATACACTCTAAAAAGAAAAAACAATTACTAGCAACCACCAAGTGGTCCACTAATAATTTAATCAACCCCACCTAGGAACACATCAATGACACAATTCTCCAAGAAGGATTGGATTGAGTCATACACATCCTTCCTTTACTCTTCACTTTTAAATTGTATATGATCAACTACTAGCAACATCTAATAGCTTAGGTCATTAACAACCCGCACTAGATTCCTCTTTCTAAGAAGGCCTCGCCCTTACAATCTTCCACTTCAAGGACCAAAACAAGAGCAAAATCCTTGAGTGAGCTCAACTACGAACCATGAACCCCGTTGATCCACATACAACAACTCGAACCCCAAAGCGCTAAACCACTTGGGCAAGGATTTGGCAACATCCAAAGAGCACTCTTTTTTTTCAAATCTCAAATCAATGCGTTACATTTCGCATCGGGGAGCGCTCAAACAAAAGAGAGACTCCACACAATTCTTTGACAGAAGTTCTCAACAACCAAAACATCTCAACTCGCTTTCACCAAAGCCAAACTTCTCATTTTCACCAAAATCAACATTTTGAAAGGGAACCATTCCTCAAATCACACACAAGAATCAGCAACCATCACAGTATCCATTCTTCATTTTCATGCTAGAAAGCACAGGAAATTTTGACGCCTGACATGAATGCAATCTTTTCAAAAGCACTCCGGATTAGTTATATATTCATATATGACTTTCTCACCGACCTGGCTCATCAACTCTTTTATGATAAACATCGCACTTTACCCAAAAGCAAAATTTTGGAAGAGAACATCGACTCCAAAGTTAAACATCTTCACACGCAACCACCACAAATTTTCTCAAAGAGGAAGGGAAACTCATTTAAAAAAAAGAACACTTCCCTAACATCACTTATAAAACATTCATAAAATCCACCTTGTGAAACACTTGCAAAAACCACACACAATTTCAAAAATAACTCCAATTCTAGCCAAATAGAGGTGCAAATTAAATCTCAAGAATCTCCAACACAACCTGCTATGTCCATCTGCTTCCTTTACAACTTATTCCAAAGATAATTCAGTGCGAACGCGAAGGGGCGCGATCCACTCAAAGATTTTTTGGTGTAAAACCATACTCATAGCATAAACTAAGCAAATTAGCCCAAAACCAAATATTGGCACCACTCACTACGAGTTTAGGGAAACTCTGAAACACAACAGAAGGAACACTTTGAACGAAAACATTCAACCAAAATAGAAACCAACCAAACCAGTCCAAAAGGTTTTAGACACAAACTCAGCATGAAACCCACCATATCTAGCATTCCACTATACTTACTATTTAAATATTCAATATACACTATTTACTTATGGAGAAGCCTCATCATAATTCAACCAAAAGTTACATAACCAATTCTTTCTCTAGTTACCTTTCATACATTTATAAATAAAGTTTATGACGATTATCAAAAGACATCCAACCAATACTACCTCATCATGATCCCCAAAGACCAACACATCATATAACAACGTATTCTATATTTCAAACATAGTACTTCCACGGATACTTAAACGTGATCAACCTATCAATTTTATTCCATCCATACGCCAACATCTTGACAATGGAAACTTGTTCAATCAATAAAAGACTTCAACAAGTAAATATTATCTCTACAAGATAAAATTCGTAAATAGGATTCTAAGATATGCATTCGTTAAGGATAAAATCTTGCATCAGGATTATTATCCATTGTGCACGCCGACGGGTGTGCACTCAACAATACCGATATTTGCGTCGAGGAGACATGTGCATTGCATTGCATACATGATGATGATGAAATGATCTCAATGAGGTTGAGACATGAATATGATGTTGCATATGAAGTATGACTTGATCAAGATGTTAAGTTTGTTATGTAGTGATGATAATATTGAATTGTTCTGTATGACCCATTGCAATATAATTGCTGAGTGATGAACTCACGCTTGTGTTTTATGTTGTTTTAGGTACCATGACACCGGCATGTGGGAAGGGGCAATAGCTACACATCTTCACGTAGTTCCAGTCACATTTACCAATTTGAGTCATGATCATAATAATAGTGCCATGAATCTTGGTGTATGGATTAAATTGTGTGGTCGTGTCCCTTATTTGCTTCGTTATAGTTTATGGAGTGGTTGGACTTGATATTATTGCCTTATGTTGTTGTTATATCTATTTACATTGCTTCTTTAGATGTCTTATGATATGATATTACTTGCCTGTTATTGCTATTGTCTCAAATCATGATAAAACAAAGGAGATGCTGCCGAATTTTTTGGTTTTAGCATTTGCTCCTTTGCTGTATTTTGTCTTTATTAGTGGTATTTAGGTGTTGTTTAGTCTATGTTTGGTAGCATTCGGGCATACTAGATGCCGGGGTGTTACACAGATCTTGCCACGTCGGTGCCAAAGTCACGCGGCTCAGATCCAATCTGAGCCATCCGATCCGATTTGAACGAACCGGATTAGATCGCCTAAATCCTTTACGCGCGAGATTGGATCTAATCTGGACCGTCAAATTTCAAACCGACGGCCCAGATCGTGCCACGTGGCCAGGAACTGAAGCGCCGCGGTCCACGCGGGTGACGCCGGTCATCGCTGACGTCAGTGATGACATCAACACGGGCCCGCGTGTCAGCGTTTGGCCCAACCGCACCATGACGTCATGTTGACATCACGGTGGGGTCTGCGTGTGAAAGCCGTTCGGCCGAGCGTGATGACATCAGCGATGACATCATCCGAGTGGGTCCCACGTGTCAGAGACACTATGCGTGTGGACCGAGTCCATGGAGCGGATGACGCAAGCTGATGTCATAATTTGATTGTTTTTTCTAGAAAAATAATTCGGTGGAAATTCAAAATCCCCGCTGACGCAATGCTGACGTCATAATTAATTTTTGAAAAAGAAAATGTTTATTTAATTCGGTTTATTCTTTTTAAATATATTTTCAAACTTCAAACGCTTACAACTTTTGCGTTTTAACTCTAATTGAGACGATTCCAGTTCCTAAGTGGTGAATTTTGTTGAATCTTTGGACACTTTTTGTCTACCGTTTATTTATTTATTGCTATTTTTGCACGTTACGAGTAGACGTTGAAGTGCCCGAAGGCTTCGAAGGTGAAGTTTTGACCCAGGAGCCAGCTCAAGAACCTAACCAAGTACTTTTTGAAGGCAAGTTATGCGTTGATCATATTGCTCCCACTTTTGAAAATTAAATTTGAGTCAAGTTATTGCATGCTAAATTAATTAGAAAATGCTTAAAAATTTTTTGGGGATTAGATAAATGCCTAGTTGCTGTATGACACCTTGATTATTTAATTATGTGCCATGGACCCTTTGTCACCCTAGATATGGATTATTTAGTTGGACTTTATTAAATTGCCAGCATGGGTAACTAGACCGCTATAGTATAATGCTTAGCCTACCACGTAGTCATGACATGATTTTGGATGATCAATTATTAATGTTGACTTAATGAGATATGTAACATATTTTGGAAAGTGTCATCCGTTGTTGAGGATGATGTCGATGGCACGTGGTGCATGGTGATCAACTAGGGGTTGGCAAAATGGTTTAGACCAGGGCAGGTGGCAGGATTGTTTCTGGTGGGCCAAGAGTGGCAACTGGGTGGTCGATTTGGTTTTTGAGTATATTTGTGGACACTTTGGTAGTCTTGCCTTGGTCACATTAAGGACTTAACCTTGCAAGCCTTTGAACTGAGTTCTTCATACAACCACAAGTCTGGAATGGGACAGACCTAGCTGAGTAAATTGTGATGTCTAGGCTTTGGTATTGTCATGGTGGTGTGGGTTCCGGGTGTACGGGTGATAACTCACAAGGCGGTAACTAGTCCCTTCAGTGTTGAAACCTCAGCGGGCAGTACCAGGTCTAGAAGTAGCTTTGGAAAGGCTTTGTTACGGTCTCTCACCCTTGTGGTGTTTGCCTGTATCTTGTGGGTAAAGTGCATAACCTCTGTAGAGTGTACAACCTATTCGAATAGCCGAGACCACGGTATTGGACACCGCTCGGGGATTACAGTCGAGGGTTAGACTTTCTTGAAAATAACTTGTGTGACACTACGGATGGATGGTGTGAGTCATTTCCGATGTCGGCATGACGGTACGACTTTAGTAGCATGTTTTTGGGCCTTCCGGGGAAGTTTGGGCCTTAGGGGAATGAAGTGGGCCGTTGGTGGGGGAATTTTGGGCCCATGGGGGGGAAACCTGAAATTTCTGCCTTGGGGGAGCCGCCACCCTTGCTTGTGCGCCCCCCGACGCCCTTTCCCAACCCTAGCCGCCACCCCCTAGCCCCCCATGCGCCTCCACCCTCCCCCTTCCTCTCCATCTTCCCCCATGGCGCCACCACCTCTCCCCTCTCCTCTCCACCATCCTTGCTGCCCTAAGGGATATCTCTACCATGCCAACCAGCTGTTCCATCCATCGGAAGGCCCCGCGATGAGGAGATCCGGCAGTTCTGGCGCGAGGAGGACGATCGGGGAGCCCGGGAGGAAGGTTTTCGGCGTTCATCATTCGTCGGGCAATGGTATGGCATGGGGAATCTTTGGGGTTGGTCTAGGGGCTGTGCTAGGGAGTATTTGGGTGCTTTTAGATCAAGTGGTGGTGCAGTGATTGGGTAGATTAGATGAAAACTAGAGCTTGCCACGTTCTCTGCTTCGGGCAGATTGTGCAGTCGACCTAGGGTTTGAGTTTTTGCGACCTTAGATTCGGATTTTGGTCAGCCGCCTGTTTAGAAAGTTGTAGGTAACTTCAATACCTTTCTGTGGACATAAAGAACGTCCAATTCCGCCCAACCGTTTGAATGTTATGCTTGATTTACCGAACGTGTTCAAATCTGTGACGTAGCTGGGACAGAACGTAGTGTTTTGTAGATTAAACAACTTTAGATTCCGAATCAGCTTTTCCATATACTTAGAAAAAGTTAGGAAATTTCCTAACTACGCGAGGATGTACTCGTTTAATCGATTCAGAGTCCTAGATCGAAATTTATGATAGTTTGAAGTCTGGTGTCCCGGGGGGGGGACAGATTCTCTGTTTTTCATTTTTGGGAGTAGTTTGCGATATCGGGGTAGATGGGCAATGGCGTACTATTTTGTGGGCACGTTGTGATTGTGTGGCATCTTTGTGCAGGTGGTGTGGCCCCGAGAGTGCCCTCCTCATCCCGCCAATCCGTCGCCCGAGGTTAAGGCAAGTGTATTGGGATTGGTAACATGTGGTTTATTTGCTTGTCTTGACTAGATGTAATTGTTTCCATGTTATGCTATCTTGCCATGCTTAGTGTTTGCCATTATATGATAAAAAAGTGTATGTTAAGATGCTATGCAATGGTTTATGGTTAATGATTATGGCATATGTTGCATACATGGCATGAAACTTGGCCCGGTCGGTGAGAACGTCATAACTATTCTCGTAAGGTCGGTGAGAAAGTTATGACTAATCCGTAGCGCCATGGATGTAAGACCTACCTCGTGATTCCACCCACGCGGTGAGTGGAAGCGAGGAGTAGGCACCATCCATCCACGGGATGGAAGGGGGACGTGGGTGCACGCCGACGGGTGTGCACTCGGCAATACCGGTATTTGCGTCGAGGAGACATGTGCATTGCATTGTATTGCATTGCATACATGATGATGATGATGATGAAATGATTTCAATGAGGTTGAGATATGATTATGATGTTGCATATGATGTATGACTTAATCATGATGTTAAGTTTGTTATGTAGTGATGATAATATTGAATTGTTCTGTATGACCCATTGCAATATACTTGCTGAGTGATGAACTCACGCTTGTGTTTTATGTTGTTTTAGGTACCATGACACCGGCATGTGGGAAGGGGCATTAGCTACACATCTTCACGTAGTTCCAGTCACATTTACCAATTTAAGTCATGATCATAATAAGTGCCATGAACTTGGTGTATGGAATAGTTTAGTGTTCTTGTGATCCTTATTTGCTTTGCTATAGATTATGGAGTGGATGGATTCGGTTTTATTGGTTTATGTTGATGCTTTATCCATTGATATTGATGTTTTAGATGTCTTATGCTATGATATAACTTGCTATGTGATTGCTATTGCTCCAATTCATGATAAAACAAAGGAGATGCTGTCGAAATTTCGGTTTAGCATTTGCGACTTTGCTGTAATTTATTTTAATTTGTGGTATTTAGGTGATATTTAGTCTATGTTTGGTAGCATTCGGGCATACTAGATGCCAGGGTGTTACAGTTGGTATCAGAGCCAGGTTGTAGGTCCTTGGAATGTGTATTTTTAGTGTCATGCTATAGGGTACAACTAAAATGTGATGTGGAATAACTTAGAAACATGGCTTAGGTTTTAACTAAAATTTTGTCATAGGATAGCAACATTAAAACTTGCAAAAGTGGAATAACTAATCTAAAATTTGACACACATGGATGTACAGTAGGAAAGGGTATGGGTATCGTTTCTTTACGCTTAAATGTTGTATTTAAGCTTTGATGTTGAATGCTTCATTTGATAATGCATGTTGCTGTGTCTATGAGATAAATGATTGAATTGTGCTTGTTGTGGTGATAAAGTGGGGTTGTGGTGCCGAAGGTTTCGGTCACCACTTTTGTTCATAGTAAGGGTGTGGTTTGACGGTGTGGCCAGTTAACGCCATCACCGAAGAATTTTAACCCCTGTGGGAGAAGAGTGCTTATCCTTTCTGTTGTAGTTTGGGTAGTTGGTTGGACTTGATTAGAAAAGTTGATGGTGGATCCTTTTGGATTTCTTTTACCGTTCTGACGTTCGGTTTGGATGGTTTTCTTGGTTTTAGTTGATTGAAATCAAAAGAAAAGTGTTTGGTACTGGATTTTCGTGGATTGTTCCATAGGCGGTTTGTGGTTTTGTCTTCCTTAGTTGGAGACGAAGAAGAAGAGTTTTGTGTTGCGTGTCTTTTGGTCGCCTTTTGGCTTTGACACCGGCTTTGCTAGTTGCTCTGCAAAGAAAAGTATAGTTTTGGATCTTCTGTGTCTCACTCTGAGTTTAAAAGATGTTATTGAAGTTGTGTGCAAAAAAAACTTAGGATGTGTCGATTTATGTTTTGTGCCTTTGTCTGTAAAGGTTTTCTTGATCACTTGGTTCCCTCCTGTGGGAGTCTTTAAGATTGAAATGTGTTTTGGAGTCATGTCCCATTGCAACTTGCAGAGTCAAGCTTCTTTGTGAGTTTTGGTTGAATATTAAAAGAAAAATGCTGCAAATAAAGTAAGTTTTCGTTTGACTGAAATTATTTGTCAAAAGTGAAAATTGTTGTTTAGCATGTTATGTAGTATGTAACAATGTGGTTTATGGAAATGATGTACTCCTTAGTTAATTTGTGAGTTGAATCAATTAAATGTAATTCTTATCTTTAGCTTAAGATTAAATGAACCTCTAGTGATGTAAAGTACCCCCATAGTGGGAATGATTAAATGTGTTAATGTACAGGCTCAGAATATGTTGCTTTGTTGTAAAAGTGCCTATGACCCCCGATAATATTTAAAGTTTGAAACCCTGATGTGTAGTGAGAACATTAAGATGATGTAAACTACTGATATTGTTAAAGAGAATTTGCTGGTGGTTTAAAGATGTTCTAAATTAACATGTTAGTACATAAATTTAATCGTGTCGGTTTGTGAACTCAATTTGGAAGTTGATTAGAGTTGCTATTTATGTTGTTGCAAACTATTAGTATGTTTGGTAGTATGCAGTTGTGCCCCTACAATGCTAGTATCGATGTCAATTGTGAAGACATAGGATTTGTTGTTAATGATGTTGTTAAGAGCATTGAGATGGTCTAACTTATTGAGTTCACTTTTTTATGGTTGGAGTATGTTGTGTAGTGGCAATTTTGTTATAACCCATGTATAGGGTAGCTAAAAGCAATGTTGTGGTTTTGTGATGATGCCCATTTATTGATATTGATGACTGAGTAGTGGTGGTAATTGTTTAGATTACTTGCTGAAAACCATGGTTAAATGGAGGTTATAGTGACATGTGTGATGGAGTGAACCATGGATAATTAACATGATGTAGAATTTTATCCTTAGTAAATGAATTTCTTAGAATCATAGTTACGAACTTTGTCTTGTAGAGATAATATTTACATGTTGAAGTCGTTTGTTAACGGAATAAGTTTCGATTGTCAAGACGTTGACATATGGATGGTATAAAATTGATAGGTTGATCGTGCTAAAGTATTTGTCGAAGTACTATGTTTTAAATATAGAATATGATGTATGTTTTGAATGTCCGTGGGGATCATGATGAGGTAGTCTTGCTTGGATGTCTTATGATAAGCACCAGAAACTTTATTTTTGAGTATTGGGAAAGGTGATTCCAGGAAGGATTTGTGTTGTGGTTTTTGTTAAGTTCTGTTGGGGCTTCTCAATGTGTAAAATAGAGGATTACTAGGTATGGTGGGATCCATGATGAGCTTGTGTTTAAAACTTTTGGACCGGTTTGGTTGTTGCTATCTTGGTTGAATGCTTTCGGTCAAGGTGTTCCATATGTTGTGTTTCAGAGTTTCCCTAAAACTCGTAGAAGTTGGTGCCAATCTTTGGTTTTATCTAATTTGTTTAGTTTGTGTTGTGAGTATGGGTTTACACCCAAAAGTTTTCGAGTGGATCGCGCCCCTTCGCGTTCCCACGGAATGATCTTTGGAATAAACTTTAAAGAAAGCAAATAAACCTAACGGGTTGTATTAAAAGTTCTTGAGTTGAAAATTCTTGTAACTCTATCTTGACTAGAGTTTGGTTTAATTGAAGAAGTGTGTGGTGTTTGCAAGTGTTTCACAAGGGCGAACTTATGATTGTTCATAAATGCTCTGTTGTTGTTCAATAGATGTTTTGACTTAGTAAAGGCTTGGTGTTTGCCTTTGTGAAAATGAGTTGCCTAAATAAAAGAGTTGTTGAGCCAGGTCAGTGAGAAAGTCATATATGGATATATGACTAATCCGGAGTGCTCTTGAGAAGTTTGCATTCATGTCTTGAATCGAGATTTCCATTGCTCTCTAGCATGAAAAGAATGAGTGAACAATTTCCGGCATTTGACTATGCTGAAAGAGAATTGAGTTTCCTTTTCTCTTTGAGAGTTATTGTGGCGGTTGTGGATTTTATGTGTCATTTGAGAATGCATTTTCTCTTCCAAATTTTTGATTCTGGTTAAAATGAGAAGTTTGGATTTAGTGGAAGCGAGCTGAGTTGTCCTCGATTGTTGAGAACTCCTGTCGAAGATTTGTGTAGAGTCTATCTTTTGTTTGAGTGCTCTCTGATGCGAATTGAATCGCATTGATTTGAGATTTCCCTTTGCGGCTTGACTTAGGAAGAGAAACAGAGTGAACTTTGGATGTTGTCGAATTCTTTCCAAGGTGGTTTGCGACATTTTGGGTTACAGTTGATGAATGTGGATCACCCGTCTACAGAGGATTGCTATGTTGCTAGCAAGCTAGATTGAGATGACTATAGGAATGTCTATGGAATTTGTTGAGCATAATAGAGGATTATACTCATGGGCTTGGTTTAGTTGAGTGAGAGAGTGTGAGGGCGAAACCCTCATAGGAAAATAACTAGTTGTGGTTTGGTAAGAAATTACCTTCCTAGCTTATGCTAGATGTAGAACAATGGTTATGATGGAGGTTCATGGTGTCTTGGTTCAAATTGTGTTGAGTATTGGTTGGTGGTAATAAAGATTATAGAAATTGTGATGTAAAGTGTTCTGTCGTGAACATTGTCTTAGCTAGCTGTCTATGGGTATGAGATATGCTTGGGAGAGGATGGAATGAAATTATAGTATGGCTGCGAATCGGTTAGGTGGTTGTGCCTTCGTGAGTTATTTCTTTCGATAACATTTCCTGGTTTTGGTCTGTTTGAATTAAAAGGCAATCAGTTGTAAGAGTTGAGAACTAGCATTTTATTGGCTCTTCGGGGTGGGGGGTGGTCACATTTAGAACCCCAGTTATTAATAACATACCATTTGTGATTTGGTGGTAGAGAGGTTGTTAAAAGAGATGTAACTCGGTTTGATTGTGTCATTTTGAGTTTTATGAATCTTGATAGTATTAGAAAGAGGAGATTAGACTTCTGTAAAGTTTAGAAATTGATACCCTCTTTTGTTGAGAAGAATATTCGAGTAAGAGGTATCATGTGTTTTAGTGATAAAGGAAAAACCTGGTCTAAGTTGTGTCAGATCGTTTCTGAAGATAGTGGAATGAGATATCGGGTTCAGGAAATTCATTGTAATCCAGATTGTAGGGAATTTTTGTCCATTTGGAATTTTTGATAGAAATTGAAGTGAATGAGGAATCGTGACAAGTTGGATTTGGAGAGTTGGTGTGTTGGTTGTTTCTGTTTGAAGCCTCTGCGTGGGTGTTATAGTTTCAGTTGCTTGGTTTTAGCTTTGAAGTTTGGGTCCCTTGTGGACTTTGTGTTTTCGAGTTGGCGTTCTTCGGATTCGAGGTCGAATCCTGTTTAAAGGGGGAGAATATGACACTACGGATCGACGGTGTGAGTCATTTCCGATGTCGGCATGACGGTACGACTTTAGTAGCATGTTTTTGGGCCTTACGAGGAAGTTCGGGCCTAGCGGGAGCTAGTTTGGGCCTTAGGGGAATGAAGTGGACCGTTGGTGGGGGAGTTTTGGGCCCATGGGGGGAACCTGAAATTTATTCCTTGGGGGCGCCCCCACCCTTGCTTGTGCGCCCCCCACTCCCTTTCCCAACCCTAGTCGCCACCCCCTAGCCCCCCATGAGCCTCCACCCTCCCCCTTCCTCTCCATCTTCCCCCATGGCGCCACCACCTCTCCCCTCTCCTCTCCACTATCCTTGTTGCCCTAAGGGATCTCTCCACCATGCCACCCCGTTGTTCCATCCATCGGAAGGCCCCGCGACGAGGAGATCCGGCGGTTCCGGCGCGAGGAGGACGATCGGGGAGCCCGGGAGGAAGGTTTTCGGCGTTCATCATTCGTCGGGCAAAGGTATGGCATGGGGAATCCTTGGGGTTGGTCTAGGGGCTGTGCTAGGGGGTATTTGGATGCTTTTATATCAAGTGGTGGTGCTGTGATTGGGTATATTAGATGAAAACTAGAGGTGGCATCTCTGCTTCGGGCAGATTGTGCAGTCGACCTAGGGTTTGAGTTTTCGCGACATTAGATTCGGATTTTGGTCGGCCGCCTGTTGAGAAAGTTGTAGGTAACTTCAATACCTTTGAGTTTACATAAAGAACGTCCAATTCCGCCCAGCCGTTTGAAAGTTATGCTCGATTTACCGAACATGTTCAAATCTGTGACGTAGCTGGGACAGAACGTAGTGTTTTGTAGATTAAACAACTTTAGATTCCGAATCAGCTTTTCCATATACTTAGAAAAAGTTAGGAAATTTCCTAAGCTACGCGAGGATGTACTCGTTTAATCGATTCAGAGTTCTAGATCTAAAGTTATGATAGTTTGAATTCTGCTGTCCCGGGGGGGACAGATTCTCTGTTTTTCGTTTTCGGGAGTAGTTTGCGATATCGGGGTAGATGGGCAATGGCGTACTATTTTGTGGGCATGTTGTGATTGTGTGGCATCTTTGTGCAAGTAGTGTGGCCCCGGGAGTGCCCTCCTCATCCCGCCTGTGACACTACGGAATGGTGTGACATTATTTAATGTGAATGATAAGGTCAAAAACTTTATGAAATATGGTATTGGAGGTTAAAACCATATGATAGGAGGCTTAATAGCGTTTTCGGGCCGTTTTCGGGCCGTTTCCGGGGTTTTGGGCCTTTCCGGGGGAGTTTGGGCCTAAAGGAAAGGGTCGTGGGCTTTGGTGGGATGGAGTTTGAGTCCTAATAGGAGTAGGAGATCACGGTATTTTGTAGATTAAACAACTTTAGAGTCCGAATCAGTCTTTCCCTATACCTAGAAAAAGTTGGGAAATTTCCTAAGATACGCGAGGAAGTACTCGTTTAATTGATTCGGAGTCCGAGAACTCAAGTTATGCCTTTTGCAAGGCTGCTGTCCCGACGGGACAGAACCTCTGTTTTTAGATTTTGCGAGTAGTTGGCAATGTCGGGGTACATGAGGGTTTGCGTACTGTTTTGTGGACATGATTGTGAGTGTGTGATACCTATGTGCAGCTGGTGTGACCCCGGGAGTGCCTTCTACTTCCCGCCAATCCGTTGCCCGTGGTTGAGGCAAGTGTGTTGTAATGGATACCGATTTGTAGGTTGCTTGTTGAGAATGGATGGAATTGACTACATGATATATGATCACTTGCCATGCTTTAATGATTGCCAATGATATGATGAGCATGTTTATTATGTTATGATGCCATGTGTTAATGTACGAGTTAAATATGATGTTGGCATAATTGCATACATGGCATGTTACATGGCCCGGGCGGTGAGAAAGTCATAACAAGTCCGGGGAAGGTCGGTGAGAAAGTTATGACTAATCCGAAGAGCCATTGAGTAAGTCCTACATCGTGATTCCATCCACGTGGTGTTTGAAAGCGAGGAGTAGGCACCCTCCATCTTCGGGATGGAAGGGGGAGAGGGTGCACACCGACGGGTGTGTACTCAACCATACCGGTATGAGTTTCCAAGGAGACATGAGCATTGCATTGCATTGCATACGTAATGATGATGATAATGTTATGTGTTCATGAATGAGATGATATACATGATGTGAGACATTATTGCCATGTTATTGTTCTTGTTGTCCATTGCAATATGCTTGCTGAGTGATGAACTCACGCTTGTGTTTATGTTGTTTTCTTTTAGGTACCATGAATCCGGCATGCGGGGAAGGGAAATAGTCACACTTCCACACGTAGCTTCACTCTTTTGATTTCACAAGTCATTCAATTAGTGTTGATAATAAATTGTGTGTGATGATCATTGCTTTAAGGCTTAGCTTTGCTAAATGAGAATCTTTTCGTTCGTTTGACTCTTGGAGACATTATATGTTTGGAACTAGACTTACATTGTTGCTAAGTCATTAATTATTGATGTTTTTAGTTGTCTCTCATATTCCATAGTGCTATACTGTTGTTGCTCCTTCAAACCATGTTAAAACAAAGGAGATGCTGCCGAAATCTCGGTTTTTAGCATGTGCGCCTTTGCTGGAATTTATGTTTAAATATGGTATTTAGATGTTGTTTAGCTTATGTTTGGTAGCATTCAGGCATATTCAATGCCGGGGTGTTACACCGCCAATCCGTCGCCCGATGTTAAGGCAAGTGTATTGGGATGGGTAACATGTGGTTTATTTGCTTGTCTTGACTAGATGTAATTGTTTCCATGTTATGCTATCTTGCCATGCTTAGTGTTTGCCATGATATGATAAAAAAGGGTATGTTAAGATGCTATGCAATGGTTTATGGTTAATGATTATGGCATATGTTGCATACATGTCATGAAACTTGGCCCGGTCGGTGAGAACGTCATAACTATTCCAGTAAGGTCGGTGAGAAAGTTATGACTAATCCGTAGTGCCATGGATGTAAGACCTACCTCGTGATTCCACCCACGCGGTGAGTGGAAGCGAGGAGTAGGCACCCTCCATCTACGGGATGGAAGGGGGACGTGGGTGCACGCCGACGGGTGTGCACTCGGCAATACCGGTATTTGCGTCGAGGAGACATCTGCATTGCATTGTATTGCATTGCATACATGATGATGAGATGATGAAATGATTTCAATGAGGTTGAGATATGATTATGATGTTGCATATGATGTATGACTTAATCATGATGTTAAGTTTGTTATGTAGTGATGATAATATTGAATTGTTCTGTTTGACCCATTGCAATATACTTGCCGAGTGATGAACTCACGCTTGTGTTTTATGTTGTTCTAGGTACCATGACACCGGCATGTGGGAAGGGGCATTAGCTACACATCTTCACGTAGTTCCAGTCACATTTACCAATTTAAGTCATGATCATAATAAGTGCCATGAACTTGGTGTATGGAATAGTTTAGTGTCGGGACCCCGAATTTGCAAATCCGGACCCTCTGTGTATTCAACACTAGTCCAGGAACGCGCTAGTGCACACAGTCTTAACATCGGTAAATATCACAATCATACCATTCGATGCTAATAAAGTACTTTTATTTAAATAACCAAACTGGTTACTCGACCTTATGGTCAAGTCACAATGCACGATTGCAGGGCGTACTTATTAAAAGAGAAATAGTAGCGTGAAAATCAAATAAGGTAACATCGTGGCGCCATCCAAGATACCACGTGCAACTGACTGGGCTCGCTTCCCTAAGTAGACGGATCCTCTTGGAGCTCCTCCTCCAAAGCTGGCGTAGTCTCCTCTTCAACTGGTGTTGTGTTGAGGCAAGGGTGAGTACTTGGTACTCAGCAAGTCATGCACAGAATGCAAGCTAATATACTATATGCATGGCTTGGTACAAAGGAATAACTCAAGGTATATTTGCGGTAAACAGCATTTGACAAGTAATATAAGTAGATTCGAAAGCAGTAGAAATAAGTAAAGCATAATTAACTTTTCGAGAAGTTTAGTAAACATCTTTCCCATCCTAAACCACATTTCCATCAACTTCATTATTAATCCAGCCCAACCTTTCAAACCAAAGTTATTTTTGAGAAAATCTAACCCTTGACTGTAATTCCTGAGCGATGTCCAATACCGCGGACACGGCTATTCGAATAGATTCTAAACTCTGCAGAGGTTATGCACTTTACCCACAAGATACAGTCAAACACCACAAAGGCGAGTTCCCGTAACAAAGTCTTTCGGAGACTTCTAACAATACAAGCGGTCCTCCCCGGTTATTGCGCACTAACCCTTCCCTTCGCTAAGGCGAAGTCTAGGCCAATCAACCGTTAGATGGGTACTGGCCTCGGCCCAGACGCTCCCCTGCATAACTTACACAAAGGGTGTAGTTGACCTCCTGAGGTCCCACAGTGCACGTTATTAGCAACTTAGTCAACTAGGTCCGTCCCATTACTGAGACATGTGGTTGCACGTTAGACCCAGTTCAAAGGCTTGCAAGGTTAAGTCCTTAGGGTGACCAGGGCAAGACTACCCAAGAACCAAATCAACATCCCCAATGCCACAATCGGCCCACCTGATTACTCTTGCCACATGCCCTTGGCCGAAATCGCTTTATCAAACCCTAGTTGATTACCATGCACCACGTGCCATCAACATCACATGATACTTTTCCAAAACAGGTTCAATATGTCATTAAGTCAATATTAACATTTGATTATCCAAAATCATGTCATGAGCACGAAAGTGTGTCTAAGCAGTATACTACAACGGTCTAAACCCATGTTGGCAATTTAATAATGTCCAACTAGTAATCCACAACTAGGGTGACAAGGGGTCATGGCACATACTTAAATAATCAAGGTGTCATACAGCAAATTAGTACTTATCTAATTCCCCATTTTTAAATAAAGTATTTTTCTATTTGAACTTAGCATGCAATAGGTTAAATCAAAATAGATTTCAAAATAGGATCAACATGGTCAAAGCACAACTTGCCTTCAAAAAGTACTTGTTCTTGGTCTTGAGTTGGATCCTGAGTTAATACTTCTCCTTCGAATCCTTCCCAAGACTTCAACGTCTACTCGTAAAGCGTGCAAATAGCAAATACACGAATAAACAATAGGCAAAAAGTGTCCAAACATCCAAATAAAATCCATAAACAGAGAGAACATAATTTTATGAGTTTTTAGAAACTGGAATCGTCAAATTTGGAGTTAAGACGCAAAAGTTATGATTATTTAAAGTTCAAATAATCAATTAAATAATTTTACAGAGAAAAACTTTAGTCCAAAAATTAAATAAAATTCATATTTAGGTAGATCTCAATTTTATACAAATTTAGAAATTTGAATCACTCAAATCGGAGTTGAAACGCAAAAGTTATAAGCGTTTGAAGTTTGAAACAAAATCTGAAATCATTATTTCAAATTAATAAATCATTTTCTTTTTCGGAAATTAATTATTGCGTCAGCGTGGACACGTGGCAGCACTGGATTGGTCTGCTGACGTCAGCCGGTCCATGGACTCGGTCCACGCTCGGCTCGGGTCTACCGTGGACCCGGTCCACGGCTCACGTGAGACTGACATGTGGGACCACTCGGGTGACGTCATCGGCGTCGTGAGGGGCTCACCACGGTCGACAGTGGGACTCCACCGATGACGTCATGGGTGGCGTCATGGTGCGGTCACGGCTAAGCCGACACGCTGGCCCGGCGTGTCGGTGACTCCACGCGCGCGCGTGGCGCGGCGGCTTCGGCTTCCGGACACGCACGCGATCGTGTCCGTTGATTTGAAAATCAACGGCCGCGATTAGATCCGTGGTTAACACGTTGAAAACTACTCGATGATCGTGGGCCGCTCGATCTAGATCGGACGGTCCAGATCTAATCCTACATTAACACTACTACGACGCGTGGTGATCGTGGAGCCGCTGGATCTTGATCCAACGGTCCAGATCTAATCGGGTTTGGAAACACGTGAACTCACTCTCAACCGCACGATCAAGATCGGACGGCGCCTGAGCTCGCGAGGTCGATGGCGACGCGCGGAGCTGCAAAGAATCGGAGACGGAGACGACGCACGAGCCCGACGGCGCCGGGTTTCTCCGACGGAGTGAGAGGTACTCCACGGTGCGCCTTTGACTTGAGGACTCGAATCGGGCTCCAACTCGGCGGAAGACGGCGGACGGCGGCGAGACGAGGCAAAACCGCGGCGGAGTGGCGCCAACTACGGCGAGCTATCGTGGCTAAACAAATGCCGCCCGCCTTGGTGAGTAGGGGCTATGGGTGCGCAAGGTCGTGGCCGACCTCGGTGTGACCGGGCCTTAAATAGCCTCGGCGTCTGCGGCGGAAAACGGAAACCTAAACCTACACGGGCGGACGCGGCGGCGAGTCCGGCCGATCCGGCGGAGACGACGATGCACGGCCGTCCACGCGGGCACGATCGACGGTCACGATCGCAGTGCGATCGGATCCGACCGGATCGGTGCGGCTCGATTTCGGCCGTTGGATCTCGATCCAACGGTTCACCGGGTTAGGGTTTGGACTTGATTCGGTCGAGTCACGTGGCTCGGGTCGGGTTCGGGTCGGACTCGAACTCGAGTCTGACCCGGGCTCGGTCGGATGAATAGTACAAACCCACTCGCATTTTCCAGCGATTTAATAATTAAAATAATTCCCAGTAATTCATTTAATTCATTAAAAATAGCAAAAGACTCAGAAAAATTCCAGAAAAATTATGGAAAATACTTTGGTTCATTTTGGGCTCAAATAAAATATTTCCAACAAAATTTTATTTGCAAAGTTTAATTCTTTAATTATTTCAAAATGGAATAAATTCAAATAAATTCCAAATAAATCCAAATAAATTCCAGAAAATTCCAAAAATTCACCAAAGTGCCAAATCACACATGAATTTAAGAAAAGCAAAATTTTGGGGTGTTACATTTAGTGTGCTTGTGATCTTTATTTGCTTAGCTATAGATTATGGAGTAATGGATTCGGTTTTATTGGTTTATGTTGATGTTTTATCCATTGATATTGATGTTTTAGATGTCTTATGCTATGATATAACTTGCTATGTGATTGCTATTGCTCCAATTCATGATAAACCAAAGGAGATGCTGCCGAAATTTCGGTTTTAGCATTTGCGCCTTTGCTGTAATTTATTTTAATTTGTGGTATTTAGGTGATGTTTAGTCTATGTTTGGTAGCATTTGGGAATACTAGATGCCGGGGTGTTACAACTTGGTTTGGAAAATGCTTGGGTTTGGAATGGTGAATTGGACTTAGGACTGGAAAATGCTTCACTTGTGAAATCATTATGAAAGTACTCTACTTATTATTGTTTTTACTGCTTTGCAATCTATTACTGTATTTACACTTGTTGCTTACTGCAAATAAACCTGTTAGCCACCCTTTGTAATAAGACATGCATGTAGAATATTAGCTTTGCATTTTGTGTATGACTTGCTGAGTACCAAGTACTCACCCCTTGCAAATATACAACATCAGTTGAAGAAGAGGCGACGCCTGTAACACCCCGGCATCTGGTATGCCTGAATGTTACCAAACATAGACTAAACCACATCTAAATACCACAAATAAAGATAAATTACAGCAAAGGAGTAAATACTAAAACCGAAAATTTCGGCAGCATCTCCTTTGTTTTCCCATGAATTGAAGAAACAACAAAATGATCACAGGATATAACATAAAGAATGACATCTAAATCATCAATAACGAGGATTCAACCATCTCCTGAGCTAAACGAAGCAAATGAGGAAACCAAGCACACAAATTAACCGTTGCACTAAGTTGCATGGCACTATTGTTATTATCATGACCCAAAGAATAAATTGTCTATAAGTGTGGAGCTACGTGTAGATGTGTAGATAATGCCCTTTCCCGTATGCTGGTTTCATGGTACCTAAAAACAACATAAAACACAAGCGTGAGTTCATCACTCAGCAAGCATATTGCAATGGATCATGATGAATATATCAATGCCAACAACAATACATACCATACTTCAACATCATGATCGAATCACAATCTCATCTACAACATCATAGCCATGACAAAGCACATTGTACACAACTCATTATCATCATCATGTATGCAATGCAATGCAATGCACATGTCTCCTGGAAGCATATACCAGTATTGCTGAGTGCACACCCGTCGGCGTGCACCCTCTTCCCCCTTCCATCCCGTAGATGGAGGGTGCCTACTCCTCGCTTCCAATCACCACGGTGGATGGAATCACGAGGTAGGTCTTACTCATTGACTCTCCGGATTAGTCATAACTTTCTCACCGACCTTACCGGACTAGTTATGACTTTCTCACCGATCGGGCCAGATCACATGCCATGTATGCGATTATGCCACAAACATAAACAACTTGCATCAAACTGAACTAAACATGGCATGTCATCATTAGAATCCAATTTCATCATAACATGGGCAAGCACTAATCATGGCAAGATATCACAACATGTAATCATGACAAGATAGCACATCATGCAAACAATTTGCACCTAGTCACAATTAGCAACATACAATATGCTACCCATTACAATACACTTGCCTTAACCTCGGGCGACGGATTGGCGAGAGGTTGAGGGCACTCCCGGGGTCACACCACCTGCACAAACATACCACACACTCAAAATGTGCCCCCAAAACAGTACGCAAAAGCTCGTCTACCCCGACTTAACAAACTACTCCCAAAACCGAAAAACAGAGAATCTGTCCCGTCGGGACAGCATGCTTCAATCTAGCATAACTTTAGTTCTAGGACTCCGAATCGATTAAACGAGTACATCATCACGAAGCTTAGGAAATTTTCTAGCTTTTTCTAAGTATTGGGAAAATCTGATTCGGCATCTAAAATTTTTTAATCTACAAAACACTATGTTCTGCCCCAAATACGTCACAGATTTGAACACGTTCGGTAAAGCGACCATAACTTTCAAACAGCTGGGCGGAATTGGACGTTCTTGGTGTACAATTAAAGGTATTGAAGTTACCTACAACTTTCTCAACAGGCGGCGGAACAAATTCCGACTCTAAAATCGTGAAAACTCAAACCCTAGATCGAGTGCACAATCTGCCCGAAACAGAGAATTAAGAAACATCTAGTTTTCATCCAATCTACCCAATCACAGCACCACCACTTGATCTAAAAGCATCATATCAACCTCTAGAACAGCACCTAGAACACACCGAATAAGACCCCAAATCCTTACCTCATCTTGACGGATCAGCCGGTCGACAAACGTCTCCTCCTCGCGACCCGATCTCTCCTCCAATCGTCGGGAACACCGAAAACGCCGGGAACACCGGGTCTTCTTGGACGGAGATGTAACACCCCGGCATGTAGTTTGCCTGAATGCTACCAAACATAGACTAAACATCACCTAAATACCATAAATAAAGACAAATTACAGCAAAGGCACAAATGCTAAAAACCGAAATTTCGGCAGCATCTCCTTTGTTTTAACATGAATTAGAACAATAGCAATTTCATGGCAAAATATATCATAACATAGGACATCTAAAGCAGCAATATATAATGGATAAAGCATCATAATAAGCCAATAAAACCAAATCCAACCAATCCATGATCTATAGCTAAGCAAATAAGGATCACAAGCACACTAAATTATTCCATACACCAAGTTCATGGCACTTATTATGATCATGACTAAAAGATGGTAATTGTGGCTGGAACTACGTGAAGATGTGTAGCTATTGCCCCTTCCCACATGCCGATGTCATGGTACCTAAAAACAACATAAAACACAAGCATGAGTTCATCACTCAGCAAGTATATTGCAATGGACCATAAAAACAATTTAATGTTATCATCACTAAATACCCTGATCAACAACATGAATACCATATCAATCTCATGTCTCATCATCATTGTACTCATATCATCATCATCATGTATGCAATGCAAATGCTCATATCTCCACGAAGCACATACTAGTATTGCCGAGTGCACACCCGTCGGCGTGCACCCCCTTCCACTTCCATCCCATAGATGGAGGGTGCCTACTCTTACTGACTCGCTCCTATGCACACCCGTGGATGGGACTACGAGGTAGGTCTTTCGTGTTCACTACGTGTGAACACAGAGGCCCGCATCAGCATGGGACACCTCTTCCATTATGAATGCACATATGACATAAACATGTAAATATTGGCATAAACATTATATACCACACAATCATAATCAATATGAGATCATGTTCATCATGTCATACGCAAACATCATTCTTAGCATCATATCATAAAGCAAGTTGTATCCAATCAAGTCTAGCAACAATTTAAACGATACCTATTCCAATACAATTGCCTTAACCTCGGGCGACGGATTGGCGAGATGATGAGGGCACCCCGGGGTCACACCACCAACACATACATACCACACACTCAAAACGTGCCCCCAAAATAGTACGCAAACACTCTTCTACCCCGACTTCGCAAACTACTCGCAAAACCCAAAAATAGAGGTTCTGTCCCATTGGGATAACAGACTTCCAACGAGCATAACTTGACTTCTAAGACTCCAAATTGATTAAACGAGTACATCCTCGTGTAGCTTAGGAAATTTCCTAACTTTTTCTAAGTATATGGAAAAACTTATTCGGCATCTAAAGTGGTTTAATCTACAGAATATCGTGATCTGTTCCAATCTCATCACAGTTTTGAACACGCTCGGTAAAACGAGCATAACTTTCAAACGGCTATCGGAATTAAGCATACTTTACGTCCAATTAAAGATATTTCAATTACCTACAACTTCTTCAACAGGACGATGACCAAATTCCGAATCTAAATTGGCGAAAACCCAATCCCTACATCGATCGCTTCATGCTGCCCGAAACAGAGAACGTCGCAAACTCTAGATTTCATCTAATCTACCCAATTACAGCACCACAAATTGATCTAAAAACATGATATCAACCCTTAGAAAAGTACCTAGACCAACCCCAAGGATTCACGTGGCCATACCTTCGCCCGACGAACGAAAAACCAACGGATCTCCTCCCGGTTCGCGCGATCTCCTTCCTCGCTCCAAATCCACCGGATCTCCTCGTCGCGGAGCGCTCCAATGGACGGATCTTCAGGGTGGTGAGGTGGAGAGGCTTCCCTAGGGTAGCAAGGGGTGGTGGAGAGGGGAGGGGAGGTGCACAATGTGGGGAGGAGGCGTGAGGGAGGGAGGGGGCGCGTGGGAGGAGAGCAAGGGGCGGCTAGGGCTTCCAAGTGGGGGGAGGGGCGCAAGGGGCAGGGGTGGGGCGCACCAAAAGGGTAGGGGAGGCGCACCAACCAACCCCAAACAGGTCTCCTACTGCCACATGGACTCAAACACCTTCGCACCAAAGCCCACGGTCCTTTCCCTTAGGCCCAAACCTCCCTGGAAAGGCCCAAACTCCCGGAATCGGCCCGGAAAAGCGATTAAACTTCATACTGTATGGTTTCAACCTCCGATTTCCCATTTCATAATGTTTTTGACCTCAACATTCACATTTTATAAGATACAACACTCTGTGGTGTCACATTCTCCCCGCTTCAACAGGATTCGACCTCGAATCCAAGACACACTAATACGCAACCCAGTAAAGCAAAAGATATCTATATTTCACATCACATACCTAAGGCGAAAAGCTCGGGGTACTTCTCGCGCATGCGAGACTCCAGCTCCCAAGTCGCTTTTCTCTCAGTCTGATGTGACCACAGGACTTTGACAAACTTGAGCGTCCTGTTATTCATCACTCGCTCCGAAGTCCCCAGAATTTTCATAGGACAGGACTCGAAAGTGAGGTCCTGCTCAAGCACTAATGGTTCCAATGGAACCACCAACTCCGGATCATGCAAGCACTTTCTCAGCATCAGAACATGGAACACATTATGCACTCCTTGCATTGACTCCGGTAGCTCCAGACGATAGGCCAGCTTACCAACTCGGGCGATGATAGGAAATGGCCCAACATACCTCAGACTGAGCTTCCCCTTGGTGCCAAATCGAACCACACCCTTAGTGGGAGATACTCGCAAGAGTACTCTCTCACCCACCTTAAACTCCAAATCTCGCCTCCTCACATCAGCCCTCACATCAGCATAGCTTTTCTGTCTGCTCTGCGCTGCAAGAAGGTTCTGCCGTACCTCCACCACGCGATCAACAGTCTGTTGAACCCAATCCGGTCCAAGAACTGCTCTCTCGCCCACAGCATCCCAACAAAGTGGCGATCTGTACTTCTGGCCATACAACACATCATAAGGAGCAGCCCGGATGCTGGAATGATAGCTGTTATTGTAAGCGAATTCTGTCAAAGGCAAATGATCTTCCCAGCTACCTTTCCAAGCCATCACACAGGACCTGAGCATATCCTCCAAAGTCTGAATGGTACGCTCAGACTACCCATCCGTTTGAGGGTGGAAAGCGGTACTAAGGCGAAGCTGTGTACCCAAAGCACTCTACAAACTTTCCCAGAATTTTGAAGCAAATTTCGCATCCCGATCAGAGATAATGGTATTGGGTACACCATGCAGTCTCACAATCTCTCGCACATAGATGGGAGCCAACTCGCTCGCTGAATGGGTAGTGCGGACGGGAATGAAGTGTGCAGACTTGCTAAGACGGTCCACCACAACCCAAACAGCATCCTTCCCTCGTGGAGTACGTGGTAGGCCAACCACAAAATCCATGGAGATGTCATCCCATGGCCACACAGGAATCTCCAATGGCTGCAACAGACCAGCAGGGCGCTTGTGTTCGGCCTTGATCTTCTGACAAATCCCACAAGACGTCACATACTTGGCAATATCCACTCTCAAACTTTTCCACCAGAAATTCTTTTTCAAATCCTTGTACATCTTGGGCTCCCCAGGATGGACCGTGTACGGGGTGCGATGAGCCTTCTTTAGAATATCCTCTTTCACTTGGGATTCCTGAGGTACGCACAGACGACCCTGAAACCTCAAAGCTCCCGCATCATCAACGGTAAAGTCTCCAGACTTGCCATCCTCAAGGCGCTTCCTCACCTGCTGGAGCAAACGATCATGTTGTTGTGCCTCCCGCACACGCTCAGAAATCGCTGACTCAAGAATCAATTGAGTTTCAGCTTGCACGTTCCCCGCAAAACAGTAGGAGACTCCCAATCGCTCAAAATCAGCAACAAGACAATCAATGACAGGGGGCATTGTCTTGCGACTGAGAGCGTCAGCCACCACATTTGCCTTACCCGGATGGTACTAAATGGTGAGGTCATAATCCTTTATCAGTTCCAGCCACCTCCTCTGAGTAAAGATGTACTTGAGGCTCTTGTGATCAATGAAGATATCACAAGACTCACCATACAGATAGTGCCTCCATATCTTTAATGCAAACACCACAGCGGCTAGCTCAAGATCATGAGTGGGATAGTTCTGCTCATGCTTTTTCAACTGCCTTGATGCATAAGCAATTACCTTGCCATCTTGCATGAGCACACAACCAAGTCCCAAATGAGAAGCATCAGAATAAACAGTGAAGCGCTTCCCAGGCTCGGGAAGGGTAAGAACAGGTGCAGTCACTAACTTCTCCTTCAAAGTGCAGAAACTGTGCTCACACTCTGTAGTCCACTGGAACTTCATCCCCTTCTGAGTCAGCTGCGAGAACTGATTCTCCCTCAAGGTACTCAGCACAAGCCTCAAGTGGCGCTCATGCTCCTCTTTTGATTTAGAGTAAACAAGAATGTCATCGATGAACACTACCACAAACTCATCAAGGTACTTGTGTAGCATACTGTTCATCGCCTCCATAAAAACAGCAGGAGCATTAGTTAGTCCAAAAGACATAACTTTAAATTCATAATGCCATACCTAGTGGAGAAAATAGTTTTCTCAATGTCTTGCTCCCTCACACGGATCTGATTGTACCGCGACTAAAGATCAATCTTGGAGAACACCTTTGCTCCCTTAAGTTGGTCAAACAGATCCTCAATGCGAGGCAAAGGATATTTGTTCTTCACTGTCACTTGATTAAGAGCACGATAATCAATGCACATACGCCAACTTCCATCCTTCTTTGAAACGAAGAGGACGGGTTCTCCCCAAGGTGACACACTGCGCCGAATAAAACCCTTGGCCAACAGATCCTCCAACTGCTTTTTCAACTCGTCTTGAAAAGGACAAGTCAAGCGGTATGGAGAGATAGAAATAGGTCGAGTGCCAGGAACAAGATCAATATGAAACTCCACATTCCTCACAGGAGGTAAACCAGGCAACTCATCAAGGAACACAACAACAAACTCCTTCACTACAGGAATCTCCTCAATGGAATGTAAAGAAGATGGCTTTTTTGACATAGCCATGAGGAAACCCAACTGCCTCAAACGGTGACCAGAAAACAGACTAGCCAAAGCAAAGACGGAACTGGAAGGTAAACCACCCTGAAAGGTCAACTCTACCCCTGACGGGGCCTGCAAGGTAACCGTCCTCCAAAAGCAACAGATCTTGGCACGGTACTGATGCAACCAGTCCATGCCCAAAATGACATCAAAAGGAGCCAACTGGATCACCATAAGATTGGCAAAGAAAACCTCATCATCAATAGCAATGGTGCAACCCAGGCAAACCAAAGAACTAGCAATCAACCCCTAGGAGAACTGACTATCACAGACTCAGAAATCCGCTGAATCCCCAACTTAGCTCTAGTAGCAAACTCAGACGACACAAAAGAATAGGATGCTCCGGAATCAAACAAAACAAAGGCATCAACTGAATCCACAAGCAGAGTACCTGAAACCACCTCTGGATGCCCGGCTGACTCGGTGGTCGGCAAGGCGTACACTCCTGGTGGTGCCGGGGCAGCGGGAGCCCCGACACAGGGCTGATGCCCCAACAAAGCTGGGGGCGGTGAGAGCAACTAGGGAAGAGCCGTCGGCTACGGGCACTAGTAGGCCGCCGTGGGCGCCCAAACAGAGGGAGACCGGGGAGCAGGGGCCGCCAGCATCTGCACCGAACCCCTGGAAGACGCCGCTAGAGTGGGAGAAGGCATCGCCTCCCACTTGATGATGCTACCGGGATTCATCCGGCAAACTCGCCCCATGTGACCGGGTTTGCCACAGTGGTTACAGTCCCCGGACCAACCACACTCCGCAGCACGGTGTCCACCACAGCACTTGAAACAGATCAGGCCCTGCCCTAGCGCAGGACGAACAGCCACCCGCGAAGAAGTAGACTAGGGTGGTTTCCCCTTGGCCCCTGAGGAAGAACCCTGTCCCGCCTTGAACTTCTTGAAGGTGGGTCGCTTAGAAGACCCACCTCCTCCACCGAAAGTCCTCTTTTGGCCCCCGCCTGGGGCCGCTAGAACCCCTGAACCACCAGGGTTTTGCTTATCCCTGGAGAGCTCCAACTCGAGCTCCATGCCCTTCGCCTGCTCCACCACGGAGGAGAAGTCACGAGGGACAGTCACCCCCATGTCAACTCTGAACTCCTGGTTGAGGCCCCTACGGAACCTCCTCGCCTTCTCCCTGTCGTCGGCTGCCACAGCTGGCGCGAAGCGCACCACGCTGTTGAACTCCACCTCATACTCTGCCACCGTCATCCTCCCCTGGGAAAGTGTCGCCAGAGTATGATCCATCCTCTCAAGGAAAGACTCTGGGTAGAACTTGGCTCGGAAGTGAGCCACAAAGTCCTCCCAGGTGATCGGTCCAAGAGCGGGGGCTCTAGCAGCAAGAACCCCCTTCCACCAGATATCAGCTTGGCCCTTCAGCTGAAAGGCCACAAAGCGAGCCCTCTGGACCGAGGTCAACTCTAGAACCTCAAACTGCCGCTCCATATACAGTAGACAATCTGCGGACTGGACCAGCGTGCTCGCTCCGTCAAAAGTGACAAGACGGACGGACATCCACTACCGGAGACTCATCCTCGGCTCCGGCACAGCGGGGGTAGCAACTGGGGCCGCTGCAGGGGGAGGCACAACAGCTGAGGCTGCCCGCAACTGCTGGTACAGCTCCTGAACCTCCCTCTGCAGAGCCTGAACTAAGTCCACAATGGCGGCGGGTACCTCAGCCCCTAATTGTGCCGCCGGGAGCTCCTCCTGCGCTATCCCATGAGCATTGAGTGAAGCGCTACCCTGAGCTACAGACTCAGCAACTCCCTGAGAACCTCGCCCCTGGCCTCCATGGCGACCACGGCCTCTACCCCTCGGCATGGCTGCTACAGGCAGACAACCATCCAATCACATAAACATAAGCACAACATCATATAATCAAGAACAAAGATCAAACATCATCATAGACATAGTCTTCATCAAATAATCAAGCGCAATGCAATGATGAACCAAAACCCCATCCTACTGTGCAACCAAGTGTGTCAAATTTTAAATTACTTATTCCACTTTTGCAAGTTTTAATGTTGCTATCCTATGACAAAGTTTTAATTAAAACTTAAGCCATGTTTCTAAGTTATTCCATATCACAGTTTAGTTGTAACCTAAGGTATGACACTAAAAATACACATTCCAAAGACCTATAGCCCGCTCTGATACCAACTGTAACACCCCTGCATCTAATATGCCTGAATGCTACCAAACATAGACTAAACATCACCTAAATACCATAAATAAAGACAAATTACAGCAAAGGCACAAATGCTAAAAACCGAAATTTCGGCAGCATCTCCTTTGTTTCAACATGAATTAGAACAATAGCAATTTCATGGCAAAATATATCATAACATAGGACATCTAAAGCAGCAATATATAATGGATAAAGCATCATCATAAGCCAATAAAACAAAATCCAACCAATCCATGATCTATAGCTAAGCAAATAAGGATCACAAGCACACTAAATTATTCGATACACCAAGTTCATGGCACTTATTATGATCATGACTAAAAGATGGTAATTGTGGCTGGTACTAAGTGAAGATGTGTATCTATTGCCCCTTCCCACATGCCGATGTCATGGTACCTAAAAACATCATAAAACACAAGCGTGAGTTCATCACTCAGCAAGTATATTGTAATGGACCATAAAAACAATTTAATGTTATCATCACTAAATACCCTGATCAACACCATGAATACCATATCAATCTCATGTCTCATCATCATTGTACTCATATCATCATCATGTATGCAATGCAAATGCTCATATCTCCACGAAGCACATACCGGTATTGCCGAGTGCACACCCGTCGGCGTGCACCCCCTTCCCCTTCCATCCCGTAGATGGAGGGTGCCTACTCTTACTGACTCGCTCCCATGCACACCCGTGGATGGGACTACGAGGTAGGTCTTTTGTATTCACTACGTGTGAACAGAGAGGCCCGTATCAGCATGGGACGCCTCTTCCATTATGAATGCACATATGACATAAACATGTAAATATTGGCATAAACATTAAATACCACACAATCATAATCAATATGAGATCATGTTCATCATGTCATAGGCAAACATCATTCTTAGCATCATATCATAAAGCAAGTTGTATCCAATCTAGTCTAGCAACAATCTAAACGATACCCATTCCAACACACTTGCCTTAACCTCGGGCGACGGATTGGCCAGAGGATGAGGGCACTCCCGGGGTCACACCACCTGCACATACATACCACACACTCAAAATGTGCCCCCAAAACAGTACGCAAACACTCTTCTACCCCGACTTCGCAAACTACTCGCAAAACCCAAAAACAAAGGTTCTGTCCCGTCGGGAAAGCAGACTTCCAATGAGCATAACTTGAGTTCTAAGACTCCAAATTGATTAAATGAGTACATCCTCGCATAGCTTAGGAAATTTCCTAACTTTTTCTAAGTATATCGAAAAACTGATTCGGCATTTAAAGTGGTTTAATCTACAGAATACCGTGATCTGTTCCAATCTCGTCACAGTTTTGAACACGCTCGATAAAATGAGCATAACTTTCAAACGGCTGATCGGAATTAAGCATACTTTACGTCCAATTAAATGTATTTCAATTACCTACAACTTCTTCAACAAGCGGACGACCAAATTCTGATTCTAAATTGGTGAAAACCCAAACCCTAGGTCGACTGCTCATGCTGCCCGAAACAGAGAACGTGGCAAACTCTAGATTTCATCTAATCTACCCAATTACAGCACCACAAATTGATCTAAAAACATTATATCAACCCTTAGAACAGTGCCTAGACCAACCCCAAGGATTCCCGTGGCCATAACTTCTAAGACTCCAAATTGATTAAACGAGTACATCCTCGTGTAGCTTAGGAAATTTCCTAACTTTTTCTAAGTATATGGAAAAACTTATTCGGCATCTAAAGTGGTTTAATCTACAGAATATCGTGATCTGTTCCAATCTCATCACAGTTTTGAACACGCTCGGTAAAACGAGCATAACTTTCAAACGGCTATCGGAATTAAGCATACTTTACGTCCAATTAAAGATATTTCAATTACCTACAACTTCTTCAACAGGACGATGACCAAATTCCGAATCTAAATTGGCGAAAACCCAATCCCTACATCGACTGCTCATGCTGCCCGAAACAGAGAACGTCGCAAACTCTAGATTTCATCTAATCTACCCAATTACAGCACCACAAATTGATCTAAAAACATGATATCAACCCTTAGAAAAGTACCTAGACCAACCCCAAGGATTCACGTGGCCATACCTTCGCCCGACGAACGAAAAACCAACGGATCTCCTCCCGGTTCGCGCGATCTCCTTCCTCGCTCCAAATCCACCGGATCTCCTCGTCGCGGAGCGCTCCAATGGACGGATCTTCGGGGTGGTGAGTTGGAGAGGCTTCCCTAGGGAAGCAAGGGGTGGTGGAGAGGGGAGGGGAGGCGCATAAGGTGGGGAGGAGGCGTGATGGAGGGAGGGGGCGCGTGGGAGGAGAGCAAGGGGCTGCTAGGGCTTGCAAGTGGAGGGAGGGGCGCAAGGGGCAGGGGTGGGGCTCACCAAAATGGCAGGGGAGGCGCACCAACCAGGCCCAAATAGGTCTCCTAATCCCACATGGACTCAAACACCTTCCCACCAAAGCCCACGGTCCTTTCCCTTAGGCCCAAACCTCCCCGGAAAGGCCCAGACTCCCGGAATCGGCCCGAAAACGCGATTAAACTTCATACCGTATGGTTTCAACCTCTGATTTCACATTTCATAATGTTTTTGACCTCAACATTCACATTTTATAAGATACGACACTCCGTGGTGTCACAGGAGAGCTCCCGGACAGCGAGATCGCAAGGAGGTGGAGGCTCTAGGGGCGGCTAGGGGAGAAGGAGAGGTGCAAGGGGATGGTGGCGCATGGGGGGAAGGGGAGAGGAGGAGGTGGCGGCTAGGTGGGAGGCGAGGGGCGCATGGAGGGGAGGAGAGGGGGTGGGGCGCATGGGAGGCTAGGGTTAGGGCGCATGGGTTGAAAATTCAGCCCCCCACACCCCCACATGGGCCAAGAACCTCCACCAAAGGCCCAAATACATCCCCAAGGCCCACACTAGCTCCCGCAAGGCCCACACTAGCTCCCGTAAGGCCCAAACTCCCCCGGAGAGGCCCAAACACACCGAAAAGCCCAAAAACTTGGTATAAAGTTGTACCATATTGCCAAAATCTGAGGTGTCACAACGTCAGCTACGGAAGAAGAACTTCAAGAGGAACCGTCTACTTAGGGAGAGAGCCCAGTCAGTTGCCTGTGGCATATTGGTTGGCGCCACGCGTTTTCTTAACATTCCGCTGCAATTGATTATATTAATAAGTTTTCGCCCTGCGAGGTGTACTTTTGTAACTTGACCATAAGGTCAAGCAACCAGTTTGGCTATTTAAATAAAGTACTCTACTATTTCGTTGAGTATGGATGTGATATTTACCAATGTTGAGACTGTGTGCTCTAGCGTGATCCTGGACTAGTGTTGAATACACAGAGGGTCCACATTTGCAAATTCGGGTCTCGACAAGCGCGCCGCGCGGGTGCACGTCGCGCCGTCCCCTCCACCACTGCTCCCACGTTGTCTTGACTCCACCATTAAGGCTAGGGGAGCCTCCCCCAGCTCCTCCTCTTCCCCATTTGCCGCCCCGTTCCAGGCGGTTGGAGCTCGTGTGGAGCAAGAATAGCAAGACTTAAGGTGCTAGGAAGCTTCATCAAGACACTAGCAAGCTCCTCAATCGGTGGATTCGAAGTTGGAGCTCATTCCTCTAGTTTTGGATCAAAACCCTAGCCTCTCCTCATTTCTTCGTTTTCTTCCTTTTGATTTTGCTATAGAAACCCTAGTTCTAGTGGTAGATTATCATTTAACTAAGTTGCTAGACCTAGGTTAAGTTCGTAGAAATTAGTTAGTGCGATCGATTCGATCCAAAAACCCTAATTGCCATTTTGACAGATTTAATCGTCCAAAAGTCATTTTCTTGTGTTCTTGGAGTTTTCCTTGGAACTCTAGCTTCAAGAGCCATGAAAACGACATTCGGTTGTATCCAAAGTCGCCTAAGTTCGATTCCCACGAAAAGAATCGAGGTTGAACTCGATTCGAGTTGGAAATCGAAATTCGAAGCTGATTATGATTTTCGGGATCGTAAAAGTGAAAACTAGTTCCACCAAACTCAAAACCTCAACTAGGTAGCGTAGATAAGACCTTAGTGCCGTAGAGTTCCTATTGCTGCAAAGAGCATCGAATTTGGATTCCTTTTGAATCGAAATTCGATTTTCCATCGTTGTCGTATTTTGTGATGTCAAAAAGGGTGAATTCGAGCAAACAAGCATGAAACTCATCATGGCCAACGTGAATGGGTCCCTAGTGTCGCTAGGAATCTAGCCACGCAATTGCCGTGAAGTCTCAAACTCGATTGCACTATTTTTACTTTACGTTGTTTGGGAATCCCTAGAAGGCCGACACTACCGCCGTTGGAACCCTGGCACTGCCGCCCAAGCGGCACTACCGTGATCAGAACATCGGTAGCTATTTTCCAGAGTGTGCTACTTGTGGCCTCTGTGAGTTCGGCACTACCGGTGTTTGGGGCCGGTACTGCCGCCCGAGCGGCAGTACCGTGAGCAACACTCCGGTAGTTATTTTCCAGAGAGCACCCCAATTCAGTCCCCGACCATCGGTATACAGGGCAAGTGGGGAGGTACTGCCGGCCTATGGGCGGTACTACCGCACATTAGCCGCCGGTACTGCCGATGGGAGCTGAGAACTGAAATTTAATTTCAATCTTTTGAGCTTTTGATCTTAGTCTTTCCCAATTAGTCTATTGTTGCATTTGGTTCTTAGTTGTCCTGTTTGATCCAAAGTTGTTGGTTTTCATTGCTTTTCTCATAGACGTTGTTGCATCGGGTTCCGCCGACGGCCCCGATTTCAACCCTGACTCCAAGTTCGTCGAAGAGCAAACAGGCAAGCACCTCCTTTAACCATTTTGATCCCATAATTAGAAATTCTATTTTTGAATTGTCAAAACTATTATGCATGCTTGTATGTTCAGTAAAGATGCTAGTTGTGCGAAATTGGTAGTTAAACCTGAATTGATGGTTTTCCTTAAATATAACTAATCCGCGAACCTTGCTGAACCCTAGGCTAAACCTAGACATGAACATGAATGTCATTTGGGTAATAATGAGTAGTATCTGCATATGCTTAGTCCGCTGTAGAATATATTGCAAGAGGTTACGATTCCATCAAAATGATTCTCTCTTGGAAAATAATATCACTAAGTCAAACAGTGCAACCACATTTGCTAGTTATGGGATAGCCTTGACTTAGTAAATCGGGAGGGGTCTAACCTTGCACTATCAGGCGACAGAAGAGTTGGACACACTTGTGGTAGCAGTGTGTTTTAGGTACTCCCTCGTCGAGGCGTCGAGGTGGGAGTTTTCCCAGTACAACGGTGAATGCCTGGCTGTGGGGAGGGCGAGAGCGATGTGACACGGTCCATCGTGAGCACAGTGGTGTGGTCTAGTAACCCCTGTCGCCATAGCAGGAACGCACATTATCGGGCTAGTGCAAGGGGCAAATCCTAACCTTTTGAAAAGTCTCATCATAGTCTAGCAAAACGGATACGATGAGTATCGTGTGGCATTGTTGACACGATTGCTAGAAAGTGTCATGTGGGTAAAGTGTACAATATCTGCAGATAAATAAACCTAATCGATTAGCCGTGCTCACAGTCATGAGCAGCTTGGGAAGTACTATCAAGTATAGAATTTTGGGTATCGGTTTGGTATTGATCTTTGTTTCGGTTTTGGTTTTTGGTTTTGGTTTGGTTTGGTCTCAGTACACTGGAATGGTTTGGAAGTTTGGTTCAGGAAAAAGGTTGGTTTTGTGAATGTGCACTAGGTGTTGGAAAATAGAATTGGAATGGTTAATGGAAATGACGAGTTGAAATTGATGTCTTCTTTAGATACATTAGGTTACATTGAATTTGATGGTCCATGTGATTTGAATTATTTAGAGGAGAGACTTTTTGTACATTCTTCTTTGTCCTGGTTGTCACGAAATATTTTCCATGTTATTGGCAAAAATAGTGAGACAGGAGAGTATAAAGCACATCGAGTTTACATTTGTTCAAATTTTAAACCTCCGCTTGTTATGTAGCAATGTCATCAATTTGATAAGTGCCATATCACTAATCATGTCATATCAAGTACTTTTGGTTCAACCTACAAGTCACATGATAGTTTTCAAGAAATGGAGTATATGATTAATAGAGATTCTCAATCCATTAATTTGATTGCAAATGTGCATGTTGCTTTGTTTCCTGTCGCTCCTAACATTTTCCAGGACAATATAATGGAGTCGAGGACGACTCCACTTCAAGAAAGGGAGGATGATGAGACCATGCTCATCATGGACAGAACTAACACTGCATACATATGATCATCACCAAGTGTTGCTGCAATTATATCAACTGCATGGTTTCCATCGACCCCTACCTTGGCCAGGACCATTAAGTTGGCGACACTTCATTGCATACTCTACTTCGTATACATCTACTACGATGGCTCCATCTGCATGGCTTTATCTACCCCCACCTTGGCCATCCTTCTACATCTTCGTCAGTTCAAGGACCATTGACTCGAGCTCGAGCCCGTCAACTCAATTATCATATCTAAAGCCATACTTGGGAGAAGATGATGAACTTGAGTCGAGGATGACTCAAATGCGAGAAGGGGATGATGATGATGACATCACTACTATGGATATGGCCATGCCTACAAATACAATTGAAACTAATAATGTAATACAAGGGCCAATTACCCGAGCTCGCACACATCAATTCAATTACAAGGTGAATGCGTTCCTCGGGTTGCATACAAATAATTTAATGAATAGAATGCTATTTAATCCTTTTTATGATTTTATTGTCCTTAGGAACCAAGGAGAAGGACTCCCAAACGTCAAGCATGAAGCCAATTCTTTCGGTGCACAAGTTCAATTCGGATTCAGCCTCCGGGACAGCACCAACTTAAAATGACCATAACTTTTGATCCACAAGGGTGTTTGGGGTCTATGAGTACTAGTTTTAAAGGTTTCATCGTCCTCTTTCCAACGGATCTAGCCTCATATCCAAATTGCTTACGAGTCAATGGGAATATGCAAAACAAGTTCGATCATCTTTCCAAATCTGAGTCAAACTAGGAATAGGAGTCCTACTCGGCCATGTATTTGGTTTGGACGCCCCTAGCACGGATTTGGCCTCCTATTTCTCCTTTATATAGCTAGGGAGTCCCCCAAAATAACTTGGGATTTTGGTTATTTGATAGTTTAGCCTTTTGCTACTATTTGAGTCTTTTAGATGTGCTCAACGGCCGCCTAACAAGCTCTTTGTATCGGAACCCCAACTTTTCAATACTTCATCTATATTTGCAATTTTAGATTGCTTTTGCCTTGTTCTTCGATTGCTTGCAGGAATTGATCTTCGTGACTAGGTTGATCGTGCTCACGGCAAGGTCAATAACCATCTGGAGTTGGTTTAGCGATTGCTAAGGCGCATCGTCGTTGTACGTTGTAGTCGGATCATCAAAGTCGTCTCCACCCAAATCGAAGGTTATCATTCTCATCAAAAGATCGGGACACCCAATGTTACATCAATAAGCGCTCAAGCCGAGTGGCTTCCGATCATTTGGTTCCAATCCAAGTACGGTTTTAGTTATGCATTAAAAATTATGGCGGGTTGCGTAAATTGCCAGTCAAACGCAACAATAAGAACACGAATCACTAATCTAATATCGAAGCCCCCACAGACTCGCCTTGTTGTACCTAGTGCTCTGGAGACTGGTCCCTCGAATATGGGGACTCCCGCTCTCGTTGTTCGCAGTCTCGTTCCTCTCTTCGATCACGGATGACGAGGTGTAGATCTCGTCGATCGTGAGGAAAGTGGTCCCAGAGGTCAATTTGGTGGCTCTTGTAAAAGTTGGGATGATTTGTCCTAGAAATATAATGACCATAGCTGGCCACTGCTAACCCTGCTGCCCGATGGCTGGGGCGAGATGGTCCTGGCTATGGGCTTGTGGCTCCTTGCACTACAGGAATCAATATTAATTTCGTCGGCTGAAATTATTATCGTCAGCCTTTTCCAAGCCGACGAATATGATCAAAATTATCGTCGGTTTATGTTTAGCTAACGAAAATACCACTATTATTTTCGTCAGCCTCCAGGTAAGCCGACGAAAATATAAATTTATTTTTGTCGGCGTCAGTTGGCCGACGAAAATGTACTCCTATTTTCGTCGGGCTGGGAGAAGCTGACGAAAATAGCATGAATTTAGGTCGCTCCATATCTCGCAGCTTCAGCCAAATTAAACCCTATTTGCAATCGCCACGCCCGCGCCTCAGCCCCCGCCGCCGCCTCCGACCCGCCGGCACACCGTCCGCCCCCGCCTCTCGGCCGCCGCGTCTGCCCCTGCCTCCCTAGCGCTTGCTCTCCACCCGCCAGCCCTCCCCCGCTCCGCCGCCATGTCCTTGCCCGACCGCCGCCGCCTCCGGCCCGCCAACACGCTGTCCGCACTCGCGCCCCGACCGCCGCGTCCACCTCGCCTCCCCCAAATCGGAAGACCACGCATGCGCTTCTCATCTCGGGCCGCCGCAACTCGAAAGGAATCGTAGATGCAGCGGGTAAGGTAGAGCAAGCCCTAGCCCATCCCTCGATCCCTCTATGTCTAGGGGTTGTTCATTCTGCAGCTTGATCTGTTCTTTTTTCTTTGTGTGCGCGCATCTGATCTCGGTGGGGATTCTTGGCTGGGGTCGATGCAGGGGAACGGTACGGAGGCGCAATGACTTGGGAGGACCAGCAGAACATCAACCACTTCGGCCGCCTCAACAACCGCCTCCACGAGCTCGACGACGAGATCAGGCTCGCCAAGGTTGCCTCTCTAGATTCTCCTTTAAGCAGTTCCTATGTTTTTTGAAACGTGTGCTCTTGGTGTGCATCGCTAGATTTGTTCCAAGTGAGATAAAACGTTAGTTTTAGACTAAGATAGTAATCCTTTGCGAAAATTAGTGAGAAGCCATAGGGCTATGATTCTCTTGATGCCTTTACTTGCAGGGATGGAAAAGAGAGGATCTCTTAGGTGTAACACCCCGGCATTTACTATCCCTGAATGCTACCAAACATAAGCTAAACAACATCTAAATACCACAAGTTACCATAAATTCCAGCAAAGGTACATATGCTAAAAACCAAAATTTCGGCAGCATCTCCTTAGATTTAACATGAATTAAAGGAGCAACAACAGTATATCAATGTATGGATTATGAGAGACAACTAAAAACAGCAATAATTAACGACTTAGCAACAATATAAGTCTAGTTTCAAACACATAATGTCTCCAAGGGTCAAACGAACAATAAAACTCTCATATCATATTTCAATATGTTTTTGACCTCATCATGCACCTTTTATAAGGTTACGACGCTCCGTGGTATCACAACACTTCAAAAGGCCCAAAAACGCGAGTAAACCTCAAGCCGAAAGGTTTTATTCTCTAATTTCAAATTTTATAATGTCACACCATACCGTAGTGTCACATTCTTCCCCCCTTCAACAGGATTCGACCTCGAATCCGAAGGACGCCATAATCAACAATAAAGTCCCCAAGGGTCAAAAGGCTTCTCTGCAGCTCAAAACATTCGCACAATGACTAAAACTGGAACAAACAACAAACGAGTTCTCAAAACCAACACTTGGCGAGAAAAGTAATGATCTAGCTCAACCAAGGGCAACCTCTCACAGGTCGACCTTCACTTCCATTCCCAAAAAGAATCTGCGTACCAACCACAAAGGGCTCCATCAACCCAAAACGCTCGAATCCTCACGGCCAACACTTCATACTTCTATCACAACCAACCTGACTACCATACTCCATTAAACTCAACATGACATAATCAAAGCAAGTCACAATTCCTTTAATGACCTCTCTATATTCCCGAAAAATTCCCTCGAGGGGAATAACTCATTAAGGCACACTTGCCCTTCCGATACACGATCATGCTAACATTCATTCTATCCTCTCCCAGGCAAAACTCAAATCCAAAACAACTAGTGACGACAATTGCTCACTGCAGGACAAACATCACCGAACTACCGTCAACTTCACTTCCACCCATCACTACTCTTAATAAAGGTTAAATCCTTACATCATCAACCTCCATCACAAACCACCCTTATACCACTAAGGTTCTACACCTAGCCCAAGCTAGGATCGTAAAAACTTTACCAAACCACAATTGGTTCCTTTCTTAAGAGGATCTCGCCCTCACACAAAAACACTTAGCTATCAAGCCCAAGTGTACTCACGACAACTCAAACCCAAAGCGTTAACAACCATTTTGGAAAGAATTCGGCAACATCCAAAGAGCATACAAAGGAAGCATAAATCCCCTACACCACAACCAAGATACCATAATTTCTTCATTCTTTCTTTTCATACTAGAAAGCAAGGGAAATCTCGTTTCATGACATAAATGCACATTCTTCAGGAGCACTCCGGATTAGTCATATCTCCACATATGACTTTCTCACCGACCTGGCTCAACGACTCTTTTATCATTTAACATGTAAAAACGATGTCATGTTTACTTTTCACCATTCATTCATCATGGAACAACGGTACCGAATAGTCATTCACCAAATAACTTCTTCCTCGGTATCAAATGATTGAAATACCCATAACACTGACGGTTGCGCTAAATTATATAGACTATGACGGCAACATAATTAACAGTAAGGCACCACATCAAATCAGAACCCACCAACGATAGATAGCTAAACTTTGCAAAACATCGCATTTTAACCAAGATCAACGTTTTGGAAAAGAACATTGACTCCAAAGTTAGACATCTGCACAAACAACTGCCATAAATTTTATCAAAAGAGAGGGAAACTCAATCCCAAAAGAAAACTCTTCTCTAACCAAATTCACTTATGAAACATTCATAAAAATCCAGACTTGTGAAACATCCGCACACCAGACACATTTTCCAAATGACTCCAACTCTAGCCAAACAGAGTTACACATCAAGGGCTTAACTCAAAAGTTTCCAACACAACCCTTTATGACCATCTGCTTCCTTTTAAAATTAATTTCAAAGATAATTCAGTGCGAACGCGAAAGGGCGCGATCGACTCAAAAACTTTTGGGGTGTAAATCCATACTCATAGCACCAACTAAACAAATTAGCCAAAACCAAATATTTGCACCAATTTATACGAGTTTTAGGGAAACTCTGAAACACAGCATATGAGCACCAACTAAACATATTAGCCAAAACCAAATATTTGCACCAATTTATACGAGTTTTAGGGAAACTCTGAAACACAGCATATGGAACACCTTGACCGAAAACTCTTCAACTAAAATGGCAAACAACCAAACCAGTCCAAAAGCTTTTGAACACAAGCTCAGCATAAAAAGAACCATCTCTAGTACTCCACTACGCTTTCTATTAAAGACTTCAGTAATAACTATTTACTCCTTGAGGAGCCCCAACACAAATCAACCAAAAGCTTCACAACAAATTCTTCCTCTAGTTACCATTCCCAACACTTTTAATTAAGGTTTAAGATGCTTATCACAAAGGCACCCAACCCAGACTACATTGACATGATCCCCACGGATCACTAAATCATAATACTTCTTACTCTAAATTTGAAACATAGTACTTCAACAGCTACTTGAGCATGGTCAACCTATCAATTTATACCATCCATACATCAAAATCTTGACAATTGAAACTTGTTCAATCTATAAAATGACTTCAACAAATAAGTAATATCTCTACAAGATAAAATTCGTAAATAGGATTCTAAGATATGCAATCATTAAGATTAAAATCTTGCATCATGATTATTATCCATTGTTCATCCCATCACAACATGTACTTGACATAATACCACAGTTTTACACTTTTTCTTCTATTGGATCAATGGTTTCCAACAATTAACCACACTACCAAAGCATCAATATCAATTCTTTGCAAAATTATCAATCAACAATATTGCTTTTAGCTACCCTATACATCGGTTATAACAAAACTTCCGCCACACAACATACTCCAACTATTAAATTGGATTTAATAAGTTAGATTAGCACAATGTTTTTAACAACATCATTAACAAATAGTCTTATGTCTTCTCAATTGATATCAAAACTAGCTTTTTAGGAACACGACTGCATACTTCCAATCATGCTAATATTTTGTAACAACATGAATAGCAACTCTAATCAACTTCCAAGTTAAGGTCACAAGCTAGCATGATCAAATTTCTCTACTAACATGTTTAAATTAGAACATCTTTAAACAACCAGCAAAGCTTCTTTAACACTATCAGCAATTTACATCATCTTAATGTTCTAACTATGCAACAGGGTTTAAAACTTTAAACATTATCAAGAGTCATAAGCACTTTTAAAGCAAAGCAACAGATTCTAAGCATGTACTTTAGCACATTAAATCATTCTCGCTAAGAGTAAACTACAACACTAGTAGTCTATTTATTCTCAAGCTAGAGATAACAACCGCATGGAATTGTTTCAACTCACAAATTAACTTAACAATGCATCATCCCATAAATCACATTGGTACATGCTACATAACATGCTAAACAGCAATTCTTACTAGGGACAAACGATTTCAGTCAAAAGACTACTTACTTTGTTTGCAACATTTTAGTTTTAAAGCTCATCCCGAATTCATAAGGAAACTTGACTCTCAAAATTGCAAAGGTTTAATTGAGCGCTTGGTTCCCTTTCGAGAAAATTGTCTTTCAACCATTTTCCTCTATGGGAGTCCTTGAGATTTAAAACCATAAAGTATGGAGGTTAATAGCGTTGTTGGGCCGTTTCCGGGGTTTTGGGCCTTCCCGGGGGAGTTTGGGCCTTAAAGAGGGGGTTGTGGGCTTTGGTGGGATGGAGTGAGAATCCATTTAGGATTAGGAAAGGGGCTTAGGGCTGGTTAAAGGGGGGTTTCCCTGCCCTTTTGGGCGTCCTCCCCCTGCCCCTTGCGCCCCCAAGTGCCCTAGCCGCCTCCCACACCTCCCCACCTCCTCCTTGGGCGCCTCCACCTCCCCCAAGCCTCTCCCCTTGCGCCATCACCCTCTCCACCACCTCTCCACCTCCCTTCCTGTGCCTAGGTGAGTTCTTGACCTCACCACCTCGAAGATCCATCCATTGGAGCGCTCCGCGACGAGGAGATCCGGTGGATTTGGAAGCGAGGAAGGGGATCGCGCGAACCGGAAGGAGATCTATTGGGTTTTCGTGCGTCGGGCAAAGGTATGTCCATGGAAATCCTTGGGGTTAATCTAGGTACTGTTCTAAGGGTGTTTATCAAGTTTTTAGATCAATTGGTTGTGCTGGAATTGAGTAATTTGGATTAGATCTAGATGTTGCCACGTTCTGTTTTTGGGATAGCATGAGCAGTCGACCTAGGGTTTGCGTTTTCATCAACTTAGAATCCGAATCTGTCCATACGGATGTTGAAGAAGTTGTAGATAATTTCATTATCTTTCAGTGGGTACAAAACACGTTAAATTCCGCCCAGCCGTTTGAAAGTTATGGCTGTTTTACCGAGCGTGATAAAATCTGTGACATAATTGGAACAGATCACGGTAATCTGTAGATTAAACAACTTTAGATTCCGAATCAGTCTTTCCATATACCTAGAGAAAGTTGGGAAATTTCCTAAGCTACGCGGGGATGTACTCGTTTAATTGATTCGGAGTCCCAGAACTCAAGTTATGCCTTTTGCAATGCTGTTGTCCCGACGGGACAGAACCTCTATTTTTAGGTTTTGCGAGTAGTTGGCAATGTCGGGGTAGATGAGGGTTTGCGTACTGTTTTGTGGACATGATTGTGAGCATGTGGTACCTATGTGCAGGTGGTGCGACCCCGGGAATGCCCTCTACTTCCCGCCAATCCGTTGCCCGTGGTTGAGGCAAGTGTGTTGTGATGGATAGCGATTTGTAGGTTACTTGTTGAGAATAGATGGAATTGACTACATGATATATGATCACTTGCCATGCTTTTATGATTGCCAATGATATGATGAGCATGTTTAATATGTTATGATGCCATGTGTTAATATGTGAGTTAAATATGATGTTGGCATAAATGCATACATGGCATGTTACATGGCTCGGGCGGTGAGAAAGTCATAACTAGTCCGGGAAGGTCGGTGAGAAAGTTATGACTAATCCGGAAAGCCAATGAGTAAGTCCTACATCATGATTCCATTCACCGCGGTGAACGGAAGCGAGGAGTAGGCACCCTCCATCTTCGGGATGGAAGGGGGGAGTGGGTGCACACCGACGGGTGTGTACTCAACCATACCGGTATGAGTTTCCAAGGAGACATGAGCATTGCATTACATTGCATACATAATGATGATAATATTGTTAAGTCTTCATGAATGAGATGATATATATGATGGGAGATGTTATTGCCATGATATTGTTCTTGTTGTCCATTGCAATATGCTTGCTGAGTTTCGAACTCACGCTTGTGTTTTCTTGTTATTTTAGGTACCATGAGAACGGCATGCGGGGAAGGGAAATAGTCACACGCCCACACGTAGCTTCACCATATTGATTCCACAAGTCATTCTATTAGTTTGATAATAAATTGCGTGTGATGATTATTGCTTTAAGGTTTAGCTTTGCTATATGAGAGTTTTATTGTTCGTTTGACCCTTCGAGGCATTATGTGTTTGAAACTAGACTTATATTGTTGCTAAGTCGTTAATTATTGCTGTTTTTAGTTGTCTCTCATAATCCATACATTGATATACTGTTGTTGCTCCTTTAATTCATGTTAAATCAAAGGAGATGCTGCCGAAATTTTGGTTTTTAGCATATATACCTTTGCTGGAATTTATGGTAACTTGTGGTATTTAGATGTTGTTTAGCTTATGTTTGGTAGCATTCAGGCATAGTAAATGCCGGGGTGTTACATTAGGATCCTACGGACTTGTGAGCTCTCAAAGATAATCCATTTTTATATTGTTTGTGGTCAAGTAAACATTAAGTATGGAAGTGTTTTCAGATTTAGAATTTGAAAAGTGTAAGCATTCACCCCATGGAAATGATAATATTGATATGTTGACTTGGAGGATGGCTGAAGATGGTTCGTTCTTTTTCTTTTTTAAAGGATCAAGCAGGATAATTTTCCCCTTTAAATCTAAGTGAAGCCCGCAATTCTGTGAATTATTTGTGTTGACTACATTGCAGCAGTGTTTTCTATTTGAATCTTTATAGTTGACTTATTCCTTGCGCATAGTTTCCTTGTGCTAGAATATCTGTTGTGTAGTTGTTAGTAAGAACTGAGAGCAAGCTAGTAGTCATGCGCTGTTAGCTATTTTCATTTTCTTGATTGATATGTCTGTAACATCGCTTAATTTTTATTCTCAGAGTTAACATCTCTTATCTGGGTTTGTGGAGGGCCAGTCTGTTGTTTGGTAGGCTGTCAATTCATCTGGTGGGGGAGGGTGAGAGCTAGTGCACTCACTCACCTATTTACCTAACCTCTCCCTCACCTAATCCCTCACTCCCTCATCTCTCTCTCTCTCTCCCTCACTTGGCAGCATTTCCTACCCTTTCTTTTCGTGTGGAGGGAGAGCAATGCACCAAGGCAGCAGCTCCCTCTCCCTCCCATGGTCTCCTCCTTCCTTCCCCAAGCCAAGGAGAGCAGCCCAAGCCTCCCCTCCGGCCATGGCTGCCCCATGGAGCTCCTCCTCCTCCTCCAACTCCGGTGGCAGCAGCCCCCCTCTCCTTCCTCCCTTCCTCCTCTAGGTGAGTGCTCCATTTCTTGCCTTGGAGCTCAGATCTAGAGACCCATGGCTGGTTGGTTGAGTTTTAGGGTTGCTAGATGTGAAATTTTGGAGGGAAATGGCTTTAGAAGTGGAGGGAAATCTGTGCAGTTTTCGAGCAGATTTTGTGTTGTTCTTTGAGCTGCGATTTGATCTAGTTAGAGGCATTTTCTGGATGTCCGTATGTTGCAAAAGTTGTAGGTAATCGAATTATCTTTAAATGGAGTACAAGAAATCGAAAATCCATGAAGCCAATTAAAAGTTATGCCATTTTTAGTGTTTGCTGTCCCGAGTAGATTGTTTTGTGAGCTGAAATGTTCAACTGCATTTTAGACCTAGCTGCAGACCGATTGAGCTTTTCTGTTTGCCTAGAGAGTTGTAGGAAATTTGCTCTAGTTTCATAAAATGTACTTGTTTGTACGATTCTAGTTTCAGAATCAAAAGTTATGTGGTTTTGAACTTGCTGCTCAGAAACCTATTGTTTTGAAAGTTCAGATTTTGGGTTGTATGTTCAGTGTTTGATTAGAGGCTCTTGGATCTATCTCCTGTTTATTTGGTTGCCATAGAAGTTGTAGATAATGCTCTCAAGATTCTGTAGAGCTCAAGAAAACACAATTTGGCCAAACCATTTAAAAGTTATAATATTTTGAATGCTTGCTGTCCAGAAATGACAATTTTGGCTTGTAGCTGTGTTCATGTTAATTCTGGGATTGTTTGAGACAATCCCAACTTTAATGGACTTGGGGTAATGCTAGGTATCTCTTTTGTGGTTATTTAAAGCTCAAGAATATAAGATTTGGTCCATTCAATCAAAAGTTGTGTTGGTTTTAGGGCTTGCTGTCCATAATTGGTATGTTTTAATTGTAACCTGTGTTCATTTTAGTTATGGGACTGTTTGAGACAATTCCAACTGAAATGGCTTTGTGATCATCCTACATTATCCTCTTGTGATCGTTTAGAGTACAAGAATGTGAATTTTGGTCCAACCATTAGAAAGTTATGCAAGTTTTACCTCTTTGCTGTCCAAATTGCAGCTATTAGTACATTCAATTTTTAGTTGTGATTTTGAGCAAGATAGAGGCAGAATTTGAATTTAATTTTGCCTAGAGATAGCTAGAACTTTCTGAGTAGATGCTTAAAATGTCTTTGATTGCTCAATTTGGAGTTGTTTAGCAATAGTTTTGCTTTGGCAAAGTGCGCTACCCAAACCAGTTTTGAATGAAATTTCAGATTTGGGGACAAGTTTGACTTAGGGAGTATTTTTTTGTGGTTTGTTGTTGTTTGTTGACTTTAGAACTTGTGGAATTGAGTATATAACTATGTTTCCAGATGGAGTAGCTTCGGGAGTGACCTCTTCTTCCCGCCACTCCATTCCTCTCGGTAGAAGGCAAGTGTGTCATTTCGATTAAGTGCTAAAAGGGAATGAATCATGCTTTGCATGGTGATTTTCATCATGTTGATATTTATGTTGATGCAAATGTTAAGTTCATAAATTTATTCATTTGTCCCTTGTGTGTGTGAATCGATTAGAGGCATATGAAGGTTAAGTATTTGTTAGTGTTTTGGTTGATTTGATGATTATATTGATGAATATGAGAATGGATTGCCACGTGTGTATTCATTTATGTCAATGTGGAAGGATAGAAATGTTTGTTTATGCAATTTAATTGTGTTAATTGCATTTGTGCATTCATAAAAGAAGAGGCGACCCATTCTGATGCGGGCCTCTGTGTTCACACGTAGTGAACACGAAAGTCCTACCTCGTAGTCCCACTCATCGAGGTGAATGGGAGCGAGACAGTAAGAGTAGGCACCTTCCACGGGATGGGAGGGACGTGAGGGTGCACACTGACGGGTGTGCACTCGGCAGTACCGGTACGTGCATCTAAAAAGAGCATACATGTGCATTGCATCGCTAACGATTGAGTTTTGTGTGTTAAATGGAATTGTGAAGAGTTGGGATCGAGTCGTGGACTCACCCAAAAAGATTCAATCAGGTATGTGTATGAAAAGGGCAATGAGGTAAGTGGTAGCGGTACAATTGTTTATGTATTGGTTGAATCTTGTAAGAGTTACATTCTTAATGATGGGTTGGAATTGCTAACTTGTTATTCATATTGATTTGATGCACTTTGCTGAGTTCTCGAACTCACGCTTGTTTGTTAATATTTTTAGGTACTCGGAAGAGCGACTTGCCGGGTTTTGGGCGTAGCTGCACCTCCACTGTGTCTCACGACATGTTTCAGACTTTTGGAATCAATTAGTAAATTTGTAACTAGTTAATCCATTTGTGTAATCATGTGGTATTTAAGTTGAGTTGTTAATGAATGGATTTTTCTTTGGTAGTGTTAATTGCCTACATGTCATGATGGTTGATTGATTCCATGACATGTTGAAATTATTATTGCTATATTGATAATTGTGATCTCTTTTGCCTGCTGAGTGGATGTCCACTTAGTAGGGGAGGTCTTGCGAAAATTTTTAGTAAAAATTTGATAGGTTTTGGTAGCACTTCGGGCATGTGAGGTGCCGGGGTGTTACAGTTGGTATCAGAGCGAGCTTTAGGTCCGTGGAATGTGAATGTAGCAAATTACTCTAGAGTAAACTAAAATGTTGACTTGGAAAAGTAGAAACATGGCATAGGTATCTACTAGTTAAAATTTGGCCTTAGGGCAATAACCCTAAAAATTTGAAATAGAATGGTTAATTAATTTAAAACTTGACACACTTTGATGCACAGTAGGAAAGGGTACGGGTATCCTTGCTTTGCGCTTAAATATTGCATTTAAGCTTTGATATCGAATGCTAAATTTGATGATGCCTATTGCTTTGATTATGCATGATGTCTATTGTTATTATTTTGTGTAAGAGTTAAATGAGTACTTGTGTTTAAGTGATTTGTGGTGCCGAAGTGTTTCGGTCACCTTCTATTGTGGTGTGGCCATGGTTGAGGCCGCGGTGGTGGTTGTGTTCGGGTAAAACCACAACCGGAAGTTTAGAGTCTCTCATAGGTCAGAGTCGTCGCCTTTTTGCGAGAAGGTTTAGAAAGTGGATGGAAGTTGTGGTTCCTCTTGGTTTCATTTGTTGGATTCAAATAGCAAGGTTAGTGATGAATCTTTCGGATTTCTCTTACCGTTTGTGCGATCAGTTTGGTTGGCTTCTTTGGTTTTTCTTGGTTGGAAACCAAGGAAAATTTGTTTGGTGATGAGTATTCGCTGATTGATCTTTCGTCGGTTTCTTTTGTCTTCGATGGTTCGAGACAAGAAGAAAGAGTTCTGTGATGAATCCTTTTGGATTTCTATTGCTACCGTTTTGGTGTTCGATTTGGTTGGTCCCTTTATGGAGAAAGGTGATATTGTTCTCAAGTTCGTCATTCTTTGGATTTGAAATAGTTTGCTGAAGTTCTAGTGTAAAACTTTAATCATGTGGACTTAAGTGTTAAGTCTTTACCAGAAAAAGATTTGGTTGATTATTTGGTTTTTCCCCTGCATCTATCTTCCTTCGTGGAAGTTGTAAGTTTGAGATTTGTTTGAGGCTTGGTTGTACGTCAGTGTTTGGAAACCCGAGAGTCGAGTTCCTTTATGATTTAGGGTTGAGTTTCTGGAAAGAAAGGTGTTTTTGTGTGTTGTACCTTTTGTTGAGAAACTGTGGTTCCCTTTGTAACACCCCGGCATTTAATATGCCCGAATGCTACCAAACATAAGCTAAACAACATCTAAATACCACATTTAAACATAAATTCCAGCAAAGGTACATATGCTAAAAACCGATATTTCGGCAGCATCTCCTTTGTTTTTCCATGAATTAACACCATATCAATATCATGGCAAGATATATCATAGCACACGACATCTAAAACATCAACATAAATGGATATATCATCAAATTACGCCAATAATACCACGCTCAACCACTTCATAAACTAAAACGAAGCAAATAAGGAATCACTAGCATGCTAAATTAAACCATACATTAAGTTTAAGGCACAACTCTTAATATCATGTCTCCAAGTGATTAATTATGGACTATGATGGTGGAGCTACGTGTAGAAGTGTAGCTAGACCCCTTTTTCCCGCATGCCGATTTCAAAGTACCTAAAAACAACATAAAACACAAGCGTGAGTTCGAAAACTCAGCAAGCATATTGTAATGGACAACAAGATCATTTACAAGACAATAATACCTTACATCACATATAACATCTCATACTTGAGCACATAACAACATCATCATCATTAAATATGTATTGCAATGCAATGCAATGCAATGTTATGCTCATATCTCCTTGGAAACTCATACCGGTATGGTTGAGTACACACCCGTCGGTGTGCACCCTTTCCCCCCCCTTCCATCCCGAAGATGGAGGGTGCCTACTCCTCGCTTCCATTCACCACGTGGATGGAATCACGATGTAGGTCTTACTCAATGGCGTTCCGGACTAGTCATAACTTTCTCACCGACCTTGCCGGACTAGTTATGACTTTCTCACCGCCCTCGCCCTATCTCATGTCATGCATGCAACTCTGCCAATTATCATATTTCACATGTACATAAACATATGGCATCTCATCATGACAAATATTACACATGGCATCGAATCATGATAAGTATAGACACATAGCATCATATCATGATAATCATACTCAATATATCATTGGAAAACAGCAAGCAAGGCAAGTGATCATAGCAAGTATTCAATCTTTCATCCAATATCAACAAGCAACCTACAATCCGCTATACATTACAACACACTTGCCTCAACCACGGGCGACAGATTTGTGGGAAGTTGAGGGCACTCCCGGTGTCACACCACCTGCACATAGGCATCACACACTCACAATCATGCCCACAAAACAGTACACAAATCCCCATCTAACCCGACATTGCCCACTACTTGCAAACCTAAAAACAGAGGTTCTGTCCCGGCGGGACAGCAGCCTTGCAAAGGCCATAACTTGAGTTCTGGGACTCCAAATCGATTAAACGAGTACACCATCGCGAAGCTTAGGAAATTTCCTACATTTTTCTAGTTATACGGAAAGACTGATTCGGAATCTAAAATTGTTTAATCTACAGATTACTAAGATCTGTTCCAATCGCGTCACAGATTTTAACACGCTCGGTAAAACGGCCATAACATTCAAACGGCTGATCGGATTTTAACGTGCTTTATGTCCACGGAAAGATAATTAAATTATCTACAACTTCTTTTAAGTCCGTATGGACATATTCGGATTCTAAATCGACAAAAACTCGAACCCTAGCCCAATTGCTCAATCTGCCCGAAAACAGAAACGTGGCAACGTCTAGATCTAACCCAAAGAACTGCAACCCAGCACCACCAATTGATCTAAAAACTTCATAAACACCCTAAGAACAGTACCTAGATCAAACCCAAGGATCCCCATGATCATACCTTTGCCCAACGAACGAATCTCCAATAGATCTCCTCGCGGATCGCTCCTCGCTCCACGCTCCTCGCTCCTCGCTCCTCGCTCCAACGGATGGATCCACAAGGTGCAGAGGTGTGGAGACCACCCTAGGGCAGCAAGGGGGTGGAGGAGAGGTGGTGGAGAGGTGGGGAGCAATGGGGCAAAGGAGGGGGAGGCGCACGGCCAAGGGAGGAGGGAGGCGGCTAGGGCAAGGGCAAGTGGGGGGGAAGGGCGCACAAGGGGCAGGGGTGAACGCCCAAGGGCTGGTGGGGAGCCCTTTTACCAGCCCCCACACCCAATCCTAGTCCGTTACGGAGACCTACTCCATCCCACCAAAGCCCACTTAAGGCCCAAACTCCCCCGGGAAGGTCCAAAACCCCGAAAACGGCCCGGAAACGGCCCGGAAACGTTATTAACCTCCATACCTTATGGCTTTAACCTGCCATACCATATTTCATAAAGTTTTTGACCTTAACATGCACCATTTAAAAGGTTACGACACTCCGTGGTGACACATCACTTCAAACGGCCCAAAAACGCGAGTAAACCTCAAGCCGAAAGGTTTTATTCTCTAATTTCACATTCTATAATGTCACACTATACCGTAGTGTCACATTCTCCCCCCCTTCAACAGGATTCGACCTCGAATCCGAAGGACGCCAAAATCAATGACAAATCCCCAAGGGACAAACGGCTTCTCTGCAGCACAAAACATTCACACAACGACTAAAACCGGAACAAACAACAAACGAGTTCCCAAAACCAACACATAGAGAAAAAGTGTTGATCTAGCTCAACTAAGGGCTACCCCTCACAAATCGACCTTCACTTCAATTCCCCAACAGAATCTGCGTTTCAACCACAAAGGGCTCCATCAACCCAAAACGCTCGAATCCTCACGGCAAACACTTCATACTTCTATCACAACCAACCTGACTACCATACTCCATTAAACTCAACATGACATAATCAAAGGAAGTCACAATCCCTTTAACGACCTTTCTACATTCCCGAAAATTTCCATCGAGGGGAAAAGTCATTAAGGCACACTTGCCCTTCCGATACACCATCATACTAACATTTTATTCCATCCTTTCCCAGACAAGACTCAAATCCAAGAACAACTAGTGACGACAAATGCTCACAGCAGGACAAATATCACCGAACTACCGTCAACTTCACTTCCACCCATCGCTACACTTAATAATGGTTAGACCCATACATCATCAACCTCCATCACAAACCACCCTTATACCACTAGGGTTCAACACCTAGCCCCAAGCTAGGATCGAAAAACCTTACCAAACCACAATTGGTTCCTTTCTTAAGAGGGTCTCGCCCTCACACAAAAACACTTAGGTATCATCCCCAAGTGTACACACGACAACTCAAACCCAAAGCGTTAACAACCATTTTGGAAAGAATTCGGCAACATCCAAGCCAAATCACAAAGGAAGCATAAATCCTTCATTCTTTCTTTTCATACTAGAATGAAATGGACATCTCGATTCTTGACATGCATGCACACTTTTCAAGAGCACTCCGGATTAGTCATATATCCTTATATGACTTTCTCACCGACCTGGCCTGCCGACTCCTTTATGATTAATTATGCATAAACAATGTCTCGTTTTCCTTTTTCACCCTTCATTCATCATGTAACAACGGCACCGAATAGTCATTCACCAAATGACTTCTTCCTCGGTATCAAATGATGGAAACACAATTAACATCGAAGGTTGCGGAAATTCATATAGACTATGATGGCAACATAGTTGACAAGAAACACCACGTCGTAAAAGACCCCACATCTGTTGAAAACTGAACTTGCACAACATTGCATTTCATCCAAATTCAACATTTTGGAAAAGAACATCAAAATTTCAAGTCGAGCATCTGCTCCCACAACCATCACGAACTTCCTCAAGGAGAGGGAAACTCATTCCCAAAAGGGAACACCTCACTAACAAAATCACTTTGTAAAACTTTCATAAAGTCCACCTTTTTGAAGCACTCGCAACATCACACACATTTTCAAAACAACTCCAACTCTAGCCAAAAAGAGTTACACATTAAGGGCTCAACTCAAAAGTTTCCAACACAACCCTTTAAGACCATCTGCTTCCTTTTAAAATTAATTCCAAAGATAATCCAGTGCGAACGCGAAAGGGTGCGATCGACTCAAAACTTTTGGATGTAAATCCAAACTCACAACACGAACTAAACAAATTCGCCAAAACCAAAGGTCGACACCAAACATTACGAGTTTTGGGGAAACTCTGAAACACAAAGATAAGGAACACCTTGACCGAAAACCCTTCAACCAAAATGGCAAACAACCAAACCAGTCAAAAGCTTTTAAACACAAGCTCACAGAAAAGAACCATCTCTAGAACTCCACTACGCTTTCCATTAAAAGACTTTAATAATCACTTTTACTCCTGAGGAGCCCCAACTCAATTCAACCAAAAGCTTCACAACAAATTCTTCCTCTAGTTACCATTCCCAAAACTTTTAATAAGGGTTTATGATGCTTATCAAGAAGGCACCCAACCAAGACTATAATGATATGATCCCCACGGATCACCGAATCATAATACTTCTTATTCTAAATTTGAAACATAGTACTTCAACAAATCTTTCAAAGAAGATCAACATATAAATTTCATACCTCCTATCTATTCACGCCTCGATAACCGAACCTTATTCGGTTAAACAACGACTTCAACATGTAAATATTATCTCTACAAGACAAAGTTCATAGCTAGGATTCCAAGGCATACATTCATTAAGGATAAAACTCTACATCAGGTTAATTATCCATGGTTCACTCCATCACCACAGGTTACAACACCCTCCATTTAGTCAATGGTTTCCAACAAGTATTCTACACAACTACCACCACTACTAAGTCATCAATAAAAACAAATGGGCATAATCATCAACCGATCAACATTACTTTTAGCTGCCCTATACATAGGTGATAACAAAATTACAACATACTCCAACTATTTAAAATAGATTGAAAACTAGCATTGAAGGGTCACAACTGCATACTTCCAAATATACTAATAGTTTGCAACAACATAAATAACCACTCCAATCAACTTCCAAATTAAAGTCACTAGTCTCTACCAATCCGTTAGATTAGCACATCTTTAAACACCAAGCAAAGCTTCTTAACAATATCAGCAGTTTACATCATCTTAATGTTTTAACTATGCATCAAGGTTTAAACTTTTAACATTAACGAGGATCATAAGCACTTTTAAAGCAAGGCAACAGATTCTAAGCATGAACATTAACACTTTCAATCATTCTCGCTAAGAGTGAACTACAACACTAGTAGTCTATTTATTCTCAAACTTAGAGATTTTACTCACATTGAATTGATTCAACTCAAAATTTAACTTAGCAACACATCAATCCATAAACCACATTGTTACCTACTACATAACATGCTAAACATCAATTCTTACTAGGGACAAATGATTTCAGTCAAAAGACTACTTACTTTGTTTACAGCATTTTAGTTTTAAAACTCATCCCAAATTCATAAGGAAACTTGACTCTCAAAATTGCAATGAGACAAACCCAAACTTGGTTATGCAAAGGAATTCTCCAAAACACTTTTCAATCTCAAAGACTTCCATAGAGGAAACTGGTTGGAAGACAACTTTTCTCGAAAGGGAACCAAGTGCTCCATTAACCTTTTCAAATAAAACCTTAACACCAAACCCCTAACTTTCACGACTCAAGAGGGGCTTTCAAAGATGATTTCTCAAACCAAGAAAATGATGAAATCAAACACCTGATTACTACTACAAAGCCACGTAACTTCAGCCCCGACGGCCAGTGTCGGCACAACTCGAACAAAACTCCTTTAGCCTTGGAGACAGACAACCACAGGAATAAATCGAATGCTTGTTCTTCATAAAGCAATTAACAGGCATCAAAACTGGAAAGGCGCCCAAAAGAAGCGCAACACTAGACTCCTCTTCTACGTCTTCACCCAAGGAAGACAAAACCACACACCGCATACGGAACGATCCGCGAAAGCCCATCACCTTTTCATTTGGTTCAAAACAGCTAAAGCCAAGAAAAGCAACAAACACCGACCGTCAGAACGACAAAGAACATCCGAAGGAAACCACCATTAACTCTTCCTTTCGTCTCCAATCAACTACCCGATTTACTTACGTAAAGGGTAAGCGCTTTTCTCCTACGAGGGTTAACAGTTCTTCGGTGATGGCGCTAACCGGCCACACCGTCAAACCTCACCCTAACTATAAACAACAAGAGGTGACCGAAACCCTTCGGTACCACAACCCCACTCTTATCACCACAACATATATCATTGACATAACAACATGCATTGTCAAAAGAAGCATTCAACATCAAAGCTTAAATACAACATTTAAGCGTAAAGAAACGATACCCATACCCTTTCCTACTGTGCATCCAAAGGTGTGTCAAATTTTAGATTAGTTATACCATTTTTTGCAAGTTTTAATGTTGCTATCCTATGACAAAGTTTTAGTTGAAACCTAAGCCATGTTTCTAAGTTATTCCACATCATATTTTAGTTGTACCCTATGGCATGACACTAAAAATACGCATTCCAAGGACCTACTGACCCGCTCGATACCAATGTAACACCAGGCATTTAATATGCCCGAATGCTACCAAACATAAGCTAAACAACATCTAAATACCACATTTAAACATAAATTCCAGCAAAGGTACATATGCTAAAAACCGATATTTCGGCAGCATCTCCTTTGTTTTTCCATGAATTAACACCATATCAATATCATGGCAAGATATATCATAGCACACGACATCTAAAACATCAACATAAATGGATATATCATCAAATTACGCCAATAATACCACGCTCAACCACTTCATAAACTAAAACGAAGCAAATAAGGAATCACTAGCATGCTAAATTAAACCATACATTAAGTTTAAGGCACAACTCTTAATATCATGTCTCCAAGTGATTAATTATGGACTATGATGGTGGAGCTACGTGTAGAAGTGTAGCTAGACCCCTTTTTCCCGCATGCCGATCTCAAAGTACCTAAAAACAACATAAAACACAAGCGTGAGTTCGAAAACTCAGCAAGCATATTGTAATGGACAACAAGATCATTTACAAGACAATAATACCTTACATCACATATAACATCTCATACTTGAGCACATAACAACATCATCATCATTAAATATGTATTGCAATGCAATGCAATACAATGTTATGCTCATATCTCCTTGGAAACTCATACCGGTATGGTTGAGTACACACCCGTCGGTGTGCACCCTTTCTCCCCCCCCTTCCATCCCGAAGATGGAGGGTGCCTACTCCTCGCTTCCATTCACCACGTGGATGGAATCACGATGTAGGTCTTACTCAATGGCGTTCCGGACTAGTCATAACTTTCTCACCGACCTTGCCGGACTAGTTATGACTTTCTCACCGCCCTCGCCCTATCTCATGTCATGCATGCAACTATGCCAATTATCATATTTCACATGTACATAAACATATGGCATCTCATCATGACAAATATTAACACATGGCATCGAATCATGATAATCATACTCAATATATCATTGGAAAACAGCAAGCATGGCAAGTGATCATAGCAAGTATTCAATCTTTCATCTAATCTCCACAAGCAACCTACAATTCCGTCGTGCAGGTGGTGTGACCCCGGGGGTGCCCTCTACTTCCCACAATCCCGTCGCCCACGGTTGAGGCAAGTGTGTTGTAATGAATAGCGGAATTGTAGGTTGCTTGTGGAGATTAGATGAAAGATTGAATACTTGCTATGAACACTTGCCATGCTTGCTGTTTTCCAATGATATATTGAGTATGATTATCATGATTCGATGCCATGTGTTAATATTTGTCATGATGAGATGCCATATGTTTATGTACATGTGAAATATGATAATTGGCATAGTTGCATGCATGACATGAGATAGCTATCTCATGTCATGCATGCAACTATGCCAATTATCATATTTCACATGTACATAAACATATGGCATCTCATCATGACAAATATTACACATGGCATCGAATCATGATAAGTATAGACACATAGCATCATATCATGATAATCATACTCAATATATCATTGGAAAACAGCAAGCAAGGCAAGTGATCATAGCAAGTATTCAATCTTTCATCCAATATCAACAAGCAACCTACAATCCGCTATACATTACAACACACTTACCTCAACCACGGGCGACGGATTTGTGGGAAGTCGAGGGCACTCCCGGTGTCACACCACCTGCACATAGGCATCACACACTCACAATCATGCCCACAAAACAGTACACAAATCCCCATCTAACCCGACATTGCCCACTACTTGCAAACCTAAAAACAGAGGTTCTATCCCGGCGGGACAGCAGCCTTGCAAAGGCCATAACTTGAGTTCTGGGACTTCAAATCGATTAAACGAGTACACCATCGCGAAGCTTAGGAAATTTCATACATTTTTCTAGTTATACGGAAAGACTGATTCGGACTCTAAAATTGTTTAATCTACAGATTACTACGATCTGTTCCAATCGCGTCACAGATTTTAACACGCTCGGTAAAACGGCCATAACTTTCAAACGGCTGATCGGATTTTAACGTGCTTTATGTCCACGGAAAGATAATTAAATTATCTACAACTTCTTTTAAGTCCGTACGGACATATTCGGATTCTAAATTGACAAAACCTCGAACCCTAGCCCGATTGCTCAATCTGCCCGAAAACAGAAACGTGGCAACGTCTAGATCTAACCCAAAGAACTCCAACCCAGCACCACCAATTGATCTAAAAACTTCATAAACACCCTAAGAACAGTACCTAGATCAAACCCAAGGATCCCCATGATCATACCTTTGCCCAACGAACGAATCTCCAATAGATCTCCTCGCGGATCGCTCCTCGCTCCACGCTCCTGGCTCCAACGGATGGATCCACAAGGTGCAGAGGTGTGGAGACCACCCTAGGGCAGAAAGGGGGTGGAGGAGAGGTGGTGGAGAGGTGGGGAGCAATGGGGCAAAGGAGGGGGAGGCGCACGGCCAAGGGAGGAGGGAGGCGGCTAGGGCAAGGGCAAGTAGGGGGGAAGGGCGCACAAGGGGCAGGGGTGAACGCCCAAGGGCTGGTGGGGAGCCCTTTTACCAGCCCCCACACCCAATCCTAGTCCGTTACGGAGACCTACTCCATCCCACCAAAGCCCACTTAAGGCCCAAACTCCCCCGGGAAGGCCCAAAACCCCGAAAACGGCCCAGAAACGTTATTAACCTCCATACCTTATGGTTTTAACCTGCCATACCATATTTCATAAAGTTTTTGACCTTAACATGCACCATTTAAAAGGTTACGACACTCCGTGGTGACACATCACTTCAAACGGCCCAAAAACGCGAGTAAACCTCAAGCCGAAAGGTTTTATTCTCTAATTTCACATTCTATAATGTCACACCATACCGTAGTGTCACACCCTTAAGAGTTGGGTGCGTGACCCACATGGATCTTCAAGAAGTTAAGTGTATAATGAGGAGTTAGAATTTCAGATGATGTGGGTTGTTTAGAGACAACCTAAATTATCGTATTGTTAGAGAAGGAATAATAGAGATTGTAAGTGATCTAAATCGAAGATTAATTAGTGTTTGTCTTGGAGTTAACATGAAATTCAGGATTTGTATTCCTGTGCGGTGGGTATTGATCACGACTAAGAAGGTTGAGAATGTTTTGGTTGAGGAACTTGCGATAGCAAGAGGATGGTGTAACGTTAGGGGGATTTTTTGTTTGTGTTGTTATGGGACAATTAGACGGTGGATTGACATAATGACTTGATCGATGTGTAATCAAGGAATAGGGGTATGGAATGATCGTGTGAAAGGTTGAGTTGTCCTGGACCAATGTTTGTCTTCAGACTTTATTTGTGAAATAAGCCTTGTGGAAATGATATTGAGTTGTTAGAAGTATGTATCGGTGTAGTGAACTGGGGATGCCAAAATGATGACTTCGGGGTTGTACTAAGGGTACTTGTTGGTTCTGTTGAGATAAATGTTGAAGGGTTGTGTTCTAAGTTTGGAATAAACAAATATATGAATGATTGTTTGTCATGATTAGTAGACCAAAGGAAATTGATGACACATGTTTGTGTTGAATTATCTTTGGAATCGGTAGTTAAAGGAATCAAACCGACACAATGGGTTGTGTTGAAAATCTTGAATTGAGAAGTCTTTGTGACGCTACTTTTGACGAGAGTTGGACTTAATTGAAAATGTGATAGTTGTGGGTTCAGATGCTTAGTTTGAGAATCGATTTTCTCTTTCCAAAATGTTGATTTTGGTTAATCACGAGAGGTTTTGTTTTGCAAAAGCAAGCTGAGTTGTTGTGGTTATTTTCGAGAGGTTCTGGTAATGCTTCGTGTGGAGTTCTCTTGTAATTTGAATTTCTTCCCGATGCGACCTTTATTGCATTGATTGGGAATTGTTAAAGTGACTTTGGTAATTATAAGGGAATTGAGTTTCCTACTCTTAAAGAATGGTTGTCGTTTGCGAGTGTTTCTAAAGTTGGAACTTATGATCGGTTCATAAGTGCTCTGTGGTTGTTTAAAAGCTGTTTTGGTTTGGTAAAAAAAAACTTGATGTTGCTTTTGTGAAAATATGTTGCCTTGTTAAGGTTTCATGCGGCTTTTCTCTTCTAAATGTGCTGTGTTTTAATGTGTTGGATCTGGATCGAGTGGTTAAAGGAAATCGAGATTTCCTTTGCTTTCTAGCTTGAGAAGCAAGAATGAGTAATTTCTGGCTTTTGGCTTTGCGTTGTAAGAGAATGGAGTTTCCCTTTCTCTTTGGGAGATTTTGTGGTAGTTGTGCGAATCGGTTTTCTCTTTTCCAAAGTGTTGATTCGGGTTAAAATAAGTTGTTTGGCTTTGGTAAGCAAGTGAATTGTCTTTGGTTGTTGAAAGCTCCTTTCAAGATTTGTGTGGAGTCTCTCTTCTAGTTGAGTGCTCCCGGATGAGAGTTGTATCGCATTGTTTGGAAAGTGATAAAAAAAGGGGGTGTTTGTTTTTGGAGTCTTAAGAGGTTTGAGATTCCTGTGTGACTTGACTTAGGAAAAGAAAAGAGTGATCTTTGGATGTTATCGAATCATTTCCAATGTGATTTGTAGCACGTGGGTACAAGTTGATGAACGTAATTCTTCTGGCTAAAGAGAATTGCTAATTGTTGGCATTTTAGCTTGAGATAAGAATGGAATGTTTATGAAATTGTAGAGTATAATGGAGATTTATACTCTTGGAATTGGTTGTTTGAATGAAAGATTTTGAGGGCGAAACCCTCTTAGGAAAAGAACCAGATTGTGATTTGATAATAATTGCAACCCTAATTGGGTTAAGTGTAAAGCTTTGATTGTGGTTTAAAAGGTGGATTGTGATGGAAGTGTTATGTTACGAACATGTAGTTTGGTTAGTTGTCACGAGGGTGTGAAATAAAGTGTATCGTGGTTTGTGATTGGAATGGAAGGTAGGCTTAAGAGAGCCATTTCCATAAATGGCATTGGATGGTTGTAGTCCTTTTGTTGAAAAGGGTCAATCGATTTGAAAAGATGAGAGCTTGTGTATTCGGTTTTGTGGGGTTCAAGTTTGGGACCCTAGATGATTAAAAGGATGGCGTGATTGATTGGTTGAGGTTTGGTTTAGAGGTATGAGAGAATGAAACGCCTCGTATCATTTTGTTTTCGTGAATAAGATGAATTGTGATAAAAAGGTTAAGACGGGAGGTTAGATTGAAGTTAAACAAGGAGACGAAAGTTAAGCTGAGAATTGGAACCATGTCTTTCAAGAATGAGGTCTTATCTGGTAATATCAAAGGAAGTTGTCTAGGTTACATCAAATCATTTCGTTATAGTGGTATGATATGAGGATTCGGTATATCAATTAATTTAATTGACTCTTTAAGTAGATGCTTTGAGGTTGAATGTTGAGGAAGGTTGTGGGAAATTCCTGGGTTGGAAAATTCGTAGGAATCCAGATTGCTAGGGAATTTTGTCCCTTGCAAATTAAAGTACAAATTGGAGTGATTATGGAATCGTGAGAGGTTGTACTTAGTTGAGCTAAGTCAAATCACTTTCGTTAATAGTTGGATTTGGACATTTTGGTTTATCGTGTGCATCCGTTCGAGTTCTGGTGTTTGAGTTTGCAATAAAGTTGGAGTCCCTTGTGGAATTTGTTCTTTTCTTCGAGTTGGCGTTCTTCGAATTCGGGGTCGAATTCCTTTAAGTGGGGGAGAATGTAACATCGCTTAATTTTTATTCTCAGAGTTAACATCTCTTATCTGGGTTTGTGGAGGGCCAGTCTGTTGTTTGGTAGGATGTCAATTCATCTGGTGGGGGAGGGTGAGAGCTAGTGCACTCACTCACCTATTTACCTAACCTCTCCCTCACCTAATCCCTCACTCCCTCATCTCTCTCTCTCTCTCTCTCTCTCTCTCTCCCTCACTTGGCAACATTTCCTCCCCTTTCTTTTCGTGTGGAGGGAGAGCAATGCACCAAGGCAGCAGCTCCCTCTCCCTCCCATGGTCTCCTCCTTCCTTCCCCAAGCCAAGGAGAGCAGCCCAAGCCTCCCCTCCGGCCATGGCTGCCCCATGGAGCTCCTCCTCCTCCTCCAACTCCGGTGGCAGCAGCCCCCCTCTCCTTCCTCCCTTCCTCCTCTAGGTGAGTGCTCCATTTCTTGCCTTGGAGCTCAGATCTAGAGACCCATGGCTGGTTGGTTGAGTTTTAGGGTTGCTAGATGTGAAATTTTGGAGGGAAATGGCTTTAGAAGTGGAGGGAAATCTGTGCAGTTTTCGAGCAGATTTTGTGTTGTTCTTTGAGCTGCGATTTGATCTAGTTAGAGGCATTTTTTGGATGTCCGTATGTTGCGAAAGTTGTAGGTAATCAAATTATCTTTAAATGGAGTACAAGAAGTCGAAAATCCATGAAGCCAATTAAAATTTATGCCATTTTTAGTGTTTGCTGTCCCTAGTAGATTGTTTTGTGAGCTGAAATGTTCAACTGCGTTTTAGACCTAGCTGCAGACCGATTGAGCTTTTCTGTTTGCCTAGAGAGTTGTAGGAAATTTGCTATAGTTTCAGAAAATGTACTTGTTTGTACGATTCTAGTTTCAGAATAAAAAGTTATGTGGTTTTGAACTTGCTGCTCAGAAACCTGTTGTTTTGAAAGTTCAGATTTTGGGTTGAATGTTCAGTGTTTGATTAGAGGCTCTTGGAGCTATCTCATGTTTATTTGGTTGCCATAGAAGTTGTAGATAATGCTCTCAAGATTCTGTAGAGCTCAAGAAAACACAATTTGGCCAAACCATTTAAAAGTTATAATATTTTGAATGCTTGCTGTCCAGAAATGACAATTTTGGCTTGTAGCTGTGTTCATGTTAATTCTGGGATTGTTTGAGACAATCCCAACTTGAATGGACTTGGGGTAATGCTAGGTATCTATTTTGTGGTTATTTAAAGCTCAAGAATATAAGATTTGGTCCATTCAATCAAAAGTTGTGTTGGTTTTAGGGCTTGCTGTCCATAATTGATATGTTTTAATTGTAACCTATGTTCATTTTAGTTATGGGACTGTTTGTGTGACACCACGGAGTGTCGTAACCTTAATTAATGTGCATGATTTGGTCAAAATCGGTATGAGATGTGGAATTAAGGTTAAAACTATAGGTTATGGAGGTTAATAGCTTTTTCGGGCCGTTTCCGGGCCGTTTTCGGGGTTTTGGGCCTTCCCGGGGGAGTTTTGGGCCTTGGTGGGCTTTGGTGGGATGGATTAGGTCTCCGTAACGTACTAGGATTGTGTTGAGGGCTGGTAAAAGGGGCTTCCCCCAGCCCCCTTGCGCCCCATGCAGCATTGGTGCGCCCCTCTCCCTCCCCCTCCTAAGCCCTAGCCGCCACCCCCTCTCCCTCTCCCTCTTATGCGCCTCCACCTCCCCCTTTGCCCCATTGCTCCCCACCTCTCCTCCACCCCCTTGCTGCCCTAGGGTGGTCTCCACACCTCTGCACCTTGTGGATCCATCCGTTGGAGCGAGGAGCGAGGAGCGTGGAGCGAGGAGCGAGGAGCGTGGAGCGAGGAGCGATCCGCGAGGAGATCTATTGGAGATTCGTTCGTTGGGCAAATGTATGATCATGGGGATCCTTGGGTTTGATCTAGGTACTGTTCTTAGGGTGTTTATGAAGTTTTTAGATCAATTGGTGGTGCTGGGTTGGAGTTCTTTGGGTTAGATCTAGATGTTGCCACGTTTCTGTTTTTGGGCAGCATGAGCAGTCGACCTAGGGTTCCTGTTTTCGCCAATTTAGAGTTCGAATCTGACTGTACGGACTTTTAAGAAGTTGTAGATAATTTTATTATATTTCCGTGCATATAAAGAACGTTAAATTCCGCCCAGCCGTTTGAAAGTTATGACTGTTTTACCGAGCGTATTAAAATCTGTGACGCGATTGGAACAGATCTCAGTAATCTGTAGATTAAACAACTTTAGATGCCGAATCAGTCTTTCCTTATACCTAGAGAAAGTTGGGAAATGTCCTAAGCTACGCGAGGATGTACTCGTTTAATTGATTCGGAGTCCCAGAGCCCAAGTTATGCCTTTTGCAAGGCTGCTGTCCCGACGGGACAGAACCTCTGTAATTAGGTTTTGCGAGTAGTTGGCAATGTCGGGTTAGATGGGGGTTTGCGTACTGTTTTGAGGTTATGATTGTGAGTGTGTGATGCCTATGTGCAAGTGGTGTGACCCCGGGAGTGCCCTCTTCTTCCCGCCAATCCGTTGCACGTGGTTGAGGCAAGTGTGTTGTGATGGATAGCGAGTTGTAGGTTGCATGTTGAAATTAGATGGAATTGTCTACATGATATATGTCCACTTGCCATGTTTTAATGATTGCTATAATATTATGAGCATGTTTAAGATGTTATGATGCCATGTGTTAATATATGAGTTTTATATATTGTTGGCATGCTTGCATACATGACATGTTACATGGCCCGGGCGGTGAGAAAGTCATTAACTAATCCGGGAAGGTCGGTGAGAAAGTTATGACTAATCCGGAGAGCCAATAGAGTAAGTCCTACATCGTGATTCCATCTACCGTGGGTTGTGGAAGCGAGGAGTAGGCACCCTCCATCTTCGGGATGGAAGGGGAGAGGGTGCACACCGACGGTGTGTACTCAACCATACCGGTATGAGTTTCCAAGGAGACATGAGCATTGCATTACATCTCATACATATTGATGATGACAATGTTAAGTGTTTATGAATAAGATGATTTACATGAAGGGAGATGCTATTGCCATATTGTTGTTCTTGTTGTCCATTGCAATATGCTTGCTGAGTTTCGAACTCACGCTTGTGTTTTCTTATTGTTTTAGGTACCATGATAACGGCATGCGGGAAAGGGGAATAGACACACGCCCACACGTTGCTTCACCTTAATGTTTCCCCAAGTCAATTCTTTTAGTTTGATAATAAATTGCGTGTGATGGTCATTAAATTAAGGCTTAGCTTGGTTAATGAGAGTTTTTTTGTTCGTTTGACACTTGGAACTTTAAGTGCTTAATGTTAGTCTTTTATTGTCGTTAAGACTCTATGTATTGCTGTTTTAGATGTTTCCCTTATTGCCATATAATGTTATATTGTTGCTCCTTAAATTAATGATAAAACAAAGGAGGTGCTGCCGAAATCTCGGTTTTTAGCCTATGCGCCTTTGCTGGAATTTTATGTTAAATGTGGTATTTTGATGTTGTTTAGCTTATGTTTGGTAGCATTCAGGCATATTAAATGCCGGGGTGTTACAGTTTGAGACAATTCCAACTGAATGTGATGAGGAGTCTTATCATATGTAATGTCCACTTATCACAAACGGTTATCGAAAATCCTCTATGATTATATTTAAAACAAACGGTTTTCGAAAACCGTATGTGATGAGGAGTCTAATATATTCCTTTCTGTAGTAGTGTCATGTGATATGACCTTGCTTACTATACAAATTTTGCTTAAATGTCTTGCATAGTACAATTTTTTGTACTGACCATTGCTTATTGAACATTATTAGAATGGACGCTCTTGGAAGTATATGACTCTACCAATATTGACGTACACAACCCCACTTAATCCTTTTATGTGGGTTCTTTTATTGTTGAATTGTAAGTTAAACTCTAGGCAAGTTTTGTAATTTTAGTCAATATGCCAAATTTTACTCTATCTAGCCTCATTATGCTCTCATAAGCAGGTGAGATATAATTTCTGTACGTAACTGAATTTCTAGGCAGTTGTGGGCAAAATGGTGACCCTATGGTATTATTTCGGATCGTTACAATATCTAAGTCATGTGTGTCATAATTAAGTGTAAACTCAACCATAAGGTCAAAACACATGTTTGCTTGTTAAATATAATTCGTTTATTCTTATTCTGATGTATATAGAGTTGATATTTTATCTATGTTGTCACTGTGTGTACTAATATGATCTTAGACTAGTGCAATATATACAAAATACCCGAATTTGCATATTCGGTCCCGACATACCAAACAACAACTTAATCTAAATTCCATTTATGCCTATGCCAGCTTTTATACTGTAGTTTCTCAAACTGATACTTAATTGGAGTGCCACAAGCACACAATGCCAAACATCACTCCAAATATTGAGTCCGTCCTCCAGAATTCAGAACATTGATATGTAACACCTCTTCTGAAGTAATCAATCTCACGTGTATACAGTTCCTGCAACTTGTGTACGTTTTCTGGACTAAAGACATTCGCATATACAGTAATACAGCTGCAATTTGCTTAAAATGGAGATGCATGCCACTTGCTCACTCGGATTCGCTTCAGGACAGCATATAATTACAGTAATGAAGTCCACACTCTTAACTTTTCAAGAACTAACATCAAAAGGGCAAAGAACTAAAGAACAAGAAACCGTACTACAATGATTAAATTTTACTCACGAGCAGCGCGACAAGAAGATGGCCAAGTAGGACCAGGAGGAGGCGGCCAACAGCAGTGGACGCGGCGGTGGCACCATTGATCTCCGACGAGGCGACGGCGAGAGGCAGGTCGTCAACAGGGAGCGAGCACGAGGCGGCCTGGCCGGTGCCTGCCTCCTCGGCCGCCATCAGGGCCTGGATCACCGCCGTCGCCGCCGTGCGGTGCCGCGTGGCGTTCCTATGCAGCAGCCACATCAACCCCATGATCTGGCAGTCGTGCTCACGTGGCCCGCCACCATGCTTAGCCTTTGCTGACGTGGCGTTCTTGCCGGCGCTGACGTTCAGCTGCAATGCCACAACACACAATTATGTGATGATTAATCCAGGCACAAAAATGAACTAACGTAACCTTAATCCAACTAAGGTGTGCAACACCATTTAGCAGAAAATTCCATTCGCTATTCCCTGTCCAGCAATTCTCAGTCCAGTACAAAGTACTGATCCAAAATCAAAATTTTTAGGAGGGAAAATGGAGGCATAAACAATGCACATTAACCAAGTAAAAAATATAGCAAAGTTTACCATTGTCCAGAGTATGACACTGTCGAGGATGGTAATCGTTAGTACGATCATGTTACCAAGCAACAGACACGTTGTCTATGTTCAGAACAGGGTTGAGAGTCCAGCTGAGATAAAAGGACAAATGGGACATGATGTTGGCGCATGCTGCCCATGCGACATGATGTCACCAGTTCACATTCTTGGAACTCTGAAAACCTCATGTGACACCTCTGTCTCAAGGACTTAACAGTCCATCCGTTCCTCGAGGTAAACTTCTTTTTTTTACAGGCCTGTGCTCACAAATTGCTGGTAAAGCAGAGCCATTCGTTCTTGTTGGAAGGGATCAGGGTCGGAAAGCAAATGATTCGGTCTGGATGCAAGGGAAAGTGGTGACTTGTGAGGCTTTCTAGGTAAAGAGAAAAGATAGGGGAGATGGAACGAACGGGGGTCATCGAGTCCTGACTCCTGAACCCAAATGATAAAGGAGGCCAAAGTGAAAGTGGCAAAGTGGGGAGGCATGGTGCTCTTGGGCAAATCATACTCCAGGCCCTACACATCTGGCCCGGATTTCTTAGTACAAAAATCCTATTGATCCGGGGTCATTTCGGTGAAATCGGCTTACACAGTTCAGGTGCACCATGTCTATTGTACTAGTGTTACTGTGCAGTGTAAACCGGTTACCATCTAATTAATTTCATCCTGTACAAGTCTGCAGAATGTAGCTAACCAGCATGCATGTGTCATACTGTGTCATCATGACTGCTCTTAGGTTATGCATTTGTGCTCAGATGCCAAAATCATCGAGAAGAGTCAGAGAAGAACGGACTAGCATTCAGAAGAGTCAGAGAAGAACAAAGGAAGGTAACTTCGGTAGAGAAGCACACATCACTAGTCCATGAGCATCATATAAAAGCTGTGTGCTTTGTTTCTGTATGGTAACTGATAAGCTGTTCAGATTTCTTTCATCACTCTAACTTTGTTCAGAAATCTGAACCAAGCCCTTCAGACTCGCAGTACATGTTACTCTGTCAGTGATTTACTTGTTTACATGGGGCCTACAGTATTTTTTTTTTCCAAAGAGACGCCGTATTGTGTTTTGTATCATTGTACGTATTGGAGATCTTGTGAACTCTGCACAAGTTTTCCCGAACCTTTTGTGGGCAATCAATAAATACTGGGACAGTCCATTTGTCTATTGTGATGTGATGGATACATATGGCTCATTTTTTAAAATTAAATATAAATCTAGCTTGTTTGCTCAAACTACAATGCAAATATTAATAGTTTTCTAAGTTTTACAGAATTGATGCTAGAAATAGAAAGCGTAATTTACAACTGCACATGGACACGTAGTACGAACATATTTTGGCATATTACATTTTCGATTTTTTAATCCTATTAAGATTATATTTCCAATTTTGAAAACATATATAGGAGAGAAGAAGTTATCTGCAATATATAGTTCTCCCTAGTAAAGATGTACTCCTTTTCTTTTCTCACATTTTCCACTGAAAATGAAATGCAATGTTCAGGACAGATAGGGGTCTGCCATATCGTAATTTCATTAAAAATCTCATCTGAAATATTTGAGGATACTTGTATACTTCATAAGATTTTTGTATGGTTATAATAAGTGAATCCTAGATGGTCAAGACTACATTTGTTATCTTTGATGCTACGCACTATTCGGTACTTATGGCTTGAAGAATGTAAAGCGAGCTCTCGAGCCTGAAGGCTCACCTGGTTCAGCGCCCGGAGGCACCTGGAGCAGCCGGCGAGCCCCGGCCGCGCGCAATCCCTCTCCAGCCTCCTCGCCGACCTTCCCGCCGGCGCTGCGCACGCCGGCCGCCTCAGCTTCACCCCGCAATAGCAGAACGGCAAGCCGCACGCCGTCCCGTTGTTGCCCGCCTGCGGCCGCGGCAGCGATGCCCCCGCCGCCCTCAGCGCGCGCTCGGCCGCGCCCGCGCACTCCTCCGCGTCGTCCGGCAGCACCGGCATGTCCACCACCGCGGCCGCCTCCGCCGAATCAGCCGGACGCTGCGGGCCCCCGCTCCCGCCGACGCCTGCCAGCGCGGTGGACGCGTACGCGGCGTACAGCCATGCGGCCAGCGCGGGACAGCACCGCAGCCGCGGCGGGAGCGCGCCGCCGACGTTGCAGGAGGCGAGGACGGTCGGGAGGAGAGGCGGGGACGGGGTGAGCTGGCAGACGGACGATGCAGCGGCGGCCTCGGACTGCTCTGGGAAGGCCGGGATGGTGGAGGCGGTGGCGGGCTGCGCCGGGGAGGCGCCGGCCGATGGGAAGAGCAGCGACGGCTCGAGCGACGCCGGGTCCGGCAATTCCGGCGATGCTGCGGCGAGCAGCAGGAGGTGGCTCACGGCGAGTAGGAGGAGAGTGAAGTGGAGGCTAGCCATTTTTGACGAGTGCCTAGTTGTGAGGTGGTAGGGTACGGTGCTCTTCACTAATTGACTTCTAGCATGTAGGAAGGATGAGTGTGACAGTTTGAGAAAGAAATACTAGGAGAGAATAGAGATAGGAGGGAATGGATCGGGCTATTCAGAATTGAGACGTTGATATTATTCGTGGAATGGTCTCACGGAATCTATATAACTTATAATTTTTGATATGTACGGAAGAGCAGACGTCCTTCTGTCACGCCTTCCCGTCACATCGCGCCATTCATTCTTTTTTCTATAGTGAATAGCTCCCGACCCATACTATACATCTATTACCGACCCATATTATACCTCTATTACATCCCGAAGGTTCCAAGGCTCCGGAGGGGTCCAGATGGCTCTCCGTCGTTTTTCGAAAAAAAACTCTCCATTTTCTTTGAATTATGGTATTATTTGTGTCGGTTCTAGAAAGAAACCGATTGTGAGGAGGGTGCTCCCTCATCACAGTCGGTTCTATATTGTAACCGGCAGTGATGCAAGTTGTTTCGATCCAATCCATTCTTGGGGTTCGAAAAAGACACTAGAAATGTTAGTGACTTTGCACGACAAAGCGTTCTCTGAGGGCATGGAATGTACCATTTTTTGGTCAGAATCTTGACAGCAAAGAGGGAGATTAAAATTTAAAATGCTTTCTGATAATCTTGTTGAAAAATTGTTCTTGGATTTGGATCATGAGCAAAATGGGTTTCATTGGATCTTTTGAGAGATTTTGGTTTTTAGAGCATTTGCGGAAAAATTGTTCTTTCCTTTTGTTTTGCTCTAAGGCCCTGTTTGGCAGAGCTCCAGATCCCAGCTCCACCTCAGAGCTGAAACTTATAGACTAAAATAAAGTGACTTAAGTTTATAATTTTATTCTAAAATATAAACAAGATAACTCACCTAAACATTCTTAATATACATACAGCTCCAGCTCCACGAATTTGGTGGAGCTAGTAACACCTAGCTCCACCAACTCCAAGAATTTGGTGGAGCTGGAGCTCTGCCAAACACCCCCTAAATGTTATCTTACCTACTTGGTTACGAGCTTGATTTTTCTTTATTTTGGACCAAGCATGGATTTTCAACCAAATAGCTTTCATTCTTTTATTTTCAAACTTAAATTATGCCTTTTGTGGATTTGTCAATATACTCATCAAGGGGGAGATTGAAGTACCATGTGGAGTTCCATCCATGTTTGTCCAAGGAGTCAGTTGAAGCAAGCAGAATGGGCTAACAGGACCCTTGATCCAGATGATGAGCGTGAGAAATTGGAAGACAACCGCAAGCGTCAGAAAGCTTGTCAGGATGGACCACCACAACGACAAATGAAGAATGCACCCCAACAACTCAGATGCCATACCACACAGACCTTGTTTGAGACACTTTCACCTGTGCCTCACCCCCGATAGACAGAGCTTCCAAATCACCACCCCGGTGAAAAGTTTTCAAGGAGGAAGTTTATTGTCTAGACTTTGCTTTGCTTGTCGCCAGCCAGGACATTTTGCTAATCAATGCTCTCAGAAGAAAGTGGTCACTGCAGATCGCATCAAACTCAGCTCTACCTCTACCAAGAATAGAGATATGCCAGGAGGAAGCCAGCAGACGTCATCCAGGCGTTGCTATTGTTGCAATAAGCTAGGACACTATGTTAAAATTTGTCCTAAGAGAAGTTGTGTTACACCTGCCTATTTCAATTCTAGTCCTACACCTACCAAGACATCAGTACCAGAAGCAAGGTTCAGATGAAGAAGAAGTGTGTGAATGAAGACTCCACTGAGGAGGTCCATGGCATAAGTTTTCTTTAAACAATGTAATGTTCCCTGCATATGAGAGAGGGATTAGTTGAGAAACCTTTGTAAGAATTTTCTCGTTAAGGAAAAAAATATAGCTGTATGTTAGTATGCTAATATGTAAAGTTTTGAAGCAAGAGTATTAATAAAGATCGAATGTCTCCATATATCAGCTAATAATGAGTTATGTGGAATGATAGCCATATAGCTAGAACTTGAGGCTATGAGCACGGTGTGGTTGCATGGTTTGAGCCACAGTTTGTTGTGGTAAAGGTCACAGGGAAGTGAGCCTGAAGGTTGCTATTTTCGGGATAAATCTTCAGTGTGTAGAAGGTTTCTCCACAATAGCTAAACCTATCACGCAGTTGTTGAAAAAGGAAAAGAAGTTTACTTGGACACCTGAATGCGAAAATAGTTTCCAAGAGTTAAAGAAGAGGTTGACATCATGTTAGACCCCGGATCGGCTATCCGAAATCTCATGTGTATTTCCGTACGTCCCAGATCAGTAGCTAGTACACACAGTTATCAGTGAAGTATCATTGCCGCACATAACGAAATTGTAACATAAATATAAAGTATTAGCCACATGGCTACTTATTACATCAAATGGTCACATGACCAAAGTCACGATAGCGGAAACAAAACGACAAGAAGTGAAACCCAAATAACACCACATGCGACGACTAGGAATGCGATTAGATGTCCTGGCGATCCTCTTCAAACTCTTCGGGATAGAATGCACCGTCTTCAACGGTGTCCTGATAGTTTTCTGATGACAACGATTTATGTAATATGTGAGTACAAAAGTACTCAGCAAGTCTGGGAAAGTATGCACATGTGAGGCTTTCCAAGGAAGGCTTATTGTGGTTCTTTTACATAAAGCCAAGTTTCATCAAACCATACTTAATAATAAGTTTCACAAAGCATATTTTAGCAATTCTTTTAATAATTGAATTATTTAATATTTCAGTAAGGGTTCTATCCACCATCAGTAGTATAAAGGCTCTATCCGCCATATTTTAAAAGATCAAGGTTATCCACACATGACTCTATCCGTCATGAAATAAAAACAGGTTCCATCTACCTGGTTGGCTCATTCCGCCACTTAAACATCCGAGAGCTCTAACCACCCCCGAATCCCAAAACATCATTTATTTTCAAAACCAAAACCAAAGTCTACCAGTATGAAAGCATTCTTTGCTTTGCCCTTGACCGTAGGCACGGCTATTCGAATAGTTTTAACTCTGCAAAGGTGTACAGCTTTACCCACAAGACATGATCGTCTCTTGTTGCCTCCGGATTAACACACTTCCTTTGGTGTGCCGGCAGAGAGATCATGACAAGGTATTTACAATGTATACGCCTAACCCGACTCACCCGCTGAGGTTTCACCGCTGTTATGGTTCTATCTATCCAGTATGGAAGCCCCCTCTTGCGCCGTGTGGGGAGTACAACTTGCCTCTATTTGGCACCCACATTCCACCAACTAGCGAGTCTAAGTTAGGTTTCTACAAATTATTTAGTCAGGTTGTACCATTATAGACATGTGGTAGTACGGTAATGCTCAGAATGGACAGTCATAAGCGTCGGTCCTTAATTGACTTGGGGCGGTACTTGCACATTGGAAACTTGATGAGACCATGCTCATCATGGACAGAACTAACACTGCATACATATGGTCATCACCAAGTATTGCTACAGTTATATCAACTGCATGGTTTCATCGACCCCCACCTTGGCCAGGACCATTAAGTTGGCGATACTTCACAAAGATCCTCTACTTCAGATACAACTACTACGATGGCTCCATCTGCATGGCTTTATCGACCCCACCTTGGCCATCCTTCTACATCTTCGTCGGTTCAAGGACCATTGACTCGAGCTCGAGCCCGTCAAATGAATTATCAGATCTAAAGACAAACTTGGGAGAAGATAATGAACTTGAGTCGAGGACGACTCAAATGCAAGAAGGGGAGGATGATGAGCACATCACTACCATGCATACGGCCATGCCTACAAACCCAATTGAAGCCAACAATGTAATACAAGGGCCAATTACTCGAGCTCGCGCACGTCAATTCAATTACCAGGTGAATGCGTTCTTCGGGTTGCATACAAATAATTTAATGAATGGAATGCTATTTAATCCTTGTGATGATTTTATTGTCCTTAGGAACCAAGGAGAAGGACTCCCAAACGCGTCAAGCATGAAGCCAATTCTTAGGTGCACAAGTTCAACTCGGATTCGGCCTCCGGACAGCACCAACTTCAAATGACCATAACTTTTTGATCCACAAGGGTGTTTGAGGTCTATGAGTACTGGTTTGAAAGGTCTCGTCGTCCTCTTTCCAACGGATCTGGCCCCACCTCCAAATTCCTTACGAGTCAACGGGAATCTGCAAAACAAGTTCGGCCATCTTTCCAAATCCGAGTCAAACTAGGAATAGGAGTCCTACTCGGCCATGGGGGTGTTTTGGACGCCCCAAGCCTGGTTTTGGCCTCCTATTTCTCCTATAAATAGCTAGGAGTCCCCAAAATAACTTGGGTTTTGGTTATTTGATAGTTTAGCCTTTTGCTACTATTTGAGTCTTTTAGGCGTGCTCAACTACGCCTAACAAGCTCCTTGTATCGGAACCCCAACTTTTCAATACTTCATCTATATTTGCAATTTTAGATTGCTTTTGCCTTGTTCTTGCTTGTTCTTCGATTGCTTGCAGGAATTGATCTTCGTGATCAGGTTGATCGTGCCCACGGCAAGGTCAATAACCCTCTGGAGTTGGTTTAGCGATTGCTAAGGCGCATCGTCGTTGTACGTTGTAGTCGGATCGTCAAAGTCGTCTCCACCCAAATCGAAGGTTATCATTCTCATCGAAAGATCGGGACACCCAGTGTTACATCAAAACTAGTGCTTAATCCGCACCCACCTGACATTCCAATCCGCCCAAGTCCAAATCCCTTTTTATTTCATTTTATAAAAACAGTACCAATTACTTTACCATAATCCTTAAATCACAACTCGAATCAAAATTTTGATATAATCCCACCCATGGGTCATTTTCATCAATTTCGGCCCTAAACAATTCTACCGTACTATTTAACGAATGTCACCATATAAAATAAGTATGACACAACAAAGTGTCCTAGGGTTACAAATGAACATGGGTATAAATTTCCAAGGAGATGATCACAATTCGGAATAACTAATGAACTATATTTGACATCCGATGATATAAAATAGCTATGCATGCGATAAAACATTGTAAAAATATTTGCAATTGTGGGATTAAAATGCATCAAGGGACTTGCCTTCATGCGCGACGGAAGTTTCGAAGTCTTGAAGTCTGGCGGCGGGGTCGACGGACTCGGCGGGATCCTCGGCTACGCGCAAAACGGTATAACAAATAAATAACAATAAAATAAATAAAATCTAAAAATTATAAAAGTTATACTAGCAGGAAGATCTTGATTTTATATGAATTTAGAAATTTGAACGGAGTCAATCGGAGTTTGGACGGAAAAGTTATGAGCCTCCGAAGTTTGAAAATCATGGAAATAGAGAAACGAGGGAATATTCTTTGGCATCTTTATTTTGGCTGAATTATGGATGTGGTTGTCTCTAGGGAGGGTGGGACCCTCATGTCATCCTCTAAAGGGCTTCTTCTCCAAGCTCTAGCCATGGAAAACAGAGGAGCTTGGGCTCCTTAGGGCCCCGGACATGGAGGGCAAGGCGAGGGCCGGCGCGTGGGGGAAAACGAAGAGGGAGGGGCGGCGGACCGGCGGCATGACCGGAGACGGCCGGGGGCGACGGGGCGGCGGTGGTCGGGGCGGCGCGGCACGCTGGCACCAGGAGGGCGGCGAGGCTGGGCGGCGGCGCGGTGGGCTCGGCCGGGCGCGAGGGCAGCGTGCACCCATCGCGGCGGCCGAAGCGCCGTGGTGGTGGCTGGCCGGCAGTGATCGGGGCGGCGGTGCCGGCGTGGTCGCCAGAGGGGCGGCGATGGCGTCGCATGGCTGGCGGCCATGCACGGGCATGAGCCCAAAACAGAGAACCCAAATTTTCCCAAAAATTCGAAAATTTTAAGAAAAATTGAACTATAGCTTCACAAATTTAAAGATGGAACATCTAGAGGGCATCTAGAAGGACTTAGGATAGCAAGGAATTGAAGAAGGAACTACCGAAAACGATGAATTCGATAAAAAATGACGGTTCGGCCGAAGCGATTCAACTCCAAAATTAGGATTCAAAATTCAACGAAACCTGAAATTGATTAAGGGGTTTAGATCTTGAGAACCACACAAACACAAAGGTTCAAACGGAATTGGATTCGGCTCACCGGAGAAGAAGATATGATGATGAACCCGAAGAACACGAAGAACGTGGTTCGGCGCCGGTTTTCTCGATCTAGCGGACGAATGAGTTGGAGAGGCAATGGGAGGGTGATACCACCGAGAAGAGTACTCCGATACGAAGAGATGAGAGGTGGAAGCACGCACTTTGGTGAAGAAACGACCGAGTTATGAGTGTTTATGCGATTTTTTGATTTTGGTTAATGGCACCATTTCCGGCGAGATTTGGAGTGATTTGAGTCCAGGAATGAATTCTCCTTGCCGTTACCATTCCAACGGATCCGGCCATGATGGATTTGGAGCATTAAAATGGAAATTATGGCAATTTGGAATGGAAGAAGCTATGGAAGGAATCTTCTGTTCTTTCCCTGGAAGCCAAGCATGCATGGAGAAGAAGCTCCAACAGTGTCCGCCACATGGCGACTTCCGATTGGTCGCGAGTAAGTGAATGGTTAAGCGCGAGAGAAAAATTAGCAAAAAATGGTCTAAAAAATCTGGAAAAAATCCTAGAACCATTAGGAAATATTTGGAACCTAACAAAATTGGTTTCACGGAATTTGGATGAAATTTGTAGTTTAGAATATTCTGGGGTGAATAGCGGGCATTTAACGAAAACCGCGCAAGATAAAATACTAGAGAGCTTCCAAAAAATCTTGGGAAAATTCCCAAAATGTTTTTAGAATATTTGGAACCTAATGCAATAGGTTTCGAGATTTTTGGAGTATTTTTGAACTCGGGTGGAATTTCGGGTACTGACGGGAATCTAGAAATTTGATTTTTCGGTCAAAGGAGAATTGAGTGCCAAATTTGGACGGATAGGGATTCCAGGTTAAATTAAACACCAAGGAAAATCCAATTTTTAAATTTACTTATTTTAAATTAGATTTTAGCTGAAGACCGAAATTGAGGATGTTACACATTGGCACCAGTATTGGTTCTACCTGATGTTCATCAGAGTTTTGACATTTACTGTGATGCGTCACGTCAAGGACTCGGATGTGTGTTGATGCAGAATGGAAAGGTAGTTGCTTATGCGTTAGGCAGTTAAGGCCACATGAGGAAAACTATCCAACGCATGACATGGAATTAGCATCGGTTGTGCATGCTCTAAAGCTGTGGCGTCATTACCTTATTGGTAATAGGTTTGAAATATACACTGATCACAAGAGTCTCAAGTATATTTTCACCCAGCCAGACTGGAATATGAGATTTTGATGGCTCATGTCAATTGTTAAAAAACATAATACGAAATCCTATAATAGTCATAGGCTCATGTTGTATGGTGCAATACTCACAACATCCAGGATCGTACAGTAGAAATTTTGATGGCTTTCAGTCCGTACAAATAGAACAGATCCTCAAAACTCACTAGGAATGTCCCATGCTCCTTGTGGTGGAAATGTCCCCTTCGAAACCTCACATTGAAATCGAAGCGACGCGCGGTCGCATTCGCCTTGTCAATGTACCATCTATGTAGCAAGCAAGTGCACTTGCCCAAAGCATTGAATTCCTGGGAATCGACAACGGGCTTTTCCATGTATGTACTACTTAAAATCTTGTGGGGGCTCTGTGGCATCTGTCATCTTTGCTTTCTGGACAGAAGGAGTCTCCAAGATCGGGACAAGGGGCTTTCCTTGTATTGGAGGGGACCTTGTGGCCTCTGACAACTTTAGCTTCTTGACAGAAGGATTCGACAAGGTCTCCTATGGATCTTTGGTCGTCACCGTGCTAGTCTTTTTGCACACCAGCTCTACACTATGCATAGGAGTAACAGCACGTGTAGGAGTTGGTGTAGGAGTAGTAGGAGAAGGTATAGCAGTAGGAGCAGGAGTAGGTGCAGAGCTGGTAGGAAACTGCAAATCACATGCATATGTGACATGATGTTTTGTAGTACTGGAATGAATGTGAAGATGCAGGGATTTATACCTTAAGCAAATGACACCCGTTATGGGCCACTTGATGAACGACATCCGTGCTTACCCGAGAATGGTGATATCTTCATTCAGAGGAAACTCCAGCACATGAGATAGGAATTCAGCATGGACATGGTCCACCTGCACCCTCATGTAGCCTTTCCCCAAAGGGCTACAATGCACTGTGTTATCCTCCTTGCAAGGAAATGCAATCCCGTGTACAGCCTCAATGGTAAATCTGTCTTCGATCAGGACTAGTTGTCACTTGGCAGGCGCCTGCAGGAAGTGCGCAACTTGATTATAATCATTGTTAAGGTTGCTCCCATACCTTCAAGTCATAAACAATTATTAACTTCAGGCGGGGACCGTACAGATCATTTCTGAAAGCGCAGTTGCTGGGCGTATCACAGGTAGTAAGTACTATGAGAGGCGAGGTTATATGACTTTGATTCTGGGAGATCATCGCCATCATCTCGGCTTACAAACGCTCCTCACGTGCCATCATCTCCTCCCTTAGCTCGGCCATCTGGCACGGGAAGCACTCTCATCTTAGAAGAAGGACCTCTTCGTATGCCCCGCACCTATGGAAAGCACCCGACCCTTATGGCCGGGTTTCCCAATTGCTGAAGACAGGATGTCCCTCGACCCTTGGCATTGAAATGTCCCCTACTCTTTCTGTTGGCTTACCTCCTCCTGCAGGAAGTGAATATATGTTAATGCTAAAATACAACAGGAAGGGTCAGCTGCAATGTACTATGTTAGATGTCTTACGATGGTGGAGATGATCTGTGTGATTACGGGGTTTGGAACTACAAGCCAACCATTAGAGGTTTTCTTCATCCTTTCTAATATCTAGTCGTGTGTCCGCTCCTCACATATGTGGGAGTAAGGCATCGCCGTCCTAGAGTTCGCACACTCCTCGGCTAGTTGCGCCCACTCTGCCTTCTTCCCTACATAGCCACTGAAACCAAGGTGGTGCGCATATGTGTTCTGCCTCTGGATAACGATGTTCTTCTCTCTCAGCTCATCCATCTCGAACATACTCTTCATCCTTGTTAACTCCTTCCAAATCTACAAAGTCACAAATAAATACCTCCAGAAGGGAGTATAACCTTTTAGCACATACTCAGAACCGATTGTGATGATTCCCCTCTCATTATTTTCACCCTAGCCGAATCTTCTTTCACAATTGGTTTTTTCCTGAAAAGTTGAGAACCAACACAGATGAAGCGATTATGATGTACTATTCTGTAGTAGTGAATTTGTATTGAGAAGAGATAGACACAAGCACATCTCGGATGGAATACTCGTAACCAGCACTAAGCTCTGGTTATGCCTATGATCCTTCTTGAAATTCGGGATCTAAGTAGGGATTGCTCATATTTTCAAGCTCGTTTTGCCCGCTGAGTGCCAAATAAGTAAGGGAAGATATTCATTTGTATGTACCTGGTTAAATCACATGCCAGAGTTATTTTAGGATTGTATTTCTCATGATAGTTGTCCTATTGTTAGATAACGAAAAGCTCCTGTTTACTCGGCAAGAGAGAGAGAGAGAGAGTATGGCATCAAAGCAAATGAACACTTGGGTTTTAATCTCCACCTCTCATTCAGTTATGTGCGATGTAGTCATGTCGAGAAAGTGGAAGGCAGTTTTCATTCTTTCTTTTATCACTCTCTTCTATCTTCTTCTTTGAGCTCAACGTCAATTCTTGCATCGTATCAATCCATATACACAACTGTTCCTACATTAGACATTCACTATTATACAAATGTACATCAGAATCGGTTCTTTTTCGTCATCACAATCGATTTTAATGGCGATACAAAGTCCAACGACAGTGATGAGGAAGCACTATCATAGTCGGTTTTCGTCTGATTGTGATAACCCCCTCCTCACAATCGATTTTGAGCTAGAACTAATATTGATGAGCCTATTTTACTATTGTTGATTGGTTTACAATATGCATATCACATTCATAATATATATAGAACATAAACACTTTACAATACACATATCACATTCGTTTACATTATAGAACACAAATATACTTAACAGTCAGTACACGTGCATCCATCTACCCATTCATCCAATTAAAAGACAGTGATACACTTTTTTTTGAGAAAATGCCACTCGGCTTCACTTTATTGATTTGCATAGATCATTACATCATTTGCCAAAACATTCAGTAAAAAATTAGGAGGTTCATCGACCCAAGTACAAAAGGATTGAGAAACTATAGCCCTCCTAGCAAGATCATGCGCCACTTTATTTGCTTCCCTCGCACAATATTCAATACTGACAGTATGAAAATCATTCCATAAGTCATTACATTGATCATATATTGCAGCCGATGCTGTTGCCTAAAAACCTCCATTTTTCATCGTTTCCACAACTAACATACAATTTGATTGAATAACAATGCGTTGACATCCAATCTGTTTTGCCAAACCCAAGCCATTCCTGAGAGCATAAGTCAAATATTGTGATACACTTGACAAAATATTGTGCGCGTGTTTATCGAACCGAAGAGGACAAGTACTCAAATTGTTTAGACATATAAAAGGATAAAGTAGCAATAATAATTTCAAAATATTTATGCTTGATAGTTTGAGCATATCATACATTTTCATCAGTGGGAATTATTGCTATGGAAAAAAATGTGAACAAGATTAACTATCTGCTAATTAGTCATATATTGTCATAAATAGAATTATTGGAATTAAACAAGAATGGACCACCTGGAGGAGAACATCAGCATAGACTTGAAGCCAGCAAGGACTCAATGCAATTGTCAACATTACAATCCCATCCTTTATGTTTGCATTTATCCTCACTTCACTTAGTTCTAGCAAATTCCAACTTAAACCTTTTAGGCTTCAGCTAATTGAAAACCTCAATCCTTTTAGTTAAACAAATTAACCACAGCAATCATAGGAGCATTCACACAACAACCCTTTGAACACATGAATAAAGGTGAATACAAATTGCTTTATAATATAGCAGAAACTAAAATAACATTAGGGAAACACAATCTATGAGCTCCCAATCACCCTACAATCTATGAGCTCGTCTATACTCACTATGATTCAAATTTACAAATAAATAGAATTAAAGTAAAGAAAAAAAGCTAAGAAATTTTATGAATATACCTTGCTAATAAATAATATATCCCTAAAACATATAAATGAATAGGCACAACGTGTCGAAACGGTGCTATTCTTTTGAAATATGATGTTTCTGTTGAAAAAGAAGTCTTGTTTATGCCATTAAAATTTGTTTCCTGCAGGTGCAAGTGTCGCAAGATAGAAAGTCATTGATGTCATCGAGAAATTCAATATTCAAGTTAATAACTTAACTCAGGTTAGTCCTTCATATGTACATGTATGCCTTCAATTCATATTAGCTTCCAGTGTGTTGCCATTCCATGTAATTTTGCGTTGTATGTTCTAGGTATGCTAATCCAGAGGAGTCATTTATCCTTCATGCAAGCAAACTGTAAAACTATATCTGATTTGTGTTGTTCTGTGTTGAACTCCCTTTAGATCTTGCCACAAGACCGGGTATGTGAATACCACTTATTGATTGTGCCATAGGCTGAGTTAATGAAGAAGCTGCCATGGCTAGAATACAACAGAAGAAGAAGGAATATATAGAAGCACAGGAGCAATACCCTTTTATTTGTCATGATAGAGATATTCCCACTTGATTAATGCTAATTAAATAGGATTACATAAAACTTAATTGAAACTACATTATTGATCAACATCATTTGTTAAACCTAAGCATCTGCTTTCTTGAAAATGGAAGAACTAAATAGCTCATGAATTTGAGCACTTTATCTAAAATTAGAAGAACAGATCCCCTCCAAAATAGTTTAGTTAACAATATATTGCTCGAAGCAAGTTTCAATATAATGCTTTCGAGCTTTGTGGTCATGCCTGCAACCATAAGCTTATAGGTTTGCTTGCAAGTTCTTCAATCATCACTACCCTTAGCTTTTTACATGGATTCGTTCTGTTCCTCTAATCAAATCCTTTTGAATCCATCCCAACCAAAAGCCCTCTATTTTGCTTGACACTATATTTACAATTGGGAGAGTTCCAAAAACACATTTGAATAACATAAATGTATATAGCAAAATGACAATTTCTCGATGGTCCAATTTCGGTTCAATAAAAAATTTTTCTCACAATTTGTCTTTTTGTGGTTGGCTGAAATAGCAAATGTTACAAGTTTTGAGTTTTAATGGAATACACATCTTCTTGTTTTTCCCTATTTTTATACAGAGCTTAAGAAAGAGAAAATGACACATGCTTCAAATACTAAGAAAATAGCCAGCCAAATGACTTAAAGTATGAACAAACGATGGGAAGTTATAGATGAGGAATTGTAACCGGTATGCTCTTCTTTATTTAGATTAGAATTTCAATTGCAGTTTTAAAAGAAATTATCCCCGTGCCTAAATCTTTAGACTGCTATCATGCATCAAGGAAAGCTCCATATAGCATCCTGCAGGGTCACAAGCTCCAAACATCAATACGGCAGGATTGGCATAATATTGAACTCTTCCAATTAGTGCCACTGATACTAGTACAAAGCTCAATTCTCAATTATTGTTAATTTCTTTCATAGTGCTACTAGTGCACACAATTCATGGCAAGACAAAATACTCAACTACATCAGGCCAATCCAAAAAAGTTTGTAGAACCTGTAGGAATTGTTTACCAGAGATCTTGAAGGTGGATGGGCTTGCTATGGGCGACTGGATTGGGCATGATCTCCATGTCACTCATCTTCACCGGGTAGTCCTTTCCCCTTATCTACACACCACAACTTTGCACAACTTTGTGAAATTCCCGCCTCCAAGAACCAAAATTAGCTGTAAATGGAACAGGTTTTGGGTGCAGAAGGAGGCAAGCTACTCACAATAGTTTGGCGATATGGATCCGAGAGTCAGGAAGGTGCATGTGATGTGATCTGGCGTCGGGAGTTGGAGGCAAGCTTGATGTGGCTGATGGCATGATGGATCTAGCTAGGCACAGGGTGGATCCTGCTGTTTGTTTAATGCACTTGGACGCCTCACCAAGCCTGCCTTTGACTGACTAAAGTTGCCTAGGCAAGCTACCATGGCTGACTGGCCGGAGTGGGCGATAGGGGTACGGCACCGAGACGGAGGATAAGATCAAGTGGAGCCCACTGTTAGATTTGCCCCTGGTGAGGAAGATGGTCGCGCGAGGTTGGGGGCGAGGAATGGGGTGACGGGAGAGCCTAGGGCACGGAGCGTGGCGGTGAGTAAGATCTAGATGACCGCGCAAGGTTGGGGGCAAGGAACGTGGTGGGCGGGGCAAGGACGAGGAACCAAGGACTACGAGGTGATGGCAGGCCGAGGGAGAGCACGGGCCACTACTACAAAAATACACATTAGAATCGGTTGTTTTTTGTCATCACAATCAGTTTTGGTGGTGATAGAAAGTCCAACGATTGTAATGAGGAATCGCTATCACAGTCGGTTTTCTCCTCCATTGTGATAAACAATCATCACAATCGGTTCTTGCGAAGAAACGATTGTGATAAGCCCATCATCACAATCGATTCTAGCTGAGAACCGATTGTGATGACCCCTTTTCACTATTTTTGATTGGTTTACAGTATGAATATCATTCGCAATATATATTGAACACAAACACTTTACAATACACATATCACATTCGTTTACATGAATATAGAGCATAAACATACTTAAGCATCCGTGCTCTGGAACCGGCAGTGATAATTAAGCATTGTTCTGACGGTTTTAACACAAAACAAAGAGATTTCCCCAGAAGGTCACCCTCACCCATCCTAGTTAGTACTACCCTCACCTAAGCATGCTTAACTAATGAGTTTTGCCGCCAATTTTAATGCAAATGCGAGCACTTCCCGAGAGGTCACCCATCCTAGTACTATTCTCACCCAAGCACGCTTAACTTCAGAGTTCTTATATGATCTAGTACCGTAGTGTTGGTATGATAACATTTGAAAATATAACGCGTCTCCCTCCCCTTAACCCCACAAAGCACCCGAACACTAATGTTAGTATTCTTATACTTCGAATTTACTATGACTTGGGTGCTCCAAAATTTAACTAAGTGTCTAATTTTACCATGACACCCAATTTTCACTTTGCCGCCCAATTTTCACTTTGGCGGGAGTATCACGAGCACATCACAATCGGTTCTGAACAAGAACCGATTGTAATGACACCGTCATCACAATCGGTTCAAGTTGAGAACCAATTGTGATGAGGGGCCCCTTATCACAATCGGTTCTGAGTAGGAACCGATTGTGATGACCACCCTCATCACAATCGGTTCTGAACAAGAACCGATTGTAATGACACCGTTATCACAATCGGTTCAAGTTGAGAACTGATTGTGATGAGGGGCCCCTTATCACAATCGGTTCTTAGTAGGACCGATTGTGATGATCACCCTCATCACAATCGGTTCTGAACAAGAACCGATTGTAATGACACCGTCATCACAATCGGTTCAAGTTGAGAACCGATTGTGATGAGGGGCCCCTTATCACAATCGGTTCTTAGTAGGAACCGATTGTGATGACCACCCTCATCACAATCGGTTCTGAGCTAGAACCGATTGTGATGAGGGTGTCATCACAATCGGTTCTCAGCTAGAACCGATTGTGATGTGGTGTCCACTACACCTTTAATTCTATTTTCCATGTAATTTAAGTTCAAGTCGAGTCGGTCTCTACTTTGCTAAACTTTCTGTATATTTGCTATTGAAATGCATTCCTTTCATTGCCTTCACAAAAAGCAATAGGTTTGATTAGTAGTGTCAGTTTTAATTGAAACCGACTGCAATATGAAAGGACTAGTAGTGCTGGTATTATTCTTGGTATTGTTTTAATAATTGTTTGGGATTATGTGTTGTGCTTGGATGGAGTGGAAAAAATGTGCAAGTAATTACTAATAATTATATGTTGAGTGGAAAAATTCTTCCCTTTCCTTCCTTATGGAAGTATTGTCCTGTATATTTTAACTAAAACAGGTTCAACAAGTTACAAGTTGGCAAGTTTGTACTTTTACTTTGCTGGTACTTTACCCTTGAAATGGCATTAGCTTGTCTCAATTAGACATGGCAATCTTACAACTTTATTTACAATACAACCCTCTTTAATGATCTACACGCATGTAATTTGTTCCATGTGTGTCGTCGTCACCACTAAGTGCTTGCTTATAAATATGCTAAAAACCTCAACTGAGAGAAAATAGAGGGAAAATCTTCTCAAGCTAGGGCTTCAACTTACCTTCTTAACGCATATCCTTAAGGATTTCAGATTTTTCTCCCCCAAGTCTAAGTTTCAACAAGAGTATGTTCTATTTTTCGGGGTGGCGACGGTTATTTTTTGCTCTAGAACACCAACAGAGGAGAGTTCATCCCGTGAGGATATAAACCTTGTGAGTCTCATCACAATCGGTTCTTTCTCAGAACCGATTGTAATGAGGGACCCCTTATCACAATCGGTCCTTTCTCAGAACCGATTGTGATGAGGAAACATCACAATCGGTTCTGAGAAAGGACCGATTGTGATGATGGACTTATCACAATCGGTTCTGAGAAAGGATCGATTGTGATAAGGGGTCCCTCATCACAATCGGTTCTTTCTCAGAACCAATTGCGATAAGTTGTCTATCATCACAATCGGTTCTGAAAAAGAACCGATTGTTATCACAATCGTTTCTTTTTCAGAACCGATTGTGATTAGGAAATGAGTTATCACAATCGGTTCTTAGAAAGAACCGATTGTGATGATGATTCTCATCACAATCGGTTCTTTCTCAGAACCGATTGTGATAACCTGTTACCAAAATTTACAAATGACATACACGTATCACAATCGGTTTTTTAGTCAAAAGTTTGGAACCGACACAGATGAAGCGATAGTGATGTATCATTTTGTAGTAGTGGGCGAAGAGGGAGAGAGCAAACACTAGTGTGGGAGCTAATGAAGTGAGATGAGGTAGTATATACACTTCGTTATCCGTATTGGTTCTTAAAAGAACCGATTATAATAAATCAGTATCTGCGTCGGTTTCTAAAAGAACCGATTGTAATAAACGATGAATATCTCACTACTAGAGAAATAGACATCAGTGGCGGTTCGTAACTGCCATTAGTGGTGGTTTTTCGAACCGTCACTGATATAGTGCCACTGATAATCGAAGATTATTAGTGGCGGTTTTGAACCGTCACTGATAATATTATTAGTGGTGGTTCCAAACAAAAACAGCCACTGATAACGCATTATTTGTGGCGGTTCTAAAGAAAAATAACACTGATACTTATATGTAATATTCTGATATTTTGAAACACAAAACGAAAATATTTTCTAGGAGATCACCCTCATCCATATCCTAGTTAGTACTAATCTCGCCTAAGCACGCTTAACTAGTGAGTTCTACCACTGATTTTAATACAAATGAGCACTTCCCGAGAGGTCACCCATCCTAATACTACTCTCACCCAAGCACGCTTAACTTCAGAGTTGTTATATGATCTAGTACCAGAGTATTGGTATGATCACATTTGAAATATAACATGTCCCCCTCCTCTTAACCTCACAAATGACCAAAACTCTAATTTTAGTATTCTTATACTTTGAATTTACCATGGCATGGATGCTTCAAATTTCAACTAAGTGTTCAATTTTACTATGACATGGACGCTTCAAATTTTAACTAAGTGTCCAATTTTTGCCATAACATGGGTGCTCTAAATTTCAACTAAGTGTTCAATTTTGTCACTTAGTTGAAATTTAGAGCACCCATGTCATGGCAAAATTGGAAGCGTCCATGTCATGGTAAAATTGGACACTTAGCCACTAATGGAGCAAGATGTACATGCACGCACTAACAGTAAGAAAATTAATGGTAATTAGAAACAAATCTTAAGTACTATGCATAGCCAAAATTAAATTTATCCTTTCAAGGAGCTAGATAATTCATCATCTCAACTCAAATCTGAAACTTTGCTCTTTTTTTCGGGGAGGAAGATGACCAGGAGCTCCTGTAGAGTGCTGTAGCGACCAGTATTTATAGGGGATTTTATTTGTGGCAGTTCTCAACTCAAACCGCCACAGATAATCATATTTGTGGCGGTTCTAACATAAACCGCCACCAATATTCCGATTATCAGCGACGGTTTTGTCCTCCAACCGCCACTGATAGTACCCAAGTATCAGTGGCGGTTTTTTTTCTGAACCGCCATAGATAGTTGAGTATCAGTGGTGGTTCAAGGTTATAATCACCACTGATAGTTATCTAAGTATTTGTGGCGGTTCTAACTACAAACCGCCACTGATACTCAACTATCTGTGGCGGTTCGGAAGAAAAACCGCCACTGATGACCCTGGCACCGGTTTGAACTCAAAAACCGCCACTGATAGTCCTATTAGTGGCGGTTCCAACCAAACCGCCACTGATAGGGCGTCTCCTATTTGCTGTTTTGTAGTAGTGTCTCTATCGGTTTTTAAATGGGAACCGATTCTGATGTGCCCATGCACATCACAATCGGTTCTAATGAAGTACCGATTGCAATAAATATGGATATCTCTGTTGGTGTTTAAATGGGAACCGATTGTGAGTTCTCATGACATGAGAACCGATTGTGATAATTCCCTATCAATTATTAACTGCTCGCCAAATCATCTATCACAATAGATTTTTTCCTGAAAAGTTAGGAATCGACCTAGATGAAGTGTTAGACACATTACAATCGGTTCTAACTTGAGAACTGATTGTGATAATTTCCTACCAATTATTAACTGCTCGTCAAATCATCTATCATAATCGATTTTTCCCTGAAAAGTTAGGAATTAACCGACTTAGATAAAATGATAGTATTGTATCATTCTATAGTAGTAATTATGCAAATCATCAAGAACGAATTAGACCAAAGCTCAGAACTGGAGCAAGCTCATCATCAGCTAATTAACCTAGGAAAATGCCGGTATGATCTTCTCGTTCATTACTTGGCAACATCTACATTGCGCTGAGCCGGACGCGTGAGGAGGAGATCGATCGAGGGCTGCTTCTGGCCCTACCTTAGCATCCATCCGTGCATGCGTGAATGCTCGCGTGATGCATGTGGACGTACGTGGTCTCCACGACGAACAATAATTGATGTGTAGTGGATGTCTCGTGCATGTGATTGTGCTGGCTAACTCCGCTTCTCTCGTGCATATAGGCCTCTAGGGGTTGCTCTTGTCACGACGTAGTAATACGCTCGTAAGCTCCAACGTGACTTAAGGAATCCAATTACCTGTACTACGCGCGTACATGGCGCCACAGTCAAAATTAATGTGGGATCAGCTGTGCAAATTAACTTGGAGGCCTCTTTGAAGTATCACCACTGGTTACATCGAGTATTCGACTAGTAGTACTGAAGGGTAAAAAAACTGTTATGAGATAATGACTCTAACCGTATACGGTTAGGAGTCTATCTCTAACATGTGGGCAAATCCCTAATACCTCTTTTATAAATACCGGGTACCTCCCATTGTATTGACACACATTGATCAATAAAGAAGAGAGAGTTCCACCTATATCTTGTGTTCTTCGTTCGTGTGTTCTTTGTGTTCTTGTTGATTGCCGGTGATCGACGTGGGTGAACTACTTGTTTTACAACAAGTTATTAGCACGAGTCTCTACCGCAAGAAGCGAAGGATCGTCGACAACAAAGAACGACTACTACCGGCGATTGATCGCCCGATCCGATCTGCAATCAACTCGTCACCACGCCGGCATCCACTTCGATTACCGAAAAAGTCCTACGCGATAGCCAACACTTCCGGCATCGAGAAAGTAAGTCGAAAAATCTTGCAGATTGTTTCGCTAGATGTTAGATCTAATCTACAGCTGAGATAGTTATTATCAAACAAACAAAAAAAAATCGGCCCGTGCATTGTCGCTGCAGCGCGCCTGCCGCGGCCGCAGCTTCCCGCCGGCTCGAAGCCTGGCTGCCATCTGCGGCTGACGTCCCACCGCCTGGGCGCCGCGCCAGGCCGGCCCTGTCCCTCTCCTGCACGTTCGCCACGCCTGACCACCCGGCCTGTGGCCTGTCCCGCTCGAAGCGCACGGCCGGATTGCTCGAAGCTTTGCCTGGAAGACCAATGGACTTAAAGTCCAAAAGCAACGGTACAACACGTTATTAGCATGCATGGCTGCATGCATGCGTATATCATGAACATGTATGTATCTTGCATGGCTACATACATGCGTACAACGTTATTAGGGGCCTGTTTGGGAGAGCTCTGCTCCTTAATTTTCAGCTCCACTCCAACTTCGTGTAGCCAAACACCTCAGTTAAACAGAACTTCGGCTTCAGAAAAAAATGTGAATCTAGAGGGCTGCTTCATGGTTTTTGTGGAGCTCCTCAAGGGGTACTCCAAGAAACACTGTTTCATACCCACTCGTGAAGTTCATAGGTAATTACCCACCTTTGCCACTAGTTACACATATGAGGTAATTACCCACCTCCATTCAACATCCAAGGGCACAAATGGGTATCCACATCAAACCCATCTATTCTTGAAGCTAGATCTAATTTGCAAACCAAACACTTCCCTTCCCTACTTCAACTTTATGATGGAGCTACTCTATGGTGAAGTTGGTGGAGTGGAGCTGATTTTTTTGGAGTGGAGCTCTCCCAAACAGGCCCTAGATTCATGCATTGCAAGCTGCATGTATGGCTACATACATGCGTATATCATGAGCCAAACCGCCGAACCAGAAGAGCCGCGCTGGCCGGCCTAAGTGCAGCGGCCGCAAGGCGCCGTGCTACCGCTGCTCGCCGCCCGCCGCTGCCCCACTTGCCCGGCCTCAAGGCCGCCATAGCGCCGCTTAGCTCGCAACGCCCGCCGTCGCTGGCCTCGTGTGCCCAGCCGACGCCCATCGCCTTGTAGCGCCGCTCGATGTGTCGAGCCGAACTTTGGACATGAAGTCCAAAGACTAATGGACACGAAGTCCACCGATTGAATCTGGCAAGAAACTAGCGGGGCCGAGCCGATTACAAAATTGAATTGGATCCGGTCGTGGCGCACGGGGAGGGGAAATTACCCCCTTGCCCCGGATCTTTTATGATTTCCAGAAAATGATTACAAATTTAGAAAAACAATTAGAAATTCCAAAAAATTCTGAAAATTGCCAGAAAAATATGAAAATAGCTAGAAAATTACAGAAAATTTTGGATCTGGTTTTAATTTTCTAGTATTCTCTTGAAGTATTTATGAATATTTTCATGCTTTTTACTGTTATTGCTTCTTGTGTATTTGTTCATACCGTGAATCCGGTTTTATCTTCCTTAGCATTATGTCATGTTGATAATTGCTAAAATTCAATTTGTCTGTTGTAAAGTAATTCTAAAAATTGCTTGGTAATTAGCAGAAATTATGAAAAATGCTAGGAAAATTCCAGATTATTTCATATAGCAGTTTATAGGGATCGGAGTGGTTGGGGTTTGATTTTAGTAATGAATAAACAGATATGAGACAATTGGTGTCTAGGAAAACACACATGAGGCTTGGTTCTTTAATTGGCACCCAGAAACGGGAAGTGCTCCCTCCCTCATGTGAGCCCTAGGGGCAGGTTGACCTGGCCAAGAATCGAGTTGATGAAGATATTCATTACCTGTTTTCGCTACCAGCCAACAAGAATTACATAAATCGTAATTAGACTTAAGCCATGTTTAATTCATGTTGGCTTTTATTTTCTGTTATTTAGTAATGCTGAAAATTGCCAAATGCTAGGAAAATTCTGGGAAAAAAATGTGATAATTATCTACTGAATAGATATAGACCAGAACTTTATTAATTAAATGAAGATGCAAGCAATATAATATTTTACCTGTAGTAAAATCTCGTATTGCTTACAGGATATGTCTGACATTGCAAAAAGGGAATTTGCTGTGCTTGCCCTGGATGGCAGCAATTACCTCACCTGGGCAATGGATGCCAAAATCAACCTAACAGCTAGAGGAATTGGAGCTGCGATTGCTCGGCCCGAAGCCGATGCATCCGATGTGCCTGAACCCACAAAATGCGACGCTTTACATTTCCTAAGGCACCATCTTCATTCGGACCTGAAGGTCGAATACTTGATGGAGGAGGACCCGCTGGTATTGTGGAATTCCCTGAAGGAATGCTACAACCAGCAAAGATCTGTGTTGCTGCTAGAAGCACAACGCGAATGGACCCTCCTACGCTTTCAGGATTTCAAATCTGTGGCAGCTTATAATTCTGCAATGCACAAACTTATCGCTAAATTGACCTTTTGTAACCAGAAAGTTACTGAAGCTGAGAAGATCGATAAAACCTTGTGCACTTTTCACCCCAACATGATGATACTACAACAACAGTACCGTCATGCAAAGTACAAGAAGTACTCTGAGCTTATTAGTGTTTTGCTAGAAGCAGAAAAACATGATGAACTCCTCATGAAGAATCATCATGCAAATACAAATGGAAGTCAAGCAGTATCTGAAGCACATGCTACCGCTCAGCAGGCTAGTAGTAGCCATGGCCGCAGAAAGGGCCAAATGTACCAGGGGAATGAATGGAAAAATGACAAAAATCAAAAGGGAAAAGGCAAATCCCAATGGAAAGGTAAAGGAAAGGGTACAGGAACCTTCCAGAAGCAAGGTCCAGCCAATAAAGCACCCGACTCTCAAACATGCTTTAGGTGTGGTTGCGTTGGTCACTGGTCACGCAATTGTCGCACCCCAAAGCATTTGGCAGAATTTTACATGAAATCCACTGGGAGATTCCAGAAGAATCAAGAAAAGAATGTTGAGGCACACTACACCGCTCTACCAGACGTTGAGCAAGACGGTGTAAAGAAAGAAAACAATGTCACTAACCCTACAACCGAGTTCAAGGAAAGCCTTCTCGAATATGGTGACTCGCCCATGGATGAGGATGACCTCCTCGGCACTGAGCTTATGGAGCTCCAAAAAGATACCAATGTTTCCCAGGAGATGGAACATGACTTGTATGGAGATCTGGAATAGTCTCCCTACACCCCTTTTGCTATATGTCGCATTTCCATTAGTTGAGCCTCCTTAAGAGCCTCATCAGTTTGAATAATTATGTTCCTGCATGAACATTTGGTCTATGCTCCTATTGAGCAATTATCAGTGATAATTAAATAAATTGTTTTCCAGAATATTTGATATTGTGTGCTATGTTTTTCCCTGATGCAATAAATGTTATTGGTATACTATGCAACCTGAAGTTGGCATTGCAATAACCTTGAGTTGAATATTATGATAAAATAATTACTAATTCTATTGGCCATAGCATAAAGACTTCCTTAGACCTGAAGATTTCTTATCATCTAACTTGTAGAAGAATCACTGAATTTCTTGAAGTAAATTCGAAGTGATATCTGTGGACCTTTTCGGCCCTTGTTGGAACCATGCTTCTACCTAAATTAATTACCCTATTTTGTGAGCCTCCTTTCCAGAAGAAAGAATCAAGTCCATTCAAATGGACAATGCTAACGAGTTTACCTCAAAAGCATTATATGGCTTTGGGAATTAATGTAGAGCTTTTAATACCTCATGACCACATAATAGAATGGCCCTACAGAGTCATTATTAAGGGGATAGAATTTATTGCTTGACCACTTTACAGAATAGTAGGCTACCCACCAGTTGTTGGGGCCACGCAGTGCTGCACACTGTGATATTAATTCAACTCAAATCAACTGTATATAATGGAATTTCCCCGTTGCAGATAGTGCATGGAAGAGAATTAAGTATTTCGCATCTGCAAAAATTTTGGCTGTGTTGTATACATGCCAATCTCTCCACCACAGCGTATCACCATGGGACCTCACCGGAAGTTGGGGATCTGTACACAACTCGGTACACTGATGGTACTAAGGACATATCTCAGCATTAGGGGAAGATAAGTACCACATTAAAGAATACCGAGTCCTTAGATCCACGCACTAAAGAGACCGAACTTGAAGTTCGAAATAAATCTACAACAAATAAGCTAATAATCTGCCAAATGCCTTCACAGATCATAAGGTAGTGGAAAGATCTCATATACCTGCAGTATATGCACCTGAAAGAGTGGAAATATCCTAAAAGGATATTGAACCCACTCTTAACCCTCATGATAAAATGAGGGGGAGGCCTCCAGGTGCATGGGACTCAATTCCGCGGAGACGTCCGCAGAAAAGGAGAACCAAATAAATGAGAACACTACCCATGATAGTGGAAGAAGCTCAACCTAATGTTGAGAAAATCCCTGAAGTGAGCCATCTATAAGATGGTAACATCCCTGAAGTGATCCATCTTGAAGATGATAACCCCAGCGTATATTTGTGTGCACAATCCAATGCTGGGAAGTTGGAACACCCAGACTTCATCGTTGTGGGAAATCACGAGAAGCTGGAAGAAATTGATAAATAGACATCCCTGGAGTGATGTAGGAGAATTATATATGAAGAAAGACTACAATTATCGACATATTTTGCCTCTAAAATTGCTAAATTCTGTGTCCAGAACCAAAGTCCATGGCAGAGTGCCAGAAGCGCTCATCTAGGTTCACCTGAAAAAGCAATTGAGGTAGCGCTCGCTTAATGAGAGGAAAGTTCTTGGTCCTGTTGACAGAACATTTCCTAAAATATTCCCTTTAGGATCAAATGGATTTTTCATCCTGAAGAGATATGAAAATATCTAGGTGGTGAGATATAAAGCGAGCCTTGTAGCACAAGGGTTTTAGCAGAGACCCATCATCGATTACGATGAAATCTGTTCTCCTGAAATGAGTGGAATGACGTTCCGAAATTTAATATTGATGGCAGCAAGCTTAAAATTTTCAATACAGTTGATGATTGTGTTGACCGCATATGTATTTGGGTCACTGAATACGGATTAAAAACAGTCGATAAGGATTTGGTACAATCGACTAAGTAGATTCCTCCTAAAAAAGGAATATGGTCCCTGAAGGAATAATGTTCTTGTGCGTTCATGAAGAAATCCCAGAATGTATTTTTATTTTCCTCTGTGGTGGTAAAGCCACTCAGAGATTATAAAGGAAGCCTCACGGGAATATGTTTGGCTAAGACAGGTAATCAACCATGTCCAGAGATTATCTATGAAGGTAATGATGCTTGTGTTGCACAAATGCAATTGGGTTATGTAAAGAGCAATATCACGAAGCATATTGCTCCTAAGTTCTTTTATCCTCACGAACTCCAGAAGAATGGTGAGATAAAAATAATGCAAACTAAGTCATGTGAAAATCTAGCAGATTAATTCACAAAATCTTTGCCAAATCCACCTTCCAAAGGTATGTTAATGGCATTGGAATGAAGATTTGCATAGTTCAGGGGAAGTAAACCCCTGAACCATAATCCCTTTGCATGATCCTGAAGACCATAAGTTGTACTCTTTTTTCCTTTGTGAGTTTTCCTGATGTTTCTCACATAAAGGTTTTTAATGAGGCAACAAATGCAACATAAGGAGCGAATGCGATGTACTCTTTTCTCCATCTCTTTTTTCCCACTGGGTTTTTAAGTGGAGTTTTTAACGAGACATATGCATTACGCGGTATTTGCCCAAGGGGAAGTGTTATGAGATAATGACTCTAACCGTATACGGTTAGGAGTCTATCTCTAACATGTGGGCAAATCCCTAATACCTCTTTTATAAATACCGGGTGCCTCCCATTGTATTGACACACATTGATCAATAAAGAAGAGAGAGTTCCACCCATATCTTGTGTTCTTCGGTCATGTGTTCTTTGTGTTCTTGTTGATTGCCGGTGATCGACGTGGGTGAACTACTTGTTTTACAACAAAAACAACGGTTTTGCAATTTATACGAGCGTACGCATACGTGGTATTTAATTTGTACATTTGCATGCACCTCCAAATGAGACGAGAAGTCTTCATCTTTATCTTTCATTATCTTTTGTAAATGATATTGATATGTAACATGTAATAAGATGATTATATGCTTATATACTAAAGGGACTATGTATATGTTAGGTTCACTGGTGCAAATTTTGTTATCTGTGGTGGTTTTTAACTGATATCAGTGGCGGTTTTTGGCTAAAATTGCCACTGATAATACGAGTATCATTGACGATTTTAGCCAAAAAACCGCCAATGATAGCATGGGTATCAGTGACAGTTTTAGCCAAAAACCGCCATTAATAATTTCAAACCATAAAATAAAAAACCTGCATTTTGGGCTAGCATCAGGATGCTCTAGCCATGCCCTCTGAAACGGCATACACAAAGAACAGATATATCATGCACATTGTAACAGATGTATACACAAAGAATATATATATCATACACATTCTAACATATATATACACAAAGTTGTGACACTACAGAATGACGGTATGAGTCATTTTCGATGTCGGCATTAAGGTACGATTTTTGTATCATGTTTTTGGGCCTTGCCGTGAGTTTGGGCTTTTCCGGGGGAGAATTTGGGCCTTCCGGGGGGAGTTTGGGCCTTGGGGGACCCAACTTGGGCTTGGGGGACCTTCGTGGGCCGGAGGTGGGGGCCTTTGGCCCAAGTGGAGGAGGGTTTAGGGCAGCATGGCTGCTGCCCCTTGCGCCCCTCCCCCACTTGCGCCTCCAACCCCCTCCTCTCTACCCTAGCCGCCACCCCCACCACTCCTCTAGCCGTGCGCCCCTCCTTCCTCCCCCTTGCGCCTTCCCCACCACACCCTAGCCAGCCCTAGCTAGGCCCCTCCCCCTCCATTGCTGCCACTTCATTCCCCTCCGTTGATCTCCACGTTGCGAAGGATTGCGACCGAGATGATCCGGCGGTTTTGGCGCGAGGAAGGAGATCGGGAACCGGAAGGAGGAGATTTCGTCGTTCGAACGGATCTTCGAGGGAGATAAGAATTGGTAGATCTTTTGGTAGGGTTTTGACACTGGTTAGAAGGGGGATTTCATGCCTTAGATCCATGTTTAGGTGCTGTCCCTAGATGAGAATAGGAATTTTGCAATGTTGTCCCACATTCTGTCCTCTGGCAGATTGGACGTCCAACTTAGGGCTTGAGTTTTCGCAATTTTAGAGGCATTTCCTGGTCATCCGTATTTTGAGAAAGTTGTAGGTAATTGAATTACCTTTAATTGGACACCAAGAACATTAAATTTTGTCCAGCCGTTTAAAAGTTATGGTTGTTTTACCGAACATGTTCAAATCGCTGACGTGATTGGGAGAGATCGTGTTGATCTGTAGATTAGACAATTTTAGAAGCCGATTCAGTCTTCGCGAATACTTAGAAAAAGTTAGAAAATTTCCTAAGCTTAGAGAAAATGTACTTTTTTTTTTGCTTGATTGGGAGTTTTAGAACTCAAGTTACGCTAGTTGGAAGCCCGCTTTCCCGTCGGGACAGATTCTCTATTTTCGGGTTTTAGGAGTAGTTTGCGAAGTCGGGGTAGATTGTGACACCACGGATCAGCTATCCGAAATCTCCTGTGTATTTCTGTACTAGTCCCAGATCAGTATCTAGTACACACAGTCAACAGTGATACGTCATTGCCGAACATAACGAAATTGTAACATAAATAATAAAGTATGGGCCACATGGCCACTTATTACAATACTCGGTCACGAGGCCGGAGACACGACAGCGAACAACAAGCAAACACCAAAAACACCACAGGCGACGACAAGAAGCGCGACTAGCTATCCTGGCAATCTTCCTCGAAGTCTTCGGTGTAGAACTCACCGTCTTCGACTGCACCTGGTAGTTCTCTGATGATGACAAGATGTGTAGCACGCGAGTACAAAAGTACTCAGCAAGTCTGGGAAAGTATGTGTATATGGGGCTTTCGAAAGGAAGCTTAATAGGGTTCTTTTGCACAAAGCCAAATTTCAATAAACCATACTTAAGTATAATTGTCATAAAGCACATTTTAACAATTATTTTAGCAATTGAATTATTTAATATTCCGGTGAAGGTTCTATCCACCATCACCAATATAAAGGCTCTAACCGCCAACTTTAAAAAGATTAAGTTTAATTACATATGACTCTTTCCGTCAAGGCATAAAATAGGTTCTTTCCACCTTGTTGGCTCAATCCGCCATTATACATTCGAGAGTTCTAACCACTCCCAAATCCCAAAACCAACAACATTTAGTTTTAAAACCAAAACCAAATTCTACCAATATGAAAGCATTCTTTGCTTTGCCCTTGACCGTAGGCACGGCTATTCGAATAGATTTAACTCTGCAGAGGTGTACAACTTTACCCACAAGACATGATCATCTCTTGATGCCAAGCTATTAACACACTTCCTTTGGTGTGTCGGTAGAGAGATCATGACAAGGCCGTTACAATCTATACGCCTAACCCGACCCACCCGCTGAGGTTTCACCGCTGTTAGGGTTCTAGCCACCCAGTACAGAAGCCCCCTCTTGCGTCGTGTGAGAAAAATAACCTTGCCTCTATCCGGCACTCACATTCCACCATTTGGTGAGTCTAAGTTAGGTTTCTACAAATTAGTTAGCCAGGTCGTACCATTATAGACATGTGGGAGTACGGTTATGCTTAGAATGGGTAATCATAAGCGTTGGTCCTTAATTGACTTGGGGTGGCACTTGCACAATGCAACTAGTGCTCAATCTGCACCCGCCCGACATTCCATTCCGCCCAAGTCCAAACCCTTTTTCCTTTTCTTCTTATTTTATAAAAACAGTACCAAAACCATTATAATCATTTCCAATTCACACTTTAAATCATCATTTTTGAATAATCCCACCCATGGGTCATTTTCATCAATATGGGTCCTAAGCGAATCTACCGTACTATTCAACAAAGGTCACCATATAAGGTGAACATGGCATAACAAATGTCCTAGGGTTACAAGTAAACATGGATGTCAATAACAAAGGAGGTATTCACAAATCGGATTAACTATTCACTTATATTTGACATACGATTATAAACATAGCATGCAAGTTTATAAAACTTTGTAAACACATTTATAAACATCGATTCAACATGCATCAAGGAGACTTGCCTTCGGTCGCGGCGAGGTCATCGAATGCTTGAAGTCCAGCGGCGGGGTCGGCGGACTCGGACGGCTCCTCGGCTACTCGCAAAACGAGACAACAAATAAATACAAGAAAATAAATAGAATCCAAAAATTATAAAAGTAGTACTGGCAGGTAGGTATTGATTTTAGATGAATTTAGGAATTTGAACGGAGTCAATCGGAGTTCGGATGAAAAAGATATAAGCTTCCGAAGTTTGGAAATTCTTGGAAAAAGAGATGCCGAGGAATATTCCGGAATCTTTTATTTTTCCAAGGATTTTTTATTTTCTAGAGTCTCTTGCATGTGGGACCATGTGGTCATAGACCCATGGCTTCTTCTTCATTGGCTCCATTCATGGAGAAACAGAGCAAGGAGGAGCTCAAGGGGCGCCATGAGGAGCCGTGGCCGTGGCGTGGCGAACCCGGAGGAGGCGGCGTCTCGGCGAGGCGCCGGAGGCGGCGGCAGTTCGGCCGACAGCAGAGCCGGGCGGCAACGGCGGCCGGGCGGGGCAAGCAAGTTATCGGGAGGGCGACGAGCCGGCCAGCATGGCGCGGCCGGCGTCGGCATGTAGCGCGGCACCGTGGCACGGCGCCGGCAGAGTGGCGGCGGCAACGGCGGGCGGCGACACGCCATGGCGGGCGACGTGGCCGGAGGCCGGCGCGCGGTGCATGGGCAAGGGCCCAACAACAGAGAGCCCCACATTTTCCAAAAACTACGAAATTTCTCAAAATTTTTGAATATGATAGCGTCAAGTGAATGATGTATGGCCTAGAGAACATCTAGAGGGACCTAAGAACGGAAGGAATTGACCAATTGCTCACCAGAGACGATGAATTCGACGATGAACGGAGTTCCGGCCGAAGCAACCAAAACACGAAATTCGTCTCCAACTCTTGAGAAAACCTAAAATTGATGGATGAATTAGAAACTAGACTCCCACACGATCACAAGGAAACAACCGGAATGAGGATTGACCCACCAGAGAGGGAGGAACAAGGATGAACACGAAGAACACTCGAAAATGGTGACCGGGCGCCGGTTTTCTTGATCTAGCGGATGAACGAGTTGGAGAGGCAAGGAGTAAGTGCCACCACCGGGAAGGGGGTCCTTAAACGAAGCAATGAGAGGTGGAAGCACACCGTTTGGAGAAGAAATGGCCGAGTTAATTGCAATAATGTGCATTTTGGTTTTTGGCTGATCGTTCAAATTCCGGCGAGATTCGCGTTTAATAATGGTGGGGAATGGAAGGGATTCGTCGCTACGGATTCAACGGACTCGACCGTTCGTGATTTGGAGGTGTGTGAAAGAAGTTATGGGCATTTGAATCATGAACTCTTGTGTGGAAAAGCTTTGGAGCTTCTCTGGAAAAACTCTCCACCATGAGGTTGAAGACGCCACTGTAGCACCTGCCACGTGGCACTCCGCGATTGGCCGAAAGTTACGTAAAGGTGACGCCCTAGAGAATAATTAGCAAAAATGGTCTAAAAATTCCGGAAAAATTCCTAGAACCATTTTGGAATATTTGGAACCCAATAAAATTGGTTTCGCGGAATTTGGATGAAATTTGTGGATTTGAATATTCTGGAGCCAATAGCGGGCATTAAACAAAAGCCGCGTGAGATAAAATATTAGAGAGCTTCCAAAAATCCGGGGAATCATTCCAAAAATCATTTTGGAATATTTGGGACCTAATTGAAGTGATTTCGGGATTTTTGGAGCATTTTTTGACTCGGGTGAAATTTCGGGTACCGGTGGGAACCTGGAAATTCGATTTTTCGAACGGAAGGGAATTGAATCCCGATTTTGGATAGGAAAGGATGCCAGGTTAACATAAACACCAAGGAAACTCCAATTTTTGAATTTAATTAATTTAAATTAGGTTTTACCAGAAAGTGAAACTGAGGATGTTACATAGATGATCGTTCTTGTAGTAATTTGTGGGCACAATTTGAGTGTGTTGTACCTATGTGCAGGTGGTGTGACACCGGGAGTGCCCTCAACCTCTCGCCACTTAGTCACTCACGGTTGAAGGCAAGTGTATTGGGATGGGATTGGGTGTTCTATGAGTATTAGACTTGCATAGGTGCCCTATGGCTACATGATGTGTTAACTTGCCATGCTTTATATTTGTTTATGATATGATGAACATTGTTACATATGGATTATGAAATTGTTGTATTAAATGTTTATACAAGTTTATACATGTTCATGTCATATGTGCATTCATAATGGAAGAGGCGTCCCATTCTGATGCGTGCCTCTGTGTTCACACGTAGTGAACACGGAAGACCTACCTCGTAGTCCCATCCACGGTTGTGTATGGGAGCGAGTCAGTAAGAGTAGGCACCCTCCATCTATGGGATGGAAGGGGAAAGAGGGTGCACACCGACGGGTGTGCACTCGGCAATACCGGTATGTGCTTCGAGGAGACATGTTCATTGCATTGCATACATAATGATGTGAATGAGATGTTTACAATGTGAATATGAGATGCTTATGATGTTGATTATGAGATGCATGGTTTTGTTAATCTGTTCTCTTGTTCCATTTCAATACACTTTGCTGGGTGATGAACTCACGCTTGTGTTTTATGATGCGTTTAGGTACCATGAAACCGGCATGCGGGAAAGGGGCTTAGTGACACATCTTCGCAAAGTTTCACTCATTTAGACATCTTCAATTTTACCATTCGTAGTTGTGATAATAAGTCAATGCGCTGAAAACTTGGAGTATGCATTATTTGTGTGCTTGGCCATATTATTTGATTCGTTTAGTTTGTGAAGTGGTTGAATGCATTATTTTGGACTTAAATTGTTGCTATGTTACCTAATTTTGATGGTTTAGATGTCTTTCATTATGATATATCTTGTTATATTCTTGCTGTTGCTCCAAACCATGGAAAAACAAACGAGATGCTGCCGAAATTTTCGGTTTTAGCAATTGCATCCTTTCTGTAATTTGACTTTAATTATAGTATTTAGTTAGTGTTTCCTCCATGATTGGTGACATCTAGGGCATACTAGATGCTAGGGTGTTACAGTTGGTATCATAGCAGGCATTAGGTCCTTGGAACATGTATTTTAGTGTCAAACTTTAGGTTCAACTAAAATGTGATGTGGGATAACTTAGAAACATGTCTTAGGTTATACTTAAAATTTTGCCATAGGATAGCAACATTAAAACTTGCATAAGTGGAATAATTATTTTAAAATTTGACATACTTTGTTGCACAGTAGTACGGGGTTTTGGTTCATCATTGCATCGCGTTTGATTACTTGATGAAGACTATGTATATGTTGATGATTGATCTTTGCTCTTGTTTATATTGATGTTGTGCTTATGATTGTGTGATTGTATGGCTGTGTGACTGTAGCAGCCATGCCGAGGGGTAGAGGTCGTGGTCGCCGTGGAGGCCAGGGTCGAGGTGGGAGTCACCCATCTCAGGGAGTTGCTGAGGGGAAACGCTTCGCCTCATGCGCATGGGATAGCGCAGGAGGAGATCCTGGCGGCACAGTCGGGGGCAGAGGTGCCAGCCCCTACTGCGGCCTTGTTGCAGGCACTGCAGAGGGAGGTCCAGGAGCTGCGCCAACAGGTGCAGGCAGCCCCTGTTGTTGTGCCTCCCCCTGCAGCGGCCCTAGTTGTTGCCCCCGCTATGCCGGAGCCGAGGATGAGTCTCCAAGAGTGGATGTCCCTCCGCCTGGACACTTTTGATGGAGCGGGCACGCCGGTCCAGTCTGCAGATTGGCTGCAGTACATGGAGCGGCAGTTTGATGGTTTTGGAGTTGACCACGTTCCAGAGAGCTCGCTTTGTGGCCTTTCAGCTGAAGGGCCAAGCGGATATCTGGTAGGAGGGGGTTCTTGCTGCTCGGGCCCCCGCTCTTGGACCGGTTACCTGGGAGGACTTTGTGGCTCGCTTCCGAGCCAAGTTCTACCCAGAGTCCTTTCTGGAGAGGATGGAGCATACTCTGATGACTCTTTCCCAGGGAAAGAAGTCGGTGGCAGAGTACGAGGCAGAGTTTAACAATGTGGTGCGCTTCGTGCCGGCAGTGGCAGCAGATGACAGGGAGAAGGCGAGGAGGTTTCGTAGGGGCCTCAACCAGGAGTTCAGAGTTGTCATGGGGGCAACTGTCCCTGGTGACTTCTGCTCCGTGGTGGAGCAGGCGAATGGCATGGAGCTCGAGTTGGAGCTCTGTCGGGACCCGAATCTGCAAATCCGGACCCTGCGTGTATTCAGCACTAGTCTAGGAATGCGCTAGTGCACACAGTCTTAACATCGGTAAATATCACAGTCATACCAATCGATACTAATAAAGTACTTTAATTAGATAAACAAACTGGTTGCTTGACCTTAGGGTCAAGTTACAAATATACGCCACGCAGGGCGAAACTTATTAAAAGAGAAATAATAGCAGCGGAAATAACATCGTGGTGCCATCCAGTATACCACAGGCAACTGACTGGGCTCGCTCCCTAAGTAGATGGTTCCTCTTGGAGCTCCTCCTCCAAAGCTGGTGTAGTCTCCTCTTCAACTGGTGTTGTATTGCGGCAAGGGTGAGTACTTGGTACTCAGCAAGTCATGCACAGAATGCAAGCAAATATACTATATGCACGGCTTGATACAAAGGAAATAGCTCAAGGTATACTTGCAGTAAACAGCATTTGACAAGTAGCATAAGTAGATTCGAAAGCAATAGAAACAAGTATAAGATCAATAACTTTTCAAGGAGTTTAGTAAACATTGTTCCCAAACCTAATCCACATCTCCATCAACATCATTATTAAACCAACCCAACCTTTCAAGTCCAAGTTATTTTTGAGAAAGTCTAACCCTTGACTGTAATTCCCGAGCGATGTCCAATACCGCGGACACGGCTATTCGAATAGATTTTACACTCTGCAGAGGTTATGCACTTTACCCACAAGATACAGCCAAACACCACAAAGGCGAGTGTCCGTAACAAAGTCTTTCGGAAACTTTTAACAGCACAAGTGGTCCTCTCCGGTGTTGCACACTAACCCTTCCCTTAGCAAAGGCGAAGTTTAGGTCAATCCACCGTTAGATGGGTACCTGGCCGCAGCCCCGGTACGCTCCCCCGTACAACATACACAAAGGGTGTAGTTGACACCCAGAGGTCCCACAGGTACGTTATTAGCAACTTAGTCAACTAGGTCCGTCCCATTACAGACATGTGGTTGCACGCTTGACTCAGTTCAAAGGCTTGCAAGGTTAAGTCCTTAGGGTGACCAGGGCAAGACTACCCGAAGAACCAAACCAACATTCCCGGTGCCACAACTGGCCCACCTGATCATTCTTGCCACATGCCCCGATCAAAAGCTATTTATCAAACCCCCGTTGATTACCATGCACCACGTGCCATCAACATCACAACACATGATACCTTTCCAAAACAGGTTCAATATATCATTAAGTCAATATTAACATTTGATTGTCCAAAAATCATGTCATGAGCACGTAGCAGGTCTAAGCAATATACTACAACGATCTACAAGCCCATGTTGGCAATTTAGTAGTGTCCAACTAGTAATCCACAACTAGGGTGACAAGAGGTCATGGCACATATTTAATTAATCAAGGTGTCATACAACAAATTGGCATTTATCTAATTCCCCGGGATTAAATAAAGTATTTTCTAATTAAACTAGCATGCAATAAATTGAATCAAAATAGGTTTCAAAATGGGATCAACATGGTCAAAGCACAACTTTCCTTCAAAAAGTACTTGTTCCTGGTCCTGAGCTGGCTCTTGGGTCAACACCTCTCCTTCGAAGCCTTTGGGCACTTCAACGTCTAATCGTAAAGCGTGCAAATACCAATAATACACAAACAGTAGACAAAAAGTGTCCAAACATCCAAATAAAGTTCATAAACAGAGAGAGCATAATTTTATGAATTTTTAGAAACTGAAATCGTCAAATTCGGAGTTTAAATGCAAAAGATACAAGCATTTAAAGTTTAAAATAATCAATTAAATAATATTTCAGAGAAAAATTTAGTCCAAAAATTAAATAAAATTCTTCATTAGGTAGATCTCAATTTTATACAAATTTAGAAATTTGAATCACTCAAATCGGAGTTAAAATGCAAAAGTTATAAGCGTTTGAAGTTTGAATCAAAATCTGAAATCAATAATTCGAATTAATAAATCATTTTCTTTTTCGGAAATTCATTTATTGCGTCAACATGACACGTGGCAGCCTCTGATTGGTCGACTGACGTCAGCCGGTCCATGGACGTGGTCCATGGTTTGGCTCGGGTCCACCGTGGGCTCGGTCCACGGCACACTAACGCTAACAGGTAGGCCCCTCGGTGACGTCGTGGCCGCGACGCCACCAAGACGGCTGGGGTGGCCGCTAACAAGCGGGCCCGCGGCGACGCCACGTGCGGTTATGCGGCCGAGCCGCCGACACGCTGAGCGGCGTGTCGGCCGACACGCACGCGTGCGCGCGGCCGCACGATCGGCCTTTCCCGACGCTGGCAGTACGATCTCGGCCGTTGATATGAAAATCAACGGCCCAGATTAGATCTAGCTTTCACGCGTTTGGGTTAACGCGTTTGATTCGGACCTTTGGATATAGATCCAACGGTCGAGATTAGATCTGGGATTTTGGATCGGAATCTCACCGGTGGCGACGTGGCGCGATCTGGACCGTGCGATGGAGATCCGACGGCTGAGAAGCTTCGAGATCCGGCGATGGCTTGCGGCGGCGCTGGCTGGCCGGAGCTGGAGACGACGACATGGGCAACGGCGCTGCGGGGCTCCTCCGGCATGAAGGCTTGCACTCCCGAACGCGTCTCGACGCGGGGAACTCGGATCTGGGCTTGACGGCGGCTGAGGACGACGGAGACGGCAGAACGGTAAGGCAAGGAGGTGCGGAGACCTAAACCAACTACGGCGAGCGACATGGCGAACGTGGCGGCTCGGGCTTGAAGACTAGGGCCAACGGTGCGCAAGACGGAGAGAGCTCCACGAAGGCAGCGGCCACAAGATTAAATAGAGGCCTCAGCTTCCGTGAATCACGCGGAAACCGAGGTTGACACGGCTGCGGCGGCGGAGTCCGGCGGGGACTCGGACTAGGTGACGTGGGCGCACGTGAGCCGTCCACGTGGCGCGATCAACGGCGGAGATGGCTCGGGCGTGGCTGTGCTGTGCGCAGATTGATCTCGACTGTTGGATCTTGATCCAACGGTTGGGATCGATCGGGGTTGGGTGCGGTGCGGTATAACGCGGGCTAATGTGGGCCGTTGGATCTCGATCCAAGGGTCCACGGATTAGGGTTCGGAAGCGGTCCGACCGGAACGCGTGGCGCGGTTGGGCCCGGGTCGGACTCGGACTCGAGTCTGACTCGGGCCCGGTCGGTGGAACAGTACAAACCGGTTCGCATTTTTCCAGCAATTAAATAATTCGATTAATTCCCAAAAATTCATTTAATTCAAGAAAAATAGCAAAAGACTCAGAAAAATTCCAGAAAAATTCTGCAAAATATTTTGGAACATTTTGGACTCAAATAAAATATTTCAAACAAAATTTTATTTGCAAAGTTAAATTCTTTAATTATTTCAAAATGGAATAAATTTAAATAAATTCCAAATAAATCCAAATAAATTCCAAAAATTCACCAAAGTGCCAAATCACACATGAATTTAAGAAAACCAAAATTTTAGAGTGTTACAAACCTCCCCCCTTAACAGAATCTCATCCCCGAGATTCAGGGCTCTCTACAGAATAGGTTCGAAAACTCTTTCTTCAAATCCTCTTCGCGCTCCCAGGTTGCTTCGCTCTCCGCATGATGCTCCATTGAACTCTGCAGAAACGGGTTGACTTGTTTCTTATCTCTCGATCCATGCTGTCCAGAATCTTTACGGGGTGCTCCTTGTAAGTCAGATCTTCTTGCAGCTCAATTGACTCTAGCGGCGTCTGCTCCTCAGGCGCTCGAAGACACTTCTTCAGCTGGGACATGTGGAACACGTCATGCACTCATGCTAGTGATTGCGGTAACTCCAACTGATAAGCAACTTCCCCTCTGCGACTGAGAACCTTGAATGGTCCAACATATCTCGGCGTGAGTTTTCCTTTGGCATGAAATCTCTTAACTCCTTTGAGTGGGGTGACTCTGAGATACACGAAATCTTCTGGTTCAAAACTCAAGTCTCGGCGATGGTTTTCAGCATAACTCTTCTGTCTTAACTGTGCTATCTTCAATCTCTCCCTGATCATGGCAATTTGTTCTTCGGCTTCTTGTAGAATACCTGGCCCAAAGACACGGCGTTCACCTGTCTCGTTCCAATTCAACGGTGTTCGGCAAGGTCGACCATATAGTGCTTCAAATGGTGACATCTGCAAACTGGCTTGGTAGCTGTTGTTGTAGCTGAACTCGGCATACGGCAGACTTTTATCCCAAGAGGTAGCATAAGCTAATGCACAAGCTCGTAACATATCCTCCAAAATCTGATTAACCCTTTCGGTTTGCCCATCCGTCTGCGGATGATAAGCTTTACTGAAGTTCAAACGGGTTCCCATGGCTTCATGCAGTTTATTCCAGAATCTCGAGGTAAACTGGGTACCTCTGTCCGATACAATCTTCTTCAGCACTCCGTGCAAACAGACGATCCTGGTCATATACAACTCAGCTAACTTATCTCCCGAATAGGTGGTCTTTACGGGGATAAAGTGGGCTACCTTAGTCAAGCGGTCTATTATAACCCAAATGGAATCATATCCTCCTTGAGTCTTGGGTAAACAGGTAATGAAATCCATTCCGATTTCCTCCCACTTGCACTCAGGTATCTTCAACGGCTGTAGCAATCCTGCTGGTCTCTGATGCATTGCCTTGACTCTCTGGCATATGTCGCACAGCGCAACATGGTCGGCAACTTCACGCTTCATGCTCGGCCACCAGAATCTTTCTTTCAAATCTTGATACATCTTGGCACTTCCAGGATGAATTGAATACTTGGAGTCATGGGCTTCTTCTAAAATCAACTGCTTCAGCTTCTTCTTGTTCGGCACACAAATGCGACCCTTCATCCATAACGTGCCTTGCTCATCCAACTTGAAGTCCTCTGCCTTGCCTTCATCCATGTTGGTCTTAATCTTGCGGATCTTGTCATCATCCTCTTGTCCTTCTCGGATCTGATCCTCCAGGGTAGGCTTCACTTCTAATGTGGCCAAGAATCCTTCTGGTACGACTTCAATCTGCATCTTCTGGAAATCCTCACATAGCTCATTCTGACTCGTGGCTATCAACATGTTCACAGTATGGCTCTTCCGACTCAGGGCATCGGCAACCACGTTGGCCTTCCCGGGATGGTAATTGATTCCAACATTATAATCCTTGATCAACTCCAACCATCTTCTCTGCCTCATGTTCAGGTCTGATTGGGTGAAGATGTACTTAAGACTCTTATGGTCTGTGTATACTTCACATCTGTTTCCAATTAAATAGTGATGCCATAATTTCAAGGCATGCACTACGGCAGCTAACTCTAGGTCATGTGTCGGATAATTCTCCTCATGCGGCCTCAACTGCCTTGATGCATAAGCGACGACATTCCCATTCTGCATCAGCACACATCCAAGTCCTTGGCGCGATGCGTCACAATAAATATCAAAGCTTTGATTAACATCCAGTAGGACTAACACCGGCGCTGATGTCAATCATTTCTTCAGCTCCTGAAAACCTTTCTCACACTCCGGCGTACATGCAAACTTCTTCTCCTTTTTCAGCAACTGCGTAAGAGGTTTCGCAATGGTCAAAAAGCCTTCAATAAAACGGCGATAGTACCCTGCCATTCTAAGGAAACTCCGGATCTAGGTCACGGTCTTCGGCTGTTCCCAATGTAACACAGCTTCTACCTTGCTTGGATCTACGGCGACTCCTTCCGCAGTCATTACATGTTCGAGGAACTCCACCTTGTTCTTCCAAAAGTCACACTTGCTGAACTTCGCGAAAAATTGTTGTTCCCTTAGCTTTTCCAAAACTTGCCTCAAGTGCTCTGCATGTTCATTCTCTGTCTTGGAGTAAATTAAGATATCATCTATGAACACAACAACAAACTTCTCCAAATATTCCATGAACACCTTATTCATCATATTCATGAAATATGCTGGCGCATTCGTTAGACCAAAGGACATAACTGTAAACTCGTAATGTCCATATCTTGACGAGAATGCGGTCTTCGGGATATCTTCTGATCGGATCTTCAACTGATGGTATCTCGATCTCAGATCAATCTTGGAGAAAACTCCGGCTCCTCTCAGCTGGTCAAACAAGTCATCGATCCTAGGTAGCGGGTACTTATTCTTCACGGTGACTTCATTGAGTGCACGGTAGTCAATGCACATCCTGAAACTCCCGTCCTTCTTCTTGACGAACAAAACTGGTGCTCCCCACGGCGACGAACTTGGTCTGATAAATCCTTTCTCCATCAACTCTTCAAGTTGCTTCTTCATTTCTACCAATTCTTCGGTGGACATCCGGTAAGGTCTCTTTGCTATCGGCGTTGTACCAGGTACAAGCTCTATCACAAACTCTATGTCCCTGTCTGGCGGCATACCAGGTAAACCTTCAGGAAAAACATCCGGGTACTCATTCACCACTGAGACATCTTCTATGCTGATTGCTTTGGTGCTGTTAACCATCAACTGTCCATCTCTAACGGCGGTAGCTTGGAATTCCACTTTCTTTCCACACGGGCTCTCAACTGAGATAGTCCTTCGTCCACAATCCAATATGTGAAATCATGTGTTGAAAAATTGGCTTTGAATTGAAAAATTAACTTAGAATTGAATTTGCAAAAATGTGTTTGTTCATGTGTTTTGACAATCTGACAAGAAACAGTAAGTTTCACTTTAGCGCCGGACCAAACTTAAAGAAAACAGTAAGTTTCCCATCTACGACGGACAAACTTTGTTGGTCTGTTGTAAACATGTTTTGGCACTTTCCCATGTACGACGGACCAAGTTTTTGGGTCTGTCGTGGACATGCTTTTGAGATTCTGAGCCAAACTCAATTTTCCAAGAAACCAGTAAGTTTCACATGTACGACGGACCAAGTTTTTGGGTCTGTCGTGGACATGCTTTTGAGATTCTGAGCCAAACTCAATTTTCCAAGAAACCAATAAGTTTCACATGTACAACGGACAAAGTTTTTGGGTCTGTCGTGAATAGCTTTTTGAGGATTGTTTTCGCATGTACAACGGACAAAGTTTTTGGGTCCGTTGTGAACGTGTTTTCACCGGAATGTTTTCTTCTTGGAACTGAGAGTTTCACATGTACGCCGGACAGAGATTTCTTGTCCGTCGTGAATGGACTTTTTCTAGGGTTTTTATTTTTGGTCCGTTGTGAACATGTTTTGCTCGGCTTGAAGGTTTTTGCAAGAATTGAATTGAGTTTTTGGTTTGACCTTGAGATTATGAAATTTGTGATAATTTCATGATGCTTATTTTGAAGTGGATTTTATGCAATGCTCGTGTGAGTAGTTGCATGGATTAATGTGAGTCAAGTCGTGGACTTGTGCTCGGAATTATTTTGTGGTTTGTTCATGTGCAGGTATTGCTCGAAGACGAACGTGGTCGATGACGGGACCGGAACTAGGTTCATGGAGGAGCTGAGGTTCGGGACTAGGTTCAGGGAGGAACTGAGGTCTTGGTGGTCAAGGATGTCATGCGGGACGTTCGGGCTAAGAGAATGGTGCACATGAAGAATGGTTAGTCACGTGAGAATGGCAGGAGGTCATTCGCGTGCAAAGTGTTAGTCACGTGAGTATGGCAGGTGGCCATACGCGTGCAAAGTGTTAGTCACGTGAGTATGGTAGGGTTGCCATACGCGTGCAAGAGTTGTACTCGGCCAGGTTGGGCCAAGTAGAGTTGTGTTGGATACGGATTCCTTCTAGGGAATAGGAATCGTATTCAGAACTCCTTGTGGGTTGGTGCTTTAAATAGGAGGGGTGTCTCCTGTTGAAGTGCATCCAACCAAGTAGAGCTGAGCGCATCAAGCCTTGAGCTTGGTTTTAGGGTTTGTACTCTTTTGATGAGAGTATTTTAGACAAGAAATAAATATCAATTCTTCCAAGATTTTTGCGTGCTACAGTAACCACGTCGCTACAGTGTTTTCTGTTTTGGTTCTTGTTTGCATGCTTGTTCTAATTCTAGATTAGTTTTTGATCGTTGAATTTCATCTTGATTTGATCCATCAAAAACCTTTCTAGGGTATTGATCTAGTGTTTCTCAAAGTCTAGTTGATCAATCTTTTGTCGTTCTTGTTTAATCTTGAAGTTTTGATTAGATTGATTATCGTCAAGTTCTGGATCAGCAAGCTTGCGAAGCTCATAACTTTTGATCCATAAGTCCGATCGAGCTGATTCTTTTTGGGTTCGATTCGCATTGGAATCTAGTTTCTCGTGTCCAAATTTCAGATCAATCTAACGGTTGGATCTCCGAGAATTAGCGTTTTACCAAACCTCTGTCATTCTGTTTTTGTCGAAAACGAGGCAATTATATGGTTCTGTTTTGGGGTGAACTTTTAATAGATCAAGAATTTGGTTTTAGCTTCCGCACAATCATTCACCCCCCCTCTGATTGCTATATTCATATACTTCGATCCTACAGAATATGACCTTGTGCTTGGATAACCAATCCATTCCCAAAATAACATCTAAGGTCTGGGTCTCCAAAATAATAAGGTTCGCTAGGAACTCTATCCCATCTATTAGTATTCTCACCGCAGAACATCCTACTTTCGTTCGGAATTCGGAACCAGGGGTTTGAACTAAAAGCATGCATTTAAGTCTTGCAATCTCCAAATCATTTTTAGCAGCAAAGCCTTGAGAAACAAAAGAATGCGAAGCTCTAGAATAAAACAAAACTGTTGCAGGTACTGAGTTAACAAGTAACTTACCCAATACGACGTCTGTGGCATTTTGCAGTGCATCTGCGGTGACATGATTGACTCGGCCTCTCACCACGGTCTGGGGTGCTGCTCCTGGCTATGCTATCCCTCGGTTTGCTCCTGGTCTTTGGCGCCTGGCTGGTGTGGATCCCAGATTGAAGCGAACTAGGGTCACTCCTGCGGTCTTCTTAGGACAACTGTTGGCAAAGTGCCCTGGCTCGTTGCAATTGTAGCAGCGTCTCACTGTCCCCTGTTGACTACTTGAAGCGGCGTTTCTGGCTGGGGCTGGAGTCTGATAGTTCTGATTGACAGGTCTTGGTGCTGGTGACGGTGTCCTGGTTGCATTCTGCGGCTGGAATCTGAAAAACTGATTTGGCGCAACCCTCAAACGTTGCTGCGCTCCCTGACGCCCCAAAATTTTGCTTTTCTTAAACTCATGTGTGATTTGGCACTTTGGTGAATTTTTGGAATTTTCTGGAATTTATTTGGATTTATTTGGAATTTATTTGAATTTATTCCATTTTGAAATAATTAAAGAATTTAATTTTGCAAATAAAATTTTGTTGGAAATATTTTATTTGAGTCCAAAATAATTCAAAGTATTTTCCAGAATTTTTCTGGAATTTTTCTGAGTCATTTGCTTTTTTTAATGAATTAAATGAATTACTGGGAATTATTTTGAATATTAAAATCGCTTCGGGTTTAATCTTGTTCCTCGGTCAAAGTCGGACTCGAGTCCGACCGAACCCGACCGAGCCAACCGCTTCGATCAAACCAAGTCACCGAACCCAAACCGAACCTAATTCTCGGCCGTTGGATCAAGATCCAACGGCCGAGAATCGCCTGCACGGCCGAGCCGCGGTCCGACCGAACCCGTTCGCGCCGATCCGATCGGGGCCGCTGATCTGGACACGTGGACGGTTCTCGTGCCGTCTTCCCCGTCCGAGTCCGAGCCGGACAGCTCCGCCGCGCCGCCTCCGAGTTCGCTAGGGTTCCGCGATAGCGGACGCCGAGGCCTTATTTAAGGAGACGACCCACCGCCGTAATCATCTTGCCCTTGCACACCGATTGCCTCGATCCGCTTTCGCTCGAGCCGCAACCACGCCGCGCAATTGCTCGCCGGAGTTGGACCTAGGGTTGCTTGGGTCTTTGCCTCGCTCCGCCGTCCGCCACTTCCCGGCATTGGAGATCGGATCCGAGACCCCCGAAGCGAGACGCACCCGCGGGACGTTCTCTCCTCGCCGGAAACCCACGGGAGCGCCGCGCTACGCATCGTCTTCCTCCTCTCCGGCCGAGCTAGCACCGCCTCACGCCGTCAAGCCCCGCGAAGGTCCTCACCGCTCGATCCCGATCAACGGTCCAGGTTAGCCCACGTCACCTCCGTGTAATTCCACGTTGCGGTTTTAGATTCAATCTCCGCCGTTGGTTTTAGATAAATGCGGGTTAGATTGGATCGAGTGTTATCGGGTAGATCTGTCCTTAGCCGTCGGATCTTAATCGTGTGTCTCGCTTGAGCCACGAGCCGCTCCACCGCACCGTAGCCAAATTCCTTAGGACCGTTAGATCGAAATCCGACGGATCGGATTACGACACGTGTGCCTAGCCGCACCCACGCGTGTGGGCGCGTGTCCCTGACACGCGAGCCCCGCAAGTCAGAGGGCCCACGCGTCAGCCGCGTTTGCGTGAGACCCCGCACTGACAGGTGGTCCCACCTGTCAGTCTCACCCGAGCCGTGGGCCGGGTGTCACCGTGGACTCAGTCCATGGACCGAGACACGTGGCAGCACCAGCGACCTGCCCCGAGGCATGATGACGTCATGCTGACGCCATCACGGACCCGCTCGGTGCCGACGCCAGCAGGTCACCGTGGACCAATCACAGGATGACACGTGTCCATGATGACGCAATAATTAATTTCCGAAAAGAAAATGATTTATTAATTCGAAATATTGATTCAAATTTAGATTCTAACTTCAAACGCTTATAACTTTATGCGTTTCAACTCCGATTTGAGCGATTCAAATTTCTAAATTTGTATAAAATTGAGATCTACCTAAATATGAATTTTATTTAATTTTTGGACTAAAGTTTTTCTCTGCAAAATTATTTAAATGATTATTTAAACTTTAAATAATCATAACTTTTGCGCCTTAACTCCAAATTTGATTTATTCCAGTTTCTAAAAATCCATAAAATTATGTTCTTTCTGTTTATGGATTTTATTTGGATGTTTGGACACTTTTTGCCTATTGTTTATTCGTGTATTTGCTATTTGCACGCTTTACGAGTAGACGTTGAAGTGGGAAGGATTCAAGGAGAAGTATTAACTCAGGATCCAACTCAAGAGCAAGAACAAGTACTTTTTGAAGGCAAGTTGTGCTTTGACCATGTTGATCCTATTTCGAAATCTATTTTGATTTAAACTATTGCATGCTAGTTCAATTAGAAAAATACTTGGTTTAAACATGGGAATTAGATAAGTACCAATTTCTTTGTATGACACCTTGATTACTTAAGTATGTGCCATGACCCTTTGTCACCCTAGTTGTGGTTTACTAGTTGGACATTATTAAATTGCCAACATGGGTTTAGACCGTTGTAGTATACCGCTTAGAGCACGCTACGTGCTCATGACATGATTTTGGATAATCAAATGTTAATATTGACTTAATGATATATTGAACCTGTTTTGGAAAAGCATCATGTGATGTTGATGGCACGTGGTGCATGGTAATCAACTGGGGTTTGATAAACAGGTTCGGCCAGGGCATGTGGCAAGAGTAATCAGTGGGCCATTGTGGCATTGGGAGTGATGATTTGGTTCTTCTGGTAGTCTTGCCCTGGTCACCCTAAGGACTTAACCTTGCAAGCCTTTGAACTGGGTCTAACGTGCAACCACATGTCGTAATGGACGGACCTAGTTGACTAAGTTGTCGATAACGCACTGTGGGACCTCAGGAGGTCAACTACACCCTTTGTGTAAGTTGTACGGGAGCGCATCGGGCCGAGGCCAGGTACCCATCTAACGGTTGATTGGCCTAGACTTCGCCTTAGCGAAGGGAAGGGTTAGTGCGCAATAACCGGGAGGACCACTTGTATTGTTAGAGGTTTCCAAAGACTTTGTTACGGAACTCGCCTTTGTGGTGTTTGGTATCTTGTGGGTAAAGTGCATAACCTCTGCAGAGTTTAGAATCTATTCGAATAGCCGTGTCCGCGGTATTGGACATCGCCGGGAATTACAAATAAGGGTTAGATTTTCTCAAAAATAACTTTGATTTGGAAAGTTGGGTTGATAATGAAGATGATGGAAATGTGGTTTAGGATGGGGAAAAATGTTTATTAAACTTCTTGAAAAGTTATTTATGCTTTACTTATTTCTACTGCTTTCGAATCTACTTATATTACTTTTCAAATCTTTCATCGCAAATATACCCTGAGCTATTCCTTTGTACCAAGCCATGCATATAGTATATTAGCTTGCATTCTGTGCATGACTTGCTGAGTACCAAGTACTCACCCTTGCCTCAACACAGCACCAGTTGAAGAGGAGACTACACCAGCTTTGGAGGAGGAACTCCAGGAGGATCCGTCTACTTAGGGAAGCGAGCCCAGTCAGTTGCCTGTGGTATACTGGATGGCGCCACGATGTTACCTTCTTTGATTTTCCGCTGCTATTGTTATTTTTCTCTGAATAAGTTTCGCCTTGCGAGGCATATATTTGTAACTTGACCATAAGGTCGAGTAACCAGTTTGACTATTTAAATAAAGTACTCATCAAGTATCGAGTGGTATGATTGTGATATTTACCGATGTTAAGACTGTGTGCACTAGCGCGTTCCTGGACTAGTGCTGAATACACAGAGGGTCCGGATTTGCAAATTCGGGGTCCCGACAGAGGTGGTATCAGAGCCATACTTGACTGTAGGCTCAACCCTAAGCTAGAATGGTCGTAGTGAGGATAAAACCTATTTTCTAAAGCTAAAAATTTGTCAAGATAAGAAATGACATCTCGACTTATCCCCTTCTCTCTTTTCTTGTCTCTTGCTGAAATTTTTCCTTACCTTATCACAATTTAAAAATTCCGAGTTCTTACAAAGAGCACTCTTGTGACAGATGGAGGAAGAGTTCAACTATGTTGATCTGAGAGTTGGTCACGCTGCAGAACTTTGGCATATGCTACAGACTCTCGGAGATTTTGAGAAGCCCCAATAGCAAGTGGAAGTGATCAGACAAGCGGGATTGATCAAGGCTTGTGACGTGAGGATTGAGGTACCTGCTAGGAAAAAGGGCCCAGGCAATCGCCCGATACACTGCACTGCCAGGAGATCTACAATGCAGATGGGTATCCAAGAAGTATCACGACGAGCAATGCGGCACATTACCAGTGTCTACGCTAGAGAGTTGGAGAGTACGGTGTTCCGTTATCATCCGCGCAGCGATAACCTTCTTGACCCGAAGGCGATTCAGGATGAGGATGCCACGGTTACACAGTTGGCACGATTTGTCGTCGCCCAGGAGGATGTACTAGATAATACAAGCAAGGAGCTACAGAAGGCCCGCAAGGAGATCACGACAGAGAAAAACAGATGGCGGGAAGCTCAAGAGTATGTGGCACACCTTCTGCGAAGGATTGACGAGTTGGAGATGACTTTGTACGGACTGCACCCAGTGAGCCAAGATTGAGCTACACGAGCCAGATCCAGAGGAGTCGATCTCGATGAGGACATCGCTTCTTCGACTACCACAGAGGACACAGCTTGCTTTGGACATGGCAATCGTTACGCTTATGCCACAAAGCACCCATACCTGTGCCGTGGAGGTGTTCTCGATGAGTGAGCATAGGTTTGATAGTGAGACTCCTTCGCCGAGTCGCGTCATAGAATAAAGAGTCACCCTTTAGGCGTTAGACTCCAGAGTTAGTTCGATTTGGATTTGCTTTGTTTGTCGAGTGTGCAGATGTGTTGCAAGGCCCTTAGGCATTGTAAGCACCATACCAAGTTACTAATAATAAAGTTGGACCTTAAAGCTACACCTTTCGCCCGCATAAGTTCCATACTACTTGTCTATTCTTGTTTCCTCTCATCTCTAAACCTAGAGCAAATCGACAGATGGTGAACACCGTGGAAACTTTGGAAACAATGGAAGTGGTTCCCGCCAGAGAAAACCCCAATGATGGAGCACCAAAGACCGCCAGATTGATATGCAGAATTTTGGAGCATTTCTTGTCGCTCAGACTCGATTGATGCATGCTATGATGCAACAAATGCAACACGCCACCGCTCAGGCCACGACTAATCAAGTCAATCGTGACAACGCCAGAATACAAGACTGCCGTGAGTTCATGAGGACTCACCCACCCACTTTCTCCGGGAATGCCAATCCATTGGAGGCCGATGATTGGTTAAGATCAATCGAGAGGAAGCTACACATAGCTCAATGCATAGGAAATGAGAAGGTACTCTACGCTTCTCATCACCGGAAGGAACTTACCGAATGGTGGGAGAACTTACGTGCCACGCAAGAGAACCCTCAAGATATCACTTGGGAAGAGTTCACAATGCATTCCGACAGATCACGTGCCTGAAGGAATCATGGACCTTAAGAAGGAGGAGTTCAGAGCACTAAAGCAAGGTAATCACCAAAGGTCGACTACTGAACAAGTTCACACAGCTAGCACGCTACGCACCGAGGATGTAGCGACAGATAAATCCAGCAGTCTCGCTTTTATGAAGGGACTTAACTCGGGATTGCAAGTAGGATTGATCACCCACACCTTTCCAGATTTCCAAGAGTTGGTGAATAAGGCGCTTATTCTTGAGGACAAGCGCAAGGAACTGGATGAGAACAGTAAAGCGCAGGATGCAACAAAGAAGGATCACGCCAGGAACGCAATACCGAGAGTTGCACCAAATCAATTCTTGATTCCAACCACGTAATCGCAACAAGGACACCACCCCAAAGACCAAGACTGTCAATCGTAACTACTGCAGCCACCGCTAGAAACGCCGCTCCAGTGCAACAAGAAGGAACAGTGAGACGCCGCTACAATCGCAACGAGCCAGGGCACTTTGCCAACAGCTTGTCCAAACAAGACATCGAGGAGTGACCCGATTCGCTTCAATCTAGGAACCACCCAGCTAGGACGCCAAAGATCAGGAGCCACACCCTGCATCGTGGTGAGAGGCCGAGTCAACCATGTCACCGCAGATGCACCGCAGAATGCTACTGACGTCAGATCGGGTAAGTTACTTGTTAACTCGATACACTGCTTGATTTTGTTTGACTCGAGCTTCAGATTCGCTTGTTTCGCAAGGCTTTGCTACTAGAAATGATTTGAGGATTGCAAGACTTAAGTGCATGCTTTTAGTTCAAACCCCTGGTTCAACTCGAACGAAAGTAGGATGTTCCGGTGAGAATACTAATAGATGGAATAGAGTTCCTAGCAAACCTTATAATTTTGGAGACCTGCACCTTAGACGTCATATTGGGAATGGATTGGTTATCCAAGCACAAGGTCTGTATTGGATTGTGGACGAAGGACTATCTCGATTGAGAGCCCGTGTGGGAAGAAAGTGGAATTTCAAGCCACTGCAGCTTAGAGATGGACAGTTGATGGTTAACAGTACCAAGGCAATCAGCATAGAGGATGTCCCAAGAGTGAATGAGTACTCGATGTTTTTCCCCGAAGATCTACCTGGTATGCCACCAGACAGGACATAGAGTTTGTGATAGAGCTTGTACTGCACAAAGACCGATAGCAAAGAGACCCTATCGGATGTCCACCGAGGAGTTGGTAGAAATGAAGGAACAGCTAGAAGAGTTAATGGAGAAAGGATTTTAGGAGCTGAAGAAGCGATTGACATCAGCACCGGTGTTAGTTCTACCGGATGTTGCTCAAAGCTTCGATATTTATTGTGACGCATCGCGCCAAGGACTTGGATGTGTGCTGATGCAGAATGGAAAGGTCGTCGCTTATGCATCAAGGCAGTTGAGGCCGCATGAGGAAAATTATCCAACACATGACTTAGAGTTAGCTGCCGTAGTGCATGCCTTGAAGATATGGCGTCACTATCTGATCGGGAACAGATGTGAAGTGTATACGGATCATAAGAGCCTTAAATACATATTCACCCAGTCGGATCTGAATATGAGGCAGAGGAGATGGTTGGAGTTGATCAAAGACTATAATGTTGGAATCCATTACCATCCCGGGAAAGCCAACGTAGTAGCCGATGCTCTGAGTCGGAAAAGCCATACCATGAGTACGTTGCTAGCCACAAGTCAGGATGAGTTATGTGAGGATTTTCAGAAAATGAAGATTGAGATAGTACCTAGCGGATTCTTGGCCGCATTAGAAGTAAAGCCTACCCTAGAGGATCAGATCTGAGAAGGACAGAAGGATGATGACAACATCCGCAGGATTAAGTCCATCAAGGAGGAAGGCAAGGCAGAGGACTTCAAGTTGGATGAGCAAGGCACGTTGTGGATGAAGGATCGCATTTGTGTGCCTAACAAAAAGGAGTTAAAGCAACTGATTCTGGAAGAAGCCATGACTCCAAGTACTCAATTCATCCTGGAAGCGCCAAGATGTATCAGGATCTGAAGGAGAGATTCTGGTGGCCGAGTATGAAACGTGAAGTTGCCGAGCATGTTGCATTGTGCGACGTATGCCAGAGAGTCAAGGCAATGCATCAGAGACCAGCAGGATTGCTACAACCGCTGAAGATACCTGAGTGGAAGTGGGAGGAAATCGGAATGGATTTCATTACCGGTTTGCCGAAGACTCAAGGAGGTTATGACTCCATATGGGTTATAGTGGATCGCTTGACTAAAGTAGCCCATTTTATCCCCGTGAAGACCACTTACTCAGGAGATAAATTAGCGTAATTGTACATGATCAGATTGTCTGTTTGCACGGAGTGCCAAAGAGGATTGTATCAGACAGAGGTACCCAATTTACCTCAAGGTTACGGAATAAGTTGCATGAAGCCATGGGAACCCGCTTGAACTTCAAGATGCTTATCATCCACAGACGGATGGACAGACCGAAAGAGTCAACCAGATTCTGGAGGATATGTTGAGAGCTTGTGCATTAGCTTACGCTACCTCTTGGGATAAGAGTTTACCGTATGCCGAGTTTAGCTACAACAATAGTTATCAGGCTAGTTTACAGATGTCACCTTTTGAGGCACTGTATGGTCGACCCTGTCGGACGCCATTGAATTGGAATGAGACCGGCGAGCGCCGTGTCTTTGGGCCTGATATTCTTCAAGAGGCTGAAGAACAGATCGCAATGATTAGGGAAAGGTTGAAGATAGCCCAATCTCGACAAAAGAGTTATGCTGACAATCATCGCCGAGACTTGAGTTTTGAACCAGAAGACTTTGTTTACCTCAGAGTTACGCCTCTCAGGGGAGTTAAGAGGTTCCATGCCAAAGGGAAACTCGCACCCCGTTATGTTGGACCATTTAAGATTTTGAGTCGCAGAGGCGAAGTTGCTTACCAGCTGGAGTTGCCACAGTCGTTGGCAGGAGTGCATAATGTATTCCATGTGTCCCAGTTAAAGAAGTGTCTCCGAGTTCCTGAGGAACAGACACCGCTAGAGTCAATCGAGTTGCAAGAGGATTTGACTTATAAGGAGCATCCCGTGAGGATTCTAGACACTATGGATCGAGAGACCAGAAACAAGTCAACCCGTTTCTGTAGAGTTCAGTGGAGCAACCATGCAGAGAGCGAAGCGACTTGGGAGCGCGAAGAGGATCTGAAGAAAGAGTTTCCAAACCTATTCCTTAGTTAGCCCTGAATCTCTGTGGACGAGATTCTATTAAGGGGAGGTTTGTAACACCCCAAAATTTTGCTTTTCTTAAACTCATGTGTGATTTGGCACTTTGGTGAATTTTTGGAATTTTCTGGAATTTATTTGGATTTATTTGGAATTTATTTGAATTTATTCCATTTTGAAATAATTAAAGAATTTAATTTTGCAAATAAAATTTTGTTGGAAATATTTTATTTGAGTCCAAAATAATTCAAAGTATTTTCCAGAATTTTTCGGAATTTTTCGAGTCATTTGCTATTTTTAATGAATTAAATGAATTATCGGGAATTATTTTGAATATTAAAATCGCTTCGGTTTAATCTTGTTCCTCGGTCCGAGTCGACTCGAGTCCGAATTCAACCCGACCGAGCCAACCGCTTCGATCAAACCAAGTCACCGAACCCAAACCGAACCCTAATTCTCCGACCGTTGGATCAAGATCCAACGGCCGAGAATCGCCTGCACGGCCGAGCCGCGGTCCGACCCGAACCCGCTCAAGGCCGATCCGATCGGGCCGCTGATCCGACACGTGGACGGTTCTCGCCGCCTTCCCGTCCGAGTCCGAGCCGAGAGCTCCGCGCCGCCCCGAAGTTCGCTAGGTTCGCGCATAGCGCGGACGCCGAGGCCTTATTTAAGGAGACGACCCCACCGCCGTAATCATCTTGCCCTTGCGCACCGATTGCCTCGATCCGCTTTCGCTCGAAGCCGCAACCACGCCGCGCAATTGCTCGCCGGAGTTGGACCTAGGGTTGCTTGGGTCTTTGCCTCGTTCGCCGCCGTCCGCCACTTCCCGGCATTGGAGATCGGATCCGAGACCCCGGCGAGACGCACTACGGACATTCTCTCTCGCCGGAAACCCACGGAGCGCCGCGCTACGCATCGTCTTCCTCCTCTCCGGCCGAGCTAGCACCGCCGCACGCCGTCAAGCCCCGCGAAGGTCCTCACTGCTCGATCCCGATCAACGGTCCAGGTTAGCCCACGCCACCTCCGTGTAATTCCACGTTGTGGTTTTAGATTCAATCTCCGCCGCTGGTTTTAGATCGTATGGGTTAGATTGGATCGAGTGTTATCTGCAGATCTGTCCCAGCCGCCGGATCTTAATCGTGTGTCCTGCTTGAGCCACGAGCGGCTCCACCGCACCGTAGCCAAATTCCTTAGGACCGTTAGATCGAAATCCGACGGATCGGATTACGACACGCGGTGCCTAGCCGCACTCCACGCGTGTGGGCGCTGTCTCGACACGCGCCCCGCAAGTCGAGGGCCCACGCGCCACCGCGTTTGCGTGAGACTCGCGACCGACAGGTGGTCCCACCTGCCGCCTCACCCGAGCCGTGGGCCGGTGTCACCGCGGACTCGATCCATGGACCGAGACACGTGGCAAGACTCGACATGCCACGTGGCATGATGACGCCATGCCGACGCCATCACGGACACGCTCGGTGCTGACGCCAGCAGGTCATCGTGGACCAATCACAGGATGACACGTGTCCATGATGACGCAATAATTAATTTCCAAAAAGAAAATGATTTATTAATTCGAAATATTGATTCAAATTTAGATTCAAACTTCAAACGCTTATAACTTTTATGCTTCAACTCCGATTTGAGCGATTCAAATTTCTAAATTTGTATAAAATTGAGATCTACCTAAATATGAATTTTATTTAATTTTTGGACTAAAGTTTTTCTCTGCAAAATTATTTAAATGATTATTTAAACTTTAAATAATCATAAATTTTGAGTCTTAACTCAAAATTTGAAGATTACAGTTTCTAAAAATCCATAAAATTATGTTCTTTCTGTTTATGGATTTTATTTGGATGTTTGGACACTTTTTGCCTATTGTTTATTCGTGTATTTGCTATTTGCACGCTTTACGAGTAGACGTTGAAGTGCCGGAAGGATTCGAAGGAGAAGTATTAACTCAGGATCCAACTCAAGAGCAAGAACAAGTACTTTTTGAAGGCAAGTTGTGCTTTGACCATGTTGATCCTATTTCGAAATCTATTTTGATTTAAACTATTGCATGCTAGTTCAATTAGAAAAATACTTGGTTTAAACATGGGAATTAGATAAGTACCAATTTGCTGTATGACACCTTGATTACTTAAGTATGTGCCATGACCCTTTGTCACCCTAGTTGTGGTTTACTAGTTGGACATTATTAAATTGCCAACATGGGTTTAGACCGTTGTAGTATACTGCTTAGACCTGCTACGTGCTCATGACATGATTTTGGATAATCAAATGTTAATATTGACTTAATGATATATTGAACCTGTTTTGGAAAAGCATCATGTGATGTTGATGGCACGTGGTGCATGGTAATCAACTAGGGTTTGATAAACAGTTTTCGACCGGGGCATGTGGCAAGAGTAATCAGGTGGGCCAGTTGTGGCATTGGGAGTGATGATTTGGTTCTTTGGGTAGTCTTGCCCTGGTCACCCTAAGGACTTAACCTTGCAAGCCTTTGAACTGGGTCTAACGTGCAACCACATGTCTGTAATGGGACGGACCTAGTTGACTAAGTTGCTGATAACGTACCTGTGGGACCTCAGGAGGTCAACTACACCCTTTGTGTAAGTTGTACGGGAGCGCATCGGGCCGAGGCCAGTACCCATCTAACGGTTGATTGGCCTAGACTTCGCCTTAGCGAAGGGAAGGGTTAGTGCGCAATAACCGGGAGGACCACTTGTATTGTTAGAGGTTTCAAAGACTTTGTTACTGAACTCGCCTTTGTGGTGTTTGACTGTATCTTGTGGGTAAAGTGCATAACCTCTGCAGAGTTTAGAATCTATTCGAATAGCCGTGTCCGCGGTATTGGACATCGCTCGGGAATTACAGTCAAGGGTTAGATTTTCTCAAAAATAACTTTGATTTGGAAAGTTGGGTTGATAATGAAGATGATGGAAATGTGGTTTAGGATGGGGAAAATGTTTATTAAACTTCTTGAAAAGTTATTTATGCTTTACTTATTTCTACTGCTTTCGAATCTACTTATATTACTTTTCAAATGTCAAGCATCGCAAATATACCCTGAGCTATTCCTTTGTACCAAGCCATGCATATAGTATATTAGCTTGCATTCTGTGCATGACTTGCTGAGTACCAAGTACTCACCCTTGCCTCAACACAACACCAGTTGAAGAGGAGACTACACCAGCTTTGGAGGAGGAACTCCAGGAGGATCCGTCTACTTAGGGAAGCGAGCCCAGTCAGTTGCCTGTGGTATACTGGATGGCGCCACGATGTTACCTTCTTTGATTTTCCGCTGCTATTGTTATTTTTCTCTGAATAAGTTTCGCCTTGCGAGGCATATATTTGTAACTTGACCATAAGGTCGAGTAACCAGTTTGACTATTTAAATAAAGTACTCATCAAGTATCGAGTGGTATGATTGTGATATTTACCGATGTTAAGACTGTGTGCACTAGCGCGTTCCTGGACTAGTGCTGAATACACAGAGGGTCCGGATTTGCAAATTCGGGGTCCCGACATGAGACCTCGACATGTTTTGCTATGTAGGCTTCTCGCGCGAGGAAGGAGAACATATGGCTAGTGGATTCCGGATGCTCACGCCACATGTCCGGTGATAAGAATTGGTTCTCCTCCCTCACTCGTGCATCTCGTGCTGAAAGTGTTACTTTTGGAGATGCTTCTTCCTCTTCTGTTGTGGCAAAAGGTACAATAAAGGTAAGTGACAAGTTTATGTTCAAAGATGTGGCTCTTGTTGAAAATTTGAAATATAACTTGCTTTCTGTCTCACAAATGCTTGATGAAGATCTTGAGATAAGCTTTAAGAAAAATGAATGCAAAGTGCTAGATGCTTCAGGTGATCTTGTGTTCAAAATTTCTCGTTTTGGAAGAGTCTTTAAAGCTGATTTTGATGCATCACCTTCTTCTAAGCATAGGTGTCTAATTGCCAATGTTTCTAAAGATTTATTCTTTTGGCATCGTAGACTTGGTCATGTTGGTTTTGATCATCTTACTCGTGTAAGTGGTTTAGATCTTATACGTGGCCCGCCTAAGCTTAAGGGTGATAGCAATCTAGTATGTTCTTCTTGTAGACATGGTAAGATGATTTCAGGTTCACATCCACCTCTTACCATTATGATGACAAACTCTCCAGTCCAGCTTCTACATCTTGATACAGCTTGGACCATCTCGAGTTCAATCCTTTGGAGGCAAACGGTATGTGCTTGTGATTGTTGATGATTTTTCTAGATACTCTTGGGTGTATTTTATGGCATCTAAGGATGAGGCTTTTAGTCATTTTAGAAGTCTTGTTCTTAGGCTTTCTGTTGACCATCCAGGAGCTCTCAAAGCTATTAGAAGTGATAATGGAACTGAATTCAAAAATGCTTCCTATGATCTCTTTTGTGCTGAAAAAGGAATTGATCATCAATTTTCATCTCCTAGAGTGCCTCAACAAAATGGTGTAGTCGAAAGAAAAAACAGAACGTTAGTTGAGATGGCTAGAACCATGTTAGATGAACATCTCTCTCCTAGAAATTTTTGGGCTGAAGCTATTTCAACTGCTTGTTATGTTTCAAACCGTGTGTTTTTGAGATCAAAATTGGGTAAGACTCCATATGAGCTTCGGTTTGGACATAGACCTTCTGCTTTCTCACTTTCGAAGTTTTGGATGCAAATGTTTTGTCTTGAAATCTGGAAATCTTGATAAATTTGAAGCTAGATCAACTGATGGCATTTTTCTTGGATATCCTGCTCATACTCGTGGCTATCGTGTGCTTGTTTTGGAGACTAACAAAATTGTGGAAACTTGTGAAGTTACTTTTGATGAGGCTAGTCCAGGCACTAGTCCAAGTGATGCAGGTACAGACGCATACATTCAGGGGGAGAAAATCTTTGAAGATGATGATGATGTTGAAGATGAGGTCTTGATTTTTCCTAATGCACAACAAGATGTAGCACCTTTGGCACCTACTACTACATTACCTACAGCTAACCATCCTCAAGCTACAACATCATCTGTACATGCTAAAAATGAAGAAGGAGAAGGAGAAGTCTCAAAAGCCAATGCTCCCTTGCACATTCAGAAAATGCATCCATCTGAACAAATGATTGGAGACCTAAATGAGAGAGTCACTCGATCCAGGTTTATTCATTCTGACACTCATACTCATTCTGCTTTAGTTGCTTCTTTTGAACCCAAAGATATATCTCCTGCATTATCTGACGAATCTTGGATCAATGCCATGCATGAAGAATTAGAGAATTTTGAACGAAATAAAGTTTGGAAACTTGTCTCACCACCTCCAGATTTTAATGTTATTGGAACTAGATGGGTTTTCAAGAATAAACAAAGTGAGGATGGTGTTGTTGTTAGAAACAAGGCTAGATTGGTTGCTCAAGGTTACACTCAAATTGAAGGCTTAGATTTTGATGAAACCTTTGCTCCTGTTGCTAGAATTGAAGCCATTAGAATCCTTTTAGCTTTTGCTGCATCCAAAGGTTTCAAATTGTATCAAATGGATGTGAAAAGTGCTTTTCTGAATGGCTACATAAATGAGGAGGTTTATGTCAAGCAACCACCTGGTTTTGAAAATCCAAAGTTTCCAAATCATGTGTTCAAACTAACAAAAGCTTTGTATGGTTTGAAACAAGCCCCTAGAGCATGGTATGATAGGCTAAAAACCTTTTTACTTGAAAAGGGCTTTTTAATGGGAAAGGTTGACAAAACTCTCTTTTTACTCAAGCAAGGCAATGATCAACTATTCGCTCAGATTTATGTTGATGATATTATTTTTGGTGGTTCATCTCATGTTTTAGTGTCCGAAGTTTTGAAACAATGAGGAAGGAGTTTGAGATGAGTATGATGGGTGAGTTGACATACTTTTTGGGATTTCAAATCAAGCAAACGAAGGATGGTACTTTTGTGCATCAAAGCAAATATACAAGAGACTTGCTACATCGCTTTTGGGATGGAAAACAGCAAGCCGATCATGACACCTATGGAGAGCACTTGCACTTGACCCTGATGAAGATGGTGAGCCGGTTGATCAAAAGGAATATAGAAGCATGATAGGTTCACTTTTGTACCTCACTGCATCAAGGCCGGATATACAATTTGCTGTGTGCTTGTGTGCTCGTTTTCAAGCTTCCCCACGTGCTTCAAATCGACAAGTCACAAAAGGATTTTCGTGTATCTTCATGGAACTCAAGATTTTGGCATTTGGCTTTACGCTTCCTCATGCATTAGTTTGAGATCTTTTACGATGCTGATTTTGGAGGATGTAGAATTGATAGGAAGAGCACTTCTGGTTCATGTCACTTCTTGGGAAATTCTCTCATTGCATGGTCATCTAGAAAACAATCTTCTGTTGCACAATCAACTGCTGAATCTGAATATGTGGCTGCTGCTAGTTTTTGTTCTCAAGTTCTTTGGATAGTAGCTACACTTAAAGATTATGGGGTTAATTTGGATAGTGTTCCTCTTTTGTGTGATAACACTAGTGCAATTTGCATTGCTAAGAACCCTGTACAACACTCTAGAACAAAACACATTGACATCAGATTTCACTTTCTTAGAGATCATGTTGAAAAAGGCAACATTGTGCTTCATCATGTGGATACTGAACATCAATTGGCAGACATTTTCACAAAACCTTTGTCTTCTTCTCGTTTTGCTTTTATTCGGGGAGAACTTGGAATTGTTCATCCAATGGGATTGTTTTGAGGAGGAGTTTCTTTGCCAAGTTCTTTCACTTGATGAGCTCACTTTATCATATTTCTTTATATACTATATAATTGAGCTAATATATGATAATCTAAATTGTCTCACTTGAACTAAGAATGACATTGCGAAATTCCTCGATCTGATTGCCTATAGCTAAATACTGTGATATCTTACTCTTCTAGGCTTGATATTGAATCCTCTTGACAAATTTGGGCTATGAAGCAAGTGTGGTTTCAACTTTACTCTTTCATAAGACCATTTAATCATTTTTGCATGTTTATAATCAAAGAAAAAGAAAAAAGAAAAGGGAATAAAAAAAGGGGTGTTAAAAGCAAAAGCTTCAAGTTGTATGCTTGAGCATGCTTTCCTTAAAAATAAGATGTATGCTTCAAGCATGCCATTCCCTCAAAGATAAGATGTATGCTTCAAGCATGCCACTCCTAGAAAATAAAAGAAGTATGCTTCAAGCATGCCACATGCGATTTATTGTTTAAAGATTAAATTGGTCTACTAGATTGAAGTTGAAACTACTTGCTCGCCCTAAGTTGTTAGTTGCTTCAATTTTTTTAAAGCCTTGCTTTTTCTGCTAAGATCTTGCTTAGTACTTGGCTATAGTTGACTAAATTGAGGTTGAGATGCATGTCATTTCCTAACTTGTTAAAATCACTTCAAGATCATGTATTTTGCATATTATGTGATATATAAGGTTATATGATCGAATGAGCTCATCTTTTCTTATCTTGGCACTCCCTTGTTTCCCTTTGTGAAATCATTGTTTCAGAAAAATTTTGAACATGTTCTCTCTTTTGTACTCTTGATGAATCCATTGTCAAAGGGGGAGAAAATTGGGAATTGTTGAAAAGATTAATGAAAAAGGGGGAGAAGAAAAAGGGGGAGTTGTTTTTGGAAATTTGAGAATTTTTGGGAGAAGTTTGGAGAATTTTGAAATTTTTGGGCACATTGCACATGCACACACATTTTCCTTCTCAGGGGGAGATTTTGTTTTGCATTTTGGTCAAAGGGGGAATTCTGTGTTTTCTCTTTTTGGTCCTTGATCCTTTGGATTTCAAAATCTTTTGTAAAGTGAATGCCAAATGTTCAATTCTAAAGTGGTGTTGCCAATGTTTTCATCAAGGGGGAGATTGTGAAATCATGTGTTGAAAAATTGACTTTGAATTGAAAAATTAACTTAGAATTGAATTTGCAAAAATGTGTTTGTTCATGTGTTTTGACAATCTGACAAGAAACAGTAAGTTTCACTTTGGCGCCGGACCAAACTTAAAGAAAACAGTAAGTTTCCCATCTACGACGGACAAACTTTGTTGGTCTGTTGTAAACATGTTTTGGCACTTTCCCATGTACGACGGACCAAGTTTTTGGGTCTGTCGTGGACATGCTTTTGAGATTCTGAGCCAAACTCAATTTTCCAAGAAACCAGTAAGTTTCACATGTACAACGGACAAAGTTTTTGGGTCTGTCGTGGACATGCTTTTGAGATTCTGAGCCAAACTCAATTTTCCAAGAAACCAATAAGTTTCACATGTACAACGGACAAAGTTTTTGGGTCTGTCGTGAATAGCTTTTTGAGGATTGTTTTCGCATGTACAACGGACAAAGTTTTTGGGTCCGTTGTGAACGTGTTTTCACCTAATGTTTTCTTCTTGGAACCGAGAGTTTCACATGTACGCCGACAGAGATTTCTTGTCCGTCGTGAATGGACTTTTTCTAGGGTTTTTATTTTTGGTCCGTTGTGAACATGTTTTGCTCGGCTTGAAGGTTTTTGCAAGAATTGAATTGAGTTTTTGGTTTGACCTTGAGATTATGAAATTTGTGATAATTTCATGATGCTTATTTTGAAGTGGATTTTATGCAATGCTCGTGTGAGTAGTTGCATGGATTAATGTGAGTCAAGTCGTGGACTTGTGCTCGGAATTATTTTGTGGTTTGTTCATGTGCAGGTATTGCTCGAAGACGAACGTGGTCGATGACGGGACCGGAACTAGGTTCATGGAGGAGCTGAGGTTCGGGACTAGGTTCAGGGAGGAACTGAGGTCTTGGTGGTCAAGGATGTCATGCGGGACGTTCGGGCTAAGAGAATGGTGCACATGAAGAATGGTTAGTCACGTGAGAATGGTAGGAGGTCATTCGCGTGCAAAGTGTTAGTCACGTGAGTATGGCGGTGGCCATACGCTGGCGTGCAAAGTGTTAGTCACGTGAGTATGGTAGGGTTGCCATACGCGTGCAGTAAGAGTTGTACTCGGCCAGGTTGGGCCAAGTAGAGTTGTGTTGGATCTGATTCCTTCTAGGAATAGGAATCGTATTGAGAACTCCTTGTGGGTTGGTGCTTTAAATAGGAGGGTGTCTCTGCTGAAGTGCATCCAACCAAGTAGAGCTGAGCGCATCAAGCCTTGAGCTTGGTTTTAGGGTTTGTACTCTTTTGATGAGAGTATTTTAGACAAGAAATAAATATCAATTCTTCCAAGATTTTTGCGTACTCTGAGAACCACGTCGCTATAGTGTTTTCTGTTTTGGTTCTTGTTTGCATGCTTGTTCTAATTCTAGATTAGTTTTTGATCGTTGAATTTCATCTTGATTTGATCCATCAAAAACCTTTCTAGGGTATTGATCTAGTGTTTCTCAAAGTCTAGTTGATCAATCTTTTGTCGTTCTTGTTTAATCTTGAAGTTTTGATTAGATTGATTCTCGTCAAGTTCTGGATCAGCAAGCTTGCGAAGCTCATAACTTTTGATCCATAAGTCCGATCGAGCTGATTCTTTTTGGGTTCGATTCGCATTGGAATCCAGTTTCTCGTGTCCAAATTTCAGATCAATCTAACGGTTGGATCTCCGAGAATTAGCATTTTACCAAACCTCTGTCATTCTGTTTTTGTCGAAAACGAGGCAATTATTTGGTTCTGTTTTGGGGTGAACTTTTAATAGATCAAGAATTTGGTTTTAGCTTCCGCACAATCATTCACCCCCCCTCTGATTGCTATATTCATATACTTCGATCCTACACAATATGACCTTGTGCTTGGATAACCAATCCATTCCCAAAATAACATCTAAGGTCTGGGTCTCCAAAATAATAAGGTTCGCTAGGAACTCTATCCCATCTATTAGTATTCTCACCGCAGAACATCCTACTTTCGTTCGGAGTTCGGAACCAGGGGTTTGAACTAAAAGCATGCATTTAAGTCTTGCAATCTCCAAATCATTTTTAGCAGCAAAGCCTTGAGAAACAAAAGAATGCGAAGCTCTAGAATAAAATAAAACTGTTGCAGGTACTGAGTTAACAAGTAACTTACCCAGTACGACGTCTGTGGCATTTTGCAGTGCATCTGCGGTGACATGATTGACTCGGCCTCTCACCACGGTCTGGGGTGCTGCTCCTGGCTATGCTATCCCTCGGTTTGCTCCTGGTGCTGGCGTCCTGGCTGGTGTGGATCCCAGATTGAAGCGAACTAGGGTCACTCCTGCGGTCTTCTTAGGACAACTGTTGGCAAAGTGCCCTGGCTCGTTGCAATTGTAGCAGCGTCTCACTGTCCCCTGTTGACTGCTTGAAGCGGCGTTTCTGGCTGGGGCTGGAGTCTGATAGTTCTGATTGACAGGTCTTGGTGCTGGTGACGGTGTCCTGGTTGCATTCTGCGGCTGGAATCTGAAAAACTGATTTGGCGCAACCCTCAAACGTTGCTGCGCTCCCTGACGCGATCCCTGCTGTTGCATTCTGCGCTTCCTGTTCTCATCCAGTTCCTTGCACTTGTCCTCAAGAATAAGCGCCTTATTCACCAACTCTTGGAAATCTGGAAAGGTGTGGGTGATCAGTCCCACCTGTAGTCCTGAGTTAAGTCCCTTCATGAAGCGAGACTGTCTGGCTTTATCTGTCGCTACGTCTTCTGGTGCGTAGCTTGCAAGCTGTGTGAACTTATTCAGGTATTCGGCCACAGGCTGATTACCTTGCTTCAGTGCTCTGAACTCCTCTTTCTTAAGATCCATAATTCCTTCCGGCACATGATACTGACGAAATGCAGCTGTGAACTCCTCCCAAGTGATATCCTGAGGGTTCTCCTGCGTGGCACATAAGTTCTCCCACCATTCGGCAGTTGTCCCTTCCAACTGATGAGAAGCGTAGAGTACCTTCTCATTTCCCATGCATTGAGCAATGTGTAGCTTCCTCTCTATCGACCTTAACCAATCATCGGCCTCCAACGGATTGGCATTCCCGGAGAAAGTGGGTGGATGAGTCCTCATGAACTCTGACAGTCTTGTATTCTTGCGTTATCCCTGATTGACTTGATTAGCGGTGGCCTGAGCAGTGACGTGTTGCATCTGTTGCATCATAGCATGCATCAACTGAGTCTGAGCAGCAAGAAAAGCTCCAAAATTCTGCATGTCAACTGGCGGTGGTAGGTGGGGTGCAGGTGCTCCATCATTGGGGATCCCAGCTGGGCGAGAACCACTACCGTTGCCTCCAAGGTTTCCGCGGGTGTTCACCATCTGTCGATTGCTCCAAGGTTTAGAGATGAGAGGGAACAATAATAGACAAGTAGTAGGGAACTTCTGCGGGGGAAAAGTGTAACTCAAAATCCAACTTTATTAATAATAATAGTAATAACTTGGTATGGTTGCTTACAACGCTTAAAGGCCTTGCAACACATACTGCACACTCAGCAAACAATAAAATCCAACGCCTCTAAAGGGTGACTCTTATTCTATAACGCGACTCGACGAAGGAGTCTCAACCTCAACGCCTACACTCACTCATCGAGAAAACCTCCATTACCTCCTCGCGGCGGGTGTGGCGGCATAGGCGCGAAACAATCGCCATGCCCCACAATTGCAGCTGTGGTTGACGACACGCCGTCCTCCTCTAGTTCTGGATCTGGCTGGTGCTGTGGCTGTGGCGCGGGTGCAGGTGGCGCCTCTTCTGGTTCTTCCTCTGGGTCTGGAGCGTCCAACTCCAACACTGGATTGGGACCACGCCATACAAAGGCGATCTCCAACTCTGTGATCCTTTCCGTAGCATAAGCGACGTACTCACGGGCATTCTCCAAGTGCTTTTTCTCCTCCTCGACCTGCTCACGAGTCTTCTTCAATTCCTTAACTGTGTCTTCGATCAGCTCCTCCTGAGCGGCGACGAACCTGGCTAAGTGAGTGACGGTAGCATCCTCATCCTCTATCGGCTTCCGTTGAACTCTGCTGTCTCAGCGTGGGTGGTGACGGAATACTGTGCCTTCCAGCTCCCTGGAGTAGGTGCGGGCGATCTGCTGCATTGCTCGACGCGACACCTCTTGGATTCCAATCTCAAAGGTAGACCTCCTGGTGGTGAAGTGGAAAGGGCGGCTGAACTTCATCTTCTCTCGGGCATACACCGTGATCCGGGTGTCCCATCCTGTGACCAGTCCTGCTTGCACAAGTGTAGTCCCTCGGTAGAGCGGCCTCTCAAAACATCCAAGAAAATGAAGCATACGCCACAACTCGGCGGCATAGCCTCCTTCACGCTCGGCGTAGTTGTTCTTCATCATCATCTGTCAAAGGATACTTGCGTAAGAACGCAACATTTTAAAATCAATGTGGAAGACGAAAAGAACTCAGCAAGGGGTATGAACAAGGAAGAAAGGGGTAAGTCGAGAATTCATTCATTATCTTGACCACTTTTAACTTTAGAAAATAGGTTTTATCCTCACTACGACCATTCTAACTATGGGTGAGCCTACAGTCAGTATGGCTCTCATACCACCTCTGTCGGGACCCGAATCTGCAAATCCGGACCCTCCGTGTATTCAGCACTAGTCCAGGAACGCGCTAGTGCACACAGTCTTAACATCGGTAAATATCACAGTCATACCAATCGATACTAATAAAGTACTTTAATTAGATAAACAAACTGGTTGCTTGACCTTAGGGTCAAGTTACAAATATACGCCATGTAGGGCGAAACTTATTAAAAGAGAAATAATAGCAGCGGAAATAACATCGTGGTGCCATCCAGTATACCACAGGCAACTGACTAGGCTCGCTCCAAAAGTAGACGGTTCCTCTTGGAGCTCCTCCTCCAAAGCTGGTGTAGTCTCCTCTTCAACTGGTGTTGTATTGCGGCAAGGGTGAGTACTTGGTACTCAGCAAGTTATGCACAGAAAGCAAGCTAATATACTATATGCATGGCTTGATACAAAGGAAATAGCTCAAGGTATACTTGCAGTAAACAGCATTTGACAAGTAGCATAAGTAGATTCGAAAGCAATAGAAACAAGTATAAGATCAATAACTTTTCAAGGAGTTTAGTAAACATTGTTCCCAAACCTAATCCACATCTCCATCAACATCATTATTAAACCAACCCAACCTTTCAAGTCCAAGTTATTTTTGAGAAAGTCTAACCCTTGACTGTAATTCCCGAGCGATGTCCAATACCGCGGACACGGCTATTCGAATAGATTTTACACTCTGCAGAGGTTATGCACTTTACCCACAAGATACAGCCAAACACCACAAAGGCGAGTGTCCGTAACAAAGTCTTTCGGAAACTTTTAACAAAGACAAGTGGTCGCTCTCGGTGTTGCACACTAACCCTTCCCTTAGCAAAGGCGAAGTTTAGGTCAATCCACCGTTAGATGGGTACTGGCTGCAGCCCTCAGACGCTCCCCGCACAACATACACAAAGGGTGTAGTTGACACCCAGAGGTCCCACAGTGCGTTATTAGCAACTTAGTCAACTAGGTCCGTCCCATTCTGGACATGTGGTTGCACGCTTGACTCAGTTCAAAGGCTTGCAAGGTTAAGTCCTTAGGGTGACCAGGGCAAGACTACCCGAAGAACCAAACCAACATTCCCGGTGCCACAACTGGCCCACCTGATCATTCTTGCCACATGCCCCGATCAAAAGCTATTTATCAAACCCCCGTTGATTACCATGCACCACGTGCCATCGACATCACAACACATGATACCTTTCCAAAACAGGTTCAATATATCATTAAGTCAATATTAACATTTGATTGTCCAAAAATCATGTCATGAGCACATAGCAGGTCTAAGCAATATACTACAACGATCTACAAGCCCATGTTGGCAATTTAGTAGTGTCCAACTAGTAATCCACAACTAGGGTGACAAGAGGTCATGGCACATATTTAATTAATCAAGGTGTCATACAACAAATTGGCATTTATCTAATTCCCCGGGATTAAATAAAGTATTTTCTAATTAAACTAGCATGCAATAAATTGAATCAAAATAGGTTTCAAAATGGGATCAACATGGTCAAAGCACAACTTTCCTTCAAAAAGTACTTGTTCCTGGTCCTGAGCTGGCTCCTGGGTCAACACCTCTCCTTCGAAGCCTTCGGGCACTTCAACGTCTACTTGTAAAGCGTGCAAATACCAATAAATACACAAACAGTAGACAAAAAGTGTCCAAACATCCAAATAAAGTTCATAAACAGAGAGAGCGTAATTTTATGAATTTTTAGAAACTGAAATTGTCAAATTCGGAGTTTAAATGAAAAAGATACAAGCATTTAAAGTTTAAAATAATCAATTAAATAATATTTCAGAGAAAAAATTTAGTCCAAAAATTAAATAAAATTCATCATTAGGTAGATCTCAATTTTATACAAATTTAGAAATTTTAATCACTCAAATCGGAGTTAAAATGCAAAAGTTATAAGCGTTTGAAGTTTGAATCAAAATTTGAAATCAATAATTCGCATTAATAAATCATTTTCTTTTTTGGAAATTCATTTATTGCGTCAACATGACACGTGGCAGCCTCTGATTGGTCGGCTGACATCAGCCGGTCCATGGACGTGGTCCATGGTTTGGCTCGGGTCCACCGTGGGCTCGGTCCACGGCTGCCGACAGCAGTGGGCCTCGGTGACGCCGTGGCCGACGTCACCGCACGGCTGGGGTGGCCGCTAACAAATGGGCCCGTGCTGACGTCATGGTGCGGTTGCGGCTGAGCCGCTGACACGCGGGCCCGGCGTGTCAGCGACACGCACGTGGGTGCGCTGGCCGCGCTGACCACGGCGGTCAGCCTTCCTGGACGCGTGGCACGATCTCGGCCGTTGATTTGAAAATCAACGGCCCAGATTAGATCTGGCTTTCACGCGTTTGGGTTAACGCGTTTGATTCGGACCGTTGGATCTAGATCCAACGGTCGAGATTAGATCTGGGGTTTTGGATCGGAATCTCACCGGTGGTGACGTGGCGCGATCTGGACCGTGCGATGGAGATCCGACGGCTGAGAAGCTTCGAGATCCGACGATGGCTTGCGGCGGCGCTGGCTGGCCGGAGCTGGAGACGGCGACACGGGCAACGGCGCTGCAGGGCTCCTCCGTCGTGAAGGCTTGCACTCCCAAACGCGTCTCGACGCGGGGAACTCGGATCTGGGCTTGACGGCGGCTGAGAACGACGGAGACGGCGGCAAACGGCAAGGAGGCGCGGCGGAGACCTAAACCAACTACGGCGAGCGATTGCGGTCGAACGGCGGCGGCTCGGGCTTGAAGACTAGGGCCAACGGGTGCGCACGGGAGAGAGCTCCACGAAGGTGGCGGCGGCGCATTAAATAGTGGCCTCGACTTCCGTGAATCACGCGGAAACCGAGGTTGACACGGCTGCGGCGGCGGAGTCTGGCGGGGACTCGGACTAGGTGACGTGGGCGCACGTGAGCCGTCCACGTGGCGCGATCAACGGCGGAGATGGCTCGGGCGCGGCTGTGCTGTGCGTGGATTGATCTCGACTGTTGGATCTTGATCCAACGGTTGGGATCGATCGGGGTTGGGTGCGGTGCGGTATAACGCGGGCTAATGTGGGCCGTTGGATCTTGATCCAAGGGTCCACAGATTAGGGTTCGGAAGCGGTCCGACCGGAACGCGTGGCGCGGTTGGGTCCGGGTCGGACTCGGACTCGAGTCTGACTCGGGCCCGGTTGCTGGAATAGTACAAACCGGTTCGCATTTTTCCAGCAATTAAATAATTCGATTAATTCCCAGAAAATCATTTAATTGAAGAAAAATAGCAAAAGACTCTGAAAAATTCCAGAAAAATTCTGGAAAATATTTTGGAACATTTTGGACTCAAATAAAATATTTCCAACAAAATTTTATTTGCAAAGTTAAATTCTTTAATTATTTCAAAATGGAATAAATTCAAATAAATTCCAAATAAATCCAAATAAATTCCAGAAAATTCCAAAAATTCACCATAGTGCCAAATCACACATGAATTTAAGAAAAGTAAAATTTTGGGGTGTTACAAGCTCTCTAGAGATAAGCAGAACCCTGGTGGTTCAGGGGTTCCAGCGGCCCCGGGCGGGGGCCAGAAGAGGACCTCTGGTGGAGGAGGTGGGTCTTCTCAGTGACCCACCTTCAAGAAGTTCAAGGGTGGACAGGGTTCCTCCTTAGGGGCTAAGATGAGGCCGCCCCAGCCATCTTCCTCGCAGGTGGCTGTTCGTCCTACGCCACAACAGGGCATGATCTATTTCAAGTGCGGTGGTGGACACCGTGCTGCAGAGTGTGGTTGGTCCGGGGATTGCAACCACTGTGGCAAACCCGGCCATATGGGGCGAGTATGCCGGATGAATCCCGGTAGCATCCTCATGTGGGAAATGGTGCCTTCTCCTCCACTCCAGCGGTGTCTTCTAGGGGGTCGGTGCAGATGCTGGCGGCCCCTGCTCCCCTGCCGCCATCTGTTTGGGCGCCACCGGCGGCCTACTGGTGCCCGCAGCCATCGGCTCCTCCTCAGTTACCCCCACCGCCCCTAGCTGTGTTGGGGTATTAGCCGAGTGTCAGGGCTCCCGCTGCCCCGGCGCCACCGGGAGTGTACGCCTTGCCGACCGCCGAGTCAGCTGGGCATCCAGAGGTGGTTTCAGGTACTTTGCTTGTGGATTCGGTTGATGTCTTTGTTCTGTTTGATTCTGGAGCATCCTATTCTTTTGTGTCATCTGAGTTTGCTAGTACAGCTAAGTTGGGAGTTCAGTGAATTTCTGAGTTTGTGATAGTCAGTTCTCCTGGGAGTCTGATTGCTAGTTCTTTGGTTTGCCCGGGTTGCACTATAACCATTGATGATGATGTTTTCTTTGCCAATCTTATGTTGATTCAGTTGGCTCCTTTTGATATCATTTTGGGCATGAACTGGTTGCATCAGTACTGTGGCAAGATCTGTTGTTTTTGGAAGACAGTTACCTTGCAGGCCCCGTCAGGGGTGGAGATGACTTTTCAGGGTGGCATACCCTCCAGTTCCATCTTTGCTTTGGCTAGTCTGTTTTCTGGTCACCGTTTGAGGTAGTTGGGTGTTCTCATGGCTATTTCAGAAGTGGGTTTTCTTGGCCACATCATCATTCCGAAGGGCATTTCATTGGATCCTTGTAAAGTCTTAGCGGTTTTGGATTGGAAGAGACCTCCTAATGTTAAAGAGGTGCGTAGTTTACTTTGGTTGGCTGGGTATTACTTGCGTTTTGTGCAGGACTTCTCCATCATTGCTAAGCCGCTTTTGTAGTTGACCCAGAAGGGGATGAAATTTCAGTGGACTGCTGAGTGTGAGCATAGCTTTTGCACTTTGAAGGAGAAGTTAGTGACTGCCCCTGTTCTTACCCTTCCTGAGCCTGGAAGGCGTTTCACTATCTATTTTGATGCTTCACGTTTGGGACTTGGTTGTGTGCTCATGCAAGATGGCAAGGTGATTGCTTATGCATCGAGGCAATTGAAAAAGCATGAGCAGAACTATCCCACTCATGATCTTGAGCTAGCCGCTGTGGTGTTCACATTGAAAATATGGAGGCACTATTTGTATGGTGAGTCTTGTGATATCTTCACTGATCACAAGAGCTTCAAGTACATCTTTACCCAGAAAGATTTGAATCTGAGGCAGAGGAGGTGGCTAGAGTTGATAAAATATTATGACCTCACAATCTAGTACCATCCGGGCAAAGCAAATGTAGTGGCTGACGCTCTCAGTCGCAAGACAATGCCCCTTGTCATTGATTGTCTTATTGCTGATTTTGAGCGGTTGGGAGTCTCTTATTGTTTTGCGGGGACCGTGCAAGCTGAAACTCAATTTATTCTTGAGTCAGCGATCCCCGAGCGTTTGCAGGAAGCACAACAGCATGATCGATTGCTCCAGCAAGTGAGGAAACGTCTTGAGGAGTGTAAGATTGGAGACTTTTCCATTGATGATGTGGGAGCTTTGAGGTTTCAGGGTTGCCTATGCGTACCTCAGAAATCCCAAGTCAAAGATGATATCCTGAAAGAGGCTCATCGCACCCCGTACACGGTCCATCCTTGGGAGACCAAGATGTACAGGGATTTGAAAAAGAACTTTTGGTGGAAAAGGATGAGAGTTGACATTGGCAAGTATGTGGCGTCTTGTGGGGTTTGTCAGAAGATTAAGGCTGAACACAAGTGCCCCGCTGGTCTGTTGCAGCCATTGGAGATTCCTGTTTGGCCTTGGGACGACATTTCTATGGACTTTGTGGTCGGCCTACCTCGTACTCCATAAGGGAAGGATGTTGTATGGGTTGTAGTGGACCGTCTTAGCAAGTCCGCACACTTCATTCCGATCCGCACTACCAACTCCGCGAGTGAGTTGGCTCCCATCTATGTGCGGGAAGTTGTGAGACTGCATGGTGTACCTAGGACAATTATCTCTGATCGGGATGCGAAATTTGTCTACAAATTCTGGGAGAGTTTACAGAGTGCTTTGGGCACACAGCTTCGCCTTAGCACCGCTTTTCACCCTCAGACTGATGGGCAATCTGAGCGTACCATTCGAACCTTGAAGGATATGCTCAGAGCCTATGTGATGGCATGGAAAGTTAGCTGGGAAGATCATTTTCCACTAGCAAAGTTTGCTTAAAATAACAACTATCATTCCAGCATTTGGGCTGCCCCTTATGAAGTGCTCTATGGCCGGAAGTGTAGATCGCCGCTTTGTTCGAATGCCGTGGGAGAGAGAGCGGTCCTTGGACCGGATTGGGTTCAGCAGACTGTTGATCGAGTGGCAGAGGTGCGGCAGAACCTTCTTGCAGCTCAGAGCAGACAGAAAAGCTATGCTGATGTGAGAAGGCAGGATTTAAAGTTTGCGGTAGGTGATAGTGTACTCTTGCGAGTATCTCCCACCTAAGGTGTGGTTCGATTTGGCACCAATGGGAAGCTCAGTCTGAGGTATGTTGGGCCATTTCCTATCTTAGCTCGAGTTGGTAAGCTGGCTTATCGTTTGGAGCTACCGGAATCGATGCAAGGAGTCCATAATGTGTTCCATGTTTCGATGCTGAGGAAGTACTTGCATGACCCGGAGTTGGTGGTTCCGTTGGAACCATTGGTACTTGATCAGAACATCACGTTTGAGTCCCGACCAGTGAACATTCTGGGGAATTCGGAGCGAGTGTTGAAGAACAGAATGCTCAAGTTTGTCAAGGTCCTGTGGTCGCACCAGTCTGAGAGAGAGGCGACCTGGGAGTTGGAGTCTCGTATGCACGAGAAATACCCCAAGCTCTTCTCATCAGGTATGAACCGTGAAGTTTAGTTCTCTTGGTGTTGTTTATTTTGCGTAGTGGCATGTCTTGGATTCGAGGTCGAATCCTGTTGAAGGGGGGGGGGAATGTGACACTACGGAATGACGTTATGTGTCATTTTCGATGTCGGCAATAAGGTACGATTTTTGTATCATGTTTTTGGGCCTTGCCGTGAGTTTGGGCTTTTCCGGGGGAGAATTTGGTCCTTCCGGGGGAGTTTGGGCCTTGGGGGACCCAACTTGGGCTTGGGGGACCTTCGTGGGTCAGAGGTGGGTGCCTTTGGCCCAAGTGGTGGAGGGTTTAGGGCAGCATGGCTGCTGCCCCTTGTGCCCCCTCCCCCACTTGCGCCTCCACCCCCCTCCTCTCTACCCTATCCGCCACCCCCACCACCCCTCTAGCCGTGCGCCCCTCCTTCCTCCCCCTTGCGCCTTCCCCATCACCCCCTAGCTAGACCTAGCTAGGCCCCTCCCCCTCCATTGCTGCCATTTCATCCCTCCATTGATCTCCACGTTGCGAAGGATTGCGACCGAGATGATTTGGCGGTTTTGGCACGAGGAAGGAGATCGGGAACCAGAAGGAGGAGATTTCGTCATTCAAACGGATCTTCGAGGGAGATAAGAATTGGTAGATCTTTTTGTAGGGTTTTGATGCTGGTTAGAAGGGGGATTTCATGCCTTAGATCCATGTTTAGGTGCTGTCCCTAGATGAGAATAGGAATTTTGCAATGTTGTTCCACATTCTTGTTGAGGAACGCGGTATGCTACTCTAGCACAAATAAAAAATTTCTACCGCGCAACCAGAAAGCTACTCGCAAGAATAGGATCATAGATCAATTACCACTAGACGCGCAGTTGCGAAATCCTTCGCGCGTCGATGTAGTGGATCGTTCCCGCTGCAGTCGTGGATCGTCCTCGCCTCGCCTCGTCTGGCCGCGGATCGTCCTCGCACGCCGCAGTCGCAGCAGCGCCACCACAGTAGTCCACACATCCAGGGATGGGACGCCGTGCGTCGGTGTGCAAGCACCGGATCGCTTGGCAGGGGCAGCGAGAGGAGGTGGCTAGGGTTTCTGGCGAAACACCTCTAAAACGCATGGGAAAGTGTGTGCTGCATCCAGCCTCCTCCCATCCTTATATAGCCACGAGGTGAAACTATAGGCAGTTAGGGCCCATCTACGTGCTAAGCCCACGAGGTCCATTAATTACGGATCCAATCCGAATTAATGCGTCCCAGCCCGTTAAGTGTGTGACCATGTAGGTTCATGCGCATTTGGACATGGATTTGGAAGACCCTTTTTCTAATCCAATAGTTGGTAGCGGCTCCTTGCAGAGCATGCCAACTCCCAAACGCATATGACTAAAGTACTGATGTAATAATCCCTTTGCCAAACTATATGAAGATCGAACTCAAGGCGAGAAGAATGTCATCCTTTGACAGTTCAATCCATCTCTCGTATCTGTAATATATTAATAAGTTGTGATTGACTCCTCAATCACGGCATGGCCATTCACTTCCTTAATAATATCACACGAGTGGCCTAAACATATATCTCCGTTACACCGGAGTGGCAAATCCCATCTTGATCGCTCACTTCCCTCTGCATGTTTCATAGTGAACATGAAAGCTACCTTTATAACTATCCGGTTAGGAAATAGTGTTTGGTAAACCCAAGGTAAACTATTACACATGTAGGAAATATGACAATCTCAGGTCTAAGGATCATACATCTACTATGTATGACATACACTGATGACACATAAGAATGTAACATTCTCGCAATGTCTCATTGTGGGTCTACCTAACCCATGTTCTTCAACATGTGTTCACAATGTATTGATGATATATCCGTATCCCATGATCTATGAAACATGATCATCGATCAGTACATGTGCTGATCTATTCATCGTTGTCCTATACGATGATATCCGATCAGAGATATTTATCGAATTATATCAATAAGTAAAGAGCTTCATAAACAAGTCACACACTTGTTGATCAAAACAATGATATACATTCATTGGACCAATAATCATATTATTATTCATAAACATAGTCATGTTTCAATCATCCATATGATTGCCTCAAGGGCATAACACTAACAATTCTATCCTCGGGCAGATTGGATGTCCGACCTAGGGCTTTAGTTTTCGCAATTTTAGAGGCATTTCCTGGTCGTTCGTATGTTGAGAAAGTTGTAGGTAATTGAATTACCTTTAATTGGACCAAGAACGTAAATTCCGTCCAGCCGTTTAAAAGTTATGGCTGTTTTACCGAACGTGTTCAAATCGGTGACGTAATTGGGAGAGAACGTGTTGATATGTAGATTAGACAATTTTAGAAGCCAATTCAGTCTTCGCGAATACTTAGAAAAAGTTAGAAAATTTCCTAAGCTTCCAGAAAATGTACTTGTTTGCTTGATTGGGAGTTTTAGAACTCATGTTATGCTAGTTGGAAGCCTGCTTTCCCGTCGGGACAGATTCTCTATTTTCGGTTTTAGGAGTAGTTTGCGAAGTCGGGGTAGATGATCGTTCTTGTACTATTTTGTGGGCACGATTTGAGCATGTTGTACCTATGTGCAGGTGGTGTGACACTGGGAGTGCCCCAACCTCTCGCCACTCAGTCGCTCACGGTTGAAATCAAGTGTATTGGGATGGGATTGGGTGTTGTATGAGTATTAGACAAGCATATGTGCCCTATGGCTACATGATGTGTTAACTTGCCATGATTGATATTTGGTTATGATATGATGAACACAGTTACATATGGACTATGAAATTGTTGTATTCAATGTTTATACAAGTTTATACATGTTCATGTCATATGTGCATTCATAATGGCAAAGGCGTCCCATTATGATGCGTGCCACGTAGTGAACACGAAAGACCTACCTCGTAGTCCCATCCACGATTGTGTATGGGACCGAGTCAGTAAGAGTAGGCACCCTCCATCTACGGGATGGAAGGGGAAAGAGGGTGCACACTGACTGGTGTGCACTCGGCAGTACCGGTATGTGCTTCGAGGAGACATGTGCATTGCATTGCATACATAATGATGCTAATGAGATGTTTACAATGTGAATATGAGATGCTTATGATGTTAATTATGAGATGTAAAGATCATGGTTTTTGTTAACATGTTCTCTTGTTCCATTTCAATACACTTTGCTTAGTGATGAACTCACGCTTGTGTTTTATGATGTGTTTAGGTACCATGAAACCGGCATGCGAGAAAGGGGCTTAGTGGCACATCTTCACGAAGTTTCACTTATTTAGACATCTTCAATTTTGCCATTCATAGTTGTGATAATAAGTCAATGCGCTGAAAACTTGGAGTATGCATTATTTGTGTGCTTGGCCATATTATTTGATTCGTTTAGTTCGTGAAGTGGTTGTATGCATTATTTTGGACTTAAATTGTTGCTATGTTACCTGATATTGCTGTTTTAGATGTCTTTCATTATGATATATCTTGTTATATTCTTACTGTTGCTCCAAACCATGGAAAAACAAAGGAGTTGCTGCCAAAATTTTCGGTTCTAGCAATTGCATCATTGCTGTAATTTGACTTTAAATGTACTATTTAGTTGTTGTTTCCTCCATGATTGATGACATCCAGGGCATACTAGATGCCGGGGTGTTACAAAAGTAGCATAAGATTATCAAGAATTTGAACATCAATTTACACTTTGTAATGAAACAAAATTTAAATAATAAAAAGCATAAACTAATTTTCTAAACTACAAGCCTACGAGCCTTCGGTGTTAGTTGGAGACGAATGACGTGTAACATGAGTATAGATGACTGTAACATCCCATTTTTTTTAATATATTTACTGTGTTTCTGGGATTATTTGGATTTTTTTGAAATTTATTTGGAATCCTCACGAATAATTCGGATTCAAGTTTATTGAAATAATTGCGTTAAATAAAGATCACGCATTTTGGCATAAGCATAAAATCTAAAATTTTGTTTAAAATAAAGATAATTGGAAGACGAGAGTGTTTCTTTCAAATATTTTTGAAAAACATGTTATATAACTTAGGTTGTTGATTTTACAAAAATCTGTACATGTGTCTGATTCACTAAATGATTTTTTATGAAAAATCTACACGTCAAAAAATCACGAAACCAACTTTGTTAGGTTCCAAATAGTTCCTAGTATTTTAGAGGAATTTTTTAGATTTTTAGAACATATCTGTTATTTTTTTCTCAACACGTTTTGAGAACGCATATGTGTATACGTGTATGCATGTGAGCAAGGACGTTTGATTTGCCAGCCGTTTCTTGCCTTCCCTTTATTAATTAGTTCCCTTTGTATAGCATGAAGAGCAATACTAGTAACCGGCCACCATGTTTAGTCTTGACGTGAATACAACAGCAAAACTATTAATTAATTGCCATGACACATGCACATTCCATTTCCCTACCATGAAGGACTAGCAACGTTTTCTAGCCGTTTTGCCCCCATTTTCTGTACATCAAAACTTCCGGCCGTTTTTTTCCCTACTAATAACGCATGCATGTCCTTCAATTCCTAAGCCACGTATGAGCTTCCTTCCCAACCATTTCTCAGCAGTTTCCTGTAACATCCCAAAATTTTCTTTTAATATATTTGGTGTGTTTCTGAGATTATTTGTAATTTTTCAAAATCTACTTGGAAGCCTCGTGAGTAAGTCGGATTCACGTTTATTGAATTAATCGTATTAAATAAAGATCAGGCATTTTCGAATAAGCATAAAATCCAAAATTTTGTTGATAATTTAGATAGTTGGTAGACGAGAGTGTTCGCTTCAAATATTTTCGAAAAACCTATCATATAGCTTAAGTCGTTGATTTTATAAAAATCGGTACAAGTGTCTGAGTCACGAAAAGAATTTTTACGAGAAATCTGTACATCGAAAAATCACGAAACCAACTTCGTTACACTCCAAATAGTTCCTAGTATTTTAGATGATTTTTTTTAGGATCTCTGGGACCCTTTTGCTATTTTTTTTTCTACACACATGTTGAAAACAGGCATGTATGTTTATATGTATTTGTATAGCATATATATATGCATGTATGCACGGACCATGCAAGGCTATAATATCTCTCCAAGCCACTCAATCACGTCTACTCTCATGCATGCACTAATGGAATTCCATTAATTTCTAGCCGTATCCATTTATTAGAAATATATTGCCCTTCCATTTCCTTGCATGCATGGAGCACGTTACTTCCCTAATTAATATCAGCCGTTTCCTTGTATGGATGACTCCTTGTTATCCTAAACATGTTTGCATGAGGCATGTATGATTCGTGAGGAAAACTCAGTTTTATTTCTCTAACTAACGTCAATTCGACCTTTCCAGCCGGTTCTCCTCACGCACCATACCTTGTATGCATGTGAATCATGGCTAGATGTTTCTTTCCAGCCATTTCTAGTCGTCCATTCATTTCCTCCAAGCGATACTAGCACGCAACCGTACCATCTCATTGCTCATTCCAGCCATTCTTCACACCATTCCTTTTTCCTACACCCCTGAAAGCTCCAGTACTTTCCCTGTTACTTTCACATTGTTGCCGTGGACGTTGCCGCCGCCGTCGCCATGTTTTTCGCCGTCTACGTTGTTGTCGCCGCCGCCGTAGTCGCTATCGTCGCCATCACTTCCGCCATCATCTATGTCGTCGTCGTCGTTGGAGTCATCGCCGCCACCGCCACCGTCGTCGTCGTCACCACCGCCGTTGACGCCGGCGCCTTCTCCGGCCACGCCCTTCCTGCGCTGACGGTCTGCACTACTGCCGCCGTCGACCGGTACTCCCTCATCTCTCTTGCACTCGCTCTGTCTATCTCGACCAGTTAATCTTGACACGTGTATTTATGCATGTTAGCGTATATATGTTAGTCTGCATACGTATATAAATACTCGCTAGGCACATGCATATTTCTATATTAGTCGTAGCATGTATACTTATATATATACACACTGTGTTGTACATATATATGTATACATGCGGTTATATTCAGTTAATATACACGTATATATATTCGACCGATTCGCTAGTATCACCTTCCATATGCATGTATACGTGTATTAGTTGGATGATCCGCGTGTATAAAATTTGGAAGCATATAAGTATATGTGTGTATATATTTACTTGAACATGTACGTGAAGCAAGTGTGTATACGAGTATATACATATTTGAACTTGTATCCTGTCATTCCAGTATGCATGCGAGAGGATTGCTCACGCCGGGAACAGTGCCATAGATTGGAATTGAGAGTTAGTTGTACCTATTCATTTCCGGAAATTGCGAATTTTGTCTTTTTCGCCAAAAATTCGTTCTAAGTCCAAATCACTTGCAACAAATTTTGTTAATTAATATAAATTAATACCTTTCTACAATAATTTTTTATGAAATTTTACAATTAAATTTATACTGTTAAATTATTCGCGGAAAGTACAAACTTGTGAATTTTGTAGCTCTTAAACTATACGTTCAAAAATTCCAAAATAAATTTTATAAATCTTAGAAAATGCTAAACTAATTATCTAGAAGTTTTAGTGAAATTATGAATTAGTTTAATTTGCAGCATTTCTCTGAATGTATGTTTGTACATTGTTTTGCGTGTTTATTTGGTTCTTTATCTGTTACGCGTAGACGTCGAGCTGTGTGAGGACACGGATTTCGATGATCAAGCTCTAGACCAAGACTCGCTGCTTTACGAAGGCAAATTGTGCTTTGACCATATTGCTCCTAGTTTTTGAAATGTATTTTTATTTAAGTTATGCATGCTATGTTGATTAAAATGAATAATTTAATTTGGGCTAACTAGTTAATCACCCTAATTGTTAATTCCATCCTTGTTAATAATATATGTATGCCATATATTCCATTGTCACTTAAAGTTGGGATTAAATTGTTGGATGACATGATTGTGCCAACACGGGAGGCTAGACCGTGACTAGTTGCGCGCTTAGCTATGCTTGCGCGAAATATATTTCAAATAGCAAAATAATATTGACTAATGACAAATGGAATGATTTTGGAATCAGTGTAATCTTGCCACGTGATGACGTGAAGTGTAGGTACCTTTGTGGTTCTACATGGTAACTGATATTATTGTTGGCATGTGTTGCACAATAATGGAACAAGGGTGGGAAAAGATTTAGTCTGGGGCAAGTGGTATGAGGCTTTATGCCAGGTGGGCCTTTATGGCACAGATTTTGAGATAACAGCCTTTGCGGCAGTGGGATGAGTGATGTGAGAAGATTTGGGTCAGGGTTTGTGAGAAGGATGTCTTGCCCTGGACAGTTAAGGACTTCACCTTGCAAGCCTTTGAACTGGGCCTTTCGTACAACCACATGGCTGGAATGGGACGGTCTTAGTTTAGTAGGATTCTGAAGTCTTCCCTTTGATACCTCAGGGTGATAGTTACGTCGGGGTAACTGTGTGGGGGAGCGTACCGGTGCTACGGCTAGGTACCCTATCCAATGGTGATTGTCGGTCCTACACTTCGATCCTTCGTGGGGGAAGTGATAGTGAATGCAATACCGGCGAGGGTCATAGGTGTAGATGGAAGTTTCTGAAAAACCTCGTTACGGTCAATCACCTTTGTGGTGTGCGACTGTATCATGTGGGTAAAGTGTACAACCTCTGCAGAGTGTGTCAAAGCTATTCGAATAGCCGAGTCCACGGTACTGGACAAAGCTCGGGGATTACAGTCAAGGGTTAGATTTTCTAAAACAAAAATGTGGGAATAGGTGGCTGTATGCTAGAGATAACTACTAAAGTGATTTAGGGCTTTGTGCCAAACTGCTTGAAAAGAGATTTATAACTTATTATATAATATGGTTTTACCGCTTTTGAATCTATTAAGATTATTTAATCAAAGCAAAATGCTGTTTGATGCAAATTAACCACTTAAGCCATCCCTTTGGAAGAAGCCATGCATGTAGTAATAGAGATGCATTTCTGTGCATGACTTGCTGAGTATGTTGTATACTCACCCTTGCTTTCAACACAATCATCAGTTGAGGAGAAGACTACAACTTCAAAGGAGGAGAAGTTCCGCGCGGTGGAAAATATCTAGGAGTTGAACCTTGTCAGTTGCCAGTGGCATATTGATGGGAGTTACCGATGTTTTTCATTCCGCTGCTGATTATTTACTTTTGTTATGGTAAGCCCTGTGTGGCTGAATATTGTAAGGTGACCTTAAGGTCTTGTAACCAGTTGATTTAATGTTTACTTTATTATTATTTCCAATGTATATGGATGTGATATTTAACCCTGTTTGACTGTGTGTACTAGTGTGATCCTGGACTAGTACAGAATACACAGAGGGTCCGGATTTGCAGATTCGGGTCCCGACATTTCCCCACTTCACGTTCTATGCCTTTCCATTTTTCATGTGTGGACATTAGTTGCTAGTCGTTTCTACTCCCTGTCGTTTCCCATTTCTTATAATTTACTAGCAACCATTCACGATTAAAACTTCCAGCCACTTCCATTCTCCAAGCAACACACATGTTCCTCCATTTTCTAGCAACACACGTTTCTCCATTTCCTGCACTCGCTGGAACTAGCAACATCGTTGCCGTCGTTGCCATCGTCGTCGCCGCTACCGTCTCGTCGCCGTCATCATCGCCGCTGTCATCGTGTATTGACGTCGCCGTCTACGTTGCCATCGCCACCATCGTCTATGTCGTTACCGCCGTGTACGTCGCCGTCGTTGTGTGCGTCGCCATCGTCGTCACCACCGCCGCCGGTGCACTCTTCGGCCACGCCTCTTTTCGCGCTCATCGACCCGCGCTACTGTCGCCGATTGTACTTCGACGTTTGACTTATCGACCGTCGTCGTCGTCGCCGTCGCCGCCACTGTCATCGTCGCCGCCATTGACGCCTCCGTCTACGTTGCCGCTGCCGCCACCGTTTACTTCACCGTTGGCGCACTCTCCGGCCACGCTTGTTCCTGCACTAACGACCGGCTGCCTGCTCGGTCGAGGTGAGATCTGTGCTCCTTCTGTTGGGCGAACGCGTGAGTACATGATATATTCAGGATGATCCGCATATACGTACACATATATATTTCTAAGTTAGCATGCAAACGTATGTACTAGGATGACTTGCATGCATGAATGAATTTTGTATATACATGCTTACGTATATAATATGCATCATGCGCAAGTATATATATATACTACGATCTGTAGGCATATCTACACGTGTATATATATGTTAATACGTAGTCTCGCATACATGAAAATAATAGGACTATATGTAAAAATATATTTAAGCGTGTTAGACGTGTGTGTGTGTTTTCATATATATGCTAGTGTGTATATACGTATATATTAGGCAACCGCGTGCATGTATACAAAAATATATTAGGCAGTACATGTGAATATTTATATGTTACAATAATCGGTTGCTCTCTCACGTCGCAGCTAGCCAAGCCGAACAGCAAGCAAAGAAGAATACGCATATACTAGATAAACAGTGCCATGCATAGGATAGAGATAAGAGAGTAGTTGTACGTGTTAATTTTCAAAAATTGCGAATTTTATCTTTTTCGCTACAAATCCGTTTTAAGTTCAAATCGCTTGCGACAAACTTTATTAATTAGTAAAATTAATACCTTTCTACAGTAATTTTTTTGAAATTTTATAATTAGATTTATACCTTTAAATTATTCGCGGAAAGCCTGAACTTATGAATTTTGTAGGTCTTAAACTATACGTCCAAAAATTCCAAAATAAATTTTGTAAATCTTTGAAAATGCTAAAATAATTATCTAGAAATTTGTATGGGGATTATAAGCTAGTTTGATTTGTAGCATTGTTTTCGAATGTGTGTTTATACGTTGTTCCGAGTGTTTATTTGGTTCTTTATTTGCTGCGTGTAGACGTTGAGTTGTGTGACACAGTCGGAAGTGAAGATCTGGACCAAGATCAAGCTTTGGACCAAGATCGGCTATTTTTCAAAGCTAAGTTATGCTTTGACCATATTGCTCCTAGTTTTTGAAATGTATTTTGATTCAAATTATGCATGCAATGTTGTTAAAATGATTTAAATTAATTTGGGATAAAGTAGCTAATTCACCTATTTGTTAATTCCACCCTTGATGTTAAAATTTGTATGCCATGTATCCATTGTCAACTTAAGTGGGGTTTAAAATAGTTGGATGAAATAATTGTGCCAACACGGGAGGCTAGACCGTGAATAGTTGCTTAGCCATACTTACGTGGAAATGTGTTTCAAATGGCAAAATAATATTGACTGTAATCTTGCCACGTGAAGATGTGAAGTGTAGGTACCTTTGTGGTTCTACATGGTAATTGATATTATTGTTGGCATGTGTTGCACAATAATCAAACTGGGGTGGGAAAAGATTTAGTCTGGAGCAAGTGGTAAGGGGCTTCATGCCAGGTGGGCCTTCATGGCAATAGTCTTTGGGATAACAGCCTTCATGGCAATGGGATGGGTGATGTGAGGGGCCTTGTGCTAGGGTTCTGAGAGAAGGATGTCTTGCCCTAGACAGTTAAGGACTTCACCTTGCAAGCCTTTGAATTAGGCCTCTCGTGCAACCACATGACTAGAGTGGGATGGTCTTAGTTTAGTAGGATTCTGAAATCTTACCTTTGATACCTCATGGTGACAGTTACGTCGGGGTAACTGTGTGGGGGAGCGTACCGGAGCTACGGCTTGGTACCCTATCCAATGGTGATTGTCGGTCCTACACTTTGATCCTTCGTGGGGGAAGTGGTAGTGAAGGCAATACCGGAGAGGGTCATAGGTGTAGATGGAGGTTTCTGAAAAACTTCGTGGGGGAAGTGGTAGTGAAGTCAATACCGGAGAGGATCATAGGTGTAGATGGATGACTTCCTTCATGATGAAGTAGGAGAGCTATCCCTGAATGGCTTGAATTTCAATTGGAAGCTGTCCTCCCGTAGGCAACTTGAGGCGCTATAAGTAGGAAAATAAGTCTCAGAGTATTTATATAGAAATTGAGTGGTGTGAATCAATGTGTGATGTTAGCATGACAAACCTCTACATCATTTTCTATTATTATAAAACCTAAGATTTCACGCATGTATTGGCACTTGAAGTATCCACATAAATTTATGCCACGCGGCTGCCTATGATACTGCAAAAATTGAATAAACTAACATGTTATGGAAGGTGTTATTTACTACAAAATGTGATATTATAATATTGCTTGCGTGAGTACCGAAAATTTAGTACGTACTAAAAGGGATTTCTGGAATGGGCAGTATCTCAAGCTCTTTATACAATATCATTTGAATGCCTCATTCATTCTCTTCATAGTCCTTTTTATCTTTGTCCAGAGGGTCCATGATTAGCATCTTGCTCTTTTCTAGAGTAATTACTATGAGAATCCAGTGGAATCTATGTACACATGTATGATGCCATAGTCATTAGTCCTAAGATAAGAGTAACGGATGAAATCAATGAGTAATTTAACTAGCTAGTGAAAAATTTATTTAAAATTGTATGGTAAAAGTATGAACTCCTTGTCTTGTAGTTTGAGCAACGTGCTGTATACGTATTCCTTGACCTCATTTGGTGCTCTTATGATTTCGGTCTGGTTGACTGTTTTCGGGTCAAGGAACGAGGAATCCCACTGGTCCCTTCGTTCTTTTTAGTTCGATCATCTCATATCTAGATGAGGAAAAATTAAGGCATGACATTTATCGATATTACATAAATGTAGACCATGATTTATATAGTAGATACTTACAGTAACCGGCATCTCAAAAAAGACACGTCGAGGGCGTCATGATAGTACAAGTTGTGTAATTCCTTGAATTCTATTAGGAAGTAGCCACCCCCTTGTCGTGAAAATGGTCCTTTCGAAAAATTATGGTGATCACCTTCGGGAGTATCACTTTGTTGGATCGCTCGATGTACTAGGCATGTAATAGATGCATCATGAGTGTTAGGCTATTTAACTTCAAAAGGGTGGCAAACGGCTTCCCTAGCTCGAATTTTAGCCTTTCATGGTTATCTTGTACTTTAGACTGCACCTTGCCCTTGCCCTTACTTTTTTCTAGGACAACATCATACTCTGTTCTTGCTTCGCCTCATCTAGCTGATACAGCTTGTCTAATGTGCCATTTCTTCGGATCATGGGTTATAAGTTTGTCCTTTGGAGTAGTCACACTAACCATTTCATGCTTAGGTGCTGGTAACGAATGGGTGAGTTCTACTGCAGGAGAGGCTGTCACTTCATGGTCCAAGTTAATGTCACACTTGCGCCACTAGATGAATGTGTGGATGGCCCTTCCTAGAGTTGTAACCTCGTTGTTGGAGGGTATTTAAAGCTCGATGTCGGCAAACTATGGAGGTACCGTGTCCACTTGGACCTTTGTACAACCAGGAGCTATCGGAGAGTTGTGCAAAACATCCCCTTCTTGGCATGGATAAGCTATTTCTGTACCAGCCTGTAGGAATATGTTCATGATGGGCACACTGAGCTGGCAGAGTGTGGGGTTTTGTATGTCATTGTTGGGACCCGAATATGCAATTCCGAACCCTCTGTGTATTCAGCACTAGTCCAGGATCACTCTAGTGCACGCAGTCTCAACATCGGTAAATACCACAATCATACTTAACGAAATAGTAAAATACTTTATTGAAAGGGAAATATAATCGGTTTCTTGACCTTATGGTCAAGTTACAAAAGTACGCCTCGCAGGGCTTAAGTCTTACTCAAATAAACTTGCAGCGGAAAATAAAGAAATGCGCGGCGCCAACCAATATGCCACAGGCAACTGACTGGGATTGCCCCTAGTTCATCGGCTCCTCCTAGAACACCTCCTCCAATGCTGGCGTCGATTCTTCTTCAACTGATGGTTGTGTGGTGGAAAGGGTGTGTACTTAAAGCACTCAGCAAGTTATGCACAGAAATGCAGTCTAATAGCTACATGCATGGCTTATTCCAACAACAGGCTAAGAGGTTCTTTTGCAATAAGCAACATTCATAAATAACAGTAATAGATTGGAAATCGATAAAACAGTAATAACAATAATAAACCATTTATCAACCTAAACAAGTTCATCATTTCCAACACGAAGTATCCATAAACCAAGTTCATGTTCATAAAAGTCTACCCCTTGTCTGTAATCTCCGAGCAATGTCCAATACCGTGGACTCGGCTATTCAAATAAGTTATACACTCTGCAGAGGTTATACACTTTACCCACAAGATACAATCAAACACCACAGAGGCGAGTGACCGTAACAAATACTTTCCAAAGCTACTTCTAGACCCGATACTGTTCGCTAAGGTTTCAACACTAAAGGGACTGGTTACCACACTCAGGGGCCCCTTCTTGCGCCTGTGAGTCCACCCGTTAACCTGGGGCTGACGCCACCATGACAGCACCGAAAGCTAGATACCACAATTTACTCGCCCAGGTCTGTCCCATTCCATACTTGTGGCTGTATGTCAGACTCAGTTCAAATTCTTGCAAGGTTAAGTCCTTAAAGTGACCAAGGCAAGACTACCCAAGAATTCATAATGTTCAAATCGGCAAAACCAAATACAACCTCCCTTGTGCCACTTCTGGCCCACCAGAAACAATCTTGCCACTTACCTCAGTCTAAATTATTTTATCACCCAGTGGATTACCATGCACCACGTGCCATGAACATCATCAATAACACATGTCGCAATTCCAAAAACATGTTCTATCTCTCATTAAGTCAAGATTAATTTCTGACATTCGAAATTATATCAATAACACGATTGCATGGCTAAGCAGACTAATTACGATTTGTTTAACCCATGTTGACAAAGTATTAATGTCCAACTAGTATTCCATAATCTAGGGTGACAAACGATTCATGGCATACAACAAGTAGGTTGAATAGCTATTCCCAAAATTAATTAAAAGCATTTTTATTCAAATTATCATGCAATAATTTAAATAAACATAATTTCAAAAGTGTGATTAATATGGTCAAAGTATAACTTGCCTTGGAAATGGTCCTGTTCTTGGTCTTGGACTTGTCCCTGGGTCAAAACCTCTCCTTCGAAGCCTTCGGGCAATTCAACGTCTACGTGTATCGGATAAATAAACAACAAATAAGTCAAAATAGAGAAAAACTCATGTACAAAAATTAAACAAAATTAATCATTAAATAGAGCTCGATTTTACAAAAAATTAGAAACTAGAATCACCTCAATCGGAGTTAAAACGCAAAATTTATAGCCGTTTGAAGTTTGAAAATCAATTAAAAAGAATAAACTGAATTAGTTCATTTATTTTTCTATTGAAAAAATGGATTTATGACGTCAGCTGACGTCAGCGCACAATTTCCTTTTTCGACCGAATTATTTTTCTAAAGGAAAATCGATTTATTGCGTCAACCGGTTGTAACGTCCCAAAAAAATTTCTTTTAATATATTTAGTGTGTTTCTGGGATTAGTTGTAATTTTTCAAATTTACTTGGAAGCCTCGCGAGTCATTTGAAGTTATGTTTATTGGACTAATCATGTTAAATAAAGATCATGCATTTTCGCATATAGCCTAAAATCTAAAATTTTGTTTAAAATAAAGGTAGTTGGAAGATGAGAGTGTTCTCTTCAAATATTTTCGAAAAACATGTTATATAACGTAAATCGTTGATTTTACAAAAATCTGTACAGGTGTCGGATTTTTAGAACCACTTTGTTATTTCTTTTCGCAGCACGTTTTGAGAATATTTATGAGTATACACGTATACCTGACTGCTTGACCCTTTTATTTTCGTTGTGTGGACATTTGAGTCTCTAAGCCGTTCCCACCTTTTTCTATTCCGAGTCGTAGGTGTGCATGTACAATACTAGTCAGCTACTCCTTGCGTTGAGCCTTTTCAGCTTCTAGCCGGTTCATTTCTTAAGCAATGTGTTGGGACCCGAATATGCAAATCCGGACCCTCTGTGTATTCAGCACTAGTCCAGGATCACGCTAGTCCACACAGTCTCAACATAGATGAATATCACAATCATACACAGCGGAAAAGAGAAATAACACAAATATAGAATATAAACTATTGAACGACCTTAAGGTCAACCTTACATTTGTGAGGCCTTGATGGCTTCAACTCCAAATAAGCAGCAGCGGAACGAAGAACATCGGTGAATCCCATCAATACACCACACGCAACTGACGGGGTTCAACTCCTAGATAATCGCCTTCTCACAGAACTTCTTCTTCGACGATGTAGACTTCTGCTCACTGGTGATTGTTTGTTTGCAAGGGGTGAGTACATAAAGCACTCAGCAAGTCATGCACAGAATGCAAGTCTAATAACTATATGCATGGCTTCTTCCAAGTAACAGTCTGAATGGTTATTTTGCAGAAAAACAACAATCACAAATAAACATAATAGATTGTAAAGCAGTAAAACAAATAATGACAGTAATAGATTTCACAGTTATTTCACAAGTAAACCATTCCACATCCTTAAACAGTTATCACTTTTCCACAGGCAAACTGCCTCCAAACCCAATATCAATTTTATGAAAAGAACCCTTAACTGTAATCCCCGAGCATTGTCCAGTACCGCGGACATGGCTATTCGAATAGATTTTACACTCTGCAGAGGTTATACACTTTACCCACAAGATACAATCAACTCATCACGTCAGCCGTGAATCGCCATACAAGAGTATGCGAATGAGTAATCATAACAAAGCCTTTCGGAAACTTCTAACTACACAAGTGAACCTCTCCAGTTTTTGCCATAAACCATCCATTCCCTTAACAAAGGCGAAGTATGGGACCGACATACCGTTGGATGGGTACCATGCCGCAGCCCTGGTAAGCTCCCCTTTCAAGCTACACAAAAGATGTAGTTGACACCTGTAACACCCCAGTTTTTGCTTTTCATGAGTTTAATCAAGATTTGGCACTTTGGTTAATTTTTGGAATTTTCTGGAATTTAGTTGGATTTATTTGGAATTTATTTGAATTTATCCCCTTTTGAAATAATTAAAGAATTTCATTTTACAAATAAATTTTTGTTGGAAATATTTTATTTGAGTCCAAAATGCTCCAAAATATTTTCTAGAATTTTTTTGGAATTTTTCTAAGTGTTTTGTTATTTGTAATGAATTAAATGAATTTCTAGGAATTAATTTGAATATTTAAACGTTGGAAAAACCGAGTTGGTTTGTACTGTTCATCCGACCGGACCCGAGTTCGAGTTAGACTCGAGTCCGACCCGAGCCAGCCGATCCGGTTGAACCTAGTCGCCTAACCCTAACCCTCTCGACCGTCCGATCAAGATCGAACGGCCGAGATTGAGCCATGTCGCCGAACCCGAGCTCGACTGAGCCAGCCAGGTCGCCCGAGCCGGACCCGAGCCCAAACACTCGCACCGTTGGATCTTGATCCAACGGCTCACGTTGAGCCACGTCACCCAATCCGAATCCAATTCGGATTCCGCCGCCGCAACTGTGTGGGCCTCGGTTTCCGCGAGTTTCACGGACGCCAATGGCCCTATTTAATGCGCCGCCGCCGCCACCGGGTAGCCGACTTCCGTGCGCACCCGTAGCCCTAGCCCACGTCACCTGAGCCGCCGCCGTTTGCCCGCGCGAGCTCGCCGTAGTTAGTCTTGCACTTCGCCGCGGTTAATCGCCGATTCCACCGCCGTTGAGCTCAGATCCGGAACCGCAAGGTCAAGCCGCGCCAGAGGGGACCTATCACTTCACCGGAATCGCGCCCAAACGCCGTCGGGCGTGTCGCCGTCCTCGTCTCCGGTGAGCCAGCTCCGCCGCGCGCCATCGCCGTCGATCGAGCTCCACCAACCGTCCGATCCTGATCCAAGGGCCCAGAATCGTCCACGTCACCCCCGGTGAGATCCACGTTCTAATCCCCAGACCTATTCCCAACCGTTGGATTTATATCACGCCACGTAGCCGTAACCGCACCGTACTAGATCCAATCTCAGCCGTTAGATCAAACGGCTAGGGTTAGCTGCGTTGTAAACTCCAGATTGGATCTTGACCGTCCGATCAAGATCGAACGGTCCAGATCAGCCGAGTAGTTTCTTAACGCGTTAGCCAGATCCGATCTGGGTCGTTGATTTTCAAATCAACGGCTGAGATTTAGCCACGTGCCGGAAGGCTGACCGTCGCGGCCGCGTCACGGTAGCCGCCCGGCCGACGCCAAAGACGTGACGTCAGCGTGGGACCCGCACATCATTGACCGTCGAACCACAGCATGACGTCCCCCGTGACGTCATGCTGACGTCACGGTGGGGCCCGCATGTCAGCCCACTCGGCTGAGCCGTGCGCTGACGTCATGCTGATGTCACCAGAGGGGCCCACCTGTTAGAGACACGAGCCGTGGACCGAGTCCACGATGGATCGAGCCAAACCGTGCGTCGTGTCCATGGTCCCGAGGCGACGTGGCGGCTCCCGATTGGTCCACATGTCATGCTGACGCAATAATTCAATTTCCAAAAAGAAAATGATTTATTAATTCGAATTATTGATTTCAAAAATGGATTCAAACTTCAAACGCTTATAACTTTTACGTTTCAACTCCGATTTGAGTGATTCAAATTTCTAAATTTTCATAAAAATGAGACCTACTCAAATATGAATTTTAATTAATTTTTGATGATGAATATTTCTCTGTTTTTATTTAATTAATATTTTCTTTAAACTTTAAACGGTTATAACTTTTGCATTTTAACTCCGAATTTGACGATTCCAGTTTCTAAAAATTCATAAAATTATGCTCTCTCTGTTTATGAGCCTTATTTGGATGTTTGGACACTTTTTGTCTACTATTTATTTATTATTGCTATTTGCACGCTTTACGAGTAGACGTTGTAGTGCCCAAAGGCTTCGAAGGTGAAGTGTTGACCCAGGAGCCAGCTCAGGACCAAGACCAAGTACTCTTTGAAGGCAAGTTGTGCTTTGACCATGTTGATCCCAATTTCAAATTAATTCGATTTAAACTATTGCATGCTAGTTTAATTAGAAAATGCTTTATTTAATTATGGGAAATTAGATAAATGCCAAATTGTTGTATGACACCTTGGTTAATTAAATATGTGCCATGACCCCTTGTCACCCTAGTTGAGGATCAAATAGTTGGACATTACTAAATTGCCAACATGGGAATTTAGATCGTTGTAGTATATTACTTAGACCTGCTACGTGCTCATGACATGATTTTGGACAATCAAATGCTAATACTGACTTAATGAAATATTGAACCTGTTTTGAAGAAGTATCATGTGTTGTGATTGTCAATGGCACGTGGTGCATGGGAATCAACTGGGGTTTGATAAATAGTTTTCGACCGGGGCATGTGGCAAGAATGACTGGGTGGGCCAGTTGTGGCACTGGGAACGTTGTTTTGGTTCTTCGGGTAGTCTTGCCCTGGTCACCGTAAGGACTTAACCTTGCGAGCCTTTGAACTGAGTCAAACGTGCAACCACATGTCTGTAATGGGACGGACCTCGTTGAATAAGTTGCTAATAACGTACCTGTGGGACCTCAGGATGTGAACTATACCTTTTGTGTAGTTGTACGGGGGAGCGTACCAGGGCTGCGGCCAGGTACCCATCTAACGGTGGATTGGCCTAAACTTCACCTTCGCTAAGGGAAGGGTTAGTGTGCAATCGCCGGGGAGGACCACTTGTGCTGTTAGAAGTTTCTGAAAGACTCTGTTACGGACACTCGCCTTTGTGGTGTTTGACTGTATCTTGTGGATAAAGTGCATACACTACTAGATTTCTAACTTTTACTGAGTGGAAAAAATATGTCGGCCATTGCAAAATACCATAGGCCATGTATATGACTGAGCGTAAACCGTCAGTAACTTCCCCTCGGCTACTAATGGTCGGCCATTCGTGGGATTCCCGACGGTAACCTCGGTTATTAGTTTAACGAGGGTTTCCATAGCACTCGGTAAATACATGGGTGAGAGGTTTTTTCTTTCTAACCGTCGGTAATTTCTCACGACTATATGTGGGATTTTTTTTGTAAAAACTGTAATTTTTTTTTCAAATCTAGGTATTAAGCTCACAACTTATTTGCACCACAATCCCTTAAGTTAAACATTTTTTATTTTCAAATTAGAAATACGTGACGCCTAGGATTCGAACTCACAACCTAGTTAACACAACCTCTCCCTCCTAACCAACTCACCTCAACTCTCTTCTTGCTAGAAGTAAGCAAAGTACTTCTTTTAACTCTTGTTCCCATGATGCTTTATCAATTATTTAGTCAAATATATGATTTTCAATGGAAAAGTTGTCAACTACAAATTTGTAGATTTTAATGAGAGCTACATTTTTCATATATAAATCACCTTCATCCAGCCTCGTATGAATTTTGCAATAGCCCAGTGTTTGAATTGTACCCTCGCTAAAAGTTTGTACCCCGTCGGCAAATCATTGCAATAACCGAGTGTTACTTATATACACACTAAATGTATTTCCACTCGGTGATTGTTTGTAATGGCCGATAGTTAGCATTGCACTTATAGTAATTGTTGTACCCTCTCGGTGATTCCATACTATGATTGATGGTTTTCCACCAACCGTCGGTTTGTGGTAAGCCCCATCGGTAAATCTTCTAATAGCCGTCCATTTTTGTTCTATCGTCGGAAAAAAGATGCACCATCGGCCACATTAGTTTTTCCCGACGGCCTGTAGGCCATTTCATTTCACACTCGGTAAAAATTAAATTTCTAGTAGTGATAACCTCTGCAGAGTGTAAAATCTATTCGAATAGCCGTGTCCGCGGTATTGGACATCGCTCGAGAATTACAGTCAAGGGTTAGACTTTCTTGAAAATAACTTGGACTTGAAAGGTTGGGTTTGGTTTATTAATGATGTTGATGGAAATGTGGATTAGGAATAGAAAAGATGTTTATTTAACTCCTGGAAAAGTAATTGATGTTATACTTGTTTCTACTGCTTTCGAATCTACTTATGATACTTGTTAAATGCTGTTTACTGCAAATATACCGTGAGCTATTCCTTTGTATTAAGCCATGCATGTAGTATATTAGCTGCATTCTGTGCATAACTTGCTGAGTACCAAGTACTCACCCTTGCCACAATACAACACCAGTTGAGGAAGAGTCTACACCAGCTTTGGAGGAGGAGCTCCAAGAGGAACCGTCTAACTAGGGAGCGAGCCCAGTTAGTTGCCTGTGGTATACTGGATGGCGCCACGATGTTATCTTACTTTTTCCACTGCTATTATTTCTCTTTTATTAAGTTTCGCCCTGCGAGGCGTATATTTGTAACTTGACCTTAAGGTCAAGCAACCAGTTTGATTATCCAATTAAAGTACTTTATTAGTATCGAGTGGTATGACTGTGATATTTACCAATGTTGAGACTGTGTGCACTAGCGCGTTCCTGGACTAGTGCTGAATACACAAAGGGTCTGGATTTGCAAATTCGGGTCCCGACAACACCCTTAGGTACCACATGCAAGTTATTAGTAACTTACTCAACTAGTTCCGTCCCACTACAGACATGTGGTTGTATGTTTGACTTAGTTCAATGGCTTGCAAGGTTAAGTCCTTAGAGTGACCAGGGCAAGACTTCCATCAATACTCTCAAAGAAATCCAACTCACCAACACTAATACAAATATCATGTTTCAAACAATCCCAATCGCCAAGCTGGCCCACCATAATTCTTGCCACTTGCCCCAGTCTAAATCATTTTATCATCCCAGTTGATTATTGCGCAACACAATGCCAACAACAACTCATCGTGTCGGCAACACGTCACACCATTTCAAAATACATTGCATATTCCATTAATCAATATTGACATTTGTAATTCCAAAATGATGGCACTGACTCGTTGCAGGTCTAAGCAAACTAATACGTTCTATCTAACACATGTTGGCAATTTATTAGCTACCAACTATTAATAAACAAACCTAGGGTGACAAATGAATCATGGCATACAAATAGTGACAAGGTGGCAAATAACAAATAGGTTGATTATCTAATCCCAAATTAATTGAAATCAGTTTAACTCAAACTAGCATGCAATAATTTGAAACAATACAATTTTCGAAAATGGGATCAACATGGTCAAAGCACAACTTGCCTGGCCCTTGCAACTTTTACTGTTCTTAACTCTTTATCCTTGATCCTTCATCCTCGATCATAAATCTCCATTTCTTTGATCTTCGGTTCCTTCGAGCGACTTCCGGATGACGCGTCTAACAATTAAAGAAACACAAGCACAAACCAATTCAAAAGACAAATCGAATAAACTCCAAATAAAGAACAAATAGCATTGGGCACAATGGTTTGGAAGAATTTAGGAACATGAACGGATTAGATCGAAGAGTTGACAAAAGAGAACGAGCTTTCGGGAAAACACCGAAAAGGGAAAGATTAATGACTGGGGAAGAAAGAATAATATTCCGAAGAATATTTCTTCCGAAGTTATTATCTTGATTGGACAGATAATGACATATGGGCTCTCGATCTATAGACCGGGTCCATAAAGATAAGTTAGTTCACAATGAACTAAACTGAGGCGCAAGCTTGACTTTTGTTGACTGAACGAAACACGGTCAAACAAAAGAAAGACGGATAGATTAGATCGGGCACAGAGGTATGACACATGGCCAATGGTCTATCGATCAAGTACACGAACGAAGTCTAGGTTAATGGTAGATTAGGTTTTCAGGGATAAGACAAGATAAGTGTCTTACCACGATTGAAACAACGGGAAAGATTGCGAAGAAAACAACGCGGCTCACGATGAACTTAGTTCATCGAACCGGTCTTAGGTTAGGGTTTTGATTCGGCTTTGAAGATGACATGACGATGACGCTAGGCTCACGTCATGATGATAGAGAAGATGAGGACATCGCACTAGGGCTCTTGCATGAATGCACGCATGCGATGACAACGAAGTGATGAGAGCCAAGCGTTAACGATGAAGCGTTAACGACGGAGAGTTAACGGGGAAACATTAACGGTGGAATGTTAACGACGGAACGTTAACGGTGGAGTGTCAATGGGGAAACATTAACGGCAAAGCATTAACGGAGAAACGTTAACGGAACGCTAATGGTGAAACGTTAACAGCGAACGTTAACGGTGGATCGTTAACAGCAAACGTTAACGGCGAAGGTCAAAAAATGATAGGATACTCATGAAACAAGGTAGCAAACGTCGGTGCAACGACATGGCCGCGATAAAACACTACCAAGGATGGCTAACCGATACGCGAACCGGCAGCAATGGATAGGTTGAAAGACGACAGTTTTAGGTCGGAATCGGGCTCCGACAACAAACGGAGACCAAAAGAATTCTAAGGATGATCCAAAATAGTACATGGTGATCCACCGGATGCGACAACATGACCGGAGCGAGCTAAAATAGCCGGCGTCAAAAGGCGGCGCGCGACGACGGCTAAACGGCGGCCTAAATATATAAAAACAATTTCAGAGGACGGGATGGCAAAGGGGGAATTTCTACCACGTAGAACGCGGCGAGATGAACTCAATGGTTTAGGCGGATTTTGCGGCACCCCTCCGGATTAATCACAAACTGCCGATTAACGGGTTTCGGATCTAAACTTTGGACGGCCATAACTTCTAGAATAATTATCGGAACTTAACGAAATTTGACCGAGAGCTAGATGGGACCAAGAGGCACACCGTGACGTAAGTGTATTGAAGAATTACCTTCTAGAACCGCGGGGAACGCGCGAGGATGATTGTCGCTGTCTGAAACGCAGTCTGATCGTAGTCTGATCGGAGAAAATATTTTTCTGCACAAAATTCTGAGAGAAAAACTATGAGGAAAGATGTGCATCATGTATAGGACATCCCTAGGAGTCTACACAAAAAATTTCAGCACCTAACTCGAAAAATTGAGGGAGTTATGGCCTCGGCAAGATTCGAAATTGAAATGGCCATAACTTTTGATTCCTTGGGCCAAATTGGATGCAATTTGGAGGGTAAATAGATGGTATCGAGGAGCACACCATGGTGAAGACAGATCTCGAAAAGAGACGACGAGCTACCCGAGACGTGGCTCCAAAATTCTTCCATTGTCGGACGACATTCGGAGGATGAGGGATGGATTTCTCGGGTTTGGAGGAGATCCATGGGGTGGCACCTGCGTGGGAGAGGCCATGGGAGGTCTACATGGTGTTAGGGTGGTGGCTAGGTCAAGAGAAATCAAGAAAATGCAAAAAACGGGTCTCATGGACATTATATCGAGCACCTTCCGTGCGGGAGACGGACTAGGGTGGATGTGGCCCACTCTGAGCCTTCGGATCGGTGATCAACGGCTGGAAACGGGCTGGCGGCGTAGCTGGTGGAGGAGCGACGCGTGGCCCAGCGGCTGGCCCATCTTTGGCGCCAGCGGTGGGCGGAGCGGCCTCGCTCGGTGGCGGTGCGAAGCGAGGTGGCGCGAGGTGGGGTGGCGGTGGGAGGAGTTGGGCCGGTGGCGGCCTGGCGTGGGCTACGGCCCGGATGGCGGTGTGGGCCGGCGGTGGGGAGAAGAAGGGAATTTGGCCCACACGCAAAATCCAATTTCCAGCCTTTTTCCAATAAAAACAAATCCAAGAATTCAAATAAATCATTTGAAACAATAAAAATATCAGAAAAATTCCAGAAAAATCGTGGAAAATATTTTGAGACATTTTGAACTCAAATAAAATATTTGCAACAATAGTTTATTTAAAATTTTCAAAATAATTAATTAAAATCCGAGAGGAGGCTTAATACAAGTCGATTTCGAATAAATCCAATAAATAGCAAACGAGCTCCGAAAAATCTCAGAAAATATAAAAAAATTCCTTGAAGCACAAGGAACACAAATAAATTAAATTTCTTTTATTTGAAATATAAAATATTCAAATTAAATTGTTTTAGCTTTTAGAAAATTCAAATAAATCTTTATTAATGCAAGAAAATCAACGGAAATTTTTGGGAAGATGAATTAAACCCAAAAAATTTTGAAAACCCAAATTATGGGATATTACAAACCTCCCCCCCCCTTAACAGAATCTCGTCCCTGAGATTAAAGGCTAACTATAGAAATAGGTTCAGGGGGACTCAATACTTGAGGCTTCTTCAAACTTTCAAGTAACGGAACACTGGACAAGATCGCTTCTGAACAAACGCTTGATAACATCTGAAAATTTGTAGGCTGCTTTTTGCGGATGAGATCCTCTTACATGTCCACTTACTCCAACATGAGATCCTCTTTACTGATTAGTGGATCTCGTCGTGTATTTACACGTGTATATGTATATATATTAGTTTAGAATAAACATAAGCATGTTAGATGTGTGTGTGTTTTTATGTATATGCTAGTGTGTATATACGTATATATTAGACAGCGGCTGTCGGCGTATTCTACACCGGGGTACTATCTCCGCCATTAAAAAAGGGTGTGCAGGGCCCCATCTGGCGGGCGGCTCTTCGCCAAAAGCCATCCTCGCGGGGCGAGGACGCCCACGTGGCGACCAATGCTCCCAAGCCCTCCTCGCGGGGTGAGGAGGCCCACGTGGCTACGTGGCGACCAGCGCTCCCAAGCCCTTCTCACGGGGCGAGGAGGACCACGTGGTGACCAGCGCTCCCAGGCCCTCCTCGTGGGGCGAGGAGGCCCATGTGGCTACATGGCGGCCAGCACTCCCAGGCCCTCCTCGCGGGGCAAGGAGGCCCACGTGGCGACTTGGCGACCAGCACCCCAAGCCCTCCTCGCGGGGCGAGGAGGCCCATGTGGCGTCACGGGACGTAAAGCTGAAGAAGGCTTCGCCCAGAAGCCTCCCATGGGGCATGGCGTCAGGGCATTTAATGCGGGGCATGGCGACAGACCCTTTCCCTGACATACCATGTCTAACCCGTCATGGGAAGCGCACAGCCCTGATAGCTCGTGATGTAGCGGCACAAAGAAGGAGGCCCCAAGATGGGATGGCATTAATGAAATGTAATTAACGAGCCGCGCAGCGGCATAGTTTTGCCCCCCACTTGCACAAACCGGCCGGGGGTATATGAGGGTGGTTTGGTGCATGGGGAAAGGGATTAGGTGAAAGAACGCAAGGTGAGATCGTAGGAAGAGAGGAAACCCTCGACCAGAGTCCGGTTGAGGGAGACGGAGGTTCCGAAAGGGAAACTTATTTTTTCAAGGGTAACAAAGACTTAAGGCAGGACGTAGGGCTACTACCCACCGTGGGGGCCCGAACCTGGGTAAAATCAAGTGTGTCTACTGTTTATCTTCTACGGGACGGCAGGGAGAGAGCGATCGGGTTAAGTCTCCGCTAAGCACACCCCCAAACCAAACTAAAACCTCCCTCGCGGGAGGATCCTATCGTGAAAAATGCTGACAAGGGCGCGCCAGGTAGGGGTGCGCAGTTGGCTTACCCTAGTCTGGCTCCAGCCATTCCCGGCGAACATTGTTGAAGGTCCGTCCGTTAGGAGGATGGCAGGTTCACATACGACACCACCACCGGCGGTCAGAGCTGTCAACGCTCCAGTAGCATCCCCTCGCTCTCCCCGGGCAAAGGGCGATTCTACGCCACTTCCTACCGGGGGCGCCGAGGCCTCTCAAGGGGCCGTCGGGCCACCGGTTCGTCGTCGACTGGCGTGGGAAGAGGCCCCACCGGCCCAGAACTTGCGCGCGGCACGTCTCCTGCAGAGTCATCCACCTGTGGAGCTCGCTGGAGATAACCCCGCCGCACCCTGGCTCCGGGATGTGGTCCGCCTTGTGGAGGCGGCCCATCTTCGAGTGGGGGCTTCCGATCAGTCTCCGACCAACGGGACTTCCCCCTCGAAGGGGCACGGTCACTCTTCCCACACCTCAAGCCGCTCGGGCAAAAGGCGTGTGTCACGCCTGGGCCGGTCCCACCTGTAAGACAGAGAGAGAGAGAGTATTAAAGAGAGGAAACACTGATGGTATGGGGACAAGAAAAGAAATGAATTGAAACTCCAGTTGCCTTCTTCCTTCTTGTCTTCTTCTGCTCTCCCCTTTCTCTGTTCTTCCTCTGAATTTCTTCCAGTTCTTCTGTTCTTGAGTCTCCAATCTCACGTGCTGGTGAATCCAGTGCCAAGGGATGTTACAATTGGTATCAGAGCTCGAAAATCCCGGGCTAGGGTTGGAGTATTTGGGGGCAAATCAGTGCCAAATATTTCTGTAAAATCCCCGAATCCAGTTGCTTCACCCAGATCGTCCCTGCTGCTTCGCCCGATCTTCGGTTCTTTGGTCGCCCGCTCGACGCCATCGACAGAGAGCCAGCAAGTTCGGTGTGAGGTTGTGGAAACATTACTCCTGATTAAATCGATTTGGGAGTTGACCCTCGTAAAATCCCACACACCGGAAGAGGGCGAACTAGGAGGATCTGCGCCGGTCGCTTTCGTTGAGGTTCTCGACGAGTTCATCCCGCTCCCGGCGCACTACCTCGCGCTCCTCTGCCGCCTCGTCACCCACCGCTCCGTCGCCGCCGCGCGGGACCTCCTCGCCGCGTTCCCCTTCTCCTCCACACCGGATCCGCGTCGGCCCTTCGCCGTTTCGCTCCGACCGTCTCCGGCCACGAAGCGCAGGCGTCCGCATCTGACGCGTCGCCCGCTCGGCTCAGCCCCGCCTCCAGCGACGCCGACATCAGAGCCACCCGCACGCCGGCGCAACCATGGCGGCCTCCTTCACATCCGCCTCCTCCGCCGCCGCAACCTCCTTCCGATCTCCTTCTGGATTCGGATCCAACGGATCCTCGATCGCTCTGTCCACCGCATCCGGCTCCTACACCAAGGGTTTCAGTTTTGGCTCATCCGCATCAGGTACTACTGCTGCCACAACCGCCTCTTTGTCACTGGCGCATACGGACTTGTTGCTGGCAAGAATGGTAGTTTCCCAGCAGCACATGGCGAAGCAAATGGAGAAGACAGCGGCAGCAGTAAGGACCATGTGTACCAATTTGGGTATCAGAGATCCTGAAAGTAAGGATCATGACCATTCTTGTGTTTTAATGTCCACGGACAAAATTGGATCAAATGTTTTAGATTGGAAAGGTAGTGATGGTAAAATCATGCTGGGAAAATCAAAGGGAACAAATTCTGTTGAAAGAGATAAGATTGCAATGGACACTACTGTTGAAGTGGGAATCGCAGTTGAGAGCTCCAAGGACACAGGAATACCAGTTTCTGCACTTGACATCCACCCTGCAGCTGATTCTAAGAACGAAGAAATCAAAGTTTAGCTGGGAGAAGCCCTTGAGAATATAGCATGGAAAGGGGTTGAAGTAAAAGACTTGAGCAAGAAGCTGGATGCTCTTGGAATTGAGTTGGGAAATTATGAGATACAGGCAACCAATGTAGCAACTACAGTGGGGCAAAATGATACTTCTGTTTGTTGTGGATCTTTGGCATCCAGTGAGCAAGTTAAACACAGTGTGGACTCTAGTTTGAAGAACCTGAAGACTACTTTGAATACTCAGGGTAATTCACAAGTTATGCAACAGTGGCAGGATAATGCCTTACTGCAGAAAGGTCCGTCACATCTAGTCCATGATGATCCGCTCCAAATGATTCCTCAAGGAATCAATCTTACTCAAATTCCTTTTGTGGATTACTTCTCTAATGCTCATATGAAATTACACTCTGGTGACGTTCCATTGGTGCCTCAGCTTGGAGGGACAACACCTTTTTATACACCGAGTTCTTTTGGGAGTCCGTATTATCAGAATTTCTTTCCAGTCACCCAGTGTTTTGGCTCTTCCATTTGGAATTGATGGATATGGTTTGCATGGTTCATTCTTACCACCTGTTATAACTAACTTTGCTCCACAGCTTCCTGTTATGACACCTTTTGATACTCATATTGCTCCAAGCTTCAGTGGTAGACTAGCTAGTTTCCCTTCAGCTGGAACTGAATATTCGCACCCATATCAGATTTATGAGCAACTTGGAGTAGCTATTCCGCCATCCATTTTCGATCTGAGGCTTATTCATTATTTCCAGCAACCCTCTATGCATCAGTATGGTGGTGGAAATTCATATGGTACAATAGGTTCAACTAATAACATTGTGGGGAATCCTGCTGGCTTTTTTGGTTCACAAAAAAATATTGTCTGAACCCATACACCAGTTGGAGCAGAGATTTCAGCTCCCAGTTACTGGAGTTTCTAGTTCCCCTATACTCAATTGGGAGGGTGTTTGTTTGGTGATTGGCGAAAAGCCGCCGTGGAGCCGGAAAAATTCTCACATAAATGGTTCTCTTTGGGTGCTCCAGGAAATACCGTCATGGATGTGTAGTGGATTCAGTCCTGGAAAGGAGGTTACCATGACCCAAACCATACTACAGTTTGCTAATGAGGAAATGCCCCTGATTAGCTTGTTGGCAACTAGGCCATGGGATCCTGGTGTGCTTTGGGATCCTGGTGTGCCTTGGCTCAAGTTCCTCATTAAGATACTCAAAGATGTAAGTGGCATTCTCAAGCCATCAAGGTTGACCCCTCTCCTTGGACCTCCATCATCAGGTAAGATCGGCAGAATTCCAGTAAGGACTGAGCTCAGGAGAGCATTATGCTTTCCAGGTGGTTCAACACTCATGGTTACACATCTCAGGAAGGAGTTGTTAGCTCTCCAAGATATTTCATTGGAAGAACTGCAAACATCTAAGCTCCATGTTGTGGCACCAGATAGCATGTATCCTGGTGATATTCATGCTGCAGTTCCCTCCTGTGAAAATTTTGTTCCCTAGATATTTGGATGTCAAAACGTCAGCAAAACTGAAGAATTTTCTTTTAGCAGCACCCCTGAACAGGAAAGTTCAATGCATCCGATGCCTGAAGAATTTTCTACTCCTAGCATGGTAGCTCATGTTGGAAGCAAATTATCAGAAGATGCTAAGGCCATTATCTGTTCCAATAGAAGCCCTTCAGTTATGATCATGATTGCAACAGATGAAGCAAAGAATACACGCCTTGCAGAGCTTATCCCTGATGCAAGGATGGACTTTATTCCTGATGAAAACACGTTTCCTTCCCTCTCAGAGCAACAATCAAGATATGCACTAGCTCTTAGTCAGAGCTCAAGGGGTTCTGCCAGGCTTGGGAATGAGTCATTATTTCCTCCATTTCCTGGGTTAGGTAACAACTGGGTTGCTGCTTCAACGCAACAGGGGCTACAAAGTCTTGCTAAGAACACCCGGGCATCGAGGCTGCAACAACGCAGAGGCTCTCAAGGACTTATCCGTGGGTTTCACATGCAATGGGACCCTGGAATTATATGGATGCAATGTCAGGCCACACGTTTGCTTGGGGGCAAGCAAAATTTCCAAGGGGGCGGTAATGTCACGCCTGGGCCGGTCCCACCTGTAAGAGAGAGAGAGAGAGTATTAAAGAGGGGAAACACTGATGGTATGGGGACAAGAAAAGAAATGAATTGAAACTCCAGTTGCCTTCTTCCTTCTTGTCTTCTTCTGCTCTCCCCTTTCTCTGTTCTTCCTCTGAATTTCTTCCAGTTCTTCTGTTCTTGAGTCTCCAATCTCACGTGCTGGTGAATCCAGTGCCAAGGGATATTACAACGTGTTGGCCAGGAGGGCCCAAGCAGGCACCCCGACCGCGTTCGGGGCCGCGGGGTTTCGGGGGATCATCCTAGGGGGCTCCGGCGATGATGCAACGGCGATTCTCATTATCGCTAGCGTGGTCATTGTTCCGAAGATTCTGAATGCACTCTGCGTACGATCTCTGGGAGCCGAGCTCCCTCCCGGGATCGTCCCGCCCGGAGCTCGGAGGAAGTTCATTCCTCCCGCTCCCCAGGGACCCATCTTCAGCGAATCCCCGTGCGTTCTGTGCATCGAGATGCCGAAGCTGAGGACGACTCCCCTTACAACGCGGGATGCCAGGCGTTCACCCGACAGCTACGTCGTGTGGCGTGGCCCGGAAGGTTCCGCTCGGCGTCCCTCGAGAAGTATGATGGCACCACCAATCCGGAGGAGTTCTTGCAAATTTACACCACGGTGGTCCGTGCCGCAGGCGGGTCCAATAGGGTCATGGCGAATTACTTTCTCACGGGCCTAACCGGATCCACCCGATCCTGGTTGTTGAACCTTCCGCGAGGATCAATCTCCTCATGGGAAGAGCTGTGAGGCATTTTTGTCGCCAAATTCTAGGGGTCCAACATACAGCCGGGTGTGGAGGACGACCTCCATGCCCTCGAGCAAAAATGAGGGGAATCATTGCGCGAGTTCGTTCAACGCTTTAGCCACTGTCGCAATACAATTCCCCGAATTTCAGAATAGTCGGTCGTCATCACCTTTCAAAGCGGCGTGCGGGACACCAAGATGCGGGAGAAGTTGGCTACCCGCGACATCACCACTACCTCGGAGTTCTTCTCTCTCACACACCGATGTGCGAGAGCGGTAGCGGCTCGAGGACCCGCGCCAGTTCCCGCGGCGCCATGAGGCAAGGACGAAGCCGGCCCTTCGCAGGAGCCCGACCCCGCGACCAAGAAGATCAAGAAGCGCGACGTGAACGAGACCAGGCGGGTCTTGGCCGCCGAGCGCCCGCGTCGGGACAACCGGCCCAAGAGACGCGACCATCCTGATCGACGGGATGACCGTCTTGGCTAGGGGCGCGACCGCCATGACCGGCTGGATGACCGCCATGTTCACCGCCTCGACAACCGTGAAGACGATGGGGCAAAACCTTCTGCCCAATCCACCAAACCCGCTTGCACGATTTGGCGCGTTGTCAAGTCGTGAGCGAGATTGTGGAGCAGCGGCTGAAGGATCGCTACCCCCGACAAGACAAAGACGAAGACTCCGCCCCGTTGGGATTCCAATGGGCGGACCGTACCGTGGTGTACATCAATGGTGGATTCACCACCTATCCCTTCAACACGGCATTCAAACGACAGTGGAGGGAGGTGTACACCGCGAGGACGAGCTCAGGAGTGTGCCGAAGGCTGAAATGGTCGGAGGAGCCGATCACCTTCAGTCAGCCCGATCATCCTGAGAGTACTGCTGGCCTGGGTCGCCTTCCTCTCGTGGTCTCGCCCACGGTCCGGAATGTGAGGCTGGGTCGGGTACTGCTGGACGGAGGAAGTTCAATTAACCTCCTGTCTAGACGGTCCTTTCACAAGCTCCAGATCCCCCTCCAGGAAATGGAGCCTACTTTGCCCGTCTTCGGCATCGCCCCGGGGGCTGGCTTGATGCCCTTGGGACGAGTGCGCCTTCCCATCACCTTTGGGAAGGAAAGCAACTACCGCACAGAGATGGTAGACTTCGAGGTCGTCGACTTCAACCTCCCGTTCAACGCCTTGCATGGCCGACATGCTTTGGCCAAGTTCATGGTGGTGAAAACTCCGGGACCTGCTGGTCCCATCACCATCCATGTGGACAAGGCGGAAGCCTTACGCTGCCACAAGGATTCGATGGATATTGTAACACCCCGGAATCTAGTATGCCAGAATGCTACCAAACATAGACTAAACAACATCTAAATACCACAACTAACAATAAATTACAGCAAAGGCGCATATGCTAAAAACTGAAATTTCGGCAGCATCTCCTTTGTTTTATCATTATTTGAACAATAGCAATATCATAGCAAAATATTTCATAACATAAGACATCTAAAGCAGCAATATATAATGGATAAAACATCATCATAAGCAATTAAACCAAAACCAACCACACAAACATCTATAGCTAAGCAAAGAGGATCAATAACACATTAAAATTATTCCATACACCTAGTTCAGGGCACTATTATTATGATCATGACTCAAGGTTGGTAAATGTGACTGGAACTACGTGAAGATGTGTAGCTAATGCCCTTTCCCACATGCCGGTGTTTTGGTACCTAAAAAAACAACATAAACACAAGCGTGAGTTTATCACTCAGCAAGTATATTGCAATGGTACAAACAAAAACAATTACATGGCTACAACAACTCACATCATGTATATCATCTCATTCATGTTCACAAATCATTATCATCATCATTATGTATGCAATGCGATGCGATGCTCATATCTCCTTGGAAACTCATACCGGTATGGTTGAGTACACACCCGTCGGTGTGCACCCTCTCCCCCCTTCCATCCCGAAGATGGAGGGTGCCTACTCCTCGCTTCTCCACACCGCGGTGGATGGAATCACGATGTAGGACTTACTCATTGGCTCTCCGGAATAGTCATAACTTTCTCACCGACCTTCCTCGGACTAGTTATGACTTTCTCACCGCCCGGGCCATGTAACATGCCATGTATGCAAATATGCTAACATCATAATTAACTTGTACATTAACACAGGGCATCATAACATAATAAGCATACTCATCATATCATTGGCAATCATTAAAACATGGCAAGTGATCATAGCATATAATCAATTTCATCTAGTCTCAACTAGCAACCTACAAACCGCTATCCATTACAATACACTTGCCTCAACCACGGGCAACGGATTGGCGAGAAGTAGAAGGCACTCCCGGGGTCACACCACCTGCACATGAGTACCACACACTCACAATCATGTCCACAAAACAGTAAGCAATCCCTCTTCTACCCCAACATCGCAAACTACTCACTAAACCCAAAAACAGAGGTTCTATCCCGTTGGTACAACAGCCTACCAAAAGGCATAACTCAGGTTCTAAGACTCTGAATCAATTAAACGAGTACATCCTCGCGTAGCTTAGGAAATTTCCCAACTTTTTCTAAGTATATGGAAAGACTGATTCGGACTCTAAAATGGTTTAATCTACAGAAAACCGTGATCTATTCCAATCACGTCATAGATTTTAATACGTTCGGTAAAACGATCATAACTTTCAAACGGCTGGGCGGAATTAGACGTTCTTCATACCCACGGAAAGATATTTAAATTACCTACAACTTCTTCAACAGCCGTACGACCAAATTATGACCCTAAATTGACGAAAACCCAAACCCTAGGTCGATTTCTCATGCTGCCCGAAACAGAGAACGTGGGAACTTCTAGATTTCATGTAATCTAATCAATTCCAGCACCACCAATTGATCTAAAAACATGATAATGATCCTTAGAACAGTACCTAGACCAACCCCAAGGATCCCAATGGCCATACCATCGCCCAACGCACGAAAGCCCAACGGATCTCCCGGATCGCTCCTCGCTCCAATGGACGGATCTTTGAGGTGTAGGGGTGGAGAGGCTACCCTAGGGCAGCAAGGGGTGGAGGAGAGGTGGTGGAGAGGTGGGAGCAAATGGGGGGCGCACGACCAAGAGGGAGAGGGAGGTGGGGCGGCTAGGGCACAAGGGGGTGGTGGGGGCGCACAAGGCTGGGTGGGGGGGCGCAATAAGGGGCAGGGGGAGCCCCTTTTACCAGCCCAAACAGGACTCCTAATCCTAAATGGACTCATACTCCATCCCACCAAAGCCCACAACCCCTTCTCTTAGGCCCAAACTCCCCCGGAAACGCAAATAAACCTCATAGCGTATGGTTTCAACCTCCAATTCCATATTTCATAATGTTTTTGACCTCATCATGCACATTAAATAAGGTTACGACACTCCTTGGTGTCACAGATATGGACGTGGTCGGCGCCACCTGCTCTGGCCGTAATGAGGTAGCATCTCCCGGTGCCCCTTAAGCAGAGAACTGCACCTCATCCGCCTCGGCCGGTGACCTACGAGCGGTGTCCCTAAGGGAGAGTGAGCCCAGGAAGAGCGTCTCCATCGGTGCCAGCCTCAGCGCCAAATAGAAAGATGCACTCGTCACCTTCCTCCGTTCTAATTACGACGTGTTTGCTTGGCACCCGTCTGATATGACCGGGGTCCCCAAGGAGTTGATCGAGCACCGGTTGGCGACCTTGCCTGGCATGCGGCCTATCCAGCAGAAAATCCGGAGACAGGCCCCCGAGCGGCAAGATGCCATACGGCAGGAGGTAGTGAAATTGCTGAGTGCAGGGATCATTCGTGAGGTCTCTCACCCTGAGTGGCTCGCCAACCCTGTACTCATAAGGAAGTCCAACAGGAAGTGGTGAATGTGTGTCGATTTCACCGACCTCAACAAAGCCTGCCCGAAAGACCCTTACCCACTGCCTCGAGTTGATCTCATTGTCGACTCGACCGCAGGCTGCGAACTGCTGTGCTTTCTGGATGCGTACTCCGGGTACCATCAGATTAGCATGGCCCCTAAAGATGAAGAGAAGACCGCATTCGTCACCCCTATGGGCGTTTATTGCTATGTCAAAATGCCATTTGGGTTGACGAAACCTACCAATGCGCCATGCACGCCATGTTCCGCCTCCAAATCGGGCGCAACCTGGAGGTGTATGTGGACGACCTGGTAGTGAAGACCAAGAAGGGCGAAGGAATCATTGAAGACCTGGAGGAAACCTTCGCCAACCTTCGGAAGAACGGGCTGAAGCTCAACCCTGAGAAGTGTGTGTTCGGTGTGCCTTCCGGGAAGTTGTTGGGGTTCCTTGTATCCAGTCATGGTATCGAGGTTAACCCCGACAAGATAGCGGCGATCGAGCATATGAAGCCACCCGCTCGACTCAAACAAGCTTAGTGCTTGGCAGGTCGACTGGCCTCCCTCGGGCGTTTCATCGCCCGGTTGGGAGAAAAAAGCCTGCCTCTGTTCAAGCTGCTCAAGAAGACTAATCACTTTGAGTTGACGGAGGAAGCTCAACTACCCTTTGAAGACTTAAAGCAGTACCTCTCCTCACCCCCGGTACTAGTCGCCCCTCAGCTCGGCGAGCAGTTGCTCTTGTACATATCCGCCAGTCCGCCACCCCTGCAGTGGTGAGCGCGGTGCTGGTGGCGGAGAGGGACAATGTCCAGAAGCCAGTTTACTTCGTCAGCAAGGCGCTGCATGACGCGGAAACTCGATATCCGCAGGCCCAAAAGATGCTATACGCTGTCCTAGGGTCATCCAGGAAGTTGCAGCATTACTTTCAGGGGCGAGAAGTAGTGGTCATTACAGCCTACCCGTTGAGGGAGATCCTCCACAACCGGGAAGCGGAGGGCTGTATCGCCAAGTGGTCGGTGGAACTTGGAGATTTTTGCCTCAAGTTTGTCCCCTGCACCGCCATCAAGAGCCAAAAGCTGGCGGAGTTCATTGCTGAATGGACTCCCGCCGCTTTGGAGAATGAAGAAGACCCCGTGCCTCCCCCTGGACGCAATTCTTCGATGGCTCCTTCTGGCTCGAAGGCGCGGGGGCTGAGGTGGTCCTGATCACCCCAACTGGTGATGTCCTCCGGTACGTAATCGTCCTTGACTTCACGGCCACCAACAACATCACCGAGTACGAAGGGTTGCTAGCAGGACTGCGCGCTGCTGTAGCTTTGGGAATTTGACGCCTTCAAGTCAAGGGAGATTCTCTGCAGGTGATCAACCAAGTGTGCAAGGAATTCCAATGCTACGACCCGATCATGGCTGCCTACCTGTCGGAAGTTCGGAGATTGGAGCATCGCTTCGATGGATTGGGTTTTACCCATATCCCTCGACGTGACAACCATCTGGCGGATGAGCTGTCTCAGCTCGCGTCGTCCAGATCGTCCGTTCCGACCGGAGTCTTTGAAGAAAGACTATCTCGGCCATCTGTTGCAACCCCCGGCGAGGGTGGGAACGACGCCGAGAGTCCAGTTGGAGCCTTCGAAGGGAGGTCCCCTCGACCGTCCACTTCAGCCCCTGAACAAGGTAGGAGCAGCGGGGCATGTCCGGTAGGGGCCTTAGAAGGAGGACCATTGCTAGCCACCACCGATGCACCTGAAAAAGGCACGCGCGGTGGTGCAGCTCCAACCCGGGACCTCGTGAGAGGAACTTTGTGGTCGTCTGTTGTATCCCCTGAACAAGGTAGGAACGATAGTGCACTGCCGGCCAGTGACCTCGGAGGAGGACATCCGCGTCCGTCTGTTGTAGCACCTAAACAAGGCACGCGCAATGGTGATGCAGCGGTGAGGGCTCTCGAGGGAGAGCCATCGCAACCGCCCGCCGTCGCAGCCCCTGAACAAGGTAGGAGCGGTGGTGTTCATCCGGTTGGGGCCCTCGGAGGTAGACCAACGCGATTGTCTGACGCCGCCCCTGTCCCCGGGTCCATGGCAAAGGTGTTCATCCGGTTGAGGGCTGCAAAGTGTGCCCACCTCATTCGTCCATTTTCGCCCCCGGGTTTGATGGGGACAATGGTGCTGGTGTCTTAGCCCCCGATGTCGAAGTGCGGTGGGCAGCCTCCGGCATCGGTGAGTGGCGTTCTGCTTCCGAAGGTGGCGAGCGGCCTAGGGCTCGCCTTTCCGGGACAGAGAGCATCGGCCCCGCTACGGCGGCGCCAGGGGAAACGCTCGCCCAAGCAGAGTACCTGTGCGACCATCTGGTCGCCACACTTGGCAGGGAAGAAGTATGGATGGCCCCTAACCAAGCCTTTCTGCAAGACCAAGTGCTCCCCGACAATGATGTCGTAGCCGAGAAGATCACACGAAGGGCTAAGTGCTATACTCTGGTAGGTGGGGACCTATATCGCCAGAGTAGAAATGGACTTCTGCTGAAATGCATCACTCAGGAAGCGGGGAGTTCTCTACTCTCTGAGATCCACGGAGGCATGTGCGGGAGCCACCTGTTGTCGGGACCCCGAATTTGCAAATCCGGACCCTCTGTGTATTCAGCACTAGTCCAGGAACGCGCTAGTGCACACAGTCTTAACATCGGTAAATATCACAATCATACCAATCGATACCAATAAAGTACTTTATTTAAATAACCAAAGTGGTTACTCGACCTTATGGCCAAGTTACAAATATATGCCTTGCAAGGCGAAACTTATTAAAAGAGAAATAGCAGCAGCGGAAAAATCAAATAAACTTCGTGGCGCCATCCAGTATACCACAGGCAACCGGTGGGCTCGCATCCTAAGTAGAGCGGGTCTTCTTGGAGTTCCTCCTCCAAAGTGGCGTAATCTCCTCTTCAAGCGATATTGTGTTGAGGCAAGGGTGAGTACTTGGTACTCGGCAAGTCATGCCTGAGAATGCAAGCTAATATACTATATGCATGGCTTGGTACAAAGGAATAGCTCAAGGTATATTTGCGATGAGATGACTTTTTGAAAAGTAATATAAGTAGATTCGAAAGCGGTAAAAACAAGTAAAGCATAAATAACTTTTCAAAAGTTTAAATAACATTTTTCCCCATCCTAAACCATATTTCCATCATCTTCCTTGTTAAACCAAACCAACTTTTCAAACCAAGTTATTTTGAGAAAATCTAACCCTTATTTGTAATTCCCGAGCATTGTCGATCATCAGTGGACTCGGCTATTCAAATAGATTCTACACTCTGCAGAGGTTATGCACTTTACCCACAAGATACAATCCACTCACCACGTCGGTAGTGAATCGCCATACAAGAGTATGCGAATGAGCGATTATAACAAAGCCTTCGGAAGCCTCAAACAACACAGGTGGTCCTCTCAAGACGTGCTCTACACCATCCCTTCCCTTAGCCAAGGCGAAGTATGGGACCAACACACCGTTAGATGGGTACCTGGCCACAGCCACGATACGCTCCCCCGTACAATCACACAAACGGTGTAACTGACACCCTGAGGCTCCACAAGTGAGTCCTTAGCGACTTAGTCAACTAGGGCCGTCCCATTCCGGCCATGTGGTTGCAAGTATGACCCAGTTCAAAGGCTTGCAAGGTGAAGTCCTTAGAGTGACCAGGGCAAGACTACGAAAAACCAAATCATCACTCCCAATGCCACACTTTGGCCCACGATTACTCTTGCCACATGCCCTGGCCGAAAGCGTTTATCAAACCCTGATTGATTACCATGCACCACGTGCCATCAACATCACATGATACTTTTCCAAAACAGGTTCAATATATCATTAAGTCAATATTAGCATTTGATTGTTCAAAATCATGTCATGAGCACGTAGCAGGTCTAAGCAGTATACTACAACGATCTAAACCCATGTTGGCAATTTAATAATGTCCAACTAGTAAACCACAACTAGGGTGACAAAGGGTCATGGCACATACTTAAGTAATCAAGGTGTCATATAGCAAATTGGTATTTATCTAACCCCATGTTTAAACAAAGTATTTTTCTAATTGAACTAGCATGCAATAGTTTAAATCAAAATAGATTTGAAATAGGATCAATATGGTCAAAGCACAACTTGCCTTCAAAAAGCACTTGCTCTTGGTCTTGAGTTGGATCTGAGTCAACACTTCTCCCTCGAATCCTTGGCACTTCAACGTCTACTCGTAAAGCGTGCAAATAGCAAATACACAAATGAACACTATGCAAAAGATCCCAAAACTCCAAATAAAATCCATAAACAGAGAGAACATAATTTTCTGGATTTTTAGAAACTGGAATAAATCAAATTTGGAGTTAAAAGCATAAAGTTATGATTATTTAAAGTTTAAATAATCAATTAAATAATTTTACAGAGAAAAACTTTAGTCCAAAATTAAATAAAATTCATATTTAGGTAGATCTCAATTTTATACAAATTTAGAAATTTGAATCGCTCAAATCGGAGTTGAAGCATAAAAGTTATAAGCGTTTGAAGTTTGAATCTAAATTTGAAATCATTATTCGAATTAATAAATCATTTTCTTTTGGAAATTAATTATTGCGTCGGCATGGACACGTGGCAGCTCTGATTGGCCTGCTGGCGTCACCGATCCATGGGCTCGGTCCATGCTCGATTCGGGTCCACGGTGGACTCGGTCCACGGCTCACGTGGCGACATGTGGGACCCACCGTCGGTCGCGAGGTCTCACGCTAACACGGTGGCGTGTGGGCCCTCGACATGCGGGGCCAGCGTGTCGGCGTCCTGCGCCAGCGCGTGGGCGGCGTTGACCGCGGCGGTCCATCTTCCCGACACGTGGCGCAATCTCGGTAGTTGGTTTGAAAATCAGCGGCGCGGATTAGATCCAGGGTTGCTGCGTTGAAACTACTGCGTTGCTCGTGGGCGTTCGATCTAGATCGGACGGTCCAGATCTAATCCTATATTCGCCTTTGCTACAAAGACGTGGCAATTGTGAACCGTTGGATCTTGATCCAACGATCGAATCTAATCGGGTTTGGGAACACGTGAGCTCACCTCAACCGTCCGTCTGGATCCGACGGTCCTCCGAGCTCGCCAGGCGGCGATGGCTTCACGCGGCGGCTTGGCCGGAGGCGAGGGGCGATAGCGAGCCCGGCGGCGTTTGGGGCGTGCTCGGCGAGATGAAGCCTCCGCCAGTGCGTCTCGTCGCGGGGACTCGGATCTGGCTCCTTCGGCGGAAGACGACGGACGGCAGCGAAACCGGCGCAAACGCGCGGCGGAGGAAGAGACAACTCGGCGGCGATTGCGGCTCAACGGTGGCGGCTCGGCGAGATGGCTCGAGAGAGCAGTGCGCAAGGATGAGGGCAACCTCGAGGGAACGTCTCACGCTTTAAATAGCCTCGGCGTCCGTGCCCTGAGCGGAAACCTAGTTCGCTACTGGCGGCGCGGCGGCGAAGTCCGGCTCGGACTTCGGCGAAGACGGCAAATCGTGGCCGTCCACGTGGCGCGATCAGCGGCCACGATCGCCGCGAGCGCGATCGGATCCGGCCGATTACGGCTCGAGCCGTGCAGGCGGATCTCGGCCGTTGGATCTTGATCCAACGGTTGGGATTGATTAGGTTTAGGAGTGGGTTCGGTCGAGTCAAGCGGCTCGGTCGGGTTCGAGTCCGACTCGGGTTCGACTTCGGTCGGATGAAACGATACTTGACCCGAGTTGGATTTCCAGCGATTTAATATTTAAAATAATTCCCGATAATTCATTTAATTCATTAAAAATAGCAAATGACTCAGAAAAATTCCAGAAAAATTCTGGAAAATATTTTGGATCATTTTGGACTCGAATAAAATATTTCCAACAAAATTTTATTTGCAAAATTAAATCCTTTAATTATTTCAAAATGGAATAAATTCAAATGAATTCCAAATAAACCCAAATAAATTCCAGAAAATTCCAAAAATTCACCAAAGTGTCAAATCACACATGAATTTAAGAAAAGCAAAATTTTGGGATGTTACAAACCTCCCCCCCCTTAATAGAATCTCGTCCCCGAGATTCAGGGCTCACTAAAGGAATAGGTTTGGAAACTCTTTCTTCAAATCCTCTTCGCGCTCCCAAGTCGCTTCGCTTTCTTCATGGTTGCTCCACTGAACTCTACAAAAACGGGTTGACTTGTTTCTAGTTTCTCGATCCATTGTGTCTAGAATCCTCACGGGATGCTCCTTATAGGTCAAATCCTCTTGCAACTCAATTGACTCTAGCGGTGTCTGTTCCTCAGGAACTCGGAGACACTTCTTTAACTGGGACACATGGAATACGTCATGCACTCCTGCCAACGACTGTGGCAACTCCAGCTGGTAGGCAACTTCACCTCTGCGACTCAAAATCTTAAATGGTCCAACATAGCAGGTGCGAGTTTCCCTTTGGCATGGAACCTCTTAACTCCCACGAGGCGTAACTCTGAGGTATACAAAGTCTTCTGGTTCAAAACTCAAATCTCGGCGACGATTGTCAGCATAACTCTTCTGTCGAGATTGGGCTATCTTCAACCTTTCCCTAATTATGGCGATCTGCTCTTCAGCCTCTTGAAGAATATCAGGCCCAAAGACACGGCGCTCGCCGGTCTCATTCCAATTCAATGGCGTCCAGCGAGTCGACCATCTGATGCCTCAAAAGGTGACATCTGTAAACTAGCCTGATAACTATTGTTGTAACTAAACTCGGCATACGGCAAACTTTTCTCCCAAGAGGTAGCATAAGCCAATGCACAAGCTCTTAGCATATCTTCCAGAATCTGGTTGACTCTTTCGGTCTGTCCATCCGTCTGTGGATGATAAGCCGTACTGAAGTTTAAACGGGTTCCCATAGCTTCATGCAACTTATTCCAGAACCTTGAGGTAAATTGGGTACCTCTGTCCGATACAATCCTCCTTGGCACTCCGTGCAAACAAACAATCCTGATCATGTACAACTCTGCTAATTTATCTCCCGAGTAAGTGGTCTTCACGGGGATAAAATGGGCTACTTTAGTCAAGCGATCCACTATAACCCATATGGAGTCATAACCTCCTTGAGTCTTTGGCAAACCGGTAATGAAATCCATTCCGATTTCCTCCCACTTCCACTCAGGTATTTTCAGCGGTTGTAGCAATCCTGCTGGTCTCTGATGCATTGCCTTGACTCTCTGGCATACGTCGCACAATGCAACATGCTCGGCAACTTCACGTTTCATACTCGGCCACCAGAATCTCTCCTTCAGATCCTGATACATCTTGGCGCTTCCAGGATGAATCGAGTACTTAGAGTCATGGGCTTCTTCCAGAATCAGTTGCTTTAACTCCTTTTTGTTAGGCACACAAATGCGATCCTTCATCCACAACGTGCCTTGCTCATCCATCTTGAAGTCCTCTGCCTTGCCTTCCTCCTTGATGGACTTAATCCTGCGGATCCTGTCATCATCCTTCTGTCCTTCTCGGATCTGGTCCTCTAAAGTAGGCTTTACTTCCAATGCGGCCAAGAATCCGCTAGGTACAACCTCAATCTTCATTTTCTGAAAATCCTTACATAACTCATCCTGACTTGTGGCTAGCAACGCACTCACGGTATGGCTTTTCCGACTCAGAGCATCGGCTACTACGTTGGCCTTCCCGGGATGGTAATGGATTCCAACATTATAGTCCTTGATCAACTCTAGCCATCTCCTTTGCCTCATATTCAGATCCGACTGGGAGAATATGTACTTAAGGCTCTTATGATCCGTATATACTTCACATCTGTTTCCAATCAGATAGTGACGCCATATCTTCAAGGCATGCACTACGGCAGCTAACTCTAGGTCATGTGTCGGATAATTTTCCTCATGCGGCCTCAAGCGCCTTGATGCATAAGCGGCGACCTTTCCATTACGCATCGGCACACATCCAAGTCCTTGGCGCGATCGTCACAATAAATATCGAAGCTTTGAGCAACATCAGGTAGAACTAACACGGTCTTGATGTCAATCGCTTCTTGACTCTGAAATCCTTCCTCACATTCTGGCGTCCATGCAAACTTCTTTTCCTTCTTCAGCAATTGCGTAAGAGGTTTTGCAATTGTCGAAAAGCCTTCGATGAAACGGCGGTAGTATCCTGCCATTCCAAGGAAACTCCGAATGCAGGTCACGATCTTGGTGCTCCCAATGTAACACAGCTTCTACTTTGCTTGGATCTACGGCGACTCCTTCTGCGGTCATCACATGTCCAAGGAACTCCACTTTGTCCTTCCAAAAGTCACACTTGCTGAACTTGGCGAAAAGTTGCTGTTCCCTCAGCTTTTCCAAAACTCGCCCTAAGTGTTCGGCATGTTCATCCTCTGTCTTGGAGTAGATTAGGATATCGTCTATGAACACGACGACAAACTTGTCCAAATATTCCATGAACACCTTATTCATCATATTCATGAAATAAGCTGGCGCATTCGTCAGCCCAAATGACATAGCGTAAACTCGTAATGTCCATATCTTGACGAGAATGCGATCTTGAATATCTTACGATCGGATCTTCAAGCGATGGTATCCCGATCTCGAGATCAATCTTGGAGAAAACTCCGGCTCATCTTAACTGCTCAAAAAAATCACCAATCCTGGGTAGAGGATTCTTATTCTTCTCGGTTACTTCATTGAGTGCACGGTAGAAGCTGCACATCCTGAAACTCCAGTCCTTCTTCTTGACAAACAAAGCGGTGCTCCCCACGGCGGCGAACTTGGTCGATAAATCCTTTCTCCATTAACTCCTCTAGCTGTTTCTTCATCTCTACCAACTCCTCGGTAGACATCCGATAGGGTCTCTTTGCTATCGGTCTTTGTGCAGTACAAGTTCTATCACAAACTCTATGTCCCTGTCTGGCGGCATACCAGGTAGATCTTCGGGGAAAACATCGGGGTACTCACTCACTACCGGAACATCCTCTATGCTGATTGCCTTGGTACTGTTAACCATCAACTGTCCATCTCTAACTGCAGTGGCTTGAAATTCTACTTTCTTCCCACACGGGCTCTCAACTGAGATGGTCCTTCTGTGAAATCATGTGCTGAAAAATTGGCTTTGAACTGAAAAATTAACTTAGATTTGAATTTGCAAAATGTGTTTGTTCATGTGTTTTGACAATTTAACAAGAAACAGTAAGTTACGCATTAGCGCCGGACAAAGTTCTCAAGAAACAGTAAGTTTCCCATCTGCGACCAGACGGTGTTTTTGGGTCTGTTGTGAACATGTTTTTGAGCCCATGACCGAAGTCATTTTCACATGTACAACGGATGCTTTTTCTTGGTCCGTTGTGAACAAGCTTTTTCGGTTTGGATAATTTCTTGAAACCAAGATTTTCACATGTACAACGGACTAATTCTTTTTGTCCGTCGTGAATGAACTTTTTCTAGGGTTTTACTTTTGTGAAACCGGCGTGGCACGCTTCTTGCGCAGGACAAGCTTCCGGGGTCCGTTGTGAACTTGTTTTGAGCTCATGACCAAGCCATTTTGCATGTACAACGGACCAACTTTGTTTGTCCGTTGTGAACGTGTTTTTCCGCGTTTGGTTGGCTTCTTGGAACAGAAACTTTTCCTTATACAACGGACCAACTTTGTTTGTCCGTCGTGAATGCGTTTTCGCTCAATTAGGGTTTTGAGCGATTTGGATTTGAATTTTGAATGTGAATTTGAAATTTGTAATGATTTCTGATGCTTCTTTTGAAGTGGACTTTATGCAATACTCATGTGAGTAGTTGCATGGATTGACATTGAGTCAAGTCGTGGACTTGTGCTCGGATTTGTTTTGTGGTTTGTACATGTACAGGTATTGCTCAAAGACGAATGTGGTCGATGACGGGACCGGAACTAGGTTCATGGAGGAACTGAGGTTCGGGACTAGGTTCAGGAGGAACTGAGGTCTTGGTGGTCAAGGATGTCATGCGGGACGTTCGGGCTAAGAGAATGGTGCACATGAAGAATGGTTAGTCACGTGAGAATGGCAGGAGGTCATTCGCGTGCAAAGTGTTAGTCACGTGAGTATGGCAGGTGGCCATACGGCGTGCAAAGTGTTAGTCACGTGAGTATGGTAGGGTTGCCATACGGCGTGCAAGAGTTGTACTCGGCCTGGTTGGGCCAAGTAGAGTTGAGTTGGATACGGATTCCTTCTAGGGAATAGGAATCGTATTGAACTCTTTGTGGGTTGGTGCTTTAAATAGGTGGGGGTCTCTGTTGAAAGGCAACAATGAGAGCTGAGCGCATAAAGCTTTGAGCTTGGTTTTAGGGTTTGTACTCTTTTGATGAGAGTATTTTAGACAAGAAATAAAGATCAATTCTTCCAAGATTTTTGCGTGCTATAGTAACCACGTCGCTACAGTATTTTCTGTTTTGGTCCTTGTTTGCATGCTTGTTCTAGTTCTAGATTGGTTTTTGTTCTTCAAGTTTTATCTTGATTTGATCCATCAAAAACCTCTCTAGGGTATTGATCTAGTGTTTCTCAAAGTCTAGTTGATCAATCTTTTGTCGTTCTTGTTTAATCTTGAAGTTTTGATTAGATTGATTCTCGTCAAGTTCTGGATCAGCAAGCTTGCGAAGCTCATAACTTTTGATCCGTAAGTCCGATCGAGCTGATTCTTTTTGGGTTCGATTCGTACTGGAATCTAGTTTCTTGTGTCCAAATTTCAGATCGTTTCGACGGTTGGATCTCCAGGAATTCTCGTTTTACCAAACCTCTGTCATTCTGTTTTTGTCGAAAACGAGGCAATTATTTGGTTCTGTTTTGGGGTGAACTTTTAATAGATCAAGAATTTGGTTTTAGCTTCCGCACAATCATTCACCCCCCCACTGATTGCTATATTCGTATACTTCGATCCTACAAGTGGTATCAGAGCAAGGTTCTACTAATCCATCTTAACAGGTGATTAGTAAACGATAAGTTATGGCAACGGAGAAATACTCGAACAAGCCGCCAATCTTCGATGGCACAGACTTCCCCCACTGGCGCATCCGAATGACTGCATATCTTCAAGCTCAAGGTAACGCGATTTGGCGCAAGGTAAAGATTTCATACAAGCTTCCTTCTAATGATGATATTGATAAAATCGAGTTTGAAAAGGATGTTGAAAGTAATAATAGAGCTAGAAACATATTGCTTCAAGGACTTGCTAGAAAAGAATTCGATAGAGTCTGTCATTTACTCACTTGCTCATGAAATTTGGAAATCTCTTCAAGATTATCATGAAGGCACCGACTGGCCAAAGAGGCTAGGCAAGATCAATTTAAAAGGAATACACTAGATTTGAAATGAACTCTGGAGAATCATTAGATGATTGTTTTGCTCGCTTTATGAATCTTAAACAATCTTAGAGCTGTAGATGTAAAGTACATCGACTCTGAAAATGCTAGACATTTCCTATCATCTCTTGATCTTAAAATCGGCAAATGAAAGTGATTGCTTTTAGGGAAGCTCATAAGATGAGTGAAATGACTTTGGATAAACTATATTCTAGTCTCAAGACTTTTGAGATAGACATTGTTTCAAGAACTTCCACTGATAACTCTCTGGCTCTTAATGCTAATTCTGCATATGATAATGCTACTAGTTCTTCAGCATCATATTCCATTCTCGCTTTGAGTGCTCTTAGTGATGAACAGCTAGATCAAATACCGGAAGATACACTTGCTCTTCTTTCCAAGCGTGTCAATGCAGCGTACATGAGATCAAGGGAGAGAAGAGGAGCCTCCATCCTTTGCTACAAGCTGCGGCAAGGCGGGGCACATCCGTGCTAACTGTTTCAAGAACAAAGATAGAGAGGAGAAGGAGCAAAGCAACTCCTCCAAGTCCTTCCACCAAGAGAGAGCAAGGATAAAAATAAACAACGAACAAAGAAGATGCTCAACAAAGTCTTGAGGCAATTGGTCGCTTAGACTTAAGCGACATTGATGACTCAATCGAAGATGAGAAGGAAGCGAAGCAAACGAAGCTGAATGAGAAGGATCTCACCGGACTATGCTTCATGGCAAAAGGAACACTAGTAATTCTAGTGACAACGACAAAGCACCTCCAGACGGTGATGAGGTAATACCTTCATACGATGAGCTTTGTGAAGTTTTAGTCATATTGAGAAAATCTTTAAGAAAATCTTCACTCAAAAATAAAAGCTTAGAAAAAGATCTATCCATGCTAAAATCTGAAAACTTTGATCTTAGAAATTCAAATTCGGAAAATATTTGTGATACTTGCTTAGATCTCAAATTTGAAATTAAGTCACTAAAAGAGGAACATGTGATTAAACTAGAACAAGTTTATGCCGAACAATTGAAAAATGAAAAACTTGTGAAAAATATTGGTTGCTCTACTGATAGTTTACATGATCAAATTGCTTGCTCTAAATGTTCTATTCTTGAGTTGAAATTAAAAGATGCAAATTGTAGAGTTACCCAATTAACAAATGACATGTTCACTCATGAAATTAACTCGTGTTCAAATTGCCAGAAACAGAAAGCTAAAATTGACACTCCTTGTGATAATTGTTTAACTCTTGCTAAGAAAGTTTATTACTTGCAAAATTCTTTGGAACGTTTCACTGATGGCAAGAAAAACCTAAACATGATTTTGGATCAATCAAAAGTCAGCACTCAAAACAAAGGTTTAGGTTTTGATTCTTATGCTCATCATAAATCACATGCTCCCACTGTTGTTAAAACACTTGACGGAGGAAAATTTGAAATTGTCAATGAGCCTAAGAAAATTGTCTTTAAGTCTGCTGGAGTGTTATCTTCTACTATGATGAATGCAAATGTTGCTTCTACTTCTAAAGCCAAACATCCTGTTAAATACACTTGCACTCATTGTGGTAGAGATGGACATTTAGTAGATTTTTGCTTTAGACTAGCCAAACAACAAAAGAAAGAAAGAGCTAAGGCTAGGTCTAATTTCAGAAAGGCACGCTTTGCTTCTCACTACGTGCCTAGGGTGATGCAAGCACCTTTTGTTGCTAGAAACACGGGAACAGGCAAATTTGATTTTGTGCATAAGACTGCTTGTGTTGTGCCTACTGTTGTCCGTCGTGTGTCTGATCTTGGATTCCTAAACATCTTATTTCTAACTTGATTTGAGACCTCGACACTTTCTGCTTCTATGTAGGCTTCTCACGCGAGGAGGGAGAACATGTGGCTAGTGAATTTCGGATGCTCACTTCATATGTTCAGTGATAAGATTTGGTTCTCCTCCTTCACTCGTGCATCTCGTGCTAAAAGTGTTATTTTTCAAAATGCTTCTTCCACCTCTGTTTTCGCAATAGGCACTAGTTCAAATGATGCAGGTACAAGTGCATATGTTCAGGGGGAGAGTGTCTTTGTTCATAAAGATGATGATAATGCTGTTGAGGATGAGATAATTGGAGTTTGCTGTGTGCTTGTGTGCTCGTTTTCAAGCTTCCCACGTGCGTCACATCGACAAGCTATCAAAAGGATTTTCAGGTATCTTCATAGAACTCAAGATTTTGGCATTTGGCTTTCTGCTTCCTCATGGATTAGTTTAAGAGCTTTTTCTGATGTTGACTTTGGAGGATGTTGATTTGATTTGGTTCGTGCCACCTCTTGAGTAATTCCTTTTCTTGAGCATATTGATATTGGATTTCACTTTCTTAAAGATCATGTTGAAAAAGGCAACATTGTGCTTCATCATGTGGATACTGAACATCAATTGGCAGACATTTTCACAAAACCTTTGTCTTCTTCTCGCTTTTGCTTTTATTCGGGAGAACTTGGAATTGTTCATCCAATGGGATTGTTTTGAGGGGAGTTTCTTTGCCAAGTTCTTTCACTTGATGAGCTCACTTTATCATATTTCTTTATATGTTATGTAATTGAGCTAATATATGATAATCTAATTGTTTCACTTGAACTAAAAATGACATTGCGGAATTCCCTAGACTAATTGCCTATAGCTAAATACTCTGTGATATCTTACTCTTCTAGGCTTGATATTGAATCTTCTTGACAAATTTGGGCTATGAAGCAAGTGTGGTTTCAACTTTACTCTTTCATAAGACCTTTTAATCACTTTTGCATGTTTATAATCAAAGAAAAATGAAAAGAAAAGGGAATCAATAAAAGGGTTGTTAAAAGCAAAAGCCTCAAGTTATGAGCTTCAGGATGCTTTCCCTAAAAGATAAGATGTATGCTTCAAGCATGCCATTCCCTCAAAAGACAAGATGTATGCTTCAAGCATGCCACTCCAAGGAAATAAAAGAAGTATGCTTCAAGCATGCCACATGCAGTTTACTGTTTAAAGATTAAATTGGTCCACTAGATTGGAGTTGAAACTACTTGCTCGCCTACGATTTGTTATTTGCTTCAACTTTGAGCCTTTGTTTTTCTTCTAAAGGTTTTGCTTAGTACTTGGCTATAGTTGGTGAATTGAGGTTGAGATGCATGTCATTCCCTAACTTGTTAAAATCACATCAAGATCGTGTATTTGGCATGTTATGTGATATATAAGGTTATATGATCGAATGAGCTAATCTTTTCCTATCTTGGCACTCCCTTGTTTCTCTTTGTGAAATCATTGTTTCAGGAAAATTTTTGAACCTGTTCTCTCTTTTACTCTTGATGAATCCATTGTCAAAGGGGGAGAAATTTGGAAATCTTTCTTTGAAAAGTTTAAAGGAAAAGGGAGAGTTGTATTTGGAAATTTGAGAATTTTTGGGAGAAGTTTGGAGAATTTTTGAAATTTTTGGGCGCATTGCACATTCACACACATTTTCATTCTCAGGGGGAGATTTTGTTTTGCATTTTGGTCAAAGAGGGATTTCTGTGTTTTCTTACTTTGGTCTTTGATCCTTTGGATTTCAAAATCTTTGGTAAAGTGAATGCCAAATGATCAATTCTAAGTGGTGTTGCCAATGTTTTCATCAAGGGGGAGATTGTGAAATCATGTGCTGAAAAATTGGCTTTGAACTGAAAAATTAACTTAGATTTGAATTTGCAAAATGTGTTTGTTCATGTGTTTTGACAATTTAACAAGAAAGTGTAGATTACGCATTAGCGCGGACAAAGTTCTCAAGAAAGCAAGAAGTTTCCCATCTGCGACAGACGGTGTTTTTGGGTGCATTGTGAACATGTTTTTGAGCCCATGACCAAGTCATTTTCACATGTACAACGGACAGTTTTTCTTGGTCCGTTGTGAACAAGCTTTTTCGGTTTGGATAATTTCTTGGAAACCAAGATTTTCACATGTACAACGGACTAATTCTTTTTGTCCGTCGTGAATGAACTTTTTCTAGGGTTTTACTTTTGTGAAACCGAGCGTGGCACGTTTGCGCCGGACAAGCTTCTGGGGTCCGTTGTGAACTTGTTTTGAGCTCATGACCGAAGCCATTTTTGCATGTACAACGGACCAACTTTGTTTGTCCGTTGTGAACGTGTTTTTCCGCGTTTGGTTGGCTTCTTGGAACAGAAACTTTTCCTTATACAACGGACCAACTTTGTTTGTCCGTCGTGAATGCGTTTTCGCTCAATTAGGGTTTTGAGCGATTTGGATTTGAATTTTGAATGTGAATTTGAAATTTGTAATGATTTCTGATGCTTCTTTTGAAGTGGACTTTATGCAATACTCATGTGAGTAGTTGCATGGATTGACATTGAGTCAAGTCGTGGACTTGTGCTCGGATTTGTTTTGTGGTTTGTTCATGTACAGGTATTGCTCAAAGACGAATGTGGTCGATGACGGGACCGGAACTAGGTTCATGGAGGAACTGAGGTTCGGGACTAGGTTCAGGAGGAACCGAGGTCTTGGTGGTCAAGGATGTCATGCGGGGACGTTCGGGCTAAGAGAATGGTGCACATGAAGAATGGTTAGTCACGTGAGAATGGCAGGAGGTCATTCGCGTGCAAAGTGTTAGTCACGTGAGTATGGCAGGTGGCCATACGCGTGCAAAGTGTTAGTCACGTGAGTATGGTAGGGTTGCCATACGCGTGCAAGAGTTGTACTCGGCCTGGTTGGGCCAAGTAGAGTTGAGTTGGATACGGATTCCTTCTAGGGAATAGGAATCGTATTCAGAACTCTTTGTGGGTTGGTGCTTTAAATAGGTGGGGGGTCTCCTGTTGAAAGGCATCAAGGAGAGCTGAGCGCATCAAGCTTTGAGCTTGGTTTTAGGGTTTGTACTCTTTTGATGAGAGTATTTTAGACAAGAAATAAAGATCAATTCTTCCAAGATTTTTGCGTGCTCTGAGAACCACGTCGCTACAGTATTTTCTGTTTTGGTCCTTGTTTGCATGCTTGTTCTAGTTCTAGATTGGTTTTTGTTCTTCAAGTTTTATCTTGATTTGATCCATCAAAAACCTCTCTAGGGTATTGATCTAGTGTTTCTCAAAGTCTAGTTGATCAATCTTTTGTCGTTCTTGTTTAATCTTGAAGTTTTGATTAGATTGATTCTCGTCAAGTTCTGGATCAGCAAGCTTGCGAAGCTCATAACTTTTGATCCGTAAGTCCGATCGAGCTGATTCTTTTTGGGTTCGATTCGTACTGGAATCTAGTTTCTTGTGTCCAAATTTCAGATCGTTTCGACGGTTGGATCTCCGGGAATTCTCGTTTTACCAAACCTCTGTCATTCTGTTTTTGTCGAAAACGAGGCAATTATTTGGTTCTGTTTTGGGGTGAACTTTTAATAGATCAAGAATTTGGTTTTAGCTTCCGCACAATCATTCACCCCCCCTCTGATTGCTATATTCGTATACTTCGATCCTACACCTTCGTCCACAATCCAATACGGCCTTGTGCTTGGATAACCAATCCATTCCCAATATAACATCTAAGGTCTGGGTCTCCAAAATTATAAGGTTTGCTAGGAACTCTATTCCATCTATTAGTATTCTCACCCCGGAACATCCTACTTCCGTTCGGAGTTCGGAACCAGGGGTTTGAACTAAAAGCATGCACTTAAGTCTTGCAATCCTCAAATCATTTCTAGCAGCAAAGCCTTGCGAAACAAACGAATGCGAAGCTCCAGAGTCAAACAAAACTGTTGCAGGTACTGAGTTAACAAGTAACTTACCCAGTACGACGTCCGTAGCATTCTGCAGTGCATCTGCGGTGACATGGTTGACTCGGCCTCTCACCACGGTCTGGGGTGTGGCTCCTGGTGCTGGCGTCCTAGCTGGGGTGGTTCCTAGATTGAAGCGGCGGGTCGCTCCTGCTGTCTTCTTCGGACAAGCTGTTGGCAAAGTGTCTGGCTCGTTGCTTGATTATGTAACGGCGTCTCACTTGTTCCTTCTTGTTGCACAGGGGTAGCGTTTCTAGCGAAGTGGGGTTTGGTAGTTCGATTGGCGGTCTTGGTCTGGGGATGGTGTCCTCGTTGCATTACGTGGTTGGAATCGAAGAATTGATTTGGTGCAACTCTCGGTATTTATGCGTTCCTCGACGCGTGATCCTTCTTTGTTGCATCCTGCGCTTCTGTTCTCATCCAGTTCCTTGCGCTTTGTCCTCAAGAATAAGTGCCTTATTCACCAACTCTTGGAAATCCGGAAAGGTGTGGGTGATCAACCCTACTTGCAATCTGAGTTAAGTCCCTTCATAAAACGAGGTATGCGGATTTATCTGTCGCTACATCCTCAGTGCGTAGCGTGCTAGCTGTGTGAACTTGTTCAGTAGTCGGCCTTGGTGATTACCTTGCTTGATGCTCTGAACTCCTCCTTCTTAAGGTCCATAATTCCTTCAGGCACGTGATCTTGTCGAATGTTGTGAACTCTTCCCAAGTGATATCTTGAGGGTTCTCTGCGTGGCACGAAGTTCTCCCACCATTCGGCCAATGTTCCTTCCAAATCGATGAGAAGCGTAAAGTATCTTCTCATTCCCTGTGCATTGAGCTATATGTAGCTTCCTCTCGATTGATCTTAACCAATCATCGGCCTCCAACGGATTGGCATTCCCAGAGAAAGTGGGTGGGTGAGTCCTCATGAACTCTGACAGCCTTGTAGTCGGGCGTGGTCCCTGATTAACGTGATTGGCCGTGGCCTCGAGCAAAGGACGTGCTGCATTTGTTGCATCATAGCATGCATCAATCGGTCCGAGCAGCAAGAAATGCTCCAAAATTCTGCACATCCGGTGGCGGTGCCGGTGCTCCATCATTGGGGTTTTATTGGCGAGATCCACTCCCATTGCTTCCAAGGTTCCCACGGGTGTTCACCATCTCCGATTTGCTCTAGGTTTAGAGATGAGATGGAAACGAGAATAGTCAAGTAATATGGATCTTATTCGGGCGATTAAGGTGTAGTCCTTAATGTCCAACTTTATTATTAGTATCTTGGTATGGCTGCTTACAATGCCTAAGGGCCTTGCAACACATACTGCACACTCAGCAAACAATGAAAATCCAAATCGAACTAACTCTGGAGTATAACGCCTAAAGGGTAACTCTTTATTCTATGACGCGACTCGGCGAAGGAGTCTTACTATAGAACCTATGCTCACTCATCGAGAAAACCTCCACGGCCTGGAGTACGGTGTCTGCGGCATAGGCGCCGAAACGATCGCCATGTCCAAATGACTATGTCATCTGTGGTAGTCGAAGAAGCGGTGTCCTCATCGAGATCGACTCCTCTGGATCTGGCTCGTGTAGCTCAATCTTGGCTCTGGAGTCCGGTCCGTACAAAGTCATCTCCAACTCGTCAATCCTTCGTAGAAGGTGTGCCACATACTCTTGAGCTTCCCGCCATCTGTTCTTCTCTGTCGTGATCTCCTTGCGGGCCTTCTGTAGCTCCTTGCTTGTATTATCTAGTACATCTTCCTGGGCGACGACGAATCGTGCCAACTGTGTAACCGTGGCATTCTCATCCTGAATCGTCTTCGGGTCAAGAAGGTTATCGCTGCGCGGATGGTAACGGAACACCGTGCTTTCCAACTCTCTGGCGTGGATACTGGTAATGTGCCGCATTGCTCGTCGTGAAACTTCTTGGATACCCATCTGCATTGTAGATCTTCTAGCAGTGCAGTGTATCGGGCGATTGCCTGGGCCCCTCTTCCTGACAGGTACCTCAATCCTCACGTCACAAGCCTTGATCAATCCTGCTTGTCTGATCACTTCCACTTGGTATTGGGGCTTCTCAAAATCTCCGAGAGTTTGTAGCATATGCCAAAGTTCATGGCGTGACCAACTCCTAGATCAACGTAGTTGAACTCTTCCTCCATCTATCACAAGAGTGCTTTACGTAAGAACTCGGAATTTTTAAATTGTGACAAGGTAAGGGAAAATTTCAGCAAGAGACGAGAAAAGAGAGAAGGGGATAAGTCGAGATGTCATTTCTTGTCTTCACAAATTTTTAGCTTTAGAAAATAGGTTTTATCCTCACTACGACCATTCTAGCTTAGGGTTGAGCCTACAGTCAAGTATGGCTCTGATACCACCTCTGTCGGGACCCCGAATTTGCAAATCCGGACCCTCTGTGTGTTCAAGACTAGTCCAGGAACGCGCTAGTGCACACAGTCTTAACATCGGTAAATATCACAATCATACCAATCGATACCAATAAAGTACTTTATTTAAATAACCAAAGTGGTTACTCGACCTTATGGCCAAGTTACAAATATATGCCTTGCAAGGCGAAACTTATTAAAAGAGAAATAGCGGCGGAAAAATCAAATAAACTTAGTGGCGCCATCCAAAGATACCACAGGCAATGACCGGCTCGCATCCCTAAGTAGACGGGTCTTCTTGGAGTTCCTCCTCCAAAGCTGGCGTAATCTCCTCTTCAACTGATATTGTGTTGAGGCAAGGGTGAGTACTTGGTACTCAGCAAGTCATGCACAGAATGCAAGCTAATATACTATATGCATGGCTTGGTACAAAGGAATAGCTCAAGGTATATTTGCGATGAGATGACTTTTGAAAAGTAATATAAGTAGATTCGAAAGCAGTAGAAACAAGTAAAGCATAAATAACTTTTCAAAAAGTTTAAATAACATTTTTCCCCATCCTAAACCATATTTCCATCATCTTCCTTGTTAAACCAAACCAACTTTTCAAACCAAGTTATTTTCAGAAAATCTAACCCTTGACTGTAATTCCCGAGCATTGTCGATCGTGGACTCGGCTATTCAAATAGATTCTACACTCTGCAGAGGTTATGCACTTTACCCACAAGATACAATCCACTCACCACGTCGGTAGTGAATCGCCATACAAGAGTATGCGAATGAGCGATTATAACAAAGCCTTCTAAGCCTCAAACAACACAGGTGGTCCTCTCGACGCGTGCTCTACACCATCCCTTCCCTTAGCCAAGGCGAAGTATGGGACCAACACACCGTTAGATGGGTACCGCCACACCCACGATACGCTCCCCGCACAATCACACAAGCGGTGTAATGGCCCGACACCCTGAGGCTCCACAAGTGAGTCCTTAGCGACTTAGTCAACTAGGGCCGTCCCATTCCAGCCATGTGGTTGCAAGTATGACCAGTTCAAAGGCTTGCAAGGTGAAGTCCTTAGAGTGACCAGGGCAAGACTACGAAAAACCAAATCATCACTCCCAATGCCACACCGCCCACCTGATTACTCTTGCCACATGCCCCTGGCCGAAATCGTTTATCAAACCCCAGTTGATTACCATGCACCACGTGCCATCATCATCACATGATACTTTTCCAAAACAGGTTCAATATATCATTAAGTCAATATTAGCATTTGATTGTTCAAAATCATGTCATGAGCACGAAAGGTGTCTAAGCAAAGATACTACAACGATCTAAACCCATGTTGGCAATTTAATAATGTCCAACTAGTAAACCACAACTAGGGTGACAAAGGGTCATGGCACATACTTAAGTAATCAAGGTGTCATATAGCAAATTGGTATTTATCTAACCCCCATGTTTAAACAAAGTATTTTTCTAATTGAACTAGCATGCAATAGTTTAAATCAAAATAGATTTCGAAATAGGATCAATATGGTCAAAGCACAACTTGCCTTCAAAAAGCACTTGCTCTTGGTCTTGAGTTGGATCCTGAGTCAACACTTCTCCCTCGAATCCTTCCGGCACTTCAACGTCTACTCGTAAAGCGTGCAAATAGCAAATACACAAATGAACACTATGCAAAAAGATCCCAAAACTCCAAATAAAATCCATAAACAGAGAGAACATAATTTTCTGGATTTTTAGAAACTGGAATCGTCAAATTTGGAGTTAAAACGCAAAAGTTATGATTATTTAAAGTTTAAATAATCAATTAAATAATTTTACAGAGAAAAACTTTAGTCCAAAAATTAAATAAAATTCATATTTAGGTAGATCTCAATTTTATACAAATTTAGAAATTTGAATCGCTCAAATCGGAGTTGAAACGCAAAAGTTATAAGCGTTTGAAGTTTGAATCTAAATTTGAAATCATTATTCGAATTAATAAATCATTTTCTTTTTCGGAAATTAATTATTGCGTCAGCATGGACACGTGGCAGCTCCTGATTGGCCTGCTGACGTCAGCCGGTCCATGGGCTCGGTCCATGCTCAGTTCGGGTCCACGGTGGACTCGGTCCACGGCTCACGTGACTGACATGTGGGACCCACCCGTCAGTGCGGGGTCTCACGCTAACACGGCTGACGTGTGGGCCCTCTGACATGCGGGGCCCGCGTGTCAGCGTCACACGCACGCGCGCGTGGACGGCGTTGACCGCGGCGGTCCATCTTCCCGACACGTGGCGCAATCTCAGCCGTTGTTTTGAAAATCAACGGCGCAGATTAGATCCAGGGTTAACACGTTGAAACTACTCGTTTCTCGTTGGCCTTTCGATCTAGATCTGACGGTCCATATCTAATCCTATATTCGAACTGCTACAAAGACGTGGCAATTGTGAACCGTTGGATCTTGATCCAACGATCGCATCTAATCGGGTTTGGGAACACGTGAGCTCACCTCAACCGTCCGATCTGATCCGACGGTCCTCCGAGCTCGCTGACGGCGATGGCTTCACTGGCGGCGCCGGGCTTGACCGGAGACGGGGCGATGACGAGCCCGACGGGCGTTTGGGGCGTGCTCGGCGAGATGAAGCCTCCTTCGCCAGTGCGTCTCGTCGCGAGGACTCGGATCTGGGCTCCTTCGGCGGAAGACGACGGACGACGGCGAAACCGGCGCAAACCGCGGCGGAGGAAGAGACAACTCCGGCGAGCGAGTGCGGCTCAACGGTGGCGGCTCCGGCGAGATGGCTCGGGGGAACGGGTGCGCAAGGATGAGGGCAACCTCGGGGAACGTCTCACGCTTTAAATAGCCTCGGCGTCCGTGCCCTAGACGGAAACCTAGTTCGCTACGGCGCGGCGCGGCGAAGTCCGGCTCGGACTCGGCGAAGACGACGAAATCGTGGCCCGCCCACGTGGCGCGATCAACGCCACGATCGCGACGGGCGCGATCGGATCCGCCCGATTACGGCTCGAACCGCAGACGGGCGGATCTCACCGTTGGATCTTGATCCAACGGTTGGGATTGATTAGGTTTAGGAGTGGGTTCGGTCGAGTCAAGCGGCTCGGTCGGGTTCGAGTCCGACTTCGGGTTCCGACTTCGGTCGGATGAACAAGATTTGACCCGAGTTGGATTTCCAGCGATTTAATATTTAAAATAATTCCCGATAATTCATTTAATTCATTAAAAATAGCAAATGACTCAGAAAAATTCCAGAAAAATTCTGGAAAATATTTTGGATCATTTTGGACTCGAATAAAATATTTCCAACAAAATTTTATTTGCAAAATTAAATCCTTTAATTATTTCAAAATGGAATAAATTCAAATGAATTCCAAATAAACCCAAATAAATTCCAGAAAATTCCAAAAATTCACCAAAGTGTCAAATCACACATGAATTTAAGAAAAGCAAAATTTTGGGATGTTACACCTGTCCGGGCGGACGCTCATCGGCAAAACCTTCCGTGAAGGATTCTACTGGCCTGACCCTCCAGGATGCTGCGGTGGTAAGGCGATGTCTTTGCATGTCAATTTCATGCCAAGCGCACACATCGCCCCGCCTAGGCCCTCCAGATGATACCCCTCTCGTGGTCGTTCGCAGTCTGCGGCTTGGATATTCTGGGTCCGTTCCCACGGGCCTCAAGAGGCTTCACCCACCTGTTTATTGCCATCGACAAGTTCACCAAGTTGATTGAAGCCGAAGCGGTGCGCACCATCACGGCCCCCGCTGCCGTCAAGTTCATGTGCGGGATCTTCAACCGCTTCGGAGTCGCCAATCGAATTATCACCGATAATGGCTCACAATTTACCAGCGCAGTCTTCTTGAGCTTCTGCGAAGAAATGGGCACCAAAGTGTGCTTTGCATCAGTGGCACATCCCAGGAGCAATGGTCAGGTGGAGTGTGCCAATGCGCTGGTACTCAACGACCTCAAGACAAGAGCGTTCGACAGGCTCCAAAAGCGAGGGGCATCGTGGACAGAAGAACTCCCCGCTATGTTGTGGTCACTTCGTACCACACCAAACCGGGCGACCAGTGAGACGCCGTTCTTCCTGGTCTACGGTGCCGAAGCTGTTCTTCCCTCCGAACTGACATTCGGATCCCCGCGGGTGGCGGCCTTCACAGAAGAACGCCAAGAGGATCTTCGGTGAGAAGATGTCAACTTGTTGGAAGAAGTAAGGGACCGGGCCGCAGTTCGGGCCGCCCGGTATCAACAAAGCCTCCGACGCTACCACACCTCTCGAGTCAGCAAGAGGACATTGGTGGTGGGAGACCTGGTGCTGCGAAGAATTCAAACGCACGCCGGTCGCAACAAATTGTCTCCCAGCTGGGAGGGGCCCTTCAGGGTAGTCTCAGTGTCGCGACCGGGCGTTGTCAGGTTGGCGACAGAAGAAGGCCAAGAGCTGGCGAACTCCCAGAACATCGAGTTGCTGTGGAAATTCTACCCCTGAAGATGTAAATACTTGGTGGTCGAAGGCCAGCCCTTTCAGCGACTGTCGTCCGACAAGGGAGTGTTTGGTTTCAAAAGTATCTTTGCTATGTTCTTTTCATTCCTTTCCTGCGCATACCAAGAAGGACTTTTATTGCCGTGGTCGCCTCTGGTTCTGGGCTGTATTGGCTATTCCCTGCTTGACAAACGGTGGCTTCCAGCGCCTAAGTCGTACAAGGTCGGGCGACCAGGGGTTGCGTGCGGCCCGGTCTCGTAAGACGGCCAGCTCTGCCGACACCGCTAAGTCCCCCGCCCCTAGCTCCCACGTTTCCTTACACGCAGGAGGCTGCCTCAATGGTCACTGCTCGCCCCTCAATGGCCGAACGCTCGGCGAGGGTAGCGGGCAGATTCTGGAGGGCCTCCGCAGCCCGGTTCACCCCCGCAGCGTACTGCAAGGCGGTGGGCTCCTGCAGAGGTGCAAGAACCACACCAAGGGGCACCAGGCTTTCCCTCATGTTCCTGTAAGCGTCGCGGAGCATGACGGTGATGTTGTGGAGCACCCGGTGGTGCTCCGCCGCAGCCTTGTCCCGTATCGCCTCAACCGCCCGGGCCTGGGCAAGCGAGACGATGTTCTCTCTAGCCAGTGCCGCCTCGGTTCTCTCCTTCTCCTGCAAAGCAGCCAGTTGCTGGGGGTACCATGCCAGCTGGGCCGCGGTTGTGGCGAGAAGAGTACCGATGCCCGTGTGCACTCACTGGAGGTCGGCGAGCACCTGGGCATGGTCCGGGCCCTGGGCTGGAGGGGTGATCGCCGCGGGGACGGCAAGGGCTGGACCGTCACTTGGACCGCCCGATGAAGATACTCCCGTCTTGGCAGGCGTAGGAGGCACCACTGGGACTGGGACCTCCTGAACAGCGTCCTTGGGAGGCGACTGGAAGGCGAACCCCGACGCCGGGAGGGCGACCAGGCGAGGGCGTGCGGGCGTCGCGTCGCCCGAATCCGTGGGCGCTGGGGTTGAAGAAGAGGATGCTGCAGGAGGCGGCATCGAAGCTGCTGGTGTCAGCGGTGGCAGCGCAGAGGCACTTTGCAGACGGCAGGAGGGCCGTCTCGAGCGATGGTCATCAATGCCGAGGAAAAATCGCTCCCCGGGCCGCAGGAGGAGTAGCAGGCATGGCGCTGCTGGAAGCGTCACCCAGGGTGCGGGGCCTCTTCGGATCCGTGGCCGGGGGATCGTCGGCGACTGGACGTTTCCCGGCGGCGCGATCGGCGGGGGCTGCGGAACCCCGATCACTAAAGGGCCCCTGGGTGGCTCCACCGCAAGACCGGTGCGCTCCATTGGTGGAAACATCCTGGTGATCTGGTTCCGCCCCACGGGATCCATATCGGCTAGAGGATGGACCCCGTCGGAGAATACCAGATCGCCAGCAGTGACTGGGAGCAACTCCCTCACCCATTTCATGAGGAGGGAGCTTGTCAGATTCCCAGCGCCTGACAAAAGGAAAAGAAAAAAGTCAGAAGATGAAGGTTGCGAAAAGAACCCGTGCATGCAGTAGAGGACAAAGACTTACTACCCGGATACGTCCTGGTCAGGTCTTTGTCGCCCGTGTACTGCCACGCCGGGCGAACACGGAGGTGCAGGGGGCTGATTCTTTGGGACACATAATCCCGAACCACCAGCACCCCACTCAGGCCAACGTCCCGCAGATGTTGAATGCGGTCCGCTGTGGCCTGGAGCTCGACTGTCTCCTCGACAGTCACATTCCAGTCCTCGTTCCCCTCCGCCACGGTAGAGGGAACGGCTAGGACGTCCGCGCCACTGTCGTCTGCGACGTACAGCCAGTCCTCCCTCCATGCCTTCCAGTTCGACGTCTGCTGGAAGGAAATGTAGTGGGGGACCATCCCGTCGTGGAGCCGGAAGAGGCAACTCCCGGTAACCTCCCTGTCGCCGGCAGTGCGGAGGGAGTAGAAATGCCGAAAGAGGGGGAGGTTGGGCTTCACCCCCTCGAACATCTCGCATAGGTGTGCGAAGACAGCGAGGATGACGATGGGGTCGGTGGAGAGATGAAGACGGTGCACTCCATAGAAATGGAGGACCATGAGGTAGAACTCGGAGAACGGCGGGACAAGGCCCGCCATGAGCACCCACCCGAAAAGCACGATCTCCCCGGGCTCGGGCTTGGGAGATCACGTCCCACGGCGCAGCCGGAGGGTCCCCTCTAGCGCCATCTGCGATAGGACCCTTGCCCTATCATCGTTAGCCTGGGATTGAGGAAGAATCGCCATTGGAAGAAAGAAAGAGGGGAAGTCTCGAGCAAGAAGATCAAGACTCAAGAGGAAGCGTGGGAGACTCTTGGATATGTGGAGGCATATTTATACCCTCTCCCCCCGACGGTTCGTGATGGAAGATAATTATGAGCACCGCTTCGAAAACCGCAAAGAATGCGGCCGAAGTGGAGAAATCGGAGGCCGTAAAGTACCCTAGTATAGTGGTGGGCCCCTCCTGCGACAGCCAGACATTTAATAAGGCAAGTTAAAGACTGGCGTGTCCAAGGAAGGGCTCGGGGGCTACTGTCGGCATATTCTACACCGGGGTACTCTCTCCGCCCTTAAAAAAGGGTGTGCAGGGCCCCATCTGGTGGGTGGCTCTTCGCCAAAAGCCCTCCTCATGAGGCGAGGAGGCCCACGTGGCTACGTGGCAACCAGTGCTCCCAAGCCCTCCTCGCGGGGCGAGGAGGCCCACGTGGCTACGTGGCGACAACCGCTTCCAAGCCCTCCTCGCGGGGCAAGGAGGCCCATGTGGCTATGTGGCGACCAGCGCTCCCAAGCCCTCCTCACAGGGCGAGGAGGCCCACGTGGCGAAGTGGCAACCAGAGCTCCCAAGACCTCCTCGCGGGGCGAGGAGGCCCACGTGGCCACATGGCGACCAACGCTCCCAAGCCGCCCACGTGGCTACGTGGCGGCCAGCGCTCCCAAGACCTCCTCGCGGGCCGAGGATGCCCACGTGGCGACGTGGCGGCCAGCACTCCCAAGCCCTCCTCGCAAGGCGAGGAGGCCCATGTGGCGTCACGGGACGTAAAGCTGAAGAAGGCTTCGCCCAGAAGCCTCCCATGGGGCATGGTGTCAGGGCATTTAATGCGGGGCATGGCGACAGACCCTTTCCCTGACGTACCACATCTAACCCGTCATGGGAAGCGCACAGCCCTAACAGCTCGTGCTGTAGCGGCACAAAGAAGGAGGCGCCAACATGGGATAGCCTTAATGAAATGTAATTAATGAGCCGCGGAGCGGCATAATTTTGCCCACCCCCCAAGTTGCCCAAACCGGTCGGGGGGATATGAGGGCGGTTTGGTGCACGGGGAAAGGGATTGGGTGAAAGAACGCAAGGTGAGATCGTAGGAAGAGGGGAAACCCTTGACCAGAGTCCGGTTGAGGGAGACGGAGGTTCCGAAAGGGAAACTCATTTTTTCAAGGGTAACAAAGACTTAAGGTAGGACGTAGGGCTATTACCCACCTTGGGGGCTCGAACCTGGGTAAAATCAAGTGTGTCTACTGCTTATCTTCTCCGGGACGGCAGGGAGAGAGCGATCGGGTTAAGTCTCCGCTAAGCACACCCCCAAACCGAACTAAAACCTCCCTCGCGGGAGGATCCTGTCGTGAAAAACGCTGACAGCAGCTTGCAGGTATACAAAAATATACTCGGCTGTACACGTGAATACATGTCTACGTATTGGTAGCTATATATATGTATAATGTTTGTATGCGCATGCATGAGAATCCCTCAAACCAAACCACAATACGTGCGCATGTAGGGTTGCTCTCGCCTGGAACAGTACCATGCATAGAATGGAAATTAGAGTTTAGTTGTACAGATTAGTTTCCGAAAATTGCGAATTTTTTCTTTTCCGCAACAAATTCTTTGTAAAGTCCAAATCGCTTACAACAAATTTTGTTAATTAGTAAAAATTAATACCTTTGTACGATAATTTTATTGAAATTTTATAAATAAATTTATACTGTTAAATTATTCGCAAAAAGTCAAAACTTATGAATTTTATAGCTTCTAAACTATACGTCCAAAAATGTCCAAATAAATTTTATAAATCTTAGAAAATGCTAAACTAATTATCTGAAAGTTTTCGTAAAATTATGAACTAGTTTGATTTGTAGTATTTGCCGAATGTTTGTTTATTTGGTTACCTGCTACGCGTAGACATTGAACTGTGCGAGAGTGCGGAAGTTGAAGACCACGCTCAAGCCCTAGATCAAGATCAGCTTTTTGAAGGCAAGTTGTGCTTTGACCATGTTGTTCCTAATTTTTGAAATGTATTTGGATTTAAATTATGCATGCTATGTTGTTAAAATGATTTAAATTAATTTGGGATAAAGTAGCTAATTCACCTATTTGTTAGTTCCACCTTTGATGTTAATATTTGTAAGCCATGTATCCATTGTCACCTTAAGTTGGGTTTAAAATAGTTGGATGTTAATAATGTGCCAACACGGGAGGCTAGATTGTCACTAGTTGCTTAGTCTTACTTATACGTGAAACATATTTCAAATAGCAAAAGAATATTGACTAATGATATATGGAACAAATTTTGGAAAGGTTTTAATATTGCCACGTGATGATGTGAAGTGTAGGTACCTTTGTGGTTCTACATGGTAATTGATGTTATTGTTGGCATGTGTTGCACAGTAATCAAACTGGGGTGGGAAAAAATTTAGACTGGGGCAAGTGGCAAGATGGCTTCGTGCCAGGTGGGCCTTCGTGGCAACGGGATGAGTGATGTGAGGGATTTGTGCCAAAACTTGAGAGAAGGATGTCTTGCACTGAATAGTTAAGGACTTCACCTTGCAAGCCTTTGAACTGGGCCTTTCGTGCAACGACATGACTGGAGTGGGATGGTCATGGTTTAGCAGGATTCTGAAATCTTACCTTTCATACCTCAAGGTGACGGTTACATCGGGGTAACTGTGTGGGGGAGCGTACTAGAGCTATGGCTTGGTGCCCATCCAATGGCGATTGTCGGTCCTACACTTCGATCCTTCGTGGGGAAAGTGGTAGTGAAGGCAATACCGGAGAGGGTCATAGGTGTAGATGGAGGTTTCTTAAAAACTTTGTTACGGTCAATCACCTTTGTGGTGTGCGACTGTATCATGTGGGTAAAGTGTACAACCTCTGCAGAGTGTGTCAAAACTATTCGAATAGCCAAGTCCACGGTACAGGACAAAGCTCGGGGATTACAGTCAAGGGGTAGATTTTCTAAAATAAAAATGTGGGAAGATTAGCTGAGTGCCAGAGATGATGATAAATTGACTTAGGCTTTGTGCCATGCTTATGAAATGAGATTGTTTTTGAATCTATTATAGTTATTCAATTAAAGCAAAATGTTGTTTAATGCAAAGGAACCAATTAAGCCCTTCCTTTGGAAGAAGCCATGCATATAGTAATAGGATTGCACCTCTGTGCACGACTTGCTGAGTATGTTGTATACTCACCCTTGCCAATCAACAAAACATCAAAAGAAGAGTCTACACCCGCATGGGAGGAGGAGTATGTTGAGGACCAGGAGAACTAGGAGGCAACCTTCGTCAGATGCCTGTGGAGTTGCGGAGCTTATCCAGACTTTTATTTCCTGCTGCTTATGTTTACTTGTCTTTATTTGAATAAGCCCTGTGTGGCTGAATATTGTAAGGTGACTTGAAGGTCTTGCAATAGTTTATTTTAATTATTGAAATACTTATTTATATTTCCGCTGTGTATGGATGTGATATTCAACCCTGTTTAACTATGTGCACTAGCGGGGTCCTGGACTAGTGCAGAATATACAGAGGGTCCAGATTTGCAGATTTGGGTTCCGACAACGGACCATAGACCCGGTCGACGGTCACGCTCGGGTCCACGGTGGACTCGGTCCACCGAACAACGTCAGCACGACACGATCCAGCTCGGCTCACACGCGGGTCCCACCGATGACGTCATCATGACGCCATCGCTGACATCACACCATGTGGGCACGGTGGCTGACAGGTGGGCCTGATGCTGACGTCAGCGACGATCGGCCCTGGCTGCTCCGCTTCGATTTCCTACGACGTGGCACTATCTGGATCGTTGATTTGAAATCCGACGGTCACGATCCAATCCAATATCACACATATGGATCTACGTGGCCAAATCCGGTCTGTTCAAATTGGATCGGACGGCCAAGATTCGCTCGGGTGTGCCGCATCAAGGGGTGACATGGCATGACCCGGCGTTTGACGCATGGCACGATGGAAGCCGTCTAACCTAGATCCAACAGTTGAGAGCAGATCTAACCGGATCTACTCGGTCTAATCTAGACCGTACGATCTAGATCCAATGACTGCCAACAAATCTATATGGAACTATTCAATCTAATCCACGCCGTCCAATCTAAATCTAACGGATAAGATCTAATCTGGAAGAAAATAGCAGGATAGTGATGTGGACGAACCTGGACGGTTGGATCTTGATCCGATGGTTCACCGAGTTCGCAAAGCTAGTGATGGCGTGACGGAGCTGGCTGACCGGCAACAAGGACGGCGACACGTGAAACGGCGCTCTGGGGCTTCTCTGGTGACATGAGTGGTCCCCACGGGTGCGCCTTGACGCGGGGAGTTCGGATCTGGGTCCCACGGCGGCGGAGCGTCCTCGACGGTGGCAAAATGAAGCCAAAACTGGGGCGGTGCTAGCGCAACTACGATGACCAATTGCGGGTGGTTGGCGACGGCGCTGGTGAGGAGACCTAGGGAAAAGCACAATACGCGAAACGGCGATCCTCGTGCGCAGGTGCATGCATTAAATAGCGGCTCGGAAGGCGTACCCCATGCGGAAACGGCGGATTTCGCTGAAGTCTGAGTCGGGCTCGAAGATGGGGTGACATGGCAGCATCCCCAGCGTCCACGCGTCCCTGATCTGGCGGCCCACACGCGCACGCAACGCGGCTCCATCTCGGCCGTTGGATCACGATCCAACGGTCGGCACAAAAGGGGTTTCGGGTTAACGGTTTGGGTCAACATCGGCTTAACGGGTCCGATCCGCGCAACTTGACCCATTAGGGTTTCTGAAATTCCTTTTCCGTTTTTATTCTTTAAAATAATTCCAGAAATTCATTTAAATCGAGAAAAATAGCAAAAAGTCGGAAAAATTCTGGAAAATACTTTGAGACATTTTGGACTCAAATAAAATATTTCTAACAAGACTTTATTTGAAATTTTTAAATTTTTAAATAATTCAAGAAGGGAGTTCATTCAAATTAAATCCAAATAAATTCCAGAAAATTCAAAAAATTCAAATAACTCAATAAATTGAACAAAAGCACAAATTTGGGATGTTACAAACCTCCCCCTTAACGGAATCTTGACCCCGAGATTCAGAGCTAACTAAGCAATAGGTTTGGGAACTCCTTCAAATCTTCTTCGCGCTCCTAAGTCGCTTCACTTTCTGAATGGTTGCTCCACTGGTGTAACACCCCAATTTTTTTTGCTTTTCATGAAATTAAATATTATTTTGCACTTTGCTGAATTTTTGGAATTTTCTGGAATTTATTTGGATTTATTTGGAATTTATTTGAATTTATTCCATTTTGAAATAATTAAAGAATTTAACTTTGCAAATAAAAATTTGTTGGAAATATTTTATTTGAGTCCAAAATGCCCCAAAATATTTTCCAGAATTTTTCTGGAATTTTTCTGAGTATTTTGCTATTTTTCTTGAATTAAATGAATTTCTGGAAATTATTTTGAATATTAAATCGCTGGAAAATCAATCGGGTCGAAATCTTGTTCATCCGACCGAAGTCGAACCCGAAGCCGACTCGAGTCCGACCGAGCCAATCGACGGCCGAACCCTAGCCACGTGACCGTTGGATCGAGATCCAACGGCCGTGACGGCGCCATGTCACGCGAGCCCGATCCGACCGGACCCAGGTCGGACCCGTTCGCGCCAAGCCATCGTGGCCGCTGATCGCGCCACGTGGATGGTCCGGGGTCATCGTCCCCGATCCGGAGACCTCGCCGCGGCCGTTGCTCTCCGCCGCCGCGTCGGACTCGGATTCCGCGCTATAAAAGCCGTGGACCCCCTCCAGAGGACCGTCGTTAGACGCCGCGCCCGTTGCCCTAGCCCACGCCTGCAGGGAAACCCTAGCGCCTCCGCAATTCCTCGCCGTAGTTAAGAACAGCCGCCGTGTGTTATTCGTTCTCCGCCGCAAACCAGCCACGCTCCGCCGCTTCCGTGGCCAGATCCGCAACCCCCGCGACGAGGCGAACCTGGGCGCGTACTTCATCTCGTCGGAAGGCCCTCGGAGCGCCGTTGCCCGTGTCGCCGTCCCCAACTCCGGTGACCTCGAGCCGCCGCGCCGCCATCGACGTCTTGGAGCTTCCACAGCCGTCCGATCAAGATCGAACGCACGCGGTGAGCCCACGTTCTCCCCCAAACCCTGGAACCCAGATCAGATCTGGACCGTCCGATCTAGATCCAACAGCCCATGATCACCATGTGCCGTAGCAGCGTTAACGTAGGGTTAGATCTGGACCGTCCGATCTAGATCGAACGGCCCACGATCACCGTGTAGTTTTCAACGTGTTAACCCTGGATCTAATCGCGGCCGTTGATTTTCAAATCAACGGACACGATCGTGCCACGTGTCCGGGGAGCCGAGCCGCCGCGCCCACGCGCGCGTGTGTGGGTCACTGACACGCGGGGCCCGCACGTCAGCGGCCCAGCCAAACCACACCATGACGTCACGCTGACGTCATGGCGGGCCCGCACGTCAGCGGCCACCCCAGCCGTGTAGTGACGTCATCGATGACGTCACCAGTGGGTCCCACCTGTCAGCACCGTGGGCTGAGCCCCGCTGACGTCAGCAATGACGTCACCACAGTGGGTCCCACCTGTCAGCCGCACGTGAGCCGTGGACCGGGTCCACGGTAGACCCGAGCCAAACCATGGACCACGTCCATGAACCGGCTGACGTCAGCAGACCAATCAGGGGCTGCCACGTGTCCTCGCTGACGCAATAATTAATTTCCAAAAAAAAATGATTTATTAATTCGAAATAATGATTTCAGATTTTGTTTCAAACTTCAAACGCTTATAACTTTTGCGTTTCAACTCCGATTTGAACGATTCAAATTTCTAAAAATTCATAAAATTCAGATCTACTCAAATATGAATTTTATTTAATTTTTGGACTAAAGTTTTTCTCTGTAAAATCATTTAATTAATTATTTAAACTTTAAATCTGTCGGACGGTTCATTCCAGGGTTTGGGGGAGAACGTGGGCTCACCGTGTGCGTTCGATCTTGATCGGACGGCTGTCCGAGCTCGCGAGGTTGATGGCGACGCGGCGGCACTGGCCTGGCCGGAGACGAAGACGGCAACCTTCCGAATGGCGTTCGGACGCGATTCCGGCGAGGTGAGTTGGCCTCCCAGGTGCGTCTTGGCCTGGGCCTCTCGGATCTGGACTCAACGGCGACATGAGACGGCAGATGACGACGGAGAGGACGGAAAACCGCGGCGGAGGAGTGCTACAACTCCGGCGAGCAATTACGGCTGCGGCAAGGCGTTCCAAGCGGCGGCGGCTAGGGCAAAAGGTGCGGGAAGTCAAGGCGATCCTCGGGACATGTCCTGGTCCTTAAATACCCTCGGCGTGCGTGCGCAAAACGGAAACCTAACCAGACGCGGCGGCTACGCGGCGGCGGAGTCCGGCTCGGATTCGGCGGAGACGACGACGCACGGCCGTCCACGTGGCACGATCGACGGTCACGATCGCGCGAGCACGGTCGGATCCGGCCCGGACTCAGCTCAAACAGGTGCGGTCCAATCCGGACTGTTGGATTTTGATCCAACGGTTCGGATCGAATGGGGTTCGGTCAAGTCGCGTGGCACAGGTCGGACTCGAGTCGGACTCGGACTCGGGTCCGGTCGGATGAACAATACTTAACCCGACTCGATTTTCCAGCGATTTAATATTCAAAATAATTCCCAGTAATTCATTTAATTCAAGAAAAATAGCAAAATACTCAGAAAAATTCCAGAAAAAATTCTGGAAAATATTTTAGGGCATTTGGAACTCAAATAAAATATTTCCAACAAAACTTTATTTGAAAATTTAATTTCTTTAATTATTTCAACATGGAATAAATTCAAATTAAATCCAAATAAATCCAAATAAATTCCAGAAAATTCCAAAAATTCACAAATGTGCAAAATAATATTTAATTTCATGAAAAGCAAAAATTGGGGTGTTACATGCATGGTAGCCAACTGGGGTTTGATAAATAGCTTTTGACCGGGGCATGTGGCAAGAATGATCAGGTGGGCCAGTTGTGGCATTGGGAATGTTGTTTTGGTTCTTCGGGTAGTCTTGCCCTGGTCACCCTAAGGACTTAACCTTGCAAGCCTTTGAACTGAGTGAAGCGTGCAACCACATGTCCGTAATGGGACGGACCTAGTTGATTAAGTTGCTAATAACGTACCTGTGGGACCTCTGGGTGTCAACTACACCCTTTGTGTATGTTGTACGGGGGAGCGTACCGGGGCTGCGGCCAGGTACCCATCTAACGGTTGGTTGACCTAAACTTCACCTTAGCTAAGGGAAGGGTTAGTGTGCAACAACCGGTGAGGACCACTTGTATTGTTAGAAGTTTCCGAAAGACTTTGTTACGGGAACTCGCCTTCGTGGTGTTTGACTGTATCTTGTGGGTAAAGTGCATAACCTCCGCAGAGTGAAAAATCTATTCGAATAGCCGTGTCCGCGGTATTGGACATCGCTCGGGAATTACAGTCAAGGGTTAGACATTCTCAAAAATAACTTGGATTGGAAAGGTTGGGTTGGATTAATAATGATGCTGATAGAAATGTGGATTAGGACGGGAAAGATGTTTACTAAACCCCTTGAAAAGTTATTTATGCTTTACCTGTTACTACTGCTTTCGAATCTACTTATGATACTTGTTAAATGCTCTTACTGCAAATATACCTTGAGCCACTCCTTTGTATTAAGCCATGCATGTAGTATATTAGCTGCATTCTGTGCATGACTTGCTGAGTACCAAGTACTCACCCTTGCCACAATACAACACCAGTTGAAGAGGAGACTACACCAGCTTTGGAGGAGGAGCTCCAAGAGCAACCATCTACTTAGGGAGCGAGCCCGATCGGTTGCTGTGGTATCTTGGATGGCGCCACGAAGTTATCTTATTTTTCGCTGCTATTATTTCTCTCTTAATAAGTTTCGCCCTGCGTGGCGTATATTTGTAACTTGACCATAAGGTCGAGCAACCAGTTTGACTATTTAATTAAAGTACTTTGTTAGTATCGAGTGGTATGATTGTGATATTTACCGATGTTAAGACTGTGTGCACTAGCGCGTTCCTGGACTAGTGCTGAATACACAGAGGGTCCGGATTTGCAAATTCGGGTCCCGACAGAGGTGGTATCAGAGCCATACTGACCGTAGGCTCAACCCTAGTTAGAAAGGTCGTAGAGAGGATAAAACCTATTTTCTAAAGCTAAAAGTTTGTCAAGACAAGAAATGACATCTCGACTTATCCCATTCTTTCTTTTCTTGTCTCTTGCTGAATTTTTCCTTACCTAGGCAATCGCCCGATACACTGCACTGCCAGGAGGTCTACAATGCAGATGGGTATCCAAGAGGTGTCACGACGAGCAATGCGGCACATTACCCGTATCTACGCCAGAGAATTGGAGAGCACGGTGTTCCGATATCATCCGCGCAGCAATAACCTTCTTGACCCGAAGGCGATTCAGGATGAGAATGCCATGGTTACACAGTTGGCACAACTTGTTGTCGCCCAGGAGGATGTACTCGATGATACAAGCAAGGAGCTACAGAAGGCCCGCAAGGAGATCACGACAGAGAAGAACAGATGGCGGGAAGCTCAAGAGTATGTGTCACACCTTCTGCAGAGGATTGGAGAGTTAGAGACGGCATTGTATGCACCAGAGCCGGAGCCAATGCTCGAGCTGCACGAGCCAGACCCGGAGGAGCCAGAGCTTGAGGAGGATACTGCTTCTTCGACTACCACAGATGACACGATTCTTTGGACATGGCAATCGTTTCGGCGCCTATGCCGCAAAGATCCGTACCAGGCCGTGGTGGTTTTCTCGATGAGTGAGCGTAGGTTCTATAGTGAGACTCCTTCGCCGAGTCGCGTCATAGAATAAAGAGTCACCCTTTAGGCGTTAGACTCCAGTGTTAGTTCGATTTGGACTTTCATTGCTTGCTGAGTGTGCAGTATGTGTTGCAAGGCCCCTAGGCATTGTAAGCAACCATACCAAGTTACTATTGATTAAAATAATAAAGTTGGACTTTAAGTTACACCTTTCGCCCTGCATAAGTTCCATACTACTTGTCTATTCTTGTTTCCCTCTCATCTCTAAAACCTAGAGCAAACCACAGATGGTGAACACTCGTGGAAACCTTGGAGGCAGTGGAAGTGATTCTCGCCCAGCAGAAAACCCCAATGATGGAGCACTAGCACCGCCAGTTGATATGCAGAATTTCAGAGCTTTTCTTGCTACTCAGACTCAGTTGATGCATGTCATGATGCAACAGATGCAGCACGTCACTGCTCAGGCCACTACTAATCAAGTCAATCAGGGACAACGCCAGAATACAAGGCAGTAAGAGTTCATGAGGACTCATCCACCCACTTTTTCTGGGAATGCCAATCCGTTGGAGGCTGATGACTGGTTAAGGTCAATTGAGAGGAAGCTACACATTGCTCAATGCATAGGAAATGAGAAGGTACTCTACGCTTCTCATCAGTTGGAAGGAACAGCCACCGAATGGTGGGAGAACTTCTGTGCCACGCAAGTGAACCCTCAGGACATCACTTGGGAGGAGTTCACAGCTGCATTCCGTCAGTATCACGTGCCTGAAGGAATCATGGACCTCAAGAAGGAGGAGTTCAGAGCACTGAAGCAAGGTAATCAGCCGGTGGCAGAATACCTGAACAAGTTCACACAGCTTGCACGCTACGCACCTGAGGATGTAGCGACAGATAAAGCCAGACAGTCTTGCTTCATGAAGGGACTTAACTCAGGATTACAGGTGGGACTGATCACCCACACCTTTCCAGATTTCCAAGAGTTGGTGAATAAGGCGCTTATTCTTGAGGACAAGCGCAAGGAACTGGATGAGAACAGGAAGCGCAGGATGCAGCATCAGGGATCGCGTCAGGGAGCGCAACAACGTTTGAGGGTTGCACCAAATCAGCTTTTCAGATTCCAGCCGCAGAATACAACAAGGACACCGTCACCAGCACCAAGACCCGTCAATCAGAACTATCGGACTTCAAAAACGCCGCTTCAGCAAATAACAGGGGCAGTGAGATGTGCTACATAATCGCAACGAGCCCGGACACTTTGCCAATAGTTGTCCTAAGAAGACAGCAGGAGTGACCCCAGTTCGCTTCTGTAACACCCCAAAATTTTGCTTTTCATAAATTCATGTGTGATTTGGCACTTTGGTGAATTTTTGGAATTTTCTGGAATTTATTTGGATTTATATGGAATTTATTTGAATTTATTCCATTTTGAAATAATTAAAGAATTAAACTTTGCAAATAAAATTTTACTGGAAATATTTTATTTGAGTCCCAAATACCCTAAAGTATTTTCCAGAATTTTTACGGAATTTTTAAAGTCTTTTGCTATTTTTAATGAATTAAATGAATTATCGGGAATTATTTTAATTATTAAATCGCTGGAAAATGCGAGTGGGTTTGTACTATTCATCCGATCGAGCCCGAGTCGGACTCGAGTTCGAGTCCGACTAACCCGAACGAGCCACCGACTCGACCGAACCGAGCTCAACTCAGATCCGAACCGTTGGATCGAGATCCAACGGTCAAGATCAATCCGCGCCAGTCACGGCCGCACCCGAGCCAATCTCGGCCACTGATCACGCCACGTGGCCGGCCATCGTGCGTCCACGTCACCTCACCGAAGTTCGAACGGACTCGCGCCTGCACGGCTCCGGCCGCGAAACCGAGCGAATCTCGACGTTCGCGCCGGTATTTAAGGCGTGGATCGTTGCCCGAGGATCACCTGACCCGTGCGCATCGTCTTCCCCAACTTCCGGAGCCTTATCCACCGCCGTCACCTCGCAATTGCTCGCCGGAGTTCTCTCTCTCCCGCGTGATTCTCGCTTCATTCCGCCGATTCGCCGTCTTCCGCCGCGGTTGAGCCCAGTTCCGAGACCCCCAAGCCAAGGCGCACCCGTGGGTACCTCTCACTCCGCCGGAGCGACCCCGAAGCGCCGTCGGGCTCGTCGTCGTTTTCATCTCCGGTGGCCCTGCTCCGCCGTGTCGCCATCGTCATCCGCGAGCGCTGTGAGCCATTGGATCTCCATCGCACGGTCCAAGATCGCGCCACGTCACCCGACGGTGAGATCCCGTCCAAGAATCTCAGATCCAATCTCGACCGTTGGATCTAGATCCAACGGTCCAGATCAACCGAGTTCACCCCAAACGCGTGAATCCAGATCCAATCTGGACCGTTGATTTTCAAATCAACGGTCGAGATCTAGCCACGTGTGCGGGAGGCCGCGCCGTGATCGTACGCCACGCGTGAGCACGTATCTCGACACGCGGGGCCGCATGTCGGCTGGTATCGGCCAGCGGCGGCGTCGACAATGACGTCTGGCCGAGTCCCACTGTCGTGGCGTGGTGAGCCAGCCCGACGTCGAGAGTAGCGTCACGAGAGGGACCCACATGTCAGTGACACGTGGAGCTGTGGACCGAGTCCACGGTAGACCCAAACCGAGCGTCGACCGAGTCCATGGACCGGCTGACGTCAGCAGACCAATCCCGTGTTGCCACGTGTCCAGGCTGACGCAATAATTAATTTCCGAAAAAGAAAATGATTTATTAATTCGAAATAATGATTTCAGATTTTGTTTCAAACTTCAAACGCTTATAACTTTTGCGTTTCAACTCCGATTTGAGTGATTCAAATTTCTAAATTTGTATAAGATTGAGATCTACCTAAATATAAATTTTATTTAATTTTTGGACTAAAGTTTTCCTCTGTAAAATTATTTAATTGATTATTTAAACTTTAAATAATCATAACTTTTGCGTTTTAACTCCAAATTTGACGATTCCAGTTTCTAAAAATTCATAAAATTATGTTCTCTCTATTTATGGATTTTATTTGGATGTTTGGACACTTTTTGCCTATTGTTTATTCGTGTATTTGCTATTTGCACGCTTTACGAGTAGACGTTGAAGTGCCGGAAGGATTTGAAGGAGAAGTATTGACTCAGGATCCAACTCAAGACCAAGAACAAGTACTTTTTGAAGGCAAGTTGTGCTTTGACCATGTTGATCCTATTTCGAAATCTATTTTGATTTAAACTATTGCATGCTAGTTCAATTAGAAAATACTTTATTTAAATTTGGGGAATTAGATAAATACCCATTTGCTGTATGACACCTTGATTACTTAAGTATGTGCCATGACCCCTTGTCACCCTAGTTGTGGTTTACTAGTTGGACATTATTAACTTGCCAACATGGGTTTTAGACCGTTGTAGCTAACTGCTTAGACCTGCTACGTGCTCATGACATGATTTTGGACAAACAAATGTTAATATTGACTTAATGATATATTGAACCTGTTTTGGAAAGGTATCATGTGATGTTGATGGCACGTGGTGCATGGTAATCAACTGGGGTTTGATAAATAGTTTTTCGACCGGGGCATGTGTCGGGACCCGAATCTGCAAATCCGGACCCTCTGTGTATTCTGTACTAGTCCAGGATCACGCTAGTACACACAGTGGTACAGTGGTTGAGTATCACAATCATACACAACGGAAATATAAATAAAGTACTTCAAAATATTAATATAAATTGTTGCAAGACCTTAAGGTTACCTTACAATATTCAGCCACGCAGGGCTTACAATAACAAAAGTAAATAATCAGCAGCGGAATGAAAACGTTGGTGACTCCCATCAATACGCCACAGGCAACCGACAAGGTTCAACTCCTAGATAATTGCCTCCTCGTGGAACTTCGCCTTCTTCAAAGTTGTAGTCTTCTCCTCAACTGATGGTTGTGTTGGAAGCAAGGATGAGTATACAACATACTCAGCAAGTCATGCACAGAGGTGCAATTCTATTACTATATGCATGGCTTCTTCCAAAGGAAGGGCTTAAGTGGTTATTTTGCATCAAACAACATTTTGCTTTGATTAAATAATCTTAATAGATTCAAAAGCGGTAAACCATATTATATAATAAGTTATCAATATCTTTTCCAAATAGTTTGGCACAAAGCCCTAAATCACTTTAGCAGTTATCTCTGGCCTACAACCAACCATTCCCACATTTCATTTTAGAAAAATCTAACCCTTGACTGTAATCCCCGAGCGTTGTCCAGTACCGTGGACTCGGCTATTCGAATAGATTTTTACACTCTGCAGAGGTTATGCACTTTACCCACAAGATACGATCAACTCACCACGTCTGCCGTGAATCGCCATACAAGAGTATGCGAATGAGTGATCATAACAAAGCCTTTCAGAAGCCTCTAACTATACAAGTGGACCTCTCCGGTTGTTGCACACTATCCCTTCCCTTAGTACAGGCGAAGTATAGGTCAGCCAACCGTTGGATAGGGTACCAAGCCTTAGCACCGGTACGCTCCCCCGTTCAACTACACAAAAGGTATAGTTGACACCCTGAGGTACCAAATGCAAGTTATTAGCAACCTACTCAACTAGGTCCGCCCCATTACAGACATGTGGTTGCATGATTGACCCAGTTCAAAGGCTTGCAAGGTTAAGTCCTTAGGGTGACCAGGGCAAGACTACCCGAAGAACCAAAACGACTTTCCCGGTGCCAATCATGGCCCACCCTATCATTCTTGCCACTTGCCCCGGTCTAAATCTATTTATCACCCTGATTTGATTATTGTGCAACGCATGCCAACAATAATATCAATTACCATGTAGAACCACAAGGGTATCTACACTTCACATCATCACGTGGCAAGATTACACTGATTCCAAAACTCATTCCATATAACATTAGTCAATATTATTTTGCCATTTGAAACATATTTCACGTAAGCATAGGTAAGCAACTATTCACGGTCTAGCCTCCGTGTTGGCACAATCATATCATCCAACAATTTAATCCCAACTTTGGGTGACAATGGAATATATGGCATACAAATATTATTAACAAGGATGGAATTAACAATTAGGTTGATTAACTAGTTAGCCCAAATTAAATTACTCATTTTAATCAACATAGCATGCATAATTTAAATCAAAATACATTTCAAAAAATAGGAGCAATATGGTCAAAGCACAACTTGCCTTCGTAAAGCAGTGAGTCTTGGTCCGAGCTTGATCTTGAAATCCGGGTCCTCACACACATTTCGGCGTCTACGCTGTAATGAGATAAAGAACCCAAATAAACACGCAAATCAACATACAACACACATGCAGAAAAAATACTACAAATCAAACTAGCTTGTAATTTCACAAAAACTTCCAGACAATTAGTTTAGCATTCTCTAAGATTTATAAAATTTATTTTGGAATTTTTCGACATATAGTTTAAGAGATACAAAATTCGTAAGTTTGGACTTTCCGTAAATAATTTAACAGTATAAATTTGTTTATAAAATTCCAGTAAAAATACTGTAGAAATGTATTAATATTTAGTAAATTACAAAATTTGTTGCCTGCAGTTTGGACTTAAAACGTAATCGTAGCAAAAATAACAAATTTCGCAATTTCCAGAAAAGTGCATGTACAACTAGTCTTCTAGTTTTCCCATGCAAGCTTGCACTGTTCGGCGCAGGGTCCTGTGCGGGCGAGGAGGGCTCGTCTTGGCGTGCATGGGAAGGTATTCGATTTACACACACTAGTAAAAATGGCCAGAGATAGCGACGGCGGCGGCGAACGCAGTCAACCGGAATTAGTCGGCGGCGACGGTGGGGATGGCGACTACGGCTATTACACAAGCATGCGCCTAGCGAGTAATTATATACGTATGTATACTAACTATGGCTATTGTAATTACGTGCGTGCTACGCGGAGAAACAACATGGTAGATATATATATATATATAGAAAATAGGTACACAATATCATAATCATGCAACTAGCGTTGAACAACAGAGAGTGCCGAAACAAAACACTACGATACTTATGTTTACATGCACAAACACATAAAAATTAGATCTACTGATCAACGGAACCGATCGCGCGTAAATAAAGAAAAGTACCGAACGATGCTATGCGATGGCGCACTGTTGAAGCGCGAGGAAGAAGGCGACGTGGCGGAAGAAAGTGCGCTTCGCGACGGTGGCAGCGGCGATGGTGATGGCGTATCTGGCGTCGACAACGGCGGCGGCGGCAGCGACGACGGCGGCGTCAACGGCAGCGGCGGCGAAAGCGACGGTGACGACAATGGCGGGTGAAGAAAATAGAAATGGCTAAAGATGAAATCGACTGGAACGAAGGAATGGCAAGAGATGAAATGGAGCAACAGGATGATTTACTCGGCAAAGCTAGAAAATGGAAATGACTGGGAGAGGAAAAAGTTCATGCGTGTGTACTAGTTGCTATATGCCATGGAGGAAAAAAAATGAGAAACGGCTTGGATAAAGGAGCATTCGTGCATGCATTACCTTCATTAGAGGTGAAATGGCTAACAAGCAAAACGGCTGGAGTAATGGACTTGTAACGGCTTGCGTTAGAGGTGAAAGGGCTGAGAAGCAAAACGGCTGCAAGCAAAACGTCCAGGAAATCGAACTCCCACTTCATGCATGAGGAAACAGTGGGAAGGAAAAGTCCACGTATGAATATACAGGGATACGCATACATGCTCCCAAAACATGATTAGAATAAAATAGTAGAAGGTTCTAAAGATCGTGGAAAATTGTCTAAAATACTAGGAACATTTGGAACCTAATGAAGTTGGTTTCGCGATTTTTCGACGTGTAGATTTTCATGAAAATTCTTTTCATGAATCGACACTGCATCGATTTTTATAAAATCAACGACATACGTTATATAACATATTTTTCGAAAATATTTGAAGTGAACACTCTCGTCTACCAGTTATCTTAATTATCAATTTTTTTTTTTGGATTTTAGGCTTATTCGAAAATGCATGATCTTTATTTAACGTGATTAGTTCACTAAACTTGAATTCAAATTAACCGCGAGGGTTCCAATTTAATTCAAAAAATTCCAAATATTCCAGAAACATACTAAATATATTAAAAGCAAAATTTTGGGATGTTACAAACCTCCCCCCTTAACAGAATCTCGTCCCCGAGATTCGAGGCTAACTAGAGAATAGGCTCGGAAACTCCTCCAAGTTTTCTTCGGGTTTCCCAAGTCGTTTCGTTTTACGAGTGAGTACTCCACTGAACTCTGCAGAAGCGGATTGATTTATTTCTTGTCTCTCGATCAACTGAGTCCAAAATCTTGATGAGGTATTCCTTATAAGTCAAATCTTCTTGCAAATCGATGGCTTCCAGAGGTGCTTGTTCCTCAGGTACCCGCAAACACTTCTTCAACTTTGAAATGTGAAAAACATCATGTACTCCTACTCACAATTGCGGAAATTCGAGCTGATAAGCAACTTCACCTCTTCAACTTAGAATCTTGAATGGACCAACGTATCTTGGTGTGAGCTTCCCTTTTGTGTAAAACCTTCTGATTCCTTTGAGAGGGGTAATTCTGGAATACACGAAATCTTCTAACTCCTTTTCATATCTCGTCCTGATTCTCCCTGATTAGTATATTCATCTTTGTGACTCTGTAGGCTCAAGGCATCGGCTAGCACTTTATCCTGTCCGGGATGGTAATAGATTCCTATTTTGTAATCCTTGATTAATTCCAAAACATCTCCTCGATCTGTTCCTTCATCTCTATCCACTTATTGACAGCCCTCTGATAGGGTTTTTTAGCTATTGGGAAAATACTGGCACCCATTTGATCACAACTCGCTATCTCTGCCTGGTGGTATACCAAGTAAGTCTTAGGAATGCACTTACAGTATTTGCCGATCACTGGTCCTTCCTCTCGACTAGCAGCTTCACACTATTGACCATCAACTGGCCATCCCGAACTACGGTTACTGGAGCTTCCTCACACTTCCGTGACCACAAACCAAAACCACCCTATACTTGGATGTGACTAATCCACTCTAAAATTAGCATCTAAGGTCTTGGTTTGCAATACAATGAGTAACCAAACATATCAGCTGTACATGCTCTACGAGTTGTCTATACTGACATTGGCAACCTTCCACACACTGAAGATTTATCTCAAAACAAAAACCATCAGGCTCACCTTCATGTTACCTGTACCACAACAAACGGTGGCTCATACCATGACACCACACTGTGCTCATAGCCTCAAGTTCTAGCTCTATGGCTATCATTCCACACAACTCATTATTAGCTGCTCTATGAAGACATCTAATCTTTATTAATACTCTTGCTTCAAAACTTTACATATCAGCATGCTCACAATCCAGCTATATATTATATTTTTTTATGAGAAAATTCTTACAAAAGTTTCTCAACTAATCACTCTCTCATAAGCATGAAACATTACATTTTTTAAAGAAATCTTATGCCCTGGACTTCCTCAGTAGGGTCTTCATTCGCACACCTCTTCTGCATCTGAACCTTTCGCACGGGTTGCGTATCTCCAGTGCGACTTGCTTCGCAATTTGCTTCTGGTACTGATGTCTTGGTAGGTGTAGAACTGGAATTGAAACAGGCAGGTGTATCACAACTTCTCTTAGGACAACTTCTAGCATAGTGTCCTGGCTTATTGCAGCAATAGCAACGCTTGGATGACGTCTGCTGGCTTTCTCCTGACATATCTCTATTCTTGATAGAGATAGAACTGAGATTGATGCGATCTCGATGACCACTTTCTTACAGTTGCGATTGTTAGCAAAATGTCATTTGGCGACAAGCATAGCAAATTCTAGACAATAAACTTCTTCCTCGAGACCTTTTCTCTGTGGGGGTGTCGGGGGAACTCCGACCTTCCAGACGAGGCACGGGTGAAATTGTCTCGAACAAAATCTGAGCAGCATGATCATTGAGTTCTTTGAGGGCACTCTTCACTTCTTTATTGCGGTGATCCTTCTTGACAAGTTTTCTGACGCTTGCAGTTGTCCTCAAATTCCTTGTATCCATCTCCGAGAACAAGGGTTTTGTTAACCAACCCTTCTTGCTTCGACCGACTCCTTGAGCGAGTTGCTCCCATGGTACTACCACTCACTCTTGGTGCTATAAACTTTACTGATCCAATTTCCGGAAGGATCATGACTTCAGAAAATGGCTTGATCTTTCTGGGGACATTTCCTAACAAAGTGACCTAACTCACCACAGTTGTGGCATGAATGTTTGGGTTGTCTTGCTGGATTGAGGGGACATTCTCTAGCCCAATGGCCTTTTTCACCACATAGAAAACAATCCCATGGTGACCAAGTATCACTGGCTTCTTGAGGTAGACTGAGAAGGTTGACATGCTGCTTTTTCTTTTCTTCATGTGGCACCGTAAGTGTGGATGATAGCCCTTTTCTCCTTGCTAACTCTTGAGCAATGACGGCTCGAAAATCCTCTTGCTGACGCCAAGTCACAGCGGTCACTAATGAATCCAGGGGGCATTGAACTGGGCAATGATCCCTACCTTCACAAAGATAGCATGTGACGTTGCTCATAGGACATTCTCCAGGTAGATGGCTTGCTTCACAGCTGGAACAATTTATTGCATGTTCAACAGTAGTGTGTCCTATTTCTCCACAAGGGATACATGCATGGTCTTTTGATTTGTTTGGTTGGCAACACTTCAAAGCACAACACCCAGGTATAGTATCAGGTGCGGAGGTACCATTCTTCCTTGGTCTTACTATGGTTCCACTGTCTTCTGACGATAGGAAGTGCTGACGAAAGACGGTGGCAAACTCCCTCCAAGTGATGGTATGTCCATCCTCCAAAGTGGCATAGAAATCTTTCCACCAAGCTAATGCATTTCCTTCTAACTGGCACGTAGCATGGGGAACTTTCTCTTCATCCTCACATTGTACCAAGGCTAGTTTCTCTTCTATGATGCGGAGCCAAATTTCTGCATCTCTAGAAGTGGCTGATCCATCAAACGTGGGTGGTTTAGTCTTCATAAATAAGGAGAACTTTGGTTGCGGACACGCTGTTGTGTCTGTAGTTGTAGGGGTATTGATTTTAGCACCATTAGCGTTCATCTGTTGCATCACCATCTGCAATAGCTGGGTTTGAGCGGTGATAAACTGATTCAAGTTCTGATTAGTTATTGTCGGTACGGTAGATAGCTGCTTGTTTGTCTCTGCTTTTTCAATGGTAGCAGCAACTGTATTGACTTGAACTGCTTCAGAAACACTGGTGTGGTCGATCCCTTCCATCTGTTGACACCAAGGTTTAGTTAAGAGGGAAAAGCAAAGGTAAGGTTCAAGGATCCTAGTGCAGGGAAGCAGGATTAACCCAAAACTTATACAAACATTATTAATAACTTGGTATAGTTGCTTACACAAGCCTAAAAGCTATGCAACGCATACTGCACACTCAACAATCAAAGAAGAACCAAATTTCCTAAGCACACAATGATCTAGCGTCTAAAAGGGTAACTCCCTATCTTAAGAGACGCGACTCTTACACATGAGTCTCACTGACTACCAAAGCACTAGTTCCTCAAGCTTCGGGAAGACTTCATCAATCTACTTCTCTTCGAGCTCGATGATTCCTCACTCCATGATCTTCAGGGTTGACAACAACATCCAGTACTTTCTCCTTAAGTGTGAAACAATGCAGACTATTAAGAACGACTCAGGTAAGATTTCCATTTAAACCGAAGGAAAGGATAGAAGTTTTAGCAAAGAGGAGAGAATAGAAGAATAAGATAAGTCAAGAACTCATTATTCTTTCAAGTTAAATTTTCTCTTTAGAAAATAATTTTGAAGCTCCTAAAGACAACCAATCTATCTAGGGTCAAGACCTACAGTCAATATGGCTCTGATACCACCTCTGTCGGGACCCGAATCTGCAAATCCGGACCCTCTGTGTATTCTGTACTAGTCCAGGATCACGCTAGTACACACAGTGGTACAGTGGTTGAGTATCACAATCATACACAACGGAAGTATAAATAAAGTACTTCAAAATATTAATATAAATTGTTGCAAGACCTTAAGGTTACCTTACAATATTCAGCCACGCAGGGCTTACAATAACAAAAGTAAATAATCAGCAGCGGAATGAAAACGTTGGTGACTCCCATCAATACGCCACAGGCAACCGACAAGGTTCAACTCCTAGATAATTGCCTCCTCGTGGAACTTCGCCTACTTCAAAGTTGTAGTCTTCTCCTCAACTGATGGTTGTGTTGGAAGCAAGGATGAGTATACAACATACTCAGCAAGTCATGCACAGAGGTGCAATTCTATTACTATATGCATGGCTTCTTCCAAAGGAAGGGCTTAAGTGGTTATTTTGCATCAAACAACATTTTGCTTTGATTAAATAATCTTAATAGATTCAAAAGCGGTAAACCATATTATATAATAAGTTATCAATATCTTTTCCAAATAGTTTGGCACAAAGCCCTAAATCACTTTAGCTTGATTATCTACGGCCTACAACCAACCATTCCCACATTTCATTTTAGAAAAATCTAACCCTTATTTGTAATCCCGAGCGTTGTCGATCACAGTGGACTCGGCTATTCGAATAGATTTTTTACACTCTGCAGAGGTTATGCACTTTACCCACAAGATACGATCAGCTCACCACGTCTGCCATGAATCGCCATACAAGAGTATGCGAATGAGTGATCATAACAAAGCCTTCGAAGCCTCTAACTATACAAGTGGACCTCTCAGGTTGTTGCACACTATCCCTTCCCTTAGTACAGCGAAGTATAGGTCAGCCAACCGTTGGATAGGGTACCTAGCCGTAGTACCGGTACGCTCCCCCGTTCAACTACACAAAAGGTATAGTTGACACCCTGAGGTACCAAATGCAAGTTATTAGCAACCTACTCAACTAGGTCCGCCCCATTCCAGACATGTGGTTGCATGATTGACCCAGTTCAAAGGCTTGCAAGGTTAAGTCCTTAGGGTGACCAGGGCAAGACTAGAAGAACCAAAACGACTTTCGGTGCCAATCATGGCCCACCCTATCATTCTTGCCACTTGCCCGGTCTAAATCTATTTATCACCCCAGTTTGATTATTGTGCAACGCATGCCAACAATAATATCAATTACCATGTAGAACCACAAGGGTATCTACACTTCACATCATCACGTGGCAAGATTACACTGATTCCAAAACTCATTCCATATAACATTAGTCAATATTATTTTGCCATTTGAAACATATTTCACGTAAGCATAGGTAAGCAACTATTCACGGTCTAGCCTCCCGTGTTGGCACAATCATATCATCCAACAATTTAATCCCAACTTTGGGTGACAATGGAATATATGGCATACAAATATTATTAACAAGGATGGAATTAACAATTAGGTTGATTAACTAGTTAGCCCAAATTAAATTACTCATTTTAATCAACATAGCATGCATAATTTAAATCAAAATACATTTCAAAAAATAGGAGCAATATGGTCAAAGCACAACTTGCCTTCGTAAAGCAGTGAGTCTTGGTCTGGAGCTTGATCTTCGAAATCCGGGTCCTCACACAGCTCGACGTCTACGCGTAACAGATAAAGAACCCAAATAAACACGCAAATCAACATACAACACACATGCAGAAAAATACTACAAATCAAACTAGCTTGTAATTTCACAAAAACTTCCAGACAATTAGTTTAGCATTCTCTAAGATTTATAAAATTTATTTTGGAATTTTTCGACATATAGTTTAAGAGATACAAAATTCGTAAGTTTGGACTTTCCGTAAATAATTTAACAGTATAAATTTGTTTATAAAATTCCAGTAAAAATACTGTAGAAATGTATTAATATTTAGTAAATTACAAAATTTGTTGCCTGCAGTTTGGACTTAAAACGTAATCGTAGCAAAAATAACAAATTTCGCAATTTCCAGAAAAGTGCATGTACAACTAGTCTTCTAGTTTTCCCATGCAAGCTTGCACTGTTCGGCGCAGGGTCCTGTGCGGGCGTGAGGGAGGGCTCGTCTTGGCGCTGCATGGGAAGGTATTCGATTTACACACACTAGTAAAAATGGCGAGAGACAGCGGCGGCGGCGTAACATGATCAGCGGAATTAGTCGGCGGCGGTGGGGATGGCGACTACGGCTATTACACAAGCATGCGCCTAGCGAGTAATTATATACGTATGTATACTAACTACGGCTATTGTAATTACGTGCGTGCTCTGGAGAAACAACATGGTAGATATATATATATATAGAAAATAGGTACACAATATCATAATCATGCAACTAGCGTTGAACAACAGAGAGTGCGAAACAAAACACTACGATACTTATGTTTACATGCACAAACACATAAAAATTAGATCTCTTGATCAACGGAACCGATCGCGCGTAAATAAAGAAAAGTACCGAACGATGCTATGCGATGGCGCAGATTGAAGCGCAGGAAGAAGGCGACGTGGCGGGAAGTGCGCTCGCGACGGTGGCGGGCGATGGTGATGGCGTATCTGGCGTCGACAACGGCGGCGGCGACGGCGGCAGCGGCGTCAACGGCAGCGGCGATTTAAGGCGACGGTGGCGACAATGGCGGGTGAAGAAAATAGAAATGGCTAAAGATGAAATCGATCGAACGAAGGAATGGCAAGAGATGAAATGGAGCAACAGGATGATTTACTCGGCAAAGCTAGAAAATGGAAATGGTAGGGAGAGGAAAAAGTTCATGCGTGTGTCTTGGTTGCTATATGCCATGGAGGAAAAAAATGAGAAGCGGCTTGGATAAAGGAGCATTCGTGCATGCATTACCTTCATTAGAGGTGAAATGGCTAACAAGCAAAACGGCTGGAGTAATGGACTTGTAACGGCTTGCGTTAGAGGTGAAAATTTGAGAAGCAAAGCGGCCGCAAGCAAAGCGTCCAGAAATCGAACTCCCACTTCATGCATGAGGAAACAGTGGGAAGGAAAAGTCCACGTATGAATATACAGGGATACGCATACATGCTCCCAAAACATGATTAGAATAAAATAGTAGAAGGTTCTAAAGATCGTGGAAAATTCGTCTAAAATACTAGGGAACATTTGGAACCTAATGAAGTTGGTTTCGCGATTTTTCGACGTGTAGATTTTCCGCGAAAATTCTTTTCATGAATCAGACACCTGTACCGATTTTTATAAAATCAACGACATACGTTATATAACACATTTTTCGAAAATATTTGAAGTGAACACTCTCGTCTACCAGTTATCTTAATTATCAATTTTTTTTTGGATTTTAGGCTTATTCGAAAATGCATGATCTTTATTTAACGTGATTAGTTCACTAAACTTGAATTCAAATTAACCGCGAGGGTTCCAATTTAATTCAAAAAATTCCAAATATTCCAGAAACATACTAAATATATTAAAAGCAAATTTTTGGGATGTTACAGCATGTGGCAAGAATAATCAGGTGGGCCAGTTGTGGCATTGGGGATGTTGATTTGGTTCTTCGGGTAGTCTTGCCCTGGTCACCCTAAGGACTTAATCTTGCAAGCCTTTGAACTGGATCTAACGTGCAACCACATGTCTGTAATGGGACGGACCTAGTTGACTAAGTTGCTAATAACATACCTGTGGGACCTCAGGAGGTCAACTACACCCTTTGTGTAAGTTGTACGGGGGAGCGTACCGGGGCTGAGGCCGGGTACCCATCTAACGGTTGATTGGCCTAGACTTCGCCTTAGCTAAGGGAAGGGTTAGTGCGCAATAACCGGGGAGGACCACTTGTATTGTTAGAAGTTTCCGAAAGACTTTGTTACGGAACTTCGCCTTTGTGGTGTTTGACTTGTATCTTGTGGGTAAAGTGCATAACCTCTGCAGAGTGTAGAATCTATTCGAATAGCCGTGTCCGCGGTATTGGACATCGCTCGGGAATTACAGTCAAGGGTTAGATTTTCTCAAAAATAACTTGGATTTGAAAGGTTGGGTTGGATTAATAATGATGGATTAGGATGGGAAAGATGTTTATTAAACTCCTTGAAAAGTTACCTATGATATACTTGTTTCTACTGCTTTCGAATCTACTTATGTTACTTGTCAAATGTCAAGCATCGCAAATATACCTTGAGCTATTCCTTTGTACTAAGCCATGCATGTAGTATATTAGCTGCATTCTGTGCATGACTTGCTGAGTACCAAGTACTCACCCTTGCCACCCTACAACACCAGTTGAAGAGGAGACTACACCAGCTTTGGAGGAGGAGCTCCAAGAGGAACCGTCTACTTAGGGAAGCGAGCCCAATCAATTGCCTGTGGTATACTGGATGGCGCCACGAAGTTATTTGATTTTCCGCTGCTATTATTTTTCTCTGAATAAGTTTCGCCTTGCGAGGCATATATTTGTAACTTGACCATAAGGTCGAGTAACCAGTTTGACTATTTAAATAAAGTACTTTATTAGTATCAAGTGGTATGATTGTGATATTTACCGATGTTAAGACTGTGTGCACTAGCGTGTTCCTGGACTAGTGCTGAATACACAGAGGGTCCGGATTTGCAAATTCGGGGTCCCGACAGAGGTGGTATCAGAGCCATACTGACTGTAGGCTCAACCCTAGCTAGAATGGTCGTAGTGAGGATAAAACCTATTTTCTAAAGCTAAAAGTTTGTCAAGACAATAAATGACATCTCGACTTATCCCCTTCTCTCTTTTCTTGTCTCTTGCTGAATTTTTCCTTACCTTGTCACGATTTGAAAATTTCGAGTTCTTACGTGAGCACTCTTGTGACAGATGGAGGGAGAGTTCAACTACGTTGATCTGGGGGTTGGTCACGCCGCAGAACTTTGGCATATGCTTCAGACTCTCGGGGATTTTGAAAAACCGCAATACCAAGTGGAAGTGATCAGACAAGCAAGATTGATCAAGGCTTGTGACGTGAAGATTGAGGTACCTGCTAGGAAGAAGGGCCCAGGCAATCGCCCGATACACTGCACTGCCAGGAGGTCTACAATGCAGATGGGTATCCAAGAAGTATCACGACGAGCGATGCGGCACATTACCCGTATCTACGCCAGAGAGTTGGAGAGCACGGTGTTCCGTTATCACCCGCGTAGCAATAACCTTCTTGACCCGAAGGCGATTCAGGATGAGGATGCCATGGTTGCCTGATTGTACGACTTGTTGTCGCACAGGAGGATGTACTCGATGATACAAGCAAAGAGCTACAGAAGGCCCGCAAGGAGATCACGACAGAGAAGAACAGATGGCGGGAAGCTCAAGAGTATGTGTCACACCTTCTGCGAAGGATTGACGAGTTGGAGATGACTTTATACGGACCAGAACCAGAGCCAAGATTGAGCTACACGAGCCAGATCCGGAGGAGTCGGATCTCGATGAGGACATCGCTTCTTCGACTACCACAGATGACACGATTCTTTGGACATGGCAATCGTTTTGCGCCTATGCCGCAGCATCCGTACCCAGGCCGTGGAGGTTTTCTAGATGAGTGAGCGTAGGTTCTATAGCGAGACTCCTTCGCCGAGTCGCGTCATAGAATAAAGAGTCACCCTTTAGGCGTTAGATTCCAGTGTTAGTTCGATTTGGATTTTCATTGTTTGCTGAGTGTGTAGTATGTGTTGCAAGGCCCTTAGGCATTGTAAGCAACCATACCAAGTTATTAATATTAATAATAGAGTTGGACCTTAAAGTTACACCTTTCGCCCCGCATAGTTTCTCTACTACTTGTCTATTCTTGTTCCCTCTCATCTCTGAAACCTTGGAGCAATCGACAGATGGTGAACACCAGCGGAAACTTTGGAAGCAATGGAAGTGGTTATCGCCCAGCAGAAAACCCCAATGATGGAGCACCAGCACCGCCAGTTGATATGCAGAATTTTGGAGCATTTCTTGCTGCTCAGACTCAGTTGATGCATGCTATGATGCAACAAATGCAACACGTCACTGCTCAGGCCACAGCTAATCAAGCCAATCAGGGACAACGCCAGAATACAAGACTGACAGAGTTCATGAGGACTCACCCACCCACTTTCTCTGGGAATGCCAATCCATTAGAGGCCGATGATTGGTTAAGGTCAATTGAGAGGAAGCTACACATAGCTCAATGCATAGGAAATGAGAAGGTACTCTACGCTTCTCATCAGTTGGAAGGAACAGCCGCCGAATGGTGGGAGAACTTCTGTGCCACACAAGAGAACCCTCAAGATATCACTTGGGAAGAGTTCACAGCTGCATTCCGCAAGTATCATGTGCCAGAAGGAATCATGGATCTTAAGAAGGAGGAGTTCAGAGCACTGAAGCAAGGTAATCAGCCAGTGGCCGACTACCTGAACAAGTTCACACAGCTAGCACGCTACGCACCTGAGGATGTAGCGACAGATAAAGCCAGACAGTCTCGCTTCATGAAGGGACTTAACTCAGGACTACAAGTAGGACTGATCACCCACACCTTTCCAGATTTCCAAGAGTTGGTGAATAAGGCGCTTATTCTTGAGGACAAGCGCAAGGAACTGGATGAGAACAGGAAGCGCAGGATGCAACAGCAAGGATCACGCCAGGGAACGCAACAGCGTCTGAGAGTTGCACCAAATCAATTTTTCAGATTCCAGCCACAGAATGCTACAAGGACAACATCACGGCACCAAGACACATCAATCAAAACTACGGACCCGGCCCGTTAAAAACGCCGCTCGAGCGATCGGCAAGGAACCGTGAGACAACGCTACAAGCGCAATGAGCCAGGACTTTGCCAACTGATTGTCCAAAGAAGACAGCAGGAGTGACCCCGCTCGCTTTAACTTGGGAACCACCCGGCTAGGACGCCCGACACGGGAACCACATCCTGCACCGTGGTGAGAGGCCGAGTCAACCATGTCACCGCAGATGCACTGCGAGAATGCTACGGACGTCGTCTTGGGTAAGTTACTTGTTAACTCTACTGCACTGATTTTGTTTGATTACGGAGCTTCGCATTCGTTTGTTTCGCAAGGCTTTGCTGCTAGAAACGATTTGGGGATTGCAAGACTTAAGTGCATGCTTTTAGTTCAAACCCCTGGTTCCGAACTCCGAACGAAAGTAGGATGTTCCGGGGTGAGAATACTAATAGAAGGAATAGAGTTCCTAGCGAACCTTATAATTTTGGAGACCCAGACCTTAGACGTTATTTTGGGAATGGACTGGTTATCCAAGCACAAGGCCGTATTGGATTGTGGACGAAGGACTATCTCAGTTGAGAGCCCGTGTGGAAAGAAAGTGGAATTTCAAGCTACTGCCGTTAGAGAAGGACAATTGATGGTTAACAGTACCAAGGCAATCAGCATAGAGGATGTCTCAGTAGTAAATGAGTATCCAGTTGTTTTTCCCGAAGATCTACCTGGTATGCCGCCAGACAGGGAAATAGAGTTTGTGATAGAGCTTGTACCTGGTACAACACCGATAGCAAAGAGACCCTATCGGATGTCCACCGAGGAGTTGGTAGAGATGAAGAAACAGCTGGAAGAGTTAATGGAGAAAGGATTTATCGAGGCCGAGGCTCGTCGTGGGGAGCACCAGTTTTGTTTGTCAAGAAGAAGGGCGGGAGTTTCAGGATGTGCATCGACTCACCGTGCACTCAATGAAGTCCTTTGTGAAGAATAAGTATCCGCTACCAAGGATTGATGATTTGTTTGATCACCGAGAGGAGCCGGAGTTTTCTCCAAGATTGATCTGAGATCGGGATACCATCGATTGAAGATCCGATCGAGAAGATATTCGAAGGCGCATTCTCGTCAAGATATGGACATTACGAGTTCTGATTATGTCTTTTGGACTGACGAATGCGCCAGCATATTTCATGAATATGATGAATAAGGTGTTCATGGAATATTTGGACAAGTTTGTCGTCGTATTCATAGACGATATCCTAATCTACTCCAAGACAAAGGATGAACATGCCGAACACTTGAGGCGAGTTTTGGAAAAGCTGAGGGAACAGTAACTCTTCGCCAAGTTCAGCAAGTGTGATTTTTGGAAGGACAAGGTGGAATTTCTTGGACATGTAATGACCGCAGAAGGAGTCGCCGTAGATCCAAGCAAGGGAGAAGCTGTGTTACATTGGGAGCAGCCGAAGACTGTGACCCAGATTCGGAGTTTCCTTGGAATGGCAGGATACTACCGCCGTTTCATTGAAGGCTTTTCGACAATTGCAAAACCTCTTACGCAATTGCTGAAAAAGGAAAAGAAGTTTGCATGGGCGCTTGAGAATGTGAGAAAGGATTTCAGGAGTGAAGAAGCGATTGACATCGTAGCCGGTGCTAGTCCTCTGGGATGTTAATCAAAGCTTTGATATTTATTGTGACGCATCGCGCCAAGGACTTGGATGTGTGCTGATGCAGAATGGAAAGGTCGTCGCTTATGCATCAAGGCAGTTGAGGCCGCATGAGGAGAATTATCCGACGCATGACCTAGAGTTAGCTGCCGTAGTGCATGCCTTGAAGATATGGCATCACTATCTGATTGGAAACAGATGTGAAGTGTATACGGATCATAAGAGCCTTAAATACATATTCACCCAGTCGGATCTGAATATGAGGCAAAGGAGATGGTTAGAGTTGATCAAGGACTACAATGTTGGAAACCATTACCATCCCGGGAAGGCCAACGTAGTTGCCGATGCCTTGAGTCGGAAAAGCCATACCGTGAGCATGTTGCTAGCCACAAGTCAGGATGAGCTATGTGAGGATTTCCAGAGAATGAAGATTGAGGTGGTACCTAGCGGATTCTTGGCCACATTAGAAGTAAAGCCTACCCAAGAGGATCAGATCCGGAAAGGACAGAAGGATGATGACAAGATCCGTAGGATTAAGTCCATCAAGGAGGAAGGCAAGGCAGAGGACTTCAAGTTGGATGAGCAAGGCACGTTATGGATGAAGGATCGCATTTGTGTGCCCAACAAGAAGGAACTAAAGCGACTGATTTTGGAAGAAGCCCATGACTCCAAGTACTCAATTCATCCTGGAAGCGCCAAAATGTATCAGGATTTGAAGGAAAGATTCTGGTGGCCGAGCATGAAGCGTGAAGTTGCCGAGCATGTTGCATTGTGCGATGTATGCCAGAGAGTCAAGGCAATGCATCAGAGACCAGCAGGATTACTACAGCCGCTGAAAATACCTGAGTGGAAGTGGGAGGAAATCGGAATGGATTTCATTACCGGTTTGCCTAAGACTCAAGGAGGTTATGACTCCATATGGGTTATAGTGGATCGCTTGACCAAAGTAGCCCATTTTATCCCCGTGAAGACCACTTACTCGGGGGATAAATTGGCAGAATTGTACATGATCAGGATCGTCTGTTTGCACGGTGTGCCAAAGAGGATCGTATCGGATAGAGGTACCCAATTTACCTCAAGGTTCTGGAATAAGTTGCATGAAGCCATGGGAACCCGTTTGAACTTCAATACAACTTATCATCCACAGACGGATGGACAGACCGAAAGAGTCAACCAGATTCTGGAGGATATGTTAAGTGCTTGTACATTGGCTTATGCTACCTCTTGGGATAAGAGTTTGCCATATGCCGAGTTTAGTTACAATAATAGTTACCAGGCTAGTTTACAGATGTCACCTTTTGAGGCCTTTGTATGGTCGACTCGCCTGACGCCATTGAATTGGAATGAGGCGCGGCGAGCGCCGTGTCTTCGCGAGATATTCTTCAAGAGGTGAAGAGCAGATTGCCATGATTAGGGAAAGGTTGAAGATCGCCCAATCACGGCCAGAAGAGTTATGGCCGACAATCGCCGGGACTTGAGTTTTGAACCGGAAGATTTTGTATACCTCAGAGTTACGCCTCTTAGGGGAGTTAAGAGGTTCCATGCCAAAGGGAAACTCGCACCCCGTTATGTTGGACCATTTAAAATTTTGAGTCGCAGAGGCGAAGTTGCTTATCAGCTGGAGTTGCCACAGTCGTTGGCAGGAGTACATGACGTGTTCCATGTGTCCCAGTTGAAGAAGTGTCTCCGAGTACCTGAGGAACAGACACCGCTAGAGTCAATTGAGTTGCAAGAAGATTTGACTTACAAGGAGCATCCCGTAAAGATTTTGGACACTATGGATCGAGAGACCAGAAATAAGTCAACCCGTTTCTGTAGAGTTCAGTGGAGCAACCACACGGAGAGTGAAGCAACTTGGGAACGCGAAGAGGATTTGAGGAAAGAGTTTCCAAACCTATTCCTTTAGTAAGCCCTGAATCTCGGGGACGAGATTCTGTTAAGGGGGGGAGGTTTGTAACACCCCAAAATTTTGCTTTTCATAAATTCATGTGTGATTTGGCACTTTGGTGAATTTTTGGAATTTTCTGGAATTTATTTGGATTTATTTGGAATTTATTTGAATTTATTCCATTTTGAAATAATTAAAGAATTAAACTTTGAAAATAAAATTTTATTGGAAATATTTTATTTGAGTCCCAAATACCCTAAAGTATTTTCCAGAATTTTTCTGGAATTTTTCTGAGTCTTTTGCTATTTTTAATGAATTAAATGAATTACTGGGAATTATTTTAATTATTAAATCGCTGGAAAATGCGAGTGGGTTTGTACTATTCATCCGACCGAGCCCGAGTCAGACTCGAGTTCGAGTCCGACCCGAACCCGACCCGAGCCAGCTGACTCGACCGAACCGACTCCAGCTCAGATCAGATCCGAACCGTTGGATCGAGATCCAACCCGCCAGGATCAATCCGCGCCCGATCCACGGCCGCACCGAGCCAATCTCGGCCATCGATCACGCCACGTGGGCGGCCATCGTGCGTCCACGTCACCTCACCGAAGTTCGAACGGACTCGCCGCGCATCTGCGCTCGCCGCGAAACCGAGCGAATCTCGGCGTTCGCCGGTATTTAAGGCGTGGATCGTTGCCCAAGGATCGCGACCTGCGGCGCATCGTCTTCCCCAACTTCCGAGCCTTATCCGCCCGTCACCTCGCAATTGCTCGCCGGAGTTCTCTCTCTCGCGCATGATTCTTTGCTTCATTCCGCCCGTTCGCCGTCTTCCGCGGTTGAGCCCGGTCCAGAGACCCCAAGCCAAAGCGCGCACCGTAGGTACCTCTCACTCGCGGGCGACCCGGCGCCGTCGGGCTCGTCGTCGTTTTCATCTCTGGTGGCCCTGCTCCGCCGTGTCGCCATCGTCATCCGCGAGCGCTGTGAGCCGTTGGATCTCCATCGCACGGTCCAAGATCGCGCCACGTCACCCGACGGTGAGATCCCGTCCAAGAATCTCAGATCCAATCTCGACCGTTGGATCTAGATCCAACGGTCCAGATCAACCGAGTTCACCCCAAACGCGTGAATCCAGATCCAATCTGGACCGTTGATTTTCAAATCAACGGTCGAGATCTAGCCACGTGAGCGGGAGATCGACCGCCGCTGGCCAAGCACGCTGAGCACGCGTGTCTCGACACGCGGGGCCCGTGATGTCACGGCCGTCTCAGGCCGAGCGCCGACGCCAAGAATGACGCCAGCTGGTCCCACTGTCGTGGTCGAGCCTCACGACGCCAAGTGGACGCTACCCGAGGGGGACCCACATGTCAGTGACACGTGGAGCCGTGGACCGAGTCCACGGTAGACCCAAACCGAGCGTGGACCGAGTCCATGGACCGGCTGACGTCAGCAGACCAATCCCGTGTTGCCACGTGTCCAGGCTGACGCAATAATTAATTTCCGAAAAAGAAAATGATTTATTAATTCGAAATAATGATTTCAGATTTTGTTTCAAACTTCAAACGCTTATAACTTTTGCGTTTCAACTCCGATTTGAGTGATTCAAATTTCTAAATTTGTATAAGATTGAGATCTACCTAAATATAAATTTTATTTAATTTTTGGACTAAAGTTTTCCTATGTAAAATTATTTAATTGATTATTTAAACTTTAAATAATCATAACTTTTGCGTTTTAACTCCAAATTTGACGATTCCAGTTTCTAAAAATTCATAAAATTATGTTCTCTCTGTTTATGGATTTTATTTGGATGTTTGGACACTTTTTGCCTATTGTTTATTCGTGTATTTGCTATTTGCATGCTTTACGAGTAGACGTTGAAGTGCCGGAAGGATTCGAAGGAGAAGTATTGACTCAGGATCCAACTCAAGACCAAGAACAAGTACTTTTTGAAGGCAAGTTGTGCTTTGACCATGTTGATCCTATTTCGAAATCTATTTTGATTTAAACTATTGCATGCTAGTTCAATTAGAAAATACTTTATTTAAATTTGGGGAATTAGATAAATACCCATTTGCTGTATGACACCTTGATTACTTAAGTATGTGCCATGACCCCTTGTCACCCTAGTTGTGGTTTACTAGTTGGACATTATTAACTTGCCAACATGGGTTTTAGACCGTTGTAGTAAATCGCTTAGAGCACACTACGTGCTCATGACATGATTTTGGACAAACAAATGTTAATATTGACTTAATGATATATTGAACCTGTTTTGGAAAGGTATCATGTGATGTTGATGGCACGTGGTGCATGGTAATCAAGCGGGTTTGATAAATAGTTTTTCGGCCGGGCATGTGGCAAGAATAATCAGTGGGCCGGTTGTGGCATTGGGGATGTTGATTTGGTTCTTGGGTAGTCTTGCCCTGGTCACCCTAAGGACTTAACCTTGCAAGCCTTTGAACTGGGTCTAACGTGCAACCACATGTCTCGTAATGGGACGGACCTAGTTGACTAAGTTGCTAATAACGCACTGTGGGACCTCAGGAGGTCAACTACACCCTTTGTGTAAGTTGTGCGGGAGCGCATCGGCCGAGGCCGGGTACCCATCTAACAGTTGATTGGCCTAGACTTCGCCTTAGCTAAGGGAAGGGTTAGTGCGCAATAACCGGGGAGGACCACTTGTGTTGTTAGAAGTTTCCGAAAGACTTTGTTACGGGAACTCGCCTTTGTGGTGTTTGACTGTATCTTGTGGGTAAAGTGCATAACCTCTGCAGAGTGTAGAATCTATTCGAATAGCCGTGTCCGCGGTATTGGACATCGCTCGGGAATTACAGTCAAGGGTTAGATTTTCTCAAAAATAACTTGGATTTGAAAGGTTGGGTTGGATTAATAATGATGGATTAGGATGGGAAAGATGTTTATTAAACTCCTTGAAAAGTTACCTATGCTATACTTGTTTCTACTGCTTTCGAATCTACTTATGTTACTTGTCAAATGTCATTTCGCAAATATACCTTGAGCTATTCCTTTGTACTAAGCCATGCATGTAGTATATTAGCTGCATTCTGTGCATGACTTGCTGAGTACCAAGTACTCACCCTTGCCACCCTACAACACCAGTTGAAGAGGAGACTACACCAGCTTTGGAGGAGGAGCTCCAAGAGGAACCGTCTACTTAGGGAGCGAGCCCACTGGTTGCTCGTGGTATCTTGGATGGCGCCACGAAGTTATTTGATTTTCCGCTGCTATTATTTTTCTCTGAATAAGTTTCGCCTTGCGAGGCATATATTTGTAACTTGACCATAAGGTCGAGTAACCAGTTTGACTATTTAAATAAAGTACTTTATTAGTATCGAGTGGTATGATTGTGATATTTACCGATGTTAAGACTGTGTGCACTAGCGTGTTCCTGGACTAGTGCTGAATACACAAAGGGTCCGGATTTGCAAATTCGGGGTCCCGACAGCTTCAATATGGGATCCCCACCAGCTAGGACGCCAGCACTAGGAGCCACACCCCAGACTATGGTGAGAGGCCGAGTCAACCATGTCACCGCAGATGCACTGCAGAATGCCACGGACGTCGTACTGGGTAAGTTACTAGTCAACTCAGTACCTGCAATAGTTTTGTTTGATTCTGGAGCTTCGCATTCGTTTGTTTCTCAAGGCTTTGCTGCTAAGAATGATCTGGAGATTGCAAGACTTAAATGCATGCTTTTAGTTCAAACCCCTGGTTCCGAACTCCGAACGAAAGTAGGATGTTCTGGGGTGAGAATACTAATAGATGGGATAGAATTCCTAGCGAACCTTATTATTTTGGAGACTCAGACCTTAGATGTTATCTTGGGAATGGATTGGTTATCCAAGCACAAGGCCGTATTGGATTGTGGACGAAGGACTATCTCAGTCGAGAGCCCTTGTGGAAAGAAAGTGGAATTTCAAGCTACCGTAAATCGAGAGATGGACAGTTGATGGTTAACAGTACCAGGGCAATCAGCATAGAAGATGTTCCAGTGGTAAATGAGTACCCAGATGTTTTTCCTGAAGATCTACCGGGCATGCCGCCAGACAGAGACATAGAGTTTGTGATAGAGCTTGTACCTGGTACAGCACCGATAGCAAAGAGACCCTACCGGATGTCCACCGAGGAATTGGTAGAGATGAAGAAACAACTCGAAGAGTTAATGGAGAAAGGATTTATCAGACCAAGTTCGTCGTCGTGGGGAGCACTAGTTTTGTTCATCAAGAAGAAGGACGGGAGTTTCAGGATGTGCATAGACTATCGTGCACTTAATGAAGTCACCGTGAAGAATAAGTACCCGCTACCCAGGATCGATGATATGTTTGATCAGCTAAGAGGAGCCGGAGTTTTCTCCAAAATTGACCTAAGATCGGGATACCATCAGTTGAAGATCCGATCAGAGGATATTCCGAAGACCGCATTCTCGTCGAGATATGGACATTACGAGTTTACTGTTATGTCCTTTGGTCTGACGAATGCACCAGCATATTTCATGAATATGATGAATAAGGTGTTGATGGAATATTTGGACAAGTTTGTTGTTGTGTTCATAGATGACATCCTAATCTACTCCAAGACAGAGGATGAACATGCCGAACACTTGAGGCGAGTATTGGAAAAGCTGAGGGAACAGCAGCTCTTCGCCAAATTCAGTAAATGTGATTTTTGGAAGGACAAGGTGGAGTTCCTCGGACATGTAATGACCGCAGAAGGAGTCGCCGTTGATCCAAGTAAAGTAGAAGCTGTGTTACATTGGGAGCACCAAGGCGTGACCCAGATCCGGAGTTTCCTTGGAATGGCAGGTTACTACCGCCGCTTCATTGAAGGCTTTTCAACAATTGCGAGACCTCTTACGCAATTGCTGAAAAAGGAGAAGAAGTTTACATGGACGCCAGAGTGCGAGAAAGGATTCCAAGAACTGAAGACGAGATTGACATCAGCACCAGTGTTGGTTCTGCCGGACGTCAATCAAAGCTTTGATATCTATTGTCATGCATCGCGCCAAGGACTTGGATGTTTGTTGATGCAGAATGGAAAGGTTGTTGCCTATGCATCAAGGCAGTTGAGGCCGCATGAGGAGAATTACCCGACACATGACCTAGAGTTAGCTGCTATAGTGCATGCCTTGAAGATATGGCGTCACTATCTGATCGGGAACAGATGTGAAGTGTACACGGATCATAAGAGCCTTAAGTACATATTCACCCAGTCGGATCTGAATATGAGGCAAAGGAGATGGTTGGAGTTGATTAAGGATTACAATGTCGGAATCCATTATCATCCCAGAAAGGCTAATGTGGTGGCCGATGCCTTGAGTCGGAAAAGCCATACCGTGAATATGTTGATAGCCACGAATCCGGATGAGCTATGCCAGGAATTTCAGAGAATGAAGATTGAGATGGTACCTAGTGGATTCTTGGCCGCACTGGAGGTAAAGCCTACCCTAGAAGATCAGATTCGGGAAGGGCAGAAGGATGATGACAAGATCGGCAGGATTAAGTCCAAAATGGAGGAAGACAAGGCAAAGGACTTCAAGCTAGATGAGCAGGGCACGTTATGGATGAGGGATCGCATTTGTGTGCCGAACAGGAAGGAATCAAGCGATTGATTCTAGAAGAAGCCCATGACTCCAAGTACTCGATTCATCCTGGAAGTGCCAAGATGTATCAAGACTTGAAGGAGAGATTCTGGTGGCCGAGCATGAAGCGTGAAGTTGCCGAGCATGTTGCATTGTGCGACGTATGCCAGAGAGTCAAGGCAAGGCATCAGAGACCAGCAGGATTGCTACAGCCATTGAAAATACCTGAGTGGAAGTGGGAGGAAATCGGAATGGATTTCATTACCGGTTTGCCTAAGACTCAAGGAGGTTATGACTCCATATGGGTTATAGTGGATCGCTTGACCAAAGTAGCCCATTTTATCCCCGTAAAGACCACTTACTCAGGAGATAAGTTAGCAGAGTTGTATATGAACAGGATCGTCTGTTTGCACGGAGTGCCAAAGAAGATCGTATCGGATAGAGGTACCCAGTTTACCTCGAGGTTCTGGAATAAGATACATGAAGCCATGGGAACCCGTTTGAACTTTAGTACAGCTTATCATCCACAGACGGATGGCCAGACTGAAAGAGTCAATCAGATTCTGGAGGATAAGTTAAGAGCGTGTGCATTGGCTTATGCTACCTCTTGGGATAAGAGTCTGCCGTATGCGGAGTTCAGTTACAACAACAGTTACCAAGCAAGTTTGCAAATGTCACCATTTGAAGCACTATACGGTCGATCTTGTCGGACGCCATTGAACTGGAACGAGACAGGTGAATGCCATGTCTTCGGGCCAGATATTCTTCAAGAAGCTGAAGAACAGATTGCCATGATCAGGGAGAGATTGAAGATAGCCCAATCACGACAGAAGAGTTATGCTGACAATCATCTTTGGGATTTGAGTTTTGAACCAGAAGACTTTGTATACCTCAGAGTTACGCCTCTCAGGGGAGTTAAGAGGTTCCATGCCAAAGGGAAACTTGCACCCCGTTATGTTGGACCATTTAAGATTTTGAGCCGCAGAGGCGAAGTTGCTTACCAGCTGGAGTTGCCGCAATCGTTAGCAGGAGTACATGACGTGTTCCATGTGTCCCAGCTAAAGAAGTGTCTCTGAGTACCTGAGGAACAGACACCGCTAGAGTCAATTGAGTTGCAAGAAGATTTGACATACAAGGAGCACCCCGTGAAGATTCTAGACACAATGGATCGAGAGACGAGGAACAAGTCAACCCGTTTCTGTAGAGTTCGGTGGAGCAACCATGCAGAGAGCGAAGCAACTTGGGAGCGCGAAGAGGATTTGAAGAAAGAGTTTCCAAACCTATTATGTAGTAAGCCCTAAATCTCGGGGACGAGATTCTGTTAAGGGGGGGAGGTTTGTAACACCCCAATTTTTTTTTCTTTTCATGAAATTAAATATTATTTTGCACTTTGGTGAATTTTTGGAATTTTCTGGAATTTATTTGGAATTTATTTGAATTTATTCCATTTTGAAATAATTAAAGAATTTAACTTTGCAAATAAAAATTTGTTGGAAATATTTTATTTGAGTCCAAAATGCCCCAAAATATTTTCCAGAATTTTTCTGGAATTTTTCTGAGTATTTTGCTATTTTTCTTGAATTAAATGAATTTCTGGAAATTATTTTGAATATTAAATCGCTGGAAAATCAATCGGGTCGAGTACTGTTCATCCGACCGAGTCGGAACCCGAGTCGGAACCCTAGACACGTGACCGTTGGATCGAGATCCAACGGCCGTGACGGCGCCACGTCACACGAGCCCGATCCGACTGGACCCGGGTCGGACCCGTTCGCGCCAAGCCATCGTGGCCGCTGATCGCGCCACGTGGACGGTCCGGGGTCATCGTCCCCGATCCGGAGACCTCACCGCGGCCGTTGCTCTCCGCCGCCGCGTCGGACTCGGATTCCGCGCTATAAAAGCTGTGGACCCCCTCCCGAGGACCGTCGTTAGACGCCGCGCCTGTTGCCCTAGCCCACGCCTGCAGGGAAACCCTAGCGCCACCGCAATTCCTCGCCGTAGTTAAGAACAGCCGCCGTGTGTTCTTCGTTCTCCGCCGCTTCCGTGGCCAGATCCGCAACCCCCGCGACGAGGCGAACCTGGGCGCGTACTTCATCTTGTCGGAAGGCCCTCGGAGCGCCGTTGCCCGTGTCGCCGTCCCCAACTCTGGTGACCTCGAGCCACCGCGCCGCCGTCGACGTCTTGGAGCTTCCACAGCCGTCCGATCAAGATCGAACGCACGCGGTGAGCCCACGTTCTCCCCCAAACCCTGGAACCCAGATCAGATCTGGACCGTCCGATCTAGATCCAACGGCCCATGATCACCACGTGCCGTAGCAGCGTTAACGTAGGGTTAGATCTGGACCGTCCGATCTAGATCGAACGGCCCACGATCACCGTGTAGTTTTCAACGTGTTAACCCTGGATCTAATCGCGACCGTTGATTTTCAAATCAACGGACACGATCGTGCCACGTGTCCGGGGAGCCGAGCCGCCGCGCCCACGCGCGCATGTGTGGGTCACTAACACGCGGGGCCCGCACGTCAGCGGCCCAGCCAAACCACACCATGACGTCACGCTGACGTCATGGCGGGCCCTGCGTCGCCGCCACCTCAGCTTGTAGTGACGCTATCGCCGACGTCACTGGGTTCGTCTGTCGGGACCCGAATTTGCAAATCCGGACCCTCTGTGTATTCAAGACTAGTCCAGAACGCGCGCTAGTGCACACAGTCTTAACATCGGTAAATATCACAATCATACCAATCGATATTATCAAAGTACTTTATTTAAATAACCAAAGGGTTACTTGACCTTATGGCCAAGGTACAAATTTATGCCTTGCAAGGCGAAACTTATTCAGAGAAAAATAATAGCAGCGGAAAATCAAATAAACTTCGTGGCGCCATCCAAAGATACCACAGGCAATCGACCGGGCTCGCATCCCTAAGTAGACGGATCCTCTTGGAGTTCCTCCTCCGGCCGGGCGTAGTCTCCTCTTCAACTGGTGTTGTGTTGAGGCAAGGGTGAGTACTTGGTACTCAACAAGTCATGCACGTAATGCAAGCTAATATACTACATGCATGGCTTGGTACAAAGGAATAGCTTAAGGTATATTTGCAAGAAACTTGACATTTGACAAGTAATATAAGTAGATTCGAAAGCAAAGAGAAATAAGTAAAGCATAAATAACTTTTCAAGAAGTTTAATAAACATTTTTCCCCATCCTAAACCACATTTCCATCATCTTCATTATTAAACCAACCCAACTTTTCAAATCCAAGTTATTTTCGTAAAATCTAACCCTTGACTGTAATTCAGAGCATTGTCCAAAGATCGTGGACTCGGCTATTCAAATAGATTCTACACTCTGCAGAGGTTATGCACTTTACCCACAAGATACAGTCAAACACCACAAAGGCGAGTTCGTGAATAAAGCCTTCTGGAAGCCTCAAACAACACAGGTGGTCCTCTCAGGTTCGTGCTCTACACCATCCCTTCCCTTAGCCAAGGCGAAGTATGGGACCAACACACCGTTAGATGGGTATCTGGCCACGCCCACGATACGCTCCCCGCACAATCACACAAACGGTGTAATCGACACCCGAGGCTCCACAAGCGAGTCCTTAGCAACTTAGTCAACTAGGGCCGTCCCATTCCAGCCATGTGGTTGCAAGTATGACCAGTTCAAAGGCTTGCAAGGTTAAGTCCTTAGAGTGACCAGGGCAAGACTACCCAAAACCAAATCAACATCCCCAATGCCACAACCGGCCCACTGATTACTCTTGCCACATGCCCGATCGAAATCTGTTTATCAAACCCCGCTTGATTACCATGCACCACGTGCCATCAACATCACATGATACTTTTCCAAAACAGGTTCAATATATCATTAAGTCAATATTAGCATTTGATTGTCCAAAATCATGTCATGAGCACGAGCAGGTGTCTAAGCAAAGATACTACAACGATCTAAACCCATGTTGGCAATTTAATAATGTCCAACTAGTAATCCACAACTAGGGTGACAAGGGATCATGGCACATACTTAGATAATCAAGGTGTCATACGACAAATTGGTATTTATCTAACCCCATGTTTAAACAAAGTATCTTTCTAATTGATCTAGCATGCAATAGTTTAAAGCAAAATAGATTTGAAATAGGATCAACATGGTCAAAGCACAACTTGCCTTCAAAAGTACTTGCTCTTGGTCTTGAGTTGGATCCTGAGTCAACACTTCTCCTTCGAATCCTTAAGCACTTCAACGTCTACTCGTAAAGCGTGCAAATAGCAAAACACAAATAAACAATAGGCAAAAACATCCCAAAACTCCAAATAAAATCCATAAACAGAGAGAACATAATTTTCTGGATTTTTAGAAACTGGAATAAATCAAATTTGGAGTTAAAGCGCAAAAGTTATGATTATTTAAAGTTCAAATAATCAATTAAATAATATTACAGAGAAAAACTTTAGTCTAAAAATTAAATAAAATTCATATATAGGTAGATCTCAATTTTATACAAATTTAGAAATTTGAATCACTCAAATCGGAGTTGAAACGCAAAAGTTATAAGCGTTTGAAGTTTGAATCTAAATTCAAATCAATATTTCGAATTAATAAATCATTTTCTTTTTCGAAATTAATTATTGTCAAGATGGACACGTGGCAGCCTTCGATTGGTCGGCCGACGCCACCGTCCATGGGCGTGGTCCACGCCGGCTCGGGTCCACCGTGGACTCGGTCCACGACTCCACGTGAGATCGACATGTGGGACCCACTGGCGTCATGGGTAGCGTCGGCGCTCGGCTGGGACGACGGCCGACATCTTGAGCCCGCCATGGCGTCGGCGTGGCGTCATGGTGTGGTTCGGCCGAGCACCGACACGCGGGCCCGTGTCGGCGTCGCCACGCTGCATCTGGCCCGACCGCGTCGGTCCAACTTCCTCGACGCGTGGCTCGATCTCGGCCGCTGATTTGAAAATCAACGGCGCGATTAGATCGATGTTGACGCGTTTGGGTTAACGCATTGATTTCGGACCGTTGGATCTAGATCCGACGGTGGAGATTGATCTAGGATTTGGAACGGATCTCACCGTGCGATGGCGTGGCGTGATCTCGGCGTTGGATCTTGATCGGACGGCCGAGAGAGCTCGCGTCCGGCCGATGGCTTGCGGCGGCGCAGCTCACCGGGCGGAGGACGACGACCTTGCCGACGGCGTTTCGGCGCGCTCCGGCGAAGTGAGAGATCCTTTCGGGTGCGTCTCGTCGCGGTGAGTCCGGATCTGGGGTCAACGGCGGCGGAGGACGACGGACGGCGACGGAACGAAGCGAAAACCGCGGCGGAGCGGTACGGCAACTCCGGCGAGCGATTGCGGGCTGAGCGGCGGCTCCGGCGACGTTGTTCAGGTCTCACGGTGCGCGCTGAAGTCTGAAGTCTAGGTCACGACCGTGGTGGCGGCGCATTAAATAGCGACCTCGGCGTCGGTAAACGCACGGAGACCGAGGTCGACCGATTCGGCGAGTCCGGCGGCGCGGAGAGAGGGTGGCGTGGCACGCGCGCGGCCGTTGGATCTCGATCCAACGGCGCGAGTTTGGGTCCGGTCGGACTCGGCGAGCCGGGCCGGCTCGGTCGGGCTCGGGCTCGGTGGCGTGGCTCAATCGTGGCCGTTGGATCAAGATCCAACTGGCCACGCTGATTAAGGCTTCGGCCGAGTGGGTTCGGTCGAGTCCGCGTGGCTTCAGTCGGACTCGAACTCGAGTCGACTCGGGCTCGGTCGGATGAACAAGACCGACTTCGGTTTGGATTTCAATGATTTAATATTTAAAATAATTCCCGATAATTCATTTAATTCATTAAAAATAGCAAATGACTCAGAAAAATTCGAGAAAAATTCTGGAAAATATTTTAGGGTATTTGGGACTCAAATAAAATATTTCCAACAAAATTTTATTTGCAAAATTAAATTCTTTAATTATTTCAAAATGGAATAAATTCAAATAAATTCCAAATAAATCCAAATAAATTCCAGAAAATTCCAAAAATTCACCAAAGTGCCAAATCACACATGAATTTAAGAAAAGCAAAATTTTGGGGTGTTACAAACCTCCCCCCCTTAATAGAATCTCGTCCCCGAGATTCAGGGCTTACTAAAGGAATAGGTTTGGAAACTCCTTCTTCAAATCCTCTTCGCGCTCCCAAGTCGCTTCACTTTCTCCATGGTTGCTCCACTGAACTCTCTAAACGGGTTGACTTGTTTCTAGTTTCTCGATCCATTGTGTCTAGAATCCTCACGGGATGCTCCTTATAAGTCAAGTCCTCTTGCAACTCAATTGACTCTAGCGGTGTCTGTTCCTCAGGAACTCGGAGACACTTCTTTAACTGGGACACATGGAATACATCATGTACTCCTGCTAACGACTGTGGCAACTCCAGCTGATAAGCAACTTCGCCTCTGCGGCTCAAAATCTTAAATGGTCCAACATAACGGGGTGCAAGTTTCCCTTTGGCATGGAACCTCTTAACTCCCCGAGGCGTAACTCGAGGTATACAAATTCTTCTTTTTCAAAAATAAAATCTCGGCGACGATTGTCATCATAACTCTTCTGTCGAGATTGGGCTATCTTCAACCTTTCCCTAATCATAGCGATCTGCTCTTCAGCCTCTTGAAGAATATCAGGCCCAAAGACACGGCGCCACGGTCTCATTCCAATTCAATGGCGTCCGACAGGTCGACCATACAAAGGCCTCAAAAGGTGACATCGTAAACTAGCCTGATAACTATTGTTGTAATCGAACTCGGCATACGGCAAACTCTTATCCCAAGAGGTAGCATAAGCTAATGCACAAGCTCTCAACATATCCTCGAATCTGGTTGACTCTTTCGGTCTGTCCATCCGTCTGTGGATGATAAGGTACATCTTGAAGTTCAAACGGGTTCCCATGGCTTCATGCAACTTATTCCGTAACCTTGAGGTAAATTGGGTACCTCTGTCCGATACAATCCTCTTTGGCACTCCGTGCAAACAAACAATCACGATCATGTACAATTACGCTAATTTATCTCCCGAGTAAGTGGTCTTCACGGGGATAAAATGGGCTACTTTAGTCAAGCGATCCACTATAACCCATATGGAGTCATAACCTCCTTGAGTCTTGACAAACCGGTAATGAAATCCATTCCGATTTCCTCCCACTTCCACTCAGGTATTTTCAGTAATTTGTAGCAATCCTCGCTGGTCTCGATGCATTGCCTTGACTCTACGGCATACGTCGCACAATGCAACATGCTCGGCAACTTCACGTTTCATACTCGGCCACGAATCTCTCCTTGAGATCTGATACATCTTGGCGCTTCAGGATGAATTGAATACTTAGAGTCATGGGCTTCTTCGAATCGATTGCTTTAACTCCTTTTTGTTAGGCACACAAATGCGATCCTTCATCCACAACGTGCCCTGCTCATCCAACTTGAAGTCCTCTGCCTTGCCTTCCTCCTTTTCGGACTTAATCCTACGGATCCTGTCATCATCCTTCTGTCCTTCTCGGATCTGGTCCTCTAAGGTAGGCTTTACTTCCAATGCGGCCAAGAATCCGCTAGGTACAACCTCAATCTTCATCTTTTGAAAATCCTCACATAACTCATCCTGACTTGTGGCTAGCAACGTACTCACGGTATGGCTTTTCCGACTCAGAGCATCGGCTACTACGTTGGCCTTCCCGGGATGGTAATGGATTCCAACATTGTAGTCCTTGATCAACTCTAACCATCTCCTCTGCCTCATATTCAGATCCGACTGGGTGAATATGTACTTAAGGCTCTTATGATCCGTATACACTTCACATCTGTTTCCAATCAGATAGTGACGCCATATCTTCAAAGCATGCACTACGGCAGCTAACTCCAAGTCATGTGTCGGATAATTTTCCTCATGCGGCCTCAATCGCCTTGATGCATAAGCGATTTACCTTTCCATTCTGCATCAAGACACATCCAAGTCCTTGGCGCGATCGTCACAATAAATATCGAAGCTTTGAGCAACATCAGGTAGAACTAACACCGTGCCGACGTCAATCGCTTCTTCAGCCCCAAATCCTTTCTCACATTCGCGTCCATGCAAACTTCTTTTCCTTCTTCAGCGATTGCGTAAGAGGTTTCGCAATTGTCGAGAAGCCTTCAATGAAACGGCGGTAGTATCCTGCCATTCCAAGGAAACTCCGAATCTGGTCACGATCTTGGTATTCCCAATGTAACACAGCTTCTACTTTGCTTGGATCTACGGCGACTCCTTCTGCAGTCATTACATGTCCAAGAAACTCCACCTTGTCCTTCCAAAAATCACACTTGCTGAACTTGGCGAAAAGTTCTTGTCCCCTCGACTTTTCCAAAACTCGCCTTAAGTGTTCGGCATGTTCATCCTCTGTCTTGGAGTAGATTAGGATATCATCTATGAACACGACAACAAACTTGTCCAAATATTCCATGAACACCTTATTCATCATATTCATGAAATAAGTGGCGCATTAAATCGACCCAAAGGACATAATCAGAACTCGTAATGTCCATATCTTGACGAGAATGCAGTCTTGAATATCTTACGATCGGATCTTCAATCGATGGTATCCCGATCTCAGATCAATCTTGGAGAAAACTCCGGCTCCTCTTAATCGATCAAACAAATCATCAATCCTGGGTAGCGGATACTTATTCTTCACGGTGACCTCATTGAGTGCACGGTAGTCAATGCACATCCCGAAACTCCCGTCCTTCTTCTTGACAAACAAAGCGGTGCTCCCACGGCGACGAACTTGGTCTCGATAAATCCTTTCTCCATTAACTCTTCCAATTGTTTCTTCATCTCTACCAACTCCTCGGTAGACATCCGATAGGGTCTCTTTGCTATCGGTCTTGTGCAGTACAAGCTCTATCACAAACTCTATGTCCCCTGGCGGCATACCAGGTAGATCCTTGGAAAAAACATCGGGTACTCATTCACTCTCGAGACATCCTCTATGCTGATTGCCTTGGTACTGTTAACCATCAACTGTCCATCTCTAACTGCGGTGGCTTGAAATTCCACTTTCTTCCCACACGGGCTCTCAACTGAGATAGTCCTTCGTCCACAATCCAATACGGCCTTGTGCTTGGATAACCAATCCATTCCCAATATAACATCTAAGGTCTGGGTCTCCAAAATTATAAGGTTTGCTAGGAACTCTATTCCATCTATTAGTATTCTCACCCCGGAACATCCTACTTCCGTTCGGAGTTCGGAACCAGGGGTTTGAACTAAAAGCATGCACTTAAGTCTTGCAATTCTCAAATCATTTCTAGTAGCAAAGCCTTGCGAAACAAACGAATGCGAAGCTCGAGTCAAACAAAATCAAGCAGGTGTACTGAGTTAACAAGTAACTTACCCAAGACGACGTCCGTAGCATTCTGCGGTGCATCTGCGGTGACATGGTTGACTCGGCCTCTCACCACGATGCAGGGTGTGGCTCCTGTGCCGGGCGTCCTAGCTGGGTGGTTCCTAGGTTGAAGCGCCGGGTCGCTCTGCTGTCTTCTTTGGACAAGCTGTTGGCAAAGTGTCGGCTCGTTGCGATTGTAGCAGCGTCTCACTTTGTTCCTTCTTTGGCTGCACGGGGTAGCGTTTCTAGCGGGGTGGGGTGCAGTAGTTACGATTGGCAGGTCTTGGTCTTTGAGGATGGTGTCCTTGTCGCATTCTCGTGGTTGGAATCTGAAGAATTGATTTGGTGCAACTCTCAGCGCCATTGCGTTCCTGGCGTGATCCTTCTTTGTTGCATCCTGCGCTTCCTATTCTCATCCAGTTCCTTGCGCTTGTCCTCAAGAATAAGTGCCTTATTCACCAACTCTTGGAAATCTGGAAAGGTGTGGGTGATCAACCCTACTTGCAATCTGAGTTGAGTCCCTTCATGAAACGTATGCCTGGATTTATCCGTCGCTACATCCTCGGTGCGTAGCGTGCTAGCTGTGTGAACTTGTTCGGTAGTCGGCCACCGGGCTGATTACCTTGCTTCAGCGCTCTGAACTCCTCCTTCTTAAGGTCCATGATTCCTTCCAGGCACGTGATCTTTGTCGAATGCGGTTTGTGAACTCTTCCCAAGTGATATCTTGAGGGTTCTCTGCGTGGCACGAAGTTCTCCCACCATTCGGTAATTTGTTCCTTCCAACCGATGAGAAGCGTAAAGTACCTTCTCATTCCCTATGCATTGAGCTATGTGTAGCTTCCTCTCAATTGATCTTAACCAATCATCGGCCTCCAATGGATTGGCATTCCCAGAGAAAGTGGGTGGGTGAGTCCTCATGAACTCACACCTTGTATTCAGCGTGGTCCCCGATTAACTTGATTAGCGTGGCCTGAGCGATGGACGTGCTGCATTTGTTGCATCATAGCATGCATCAACCGAGTCTGAGCAGCAAGAAAGGCTCCAAAATTCTGCATATCAACTAGCGGTCTTTGGTGCTCCATCATTGGGGTTTTCTGGGCGAGAACCACTCCCATTGCCTCCAAAGTTTCCACGGGTGTTCACCATCTGTCGATTTGCTCTAGGTTTAGAGATGAGAGGGAAACAAGAATAGACAAGTAATATGGAACTTATGCGGGCGAAAGGTGTAACATTAAGGTCCATCTTTATTATTAATAACTTGGTATGGTTGCTTACAATGCCTAAGGGCCTTGCAACACATCGCACACTCAACAAACAAAGCAAATCCAAATCGAACTAACTCGAGTCTAACGCCTAAAGGGTGACTCTTTATTCTATGACTCGACTCGGCGAAGGAGTCTCACTATAGAACCTATGCTCACTCATCGAGAAAACCTCCACGGCTGGGTACGGGTCTTTGTGGCATAGGCGTGAAACGATTGCCATGTCCAAAGAATTGTCCTCTATGGTAGTCGAAGAAGCGGTGTCCTCATCGAGATCGACTCCTCCGGATCGGGCTCGTGTAGCTCAAATCTTGGCTCGGAGTGCAGTCCGTACAAAGTCATCTCCAACTCGTCAATCCTTCGTAGAAGGTGTGCCACATACTCTTGAGCTTCCCGCCATCTGTTCTTCTCTGTCGTGATCTCCTTGCGGGCCTTCTGCAGCTCCTTGCTTGTATTATCTAGTACATCCTCCTGGCGGCGACAAATCGTGCCAAGCTGTGTAACCGTGGCATCCTCATCCTGAATCTCCTTCGGTCAAGAAGGTTATCGCTCTTGCGGATGATAACGGAACACCGTGCTCTCCAATTCTCTGGCGTAGATACGGGTAATGTGCCGCATTGCGCATCGTGATACTTCTTGGATCCCCATCTGCATTGTAGATCTCTGGCGGTCAAGGTGTATCGGCGATTGCACTGGCCCTTCTTCCTAGCAGGTACCTCAATCTTCACATCACAAGCCTTGATCAATCACCTTGCACGATCACTTCCACTTGGTATTGGGGCTTCTCAAAATCTCCGAGAGTCTCAGAGCATATGCCAAAGTTCCGCGGCGTGACCAACTCCCGAGATCAACGTAGTTGAACTCTTCCTCCATCTGTCACAAGAGTGCTTTACGTAAGAACTCGGAATTTTTAAATTGTGACAAGGTAAGGGAAAATTTCAGCAAGAGACAAGGAAAGAGAGAAGGGGATAAGTCGAGATGTCATTTCTTGTCTTCACAAATTTTTTTAGTTTTAGAAAATAGGTTTTATCCTCACTACGACCATTCTAGCTTAGGGTTGAGCCTACAGTCAAGTATGGCTCTGATACCACCTCTGTCGGGACCCCGAATTTGCAAATCCGGACCCTCTGTGTATTCAGCACTAGTCCAGGAACGCGCTAGTGCACACAGTCTTAACATCGGTAAATATCACAATCATACCAATCGATATTATCAAAGTACTTTATTTAAATAACCAAAGGGTTACTTGACCTTATGGCCAAGGTACAAATTTATGCCTTGCAAGGCGAAACTTATTCAGAGAAAAATAATAGCAGCGGAAAATCAAATAAACTTCGTGGCGCCATCCAGTATACCACAGGCAACTGACTGGGCTCGCATCCCTAAGTAGACGGATCCTCTTGGAGTTCCTCCTCCGAAGCTGGCGTAGTCTCCTCTTCAAGCGGTGTTGTGTTGAGGCAAGGGTGAGTACTTGGTACTCAGCAAGTCATGCACAGAATGCAAGCTAATATACTACATGCATGGCTTGGTACAAAGGAATAGCTTAAGGTATATTTGCAGTAAACAGCATTTGACAAGTAATATAAGTAGATTCGAAAGCAGTAGAAATAAGTAAAGCATAAATAACTTTTCAAGAAGTTTAATAAACATTTTTCCCCCATCCTAAACCACATTTCCATCATCTTCATTATTAAACCAACCCAACTTTTCAAATCCAAGTTATTTTCAGAAAATCTAACCCTTGACTGTAATTCCCGAGCATTGTCGATCAGTGGACTCGGCTATTCAAATAGATTCTACACTCTGCAGAGGTTATGCACTTTACCCACAAGATACAGTCAAACACCACAAAGGCGAGTTCCTCAGAATAAAGCCTTTGGAAGCCTCAAACAACACAGGTGGTCCTCTGGGTTCGTGCTCTACACCATCCCTTCCCTTAGCCAAGGCGAAGTATGGGACCAACACACCGTTAGATGGGTATCGGCCACAGCCACGATACGCTCCCCGCACAATCACACAAACGGTGTAATCGACACCACGAGGCTCCACAAGCGAGTCCTTAGCAACTTAGTCAACTAGGGCCGTCCCATTCCAGCCATGTGGTTGCAAGTATGACCCAGTTCAAAGGCTTGCAAGGTTAAGTCCTTAGAGTGACCAGGGCAAGACTACCCGAAAAACCAAATCAACATCCCCAATGCCACAACTGGCCCACCTGATTACTCTTGCCACATGCCCCGATCGAAATCATTTATCAAACCCAGTTGATTACCATGCACCACGTGCCATCAACATCACATGATACTTTTCCAAAACAGGTTCAATATATCATTAAGTCAATATTAGCATTTGATTGTCCAAAATCATGTCATGAGCACGTAGCAGGTCTAAGCAACATACTACAACGATCTAAACCCATGTTGGCAATTTAATAATGTCCAACTAGTAATCCACAACTAGGGTGACAAGGGATCATGGCACATACTTAGATAATCAAGGTGTCATACAGCAATTTGGTATTTATCTAACCCCCATGCTTAAACAAAGTATCTTTCTAATTGATCTAGCATGCAATAGTTTAAAGCAAAATAGATTTCGAAATAGGATCAACATGGTCAAAGCACAACTTGCCTTCAAAAAGTACTTGCTCTTGGTCTTGAGTTGGATCCTGAGTCAACACTTCTCCTTCGAATCCTTCCGGCACTTCAACGTCTACTCGTAAAGCGTGCAAATAGCAAAACACAAATAAACAATAGGCAAAAACATCCCAAAACTCCAAATAAAATCCATAAACAGAGAGAACATAATTTTCTGGATTTTTAGAAAGCTGAATAAATCAAATTTGGAGTTAAAGCGCAAAAGTTATGATTATTTAAAGTTCAAATAATCAATTAAATAATATTACAGAGAAAAACTTTAGTCCAAAAATTAAATAAAATTCATATATAGGTAGATCTCAATTTTATACAAATTTAGAAATTTGAATCACTCAAATCGGAGTTGAAACGCAAAAGTTATAAGCGTTTGAAGTTTGAATCTAAATTCAAATCAATATTTCGAATTAATAAATCATTTTCTTTTTCGGAAATTAATTATTGCGTCAGCATGGACACGTGGCAGCCTCTGATTGGTGGTGGCGACGCCAGCCGTCCATGGACTTGGTCCACGCACGGCTCGGTTACACCGTGGACTCGGACAACGACTACACGTGAGACTGACATGAGGGACACACTGTGACTTCATGGGTGACGTCAGCGCTTCGGCCGACGGCCGACATCTTGAGCCCGCCATGACGTCAGCGTGACGTCATGGTGTGGTTCGGCCGAGCCGCTGACACGCGGGCCCAGCGTGTCAGCGTCACGCGCGTACGGCGCTGACCGCGTCGGTCCAACTTCCTGGACGCGTGGCTCGATCTCGGCCGTTGATTTGAAAATCAACGGCGCGGATTAGATCCAGTGTTGACGCGTTTGGGTTAACGCATTGATTTCGGACCGTTGGATCTAGATCCGACGGTGGAGATTGGATCTAGGATTTGGAACGGGATCTCACCGTGCGATGACGTGGCGTGATCTCGAGCGTTGGATCTTGATCGGACGGCTGAGAGAGCTCGCGGTCCGGCGATGGCTTGCGGCGGCGCTGGCTCACCGGCGCGGAGGACGACGACCTTGCCGACGGCGTTTCTGGCGCGCTCCGGCGAAGTGAGAGATCCCTTCGGGTGCGTCTCGTCGCGGTGAGTCCGGATCTGGGGTCAACGGCGGCAGAGGGCGACGGACGGCGGCAACGCAATAAAACCACGGGCGAGCGTTACGGCAACTCCGGCGAGCGATTGCGCTGAACGGGCGGCGGCTCGGCGACGTTGTTCAGGTCTACGGTGCGCGCTGAAGTCTAGGTCACGACCGTGGTGGCGGCGCATTAAATAGCGACCTCGGCGTCAGGTAAACGCACGGAGACCGAGGTCGACACGGTTTCGGCATGAGTCCGTGGCGGCACGAGAGGGTGGCGTGGCAGCGCCGCGGCCGTTGGATCTCGATCCAACGGTGCGAAGTTTGGGTCCGGTCGGACTCGGGCGAGCCGTGGCTCGGTCGGGCTCGGGCTCGGTGGCGTGGCTCATCGTGGCCGTTGGATCAAGATCCAACGGCCACGCGATTAAGGCTTCGGCCAGTGGGTTCGGCCGAGTCACGTGGCTTCGGTCGGACTCGAACTCGAGTCCGACTCGGGCTCGATGGGATGAAACGATGCAGACTTCGGTTTGGATTTCCAGCGATTTAATATTTAAAATAATTCCCAGTAATTCATTTAATTCATTAAAAATAGCAAATGACTCAGAAAAATTCCAAAAAAATTCTGGAAAATATTTAGGGTATTTGGGACTCGAATAAAATATTTCCAACAAAATTTTATTTGCAAAATTAAATTCTTTAATTATTTCAAAATGGAATAAATTCAAATAAATTCCAAATAAATCCAAATAAATTCCAGAAAATTCCAAAAATTCACCAAAGTGCCAAATCACACATGAATTTAAGAAAAACAAAATTTTGGGGTGTTACAGGGTCCCACCTGTCAAAGACCGTGGTCGAGCCTCACCGACGCCAAGAATGACGTCACCACGATGGAGTCCCACTGTCACCAGACGGAGCCGTGGACCGGGTCCACGGTAGACCCGAGCCAAACCATGGACCACGTCCATGAACCGGCTGACGTCAGCAGACCAATCAGGGGCTGCCACGTGTCCTCGCTGACGCAATAATTAATTTCCGAAAAAGAAAATGATTTATTAATTCGAAATAATGATTTCAGATTTTGTTTCAAACTTCAAACGCTTATAACTTTTGCGTTTCAACTCCGATTTGAACGATTCAAATTTCTAAAAATTCATAAAATTCAGATCTACTTAAATATGAATTTTAATCAATTTTTGGACTAAAGTTTTTCTCTGTAAAATCATTTAATTGATTATTTAAACTTTAAATAATCATAACTCTTGTGTTTTAACTCCGATTTGAGCTATTCCAATTCCTAAAAATTCATAAAATTATGTTCTCTCTGTTTATGGATTTTATTTGGATGTTTGGACACTTTTTGCCTAGTGTTTATTCGTGTATTGCTATTTGCACGCTTTACGAGTAGACGTTGAAGTGCCGAAAGGATTCGAAGGAGAATTGTTGACCCAGGAGCCAGCTCAGGACCAAGAACAAGTACTCTTTGAAGGCAAGTTATGCTTTGACCATGTTGACCCCATTTTGAAACCTATTTTGATTCAAATTATTGCATGCTAGTTTAAATTAGAAAATGCTTTACTTAATTATGGGTAATTAGATAAATGCCTAATTGTTGTATGACACCTTGATTACTTAAATATGTGCCATGACCCCTTGTCACCCTAGTTGTGGATTATTAGTTGGACATTACTGAATTGTCAACATGGGTTTGTAGATCGTTGTAGTATATGGCTTAGAGCACGCTACGTGCTCATGACATGATTTTGGACACTCAAACGTTAATATTGACTTAATGACATATTGAACCTATTTGGAAAGGTATCATGTGATGTTGATGGCACGTGGTGCATGGTAACCAACTGGGGTTTGATAAATAGCTTTTGACCGGGGCATGTGGCAAGAATGATCAGGTGGGCCAGTTGTGGCATTGGGAATGTTGTTTTGGTTCTTCGGGTAGTCTTGCCCTGGTCACCCTAAGGACTTAACCTTGCAAGCCTTTGAACTGAGTGAAGCGTGCAACCACATGTCCGTAATGGGATGGACCTAGTTGATTAAGTTGCTAATAACGTACCTGTGGGACCTCTGGGTGTCAACTACACCCTTTGTGTATGTTGTACGGGGGAGCGTACCGGGGCTGCGACCAGGTACCCATCTAACGGTTGGTTGACCTAAACTTCGCCTTAGCTAAGGGAAGGGTTAGTGTGCAACAACCGGGGAGGACCACTTGTATTGTTAGAAGTTTCTGAAAGACTTTGTTACGGGAACTCGCCTTTGTGGTGTTTGACTGTATCTTGTGGGTAAAGTGCATAACCTCTGCAGAGTGAAAAATCTATTCGAATAGCCGTGTCCGCGGTATTGGACATCGCTCGGGAATTACAGTCAAGGGTTAGACTTTCTCAAAAATAACTTGGATTGGAAAGGTTGGGTTGGATTAATAATGATGCTGATAGAAATGTGGATTAGGACGGGAAAGATGTTTACTAAACGCCTTGAAAAGTTATTTATGCTTTACCTGTTACTACTGCTTTCGAATCTACTTATGATACTTGTTAAATGCTCTTACTGCAAATATACCTTGAGCCAGTCCTTTGTATTAAGCCATGCATGTAGTATATTAGGTGCATTCTGTGCATGACTTGTTGAGTACCAAGTACTCACCCTTGCCACAATACAACAGCAGTTGAAGAGGAGACTACACCAGCTTTGGAGGAGGAGCTCCAAGAGGAACCATCTACTTAGGGAGCGAGCCCAGTCAGTTGCCTGTGGTATGCTGGATGGCACCACGAAGTTATCGTATTTTCCGCTGCTATTATTTCTCTCTTAATAAGTTTCGCCCTGCGTGGCGTATATTTGTAACTTAACCATAAGGTCGAGCAACCAGTTTGACTATTTAATTAAAGTACTTTATTAGTATCGAGTGGTATGATTGTGATATTTACCGATGTTAAGACTGTGTGCACTAGCGCGTTCCTGGACTAGTGCTGAATACACAGAGGGTCCGGATTTGCAAATTATCTGCATAACTCTTCTGCCTTGATTGAGCTATCTTCAATCTTTCCGTGATCATGGCGATCTACCCTTTGGCTTCTTGAAGAATATCTGGTTCGAAAATATGGCGCTCACTTGTCCCATGAGGTAGCATAGGTTAGAGAACAGGCTCTTAAAATGTCTTCCAAAATCTAATTGACTATCTCTATCTGACCATCAGTCTGCGGATGATAAGCCGTGCTGAAATTCAGACGGGTTCCCATAGCTTCATGCAACTTATTCCAGAACCTTGAGGTAAATTAGATACCTTTGTCTGACACTATCTTTTTCGGCACCCCGTGCAAACAGACAAACCTTGACATATATAATTCTGGTCTCCTGAATAAGTGGTCTTCACTAGTATAAAATGCGCAACCTTGGTCAAGCGATCCACTATGACCCATATGGAATCGTATCCACTCTGAGTCCTCGGCAAACTGGTAATGAAGTCCATACCGATTTCCTTCCACTTCCATTCAGGTATCTTTAGTGGCTGTAGCAATCCAACCGGCCTCTGGTGCATTGCCTTTACTCTTTGACATATGTCACACAGTGCAACATTCTCGGCAATCTCACGCTTCATACTCGGCCACCAAAATCTCTCTCTCAGGTCTTGATACATCTTGGCGCCTCCCGGATGAATTGAGTACTTGGAATCATGAGCTTCTTCCAGAATCAACTGCTTCAGCTCCTTGTTCAGCACGCAGATTCAGTCTTTAATCCACAAAGTACCGTGCTCATCCAGCTTGAAGTCCTTAGCCTTGCCTTCATCCATCTTGGACTTAATCCTCTTTATCTTGTCATCATCCTTCTGGCCTTCTCTGATCTGGTTTTCTAAGGTAGGTTTTACTTCCAAGGCTGCCAAAATCCCTTTAGGTACCATTTCAAGCTTCATCTTCTGAAAATCCTTACATAATTCGGCTTGACTTTCCTCTATTAGCATGTTCACAGTGTGGCTCTTCCGACTCAAAGCATCGGCTACTACATTAGCCTTGCCGGGATGATAGTGGATTCCGACATTTTAATCCTTGATTAATTCCAACCATCTCCTTTGCCTCATGTTCATATCTGGTTGTGTGAAGATATATTTAAAACTCTTATGGTCCGTATATACTTCGCATCTATTCCCAATAAGGTAATGATGCCACAACTTCAAAGCATGCACTACGACAGCTAACTCCAAGCCATATGTCAGGTAATTCTCTTCATGCGGTCTTAATTGCCTTAATGCATAAGCAACTACCTTTCTATTCTACATCAACACACATCCAAGTCCTACTTGTTCTTTATTGTCACATCATTGAGTGCACGGTTTTCTATGCACATCCTGAAACTCCCATCTTTCTTCCTGACGAACAGAACTGGCGCTCCCCATGGTGATGAACTGGGTCTGATGAATCCTTTTTCCATCAACTCCTCAATTTGTTTCTTCATTTCCACCAACTCATCGGTTGAGATCCGATAAGGTCTCTTGGCTATTGGGGCTGTACCAGGTACCAACTCAATCACAAACTCTATATCTCGATCTCGCGGTATACCAGGTAAATCTTCAGGAAAAACATCCGGGTACTCATTCACTACTGTTACATCTTCAATGCTGACTGCCTCCACACTATTGACCATCAATTGTCCATCTCGTACGGCAGTTGCCTGAAACTCAACTCTTCTAAAGCAAGGGTCTTGTTAACCAATTCCTCTTGCTTCAACTAACTCCTTAAGCAAGTTGCTTCCTTACTCTTACCACTCACTTTCGGTGTTATAATCTTTACTGAAGTAATTTCGGGAATGATCACGGCTTCAAGAATTGCTTGTTTTTTCTGTGGGCATTTTTTTAGCAAAATGACCTAACTTACCACAGTTGTGGCAGGAATGTTTGGGTCGTCGGGCTGGATTGATGGGGCATTCTCTAGCCCAGTGTCCTGGTTTATTACACAAGAAACAGTTCCATGGTGACCAAGTGTCACTGATTTCCTAAGGTGGATGAATAGGGTTGACAGGGTTCTTCTTCATTTCTCCACGTGGCACAACAAGTGCGGATGATGGTTCTTCTCTTTGCGCTAACTTTTGAGCAATGACGGCTCGAAAATCCTTTCGCTGACGCCAAGTCATAGCGGTCACTATTGGATCAAGGGGGCAATGAGCTGGACAATGATCTTGGCCTTCACAAAGATAGCATGTGATGTTGTTCATGGAACATTCTCCAGGTAAGTGGCTTCCTTCATAGCTAGAACAATTGATTACATGTTCATCAGCAGTATGTCCTTGTCCTCCACATCAGATGCATGTATGGTCTTCTGATTTGCTTGGTTGACAAGACTTCAAAGAGCAACGTCCTTGTATGGTATTGAGTGCAGGGGTTGTACACATCTCTGAACTTGCGGTAGTCACACTATCATGTGACGACGCAACAAACTGACGAAGGGCGGTGGCAAATTCCAACCAAGTGATAGTATGCTCATCCTTAGAGGTGGCGTAGAAACACTTCCACCAGGCTAATGCATCTTCTTCTAACTGGCAAGTAGCGTAGGGATCCTTCTCTTCATCTTCACATTGCACCAAAGCTAGTTTCTCTTCCATGACACGAAGCCAGATTTCTACATCTTTGAGAGTGGCTGATCCATCAAACGTGGGTGGTTTGGTCTTCATGAACAAGGCAAACTTTGACTGTGCATAGGGAGTTGCGACTTTAGTGATGGAGGGATTGATTTTGGCACTAACAACATTCATCTGTTGCATCATTGTCTGGATAAGCTGAGTCTGGACAGTGAACAACTGACCCAAGTTTTGAACTATCACGGCTGGTATAGTGGACGACTGCTGGTCACTATCTGCTTTATCACTGACACCACGGGTAGCTACTGAACTGACATGAACTACCTCGAAGTCACTGCTGCAAACAGTCCTTTCCATCTGTTGACCACTCCAGGGTTTAAGTAAGAGGGAAAAGCAAAGATAAGGTTCAAGAATCCTAGTGCAGGGGAACAGGTTTAACCCAAAAACTTATACATACATTATTAATAACTTGGTATGGTTGCTTATCCAAGCCTAAAAGCTATGCAATGCATACTGCACACTCAGCAATTAAGGAAGAACCAAATTTCCTCAGCACACAATAATCTAGCGTCTAAAAGGGGTAACACTCTTATCTTAAGAGACACGACTCTCACATATGATTCTCAAATGACACACCTATCTTAGACTAACGCGACTCTCACACAACTTTAGTAGCCAGTTGAGACTAAAGCACTGGTTCTCCAACTTCTAGAGCACTTCATCGATCCACTTCTCTTCGAGCTCGATGATTCCTTGCTTCATGATCTTCAGGGTCGGCAGTGACATCCAGTACTTTATCCTTAAGTGTGAAATATCGTTAAATATTTGGAACGATTCAGGTAAGATTTCCATTTAAATCGAAGGGAATGATAGAAGTTTCAGCAAAGAGGAAAGAATAGAAGAATAAGATAAGTCAAGAACGTATTATTCTTTCAAGTTAAATATTATCTTTAGAAAATAATTTTGAAGCTCCTAAACACGGCCAATCTATCTAGGGTTAAGACCTACAGTCACTATGGCTTTGATACCACCTCTGTCGGGACCCGAATATGCAAATCCGAACCCTTTGTGTATTTAGCACTAGTCCAGAATCACGCTAGTGCACACAGTCTCAACATTGGTAAATATCACAATCATATTCAGCGAAATAATAAAGTACTTTATTTAATTAACCAAACTGGTTGCTTGACCTTATGGTCAAGTTACAAAAGTACGCCTCGCAGGGCGAAAACTTATTAAGAGAAATAACTTGCGGCGAAAAACTAAAGAAACGCGTGGCGCCAACCAATATGCCACAGGCAACTGACTGGGCTCACAACCTAGGTAGACGGCTCCTCCTGAAGTTCTTCCTCCAAAGCTGGCGTCGCTTCTTCTTCAACTGGTGTTGTATTATTGCAAGGGGTGAGTACTTGGTACTCAGCAAGTCATGCACAGAATACAAAGCAAATATTCTACAGGCATGGCTTAGTACAAAGGACAAGCTCATGGTTCATTTGCAGTGAAACAGCATTCATAAATACAATAATAGATTGCAAAGCATTAAAAGAATAGTAAAAGTAATAACTTTCATAATCATTTCACAAGTAAAGCATTGCACAACCTAAGTCCAATTCTCAGTCGCAACGCAACCATTTACCAAAGCCAAGTTATTTTCATGAAAGTCTAACCCTTGACTGTAATCCTCGAGCAATGTCCAATGCCGCGGACTCGGCTATTCGAATAGATTTTACACTCTGCAGAGGTTATGCACTTTACCCACAAGATACAGTCAAACACCACAAAGGCGAGTGCCCGCATAAAAGTTATTTGGAAACCTCTAACTTTACAAGTGAACCTCTCTGGTTGCCATACACCATCCCTTCCCTCAACAGAGGCGAAGTATGGGACCGACATACCGTTAGATGGGTACCATGCCGCAGCACCTGGTACGCTCCCCCTACAACTACACAAAAGGTATAGTTGACACCCCGAGGTATCACATGCAAGTTATTAGCAACCGACTCCACTAGGTTCGTCCCATTCCAGACTTGTGGTTGCATGCTTGACTCAGTTCAATGGCTTGCAAGGTTAAGTCCTTAGGGCGACCAAGGCAAGACTACCCGAAGAACCAAAACATCTCTCCTCGTACCAATCATGGCCCACCAGATCAATCTTGCCACTTGCCCTAGTCTAAAGCATTGTACCACCCCAGTTCTTTACCATGCACCACGTGCCATCAACATCATTCATCAATAACACATGACACTTTCCAAAACATGTTCCAAATCTCATTAAGTCAGCAATAATAGTTGATTGTCCAAAATCATGTCATTATCACGTGGCAGGGCAAAGCATACTACGACGATCTAGTTAACCCCTGTTTGCAATTATTAATGTCCAACTAATTATTTACAACTAGGGTGACAAAGGGGTTCATGGCATACAATTATATATGTCAAGGTGGCATACAACAAGATTGGCATTTAACTAATTCCCAGAAATAATTAAAGCCTTTTATAATTAAATTAGCATGCAATACATTGAATCAAAATAAATTAACATGTTCAAAGCATAACTTGCCTTCAAAGAGTACTGGTTCATGGTCTTGAGCTGGCTCCTGGGTCCAAACTTCACCTTCGAAGCCTTCTGGTACTTCAATGTCTACTCGTAACGGATAAAAATAGCAATAAAGAAATAAAACAGAGAGCAACTCTAGTCCAAAAATCAAATACAATTCATAATCAAATAGATCTTAATTTTACAAAATTTTAGAAATTAGAATCACTCAAATTGGAGTTAAAACGCAAAAGTTATAGCGATTTGAAGTTTGAAAATCAATTAAAAAGAATAAACCGAATTAACTCATTTATTTTTGAATTAATAATTTGGAAATAAGACGTCATGCTTGTGCCAGCATGAAATTGAATTTCGGTCGAATTATCTTTCTAAAGGAAAATCCGTATTATGAACTCAGCATGACGTCAGCAACAAAACGATAAAAATAAAAAAAAATATATTTTTCGGAAAATAATGTGTCGCTGACAAGTGTTCCTACCGATGACGTCATCATGACGTCTTCTCTGACGTCACGCACGCACGGGCGTGCTATTCCATCTAAACTATTGATTCAAAATCCAACGGTCCAGATCCAATCGAGATCGGACCGGTTCGAACTGAACGCTAGATCGGAGCGGTCCGAACTGAACGCTAAATCGTTGCCGTTCGATCTAAATCCAATGGCCCAACGACAACGTGCTAAGGTGTTGGGACCCGAATCTGCAAATCCGGACCCTATGTGTATTCTGTACTAGTCCAGGATCACGCTAGTACACACAGTTAAACAGGGATGAAGTACCACAATCATACACAGCGGAATTAATAATAAAGTATTTCAAACATTAAATAAACTGGTTACAAGACCTTAAGGTCAACTTACAAATAGTCTGCCACGCAGGGCTTACAATAACAAAAGTAAATAATCAGCAGTGGAACAAAGAACGTCGGTGACACCCATCAGTATGCCACAGGCAACTAACAAGGTTCCACTCCTAGATAACTGCCTCCTCGCGGAAGTTCTCCTCCTTTGAAGTTGTAGTCTTCTCCTCAACTGATGATTTTGTTGGAAGCAAGGGTGAGTATACAACATACTCAACAAGTCATGCACAGAGGTGCAGTTTTATTACTATATGCATGGCTTCTTCCAAAGGAATGGCTTAAGTGGTTATTTTGCATCAAGCAGCATTTTGCTTTTACCAAATAATCTTAATAGATTCAAAAGCTATGAAATCATATTGTATAATAAGTTATCAATCTCTTCTCAAACAGTTTGGCACAAAGCCCTATGTCACCTTGGCAATTATCTCTGGCCTACAGCCACCCATTCCACATTTTATTTTAAAAGATCTAACCCTTGACTGTAATCCCCGAGCTTTGTCCAGTACCATGGACTCGGCTATTCGAATAGTTTTGACACACTCTACAGAGGTTGTACACTTTTCCCACAAGATATAATCAACTCACCACGTCAGCCGTGAATCGCCATACAAGAGTATGCGAATGAGTGATCATAACAAAGCTTTTCGGAAACCTCGATCTCCACCTATGACCCTCTCCGGTTGCAATACACTATCCCTTCTCTTAGCAGAGAGAAGGGATAGTGTATGGCAACTATCCCTTCTCTCAGCAGAGAGTTTTGACACACTCTGCAGAGGTTGTACACTTTTCCCACAAGATATAATCAACTCACCACGTCAGCCGTGAATCGCCATACAAGATTATGCGAATGAGTGATCATAGCAAAGCTTTTCGAAAACCTCGATCTCCACCTATGACCCTCTCCGGTTGCCATACACTATCCCTTCTCTCAGCAGAGACGAAGTATAGGACGACAGACCGTTGGATAGGGTACCAAGCCGTAGCTCCGGTACGCTCCCCCACACAATTACCCCGACGTAACTGTCACCCTGAGGTATCAAAGGTAAGATTTCAGAATCCTACTAAACTAGGATCGTCCCACTCCAGTCATGTGGTTGTACGTAAGGCCCAGTTCAAAGGCTTGCAAGGTGAAGTCCTTAACTGTCCAGGGCAAGACATCCTTCTCACAGTCCCTGACCCAGATCTTCTCACATCACTCATTCCATTGCCGCAAATGCTGTTATTTCAAAATCTGTGCCATAAAGGCCCACCTGGCGTAAAGCCTCATACCACTTGCCCCAGACTAAATCTTTTCCCACCCCTTTTCCATTATTGTGCAACACATGCCAACAACAATATCAGTTACCATGTAGAACCACAAAGGTACCTACACTTCACCTCATCACGTGGCAAGATTACACTGATTCCAAAATTCATTCCGTATATCATTAGTCAATATTATTTTGCCATTTGAAACACATTTCACGTAAGCATGGCTAAGCAACTATTCACGGTCTAGCCTCCCGTGTTGGCACAATCATATCATCCAACTATTTTAACCCAGCTTAAGGTGACAATGGAATACATGGTATACAAATATTAACTCCAAGGGTGGAATTAACAATTAGGTTATCTAACTACTTAGCCCAAATTAAATTATTCTTTTTAATCAACATAGCATGCGTAATTTAAGTCAAAATACATTTCAAAAACTAGGAGCAATATGGTCAAAGCACAACTTGCCTTCATAAAGCAGCGAGTCTTGGTTTGGATCTTGATCTTGGTCCTGACCTTCGCTTCCGATAGCGTCACACAACTCGACGTCTACGCGTAGCAAATAAAGAACCAAATAAACACTCGGAACAACGTACAAACACACTTTCGAAAACAATGCTACAAATCAAACTAGCTTAAAATCCCCATGCAAATTTCTAGACAATTATTTTAGCATTTTCTAAGATTTATAAAATTTATTTTGTAATTTTTGGACGTATAGTTTAACAGCTACAAAATTCAGAAGTTTACACTTTCCGCGAATAATTTAATAGTATAAATTTGTTTATAAAATTTTAGAAAAATTACTGTAGGAAGGTATTAATTTGTACTAATTAAAAAAATTTGTTGCATGCAGTTTGGACTTATAACGAATTTGTAACGAAAAAGACAAATCTCATAATTTCTGGAAATGAACACATCTAACTCAATCTTTACTAGCCTTGCATGGTACTATTTGGCGTGGGCTAGGATTCACGCATGTACTGCTTGGGCTTAATACATATGAAGATATTTATACTCAAACATATATGCACGTATACTAATTTCTAGTTTCCTTCGCATGTCACTGTTCCTGCTGTGTACGCATAATCACTTGATCGGCTAGGCTCTGGAAAATTTGCTACGGCCGGCCGTGTTATACAAACAAGCAGGTGCATTATACAATCAACTTAAACATGTATATACAGGTTACGGCCACTTCAAACTCATGCATGCACCCAGTATAAACCTACACATACTAGCATATATATAAGCACACGCACCCACACAACCTAACATATACTCTTGTAAAATCAAGCATTTAGTAAATAAATATACATAGACGTTTATATACCTACGCGAATATACAAACGAGATAATAACAGAAACAGAGCGCGCACGCGCGAAAGAAAAGAAATACTACCGATCGGCAGTAGCAACAACGACGGCGACATAGGGGAAGGCGACGGCGATGGTGACCAACGTAGACGACGATGGCGACGTACACGACGATGACGGCGGCGACAACGACCAACGGCGACGGCAGCGATAACGTAGACGATGGCGGCATACACAACGGCAGTGACGACGATGGCGGCGACGAGATGGCAGCGGCGGCGATGACTCCAATGGCGACGACGACGACTCCAACGGCAACGATGATGTAGACGTTGGAGATGGCGGCGACGTAGACCAACGGTGATGGTGAGACGACAGCGGCGACGACGACGGCGACCAAGTCAGGCAAGATGGCAGGGAGGTAATGGAAATGGTGGCTAGAACTTCCAAAAATTTTCTTGTTTTGGTTCTGCACTATACTTGCAAGGCAAAGCTAAAACAGGATACTAGCCATTGAAGTCATGAGATAAAGAAAAACTAGTAACTGATGGAAGATGGAGGGCAAGCTCTTGCATCAGGAAAGAGGAGCAGCTGGAAAGGAATAGAAACAGCTTGGAAACGTATACAGGAATGAATGGAGTATACATACTGCGTTGCTTCCTATGCAGGCTGGAAAACAAACGAAATGGCTGGAAGGGAATTCTTGTGCGTGGACTCACGTTGCTTTAAGGAAAAGAATTTCCAATGCCTCACGCATGGTAGTGATGCATTCACTAGTAGTGGGCACGTTACTAGTTTTAGTGTGGTATTCACTAAGACTAAATGCATGGTGGCCGGTTCTCTCCCTCACGTCACAAAGCAAAGCATGTGGAAATGAAAGATACGTTACTAGTAGATGGGTTGCTAGCAAATCAAGACATTCCTTAATTGACATGTGTCGGTGTATGAGCCAACAGACCCCTTCCGGCGAGGGGTGTACTAAGTTCTAACCGGGGCTTTCGTTGAGATTGCTTGGGAAAGGGAGAATTTGGGGCAAAGCATGCAAGGAGATTCTGGCGTTTCGTTAGGTTCGGGCCCTCCTGAGAGTAATAGCCCTACTCCTGTCTTCTGGTATTATCAATGCCTTCGGGGAGAACTGGGAGATGAACAGCGACCCAAAGGAGCTCAAATCTACCCCCCGGAGCGGAAAGTCTGATCTGAGCTAAAATGATCGAACCCCTCCCCCCATGCACCCCAACTCCCTTTTATACTCGGGCTGGCGGGGGCGCATGGGAGGCTTACACAGCAAGCTATCTCATTACCCTACTCTCTAGCATTAAATGCCCCTGCAACACATTTAATGCCCTGGTGCAGACATCCTCTCCCCCCGCCCTTGAGCGTCGCGCCTGCCGGCTTCGCACGCTCCATTGGGGTGGGGAAATGCACCCTGACGTCGCTCGTCATTATAGCGTACGTTGGTAACACGCGCCACCATGCTGTAGCCTTCATTACCCCCATTTAATGCGCACGACATGCATTAAATGTCTTTGACCTCTCGAATGGCCGCGCAGACCATTAAATGTCCTCGAGAAATGATCGCCAACGGCATGGCCTGGTCGCCATCCTCCCGTTGGCAATCACTCAGCTGACCGCCAGAGGCGTGGCCTGGTCGCCACCCTCCCGCTGGCGATCACTCAGCTGACCCCCAGGGGCGTGGCCTGGTCGCCACCCTCCCGCTTGCGATCACTCAGCTGACCGCCGGGGGCGTGGCCTGGTCGCCACCTTCCTGCCGGCAATCACTCGGCCAACCGCCGAAAACGTGGCCTGGATGCCACGTGTCCGGCGGCGGCTGCTTTTACTAAAGTGCAGTGGGCACCCTGGTGTGGAATACACCGACAACATGCATTTCAACCATTGGAAACCGGCTGGAAGCGCAAAAGCCACGAACGGCAGGAATACAAAGGTCCCTGTAGACACGTATACGCATATACGTTTTCGAACATGCTGCGAAAAAGAAAAAAAGGAGAGGTTCTAAAAATCTGAAAAATTCCTCTAAAATACTAGGAACTATTTGGAACATAACGAAGTTGGTTTCGTGATTTTTCGACGTACAGATTTCTCGCAAAAATTCTTTTCGTGAATCAGACAAATGTACAGATTTTTGTAAAATCAACGATTTACGTTATATAACATGTTTTTCGAAAATATTTGAAGAAACACTCTCGCCTTCCAATTATCTTAATTATCAATAAAATTTTAGATTTTATGCTTATGCAAAAATGCGTGATATTTATTTAATGTGATTAGTTCAATAAACTTGAATTCAAATAAATTCCCGAAAATTCTAAATAATCTCATAAACACACTAAATATATTAAAAGCAAATTTTGGGATGTTACATAAGGCTTGCTATTCACGTGCTATTAGCGTGCTATATCAACGTGGCCTAATCTATGCCATCCATTCTAGATCCGACAGTTGGAAATAGATCTAATCTCGTGAAATAAAAAAACTACACGATTCAATCTAACCGTACGATATTCATCCGACGGTCAAAACAAACGTCTTACGACGTGCTATTTATGAACTATCGACGTGCTATTCTATCCACACCGTTCAATCTAGATCTCACGGTCACGATCAAACTAGGATCAGACCGATCTGAACTTATTGAGCCTACGTGGCCTAATATGATGTGTTGGATCTGGATCCAACGGTCCAGATTGCATCTAATCTCTACAGGGATTGGGGCGACGTGGAATCACCTTGGCCGTAGGATGGAGATCGGACGGTAGAGAAGCTTTGCGGGTGATGATGGTGGCGTGGCGGACCTAGGTCACCGGAGTTGGGGAGGATGGCCACTGGGACGCCGTTTGGGCGTGGTTTCGGCGAAGTGGATGATACCCCCAGATGCATCTCGTCGCGACGGTCTCAGATCTGGGCACTAACTCGGTGGAGGATGGCAGCAACGGCGGGAAACGGCAGAAAACTGTGGCGTAACCCTATCGCAACTTCGGCTAGCGATTGCGGCGAGGCTACGACGGCTGGAGCTCGATGACCTAGGGCAACGGGTGCGCACGGAAACAGGGGTCAAGACACGGGTGGCAACGCATTAAATAGCCCCCTTGACGTCCATGAAATTCGTGGAAAACGAGGGCCACCCGCACGTGGCAGTGGAATCCGACGGCGACATGGAAAGGTGACGTGGCTCAATCCTGGCCGTTGGATCAAGATCCAACGGTCAAGAGGTTAGGGTTTGGGTCCGTTTCGATCGGGCTTGAGTCGGACTTGGTCGGTTGAGCTGTACTAACCCGCTAGGGTTTCCAGCATTTTAATATTTAAAAATAATTTTAGAAATTCATTTAATTTGGGAAAAATAATAAAATACTCAGAAACATTCAAAAAAAAATTCTGGAAAATACTTTGAGACATTTTCCACTTGAATAAAATATTCCCAACAAAATTTCTCTAAAGAGAATAAATTCAAATTAAATCCAAATAAATCCAAATAAATCCCAAAAATTCTCAAAAGTGCAAAGTACCATTTAAATACATGAAAATAAAAAATTGGGGTGTTAGAGCGTCTCCAGTAGAGCCCCTAAACCAGCCCCTAAACCTTAAAATAGGGAGTGTAGTAAAAAAAAAGATCCAGCAAGGGCCAAACTCAAGCCCCTAAAATTAGGAGGCCCCTAAATTTGCCTCCTCAACCCCAATTCCCAGGGAGCCCCAACTCAAGCCATTAAAATTAGGAGGCCCCAAAATTTGCCTCCTTAGCCCCAATTCTCAGGAACACGAGTACATCCCCTATTATTAAAGACAGAGAAATACATGAGAGGCTTCGAGATGATCTTATTGAGCATTTGTGGGCAATTCACAGCGCTTCGTAGTTTGATTCATTGTTCAGAGTTTCTATTTATCTATTTATCATGTTTTAAAAAATTTAAATTTAAATTTGAAATATCATGATTTTAAATTGTAAATGTGAATATGCTTATGTTTTATGTATTACAAATATTTTTGATTGAATTTTAGTGGTGTCAAATGAAGATTATACATAGCGGATATGTCCAAATAGGAGAAAATGTAAAATAGGGGATGTTGATGAACTTATGTTGGCGTATTCTACAGCGGGGTACTCTCTCCGCCCTTAAAAAAGGGTGTGCAGGGCCCCATCTGGCGGGTGGCTCTTCGCCAAAAGCCCTCCTTGCGGGGCGAGGAGGCCCGCGTGGCTACGTGGCGACCAGCGCTCCCAAGCCCTCCTCGCGGGGCGAGGAGGCCCACGTGGCATCACGGGACGTAAAGCTGAAGAAGGCTTCGCCCAGAAGCCTCCCATGGGGTTTGGTATCAGGGCATTTAATGTGGGGCATGGCGACCGACCCTCTCCATGATGTACCACGTCTAACCCGTCATGGGAAGCACACAGCCCCAACGGCTCGTGCTGTAGCGGCACAAAGAAGGAGGCACCAAGATGGGATGGCATTAATGAGCCGCATAGCGGCATAGTTTTGCCCCCCCCCCCACTTGCCCAAACCGGTCGGGGGTATGTAAGGGCGGTTTGGTGCGTGGGGAAGGGGGTCGGGTGGTGAAAGAACGCAAGGCGAGATCGTAGGAAGAGAGGAAACCCTCAACCAGAGTCTGGTTGAGGGAGACAGAGGTTCTGAGAGGGAAACTCATTTTTTCAAGGGTAATAAAGACATAAGGTAGGACGTAGGGCTATTACCCACCTTAGGGCCCAAACCTGGGTAAATCAAGTGTGTCTACTTTTTATCTTCTCCGGGACGGCACGGAGAGAGCGATCGGGTTAAGTCTCCACTAAGCACACCCCCAAACCAAACTAAAACCTCCCTCGCGGGAGGATCCTGTTGTGAAAAACGCACACAGGGGCGCGCCAGGCAGGGCTTCGCGACTGGCTTACCCCGGTCTGACTCCAGCCATTCCCAGCGAATTTTGTTGAAGGTCCGTTCGTCAGGAGGATGGAGGGTTCGCATACGACACTACCACCGGTGGCCGGAGCTGCTAATGCTCCGGTAGCATCCCCTCGCTCTCCGCGGGCGAAGGGCAATTCTACGCCACTTCTTGCCGGCGGTGCCGAGGCCTCTCGAGGGGCTTTCGAGCCCCTGGTTCGTCGTCGACTGGTGTGGGAAGAGGCCCCCCCGGCCCAGAACTTGCGCGCGGCGCGTCTCCAGCTGAGTCATCCACCTGTGGAGCTCACTGGAGACAACCCCGCTGCACCCTGGCTTTGGGATGTGGTCCACCTTGTGGAGGCGGCCCAGCTTTGAGTGGGGGCTTCCGATCGGTCTCCGACCAACGGGACTTCCCCCTCGAAGGGGCACGGTCACTCTTCCCACACCTCAAGCCGCTCGGGCGAGAGACGTGTTAGCCAGGAGGGCCCAAGTAGGCACCTCGACCCCGTTCGGGGCCACGGGGTTTCGGGGGAACATCCCAGGGGGCTCCGGCGATGACGCAGCGGCGATTCTCATTGCCGCTCGCGTGGTCATCGTTTCCAAGATTCTGAACGCACTCTGCGTACAATCTCCGGGAGCCAGACTTCCTCCCGGGATCCCCCCGCTCGGAGCTCGGAGGAAGTTCATTCCTCCCGCTCCCTGGGGACCCGTCTTCAGCAAACCACCACGCATTCTACGCGTAGGGGCACTCAGCGCCGGCAGGGTCGGCGCTGTCTCCGGGGCAGTGGTCATCGGCGCTCCGGAGGAAAAACCTGCTCCCCCAGCGTCACGGGAGGAGTAGCATGCATGGCACTGCTGGAAGCGTCACCCTGGGTGTGGGGCCTCTTCGATTCCGTGGCCGGGGTATCATCGGCGACTGGACGTTTCTCGGCGGCGTGATCGGCGGGGGATGCGGAACCCTCGATCACCAAAGGGCCCCTGGGTGGCACCACCGCAAGACCGGTGGGGTCCATTGGTGGAAACATCCTGGTGATCCGGTTCTGCTCCACGGGATCCATATCGGCTAGAGGTCGAACCCCATCGGAGAATACCAGATCGCTAGCAGGGACTGCTAGCAACTCCCTCACCCATTTCATGAGGAGGGAGCTGGTCAAATTCCCAGTGCCTGACAAAAAAATGTCAGAAGACGAAGGTTGCGAAAGAAACCGTGCATGCAAAAGAGGTCAAAGACTTACTGCCCGGATACGTCCTGGTCAGGTCGTTGTCGCCCGTGTACTGCCACGACAGGCGAACGTGGAGGTGCAGGGGGCTGATTCTTTGGGACACATAATCCCGAACCACCAGCACCCCAGTCAGGCCGGCGTCCCGCAGATGTTGAATGCGGTCCGCCGTGGCCCGGAGCTCGACTGTCTCCTTGACAGTCACATTCCAGTCCTCGTTCCCCTCCGCCGCGGCGGTAGGAACGGCGAGGACATCCGCGCCACTGTTGTCTGCGATGTACAGCTAGTCCTCCCTCCGTACCTTCCAGTTCGATTTCTGCTGGAAGGCAATGTAGTGGGGCACCATCGCATCGCGAAGTCGGAAGTGGCAACTCCCGGTATCCTCCCCGTCGCCGGCAGTGCGGAGGGAGTAGAAATGCCGGAAGAGGGGGAGGTTGGGCTTCACCCCCACGAACATCTCGCACAGGTGTGCGAAGACGGCGATGATGACGATGGAGTTGGGGGAGAGATGAAGATGGTGTACTACATAGAAATGGAGGACCATGAGGAAGAACTCGGAGAACGGCGGGACAAGGCCCGCCATGAGCGCCCACCCGAAAAGCATGATCTCACATGGCTCGGGCTTGGGAGATCGCGTCCCACAGCGCCACCGGAGGGTCCCCTCCAGTGCCATCTGCGATAGGGCCCTTGCCCTATCATCGTTAGCCTGGGATTGAGGAAGAATCGCCATTGCAAGAAAGAAAGAGGGGAAGTCTCGAGCAAGAAGATCAAGACTCAAGAGGAAGCGTGGGCGACCAATGCTCCCAAGCCCTACTCGCGGGGCGAGGAGGCCCTCGTGGTGTCACGGGATGTAAAGATGAAGAAGGCTTCACCCAGAAGCCTCCCATGGGGCATGGTGTCAGGGCATTTAATGCGGGGCATGGCGACAGACCCTTTCCCTGACGTACCACGCCTAACCCGTCATGGGAAGCGCACAGTCCCGACGGCTCGTGCTTAGCGGCACAAAGAAGGAGGCCCCAAGATGGGATGGCATTAATGAAATGTAATTAATGAGTCGCGCAGCGGCATAGTTTTGCCCCCCACCCACTTGCCCAAACCAGCCGGGGGTATGTAAGGGCAGTTTTGTGCATGGGGAAGGGGATCGGGTGGTGAAAGAACGCAAGGTGAGATCGTAGGAAGAGAGGAAACCCTCAACCAGAGTCCGGTAGGACGTAGGGCTATTACCCACCTTGGGGGCCCAAACCTGGGTAAATCAAGTGTGTCTACTATTTATCTTCTCCGGGACGGTAGGGAGAGAGCGATCGGGTTAAGTCTCTGCTAAGCACACCCCCAAACCGAACTAAAACATCCCTCGCGGTAGGATCCTATCGTGAAAAACGCAGACAACTTATGCTCTGAAAATAGGGCCCTAAAAAATTGGGGGAGTCCCTAAATCCAAAATAGGGGCCCTATTTTAGGGGCCCTTACTGGAGATGCTCTAACCTTTGAGCTCCTAGGTGCCTTATGAGCGATCTAGAGTGGCAATGGCACAGAGTTCAAGAACTCCTACTTTAGTAGCTTCTATGAGGAGTTAGGCATAGAGCATCAGTTCTCATCTCCATACGTCCCTCAGCAAAATGGTGTAGTGGAGAGGAAGAACAGGACCGTGGTTGAGATGGCCAGGACGATGCTAGATGAGTACAATACTCATAGGAAGTTTTGGGCTGAGGCTGTAGCTACGGCTTGCCATGTTGCCAAGAGAGTCTTTCTTAGGGCACACTTGCACTTCACATCTTATGAGTTGAGATATGGGCGAAAGCCTAGTGTATCTCATTTTCGTGTTTTTGGTTGCAAGTGTTTCTTCTTGAAGTATGGGAACCTAGATAAGTTCGAGTCACGCTCTGCTGATGGGATCTTTCTGGGTTACTCGACTTCTGCTCGTAGCTACAGGATTTGGGCTATAGATTTGGGTAGGATCTTAGAGACCTGTGAGGTGACCTTTGATGAGGCTAGCCCTGGTGCTAGACAAGACATTTCAGGCTCTTCTCCTCTTTTGCAGTATATTTTCTCTGAGGAAGTTGATGACGGAGATGAATGTGCCATGGCTGATCTAGTCACCATTCATACTCCCGAGGTGCCTCCCATTTCCTTTTCTGCACCTCAGGGAGATCAACTCTTACCCTCAGACTCTTTAGCAGCTAGTGACTATGTTCATACTTCTGTCACGAGAGGAGTTGAGGTCACTTCTGCTTCTGGACCTCCTCGCGACATTCAGTAGGCTCATCCACCTGACCAGATCATTGGAGATCTATTTGAGCGAGTCACTCGCTCTAAGACAGGTCTGTCCACTTTCTGCCTTCACTCTGCCTTTGTTGCCTCTTTTGAGCCGAAGGATGTTTCTCATGCATTATCTGATGAATCTTGGATTAATGCCATGCATGAGGAACTTGAAAACTTCGAGAGGAACAAAGTTTGGAAGCTTGTCGTGCCCCCTACTGGTCACAACATCATTGGGACCAAATGGGTGTTCAAAAACAAGTAGAGTGAGCATGGGGTTGTAGTTCGAAACAAGGCTAGGCTAGTCGCTCAGGGTTTTACTCAGGTCGAGGGCGTCGACTTCGAGGAGAATTTTTCCCCTATAGCCAGACTAGAGGCCATCAAGATCCTGCTCGCATTCGCGGTGTCCAAGGGCTTCAAGCTTTATCAAATGGATGTCAAGAGTGCATTACTTAATGGCTTCATTGAGGAAGAGGTGTATGTCAGACAGCCTCCAGGATTTGAGAACCCCAAGTACCCAAACCATGTCTTCAAGCTTTCCAAAGCTTTGTATGGACTTAAGCAAGCCCCACGAGCTTGGTATGAGAGGCTTAAGTCCTACCTCTTGAGTCATGGTTTTCATATGGGTCAAGTGGACAAAACTCTTTTCGTCAGACATTCAAATTCGAACTTTCTCCTAGTCCAAATCTATGTCGACGACATTATTTTCGGTGGTTCCTCGCATTCGCTCATTACTCAGTTCTCAAATGTGATGAGTACTGAGTTCGAGATGAGCATGATGGGCGAGTTCGGCTACTTCCTTGGCTTCCAGATTAAGCAGACTTGGGAGGGTACATTCTTGCATCAAGGCAAGTACACTCGTTACCTCCTGAAGCGCTTTGATATGTCTGATGGGAAGCCAGTCATTACTCCTATGGCCACCAGTGCTGTCCTCGAGCCTGATGAGGATGGTGAGCTAGTTGATCAAAAGGAGTTCCAGAGCATGATCGGCTCTCTCTTGTATCTCACTACCTCGAGACTTGACATACACTTTTTGTGTGTCTTTGTGCTCGATTTCAGGCTTCTCCTCGTACGTCTCACCGTCAGGCGGTGAAGCACATTTTCAAGTACCTTCGAGCTACCATTGATTATGGTATCTGGTACTCTTCCTCCTCTTGTCTATCCCTTTGAGCCTTTTCCGATGTAGACTTTGCTGGCTGTAGGATAGATAGGAAGAGCACTTCTAGCACTTGCCAATTTATTGTCACTTCTCTTGTTTCTTGGTCCTCTAGGAAGCAGTCCGGAGTTGCTCAGTCCACTTCAGAGGCCGAGTATATCGCTGCAGCCAGTTGTTGTAGCCAGGTGCTCTGGATGAAATCGACCTTGTGGGACTATGGGTTATCAGCAGAGTGCGCTCCACTCTTGTGGTGCCCTACGATAAAGACTAGTGAACTAAGAGGCTCAACTTCGGCTACAAAAAGCGATGGACATAAAGAATGAACTCTTTTGTATTTTAATTGCAAACTTGAGTCCGCTCATGTGTACTTCATGAGAATATGTGCCTAATTATTTGATTTAAATATGTAATGCTTTGAATTAATTAATTGTGTTGTTAATGAATTAGTTATTTGATTGTGGAATTCTGGCAAGCATTTCTGTGATTGAAATCTATATTGCAAATAGGATTTGGAGATTAAATTAGCCCTGTTGTTGGACGGGCAAGAGTGGATTTACTACCGGTTTGTAATACAATCCGGTAGTAAAGCCAAGAGATTTACTACCGGTTTGTAATAAAACCGGTAATGTAGATTAGAGATATACTACCAGTTGTTATTACAAATCGGTAGTACAGCTCACCAACACTACAGGTTAGATCAACAAGTAGTGATACCACTAGGCATCAATCCCAGATGCTTACAGCCGGTTCCAAAACTGGTTCTAAAGCCAGTTTGGAACCGGTAGTGTAGGACTGTTCAGTATTAGTAAATATCACTACTATAGAAATGGTCATCTAGGTTGATTTTTTTCGTCATCTAGGTTGGTTTTGGTGGCAATACAAAATCCTTAGATAGTGATGAAAAGCGGCTATTGTGGTCGGTTTTCACCTTATAGAGATGTAGAGTCATCTGGATCGGTTCTGAGCAAGGAACCGACCCGAAGACCTGAATTATCTCTATCGGTTCCATGCTTGGAACCGATAGAGATCACATGTCACTATCGGTTCTAAGCATGGAATCGATAGAAAAAATCCTCCCTGCATCACATTCACATATCACATTAACATATGCCATATCATATTCATAGTATATAATATTGTTTACACATATCACATATTGAATGCACAATCGACAAATTCACGAATTCACAGTTGACACATATGCCACTACAATTCATAGATTGCATCACAGCCCAAGTATCTTTACACATATGCCACTACAGCCCATGAAGTCAACCAAAGAAGCCCCCCGATGATTTTATAACAAGACACAGACAAGGAATGAAGGTAACTCTACTATGGCAGCATTAATTTATGAATACATACTTAATGCATAAATTAGTAGCACAATCCTCTAACGTAAGTCTCCTCAAGCAGTCTTGTACTGCAATAGCATCCTTTTCCTCGCAGAACTTCTTGGAACAAGAGCAATCATTCAGACATAGGGTAACTTTTTGGTCTTTCATATCATTTTTGTAGCCAAGTTTTGTTTGAAGTATTTCCTGTTAGGTTATAAGAATACAATAAACTAGTTAAAATTGAACTTTCATGATCACCTGAGCAATGAAATGCATAAACTAATTACAATGTTATTACCTTTATAAACTCCCATGAAGTATTGCTGCTTTGAGAAGCATCGAACACAGTCTTATATGCAGGGTCAGACCTAGGCCTTTTATTTACTCCTCTTGGACCATGCATCGATTTTTTTATCGTTGGCACATCAGATCCGTTCGGCGACGAAGAATGAGGGGGTGCCATCTTCTTTTTAACTTATGGCATTCTCAAACTGCCTTCTGTAGAGAACTCATTACCATTTTAGATGAACCTTTTCTAAAAGAAGTCTAATACTTATGGTAAAAATTTATTAAAACACAAGATTATAACTACATTGTGATTTAGATCAATTAAGGTTTGATGCCATGTCTAATTACTAATAACTTGGGATTTGAGTCTTAATTTGTTTACTGACTTAAACAGGTTTAAGGACCGAAAAGCGCAACTTCCAAGTTTTGATCAGAGACCCAAGTGCTCGCACAATTTTGGGCCTATAGTGCACTTTACCATAAAAAAATTGACTGAACATGTATTTTTTTTAAACAATATTTGACTGAATATCATGTAGGGATGAAAACTACATTCTGTGGTGACGTTGGATGCATGCTGCTGCTTGACAGATCGGACACTGGGGCCAAAGTAGAAAGGACATGGGAAAACCATTCCAATAGGAAAGGTTCCTGGGGCGGACCTCATATTCCATGCAGCATCACAAAAGATGTATAAACCCTAGAGCAAAACATTCTAACCATTTTTAATCTAAAGAACATGTCGGGACCCGAATCTGCAAATCCGGACTCTCTGTGTATTCAGCACTAGTCCAGGAACGCGCTAGTGCACACAGTCTTAACATCGGTAAATATCACAATCATACCACTTGATACTAATAAAGTACTTTAATTAAATAGTCAAACTGGTTGCTCGACCTTATGGTCAAGTTACAAATATATGCCACGCAGGGCGAAACTTATTAAGAGAGAAATAGTAGCAGCGGAAAAATAAGATAACTTCGTGGCGCCATCCAGTATACCATAGGCAACTGACTGGGCTCGCTCCGTAAGTAGACGGTTCCTCTTGGAGCTCCACCTCCAAAGCTGGTGTAGACTCCTCTTCAACTGGTGTTGTATTGCGGCAAGGGTGAGTACTTGGTACTCAGCAAGTCATGCACAGAATGCAGCTAATATACTACATGCATGGCTTAATACAAGGAGGGGCTCAAGGTATATTTGCAGTAAAGAGCATTTAAAAAGTATCATAAGTAGATTCGAAAGCAGTAGAAACAAGTATAAGATCAATAACTTTTCCAGGAGTTCAATAAACATCTTTCTCGATTCTAATCCACATTTCCATAAACATCATTATCAAACCAAACCCAACCTTTCCAAGACCAAGTTATTTTCAAGAAAGTCTAACCCTTGACTGTAATTCCCGAGCGATGTCCAATACCGCGGACACGGCTATTCGAATAGATTTTACACTCTGCAGAGGTTATGCACTTTACCCACAAGATACAGTCAAACACCACAAAGGCGAGTTCCCGTAACAAAGTCTTTTGGAAACTTTTAACAGCACAAGTGGTCCTCTCCGGTGTTGCACACTAACCCTTCCCTTAGCAAAGGCGAAGTTTAGGTCAATCCACCGTTAGATGGGTACCTGGCCGCAGCCCCGGTACGCTCCCCCGTACAACATACACAAAGGGTGTAGTTGACACCCAGAGGTCCCACAGGTACGTTATTAGCAACTTAGTCAACTAGGTCCGTCCCATTACAGACATGTGGTTGCACGTTTGACCCAGTTCAAAGGCTTGCAAGGTGAAGTCCTTAGGGTGACCAGGGCAAGACTACCCGATGAACCAAACCAACATTCCCGGTGCCACAACTGGCCCACCTGATCATTCTTGCCATATGCCCCGGTCGAAAACTATTTATCAAACCCCAGTTGATTACCATGCACCACGTGCCATCAACGTCACATGATACCTTTCCAAAACAGGTTCAATATATCATTAAGTCAATATTAACATTTGATTATCCAAAAATCATGTCATGAGCAAGTAGCAGGTCTAAGCAATATACTACAACGATCTACAAACCCATGTTGGCAATTTAGTAGTGTCCAACTAGTAATCCACAACTATGGTGACAAGGGGTCATGGCACATATTTTAATCAAGGTGTCATACAGCAAATTGGCATTTATCTACTTCCCCGGGATTAAATAAAGTATTTTCTAATTGAACTAGCATGCAATAAGTTAAATCAAAATAGGTTTCCAAAATAGGATCAATATGGTCAAAGGATAACTTGCCTTCAAAAAGTACTTGCTCTTGGTCTTGAGCTGGCTCCTGGGTCAACACTTCTCCTTCGAATCCTTCGGGCACTTCGACGTCTACTCGTAAAGCGTGCAAATAGAAGATAATAAATAAATAGTAGACAAAAAGTGTCCAAACATCTAAATAAAGTCCATAAATAGAGAGAGCATAATTTTACGAATTTTTAGAAACTGGAATCGTCAAATTCGGAGTTAAAATGCAAAAGTTACAAGCATTTAAAGTTTAAAATAATCAATTAAATAATATTACAGAGGAAAAATTTAGTCCAAAAATTAAATAAAATTCATAATTAGGTAGATCTCAATTTTATACAAATTTAGAAATTTGAATCACTCAAATCGGAGTTAAAATGCAAAAGTTATAAGCGTTTGAAGTTTGAATCAAAATTTGAAATCAATAATTCGAATTAATAAATCATTTTCTTTTTCGGAAATTCTTTTATTGCGTCAGCATGACACGTGGACCAATCCGGTGCCGCCACGTCGCCTCGGGTCCATGGACCCAGCGCACGGGCGCGGCTCGGTCTACCGTGGACCTGGTCCACGGCTCACGTGTCTCGCTGACAGGTGGGCCCCTCGGATGACGTCAGCGGTGACGTCATCACGCACGGCTGAGGACGGCTAACAGCTGGGCCCCACCGTGATGCCAACGGTGACGTCATGCTGCACTCGGCTGAGACGCTGACGCGTGGGCCCCACTGACATGCGGGCCCCGTGTGTCAGAGACACGCGCCCACGCGCGGGCGCTGACCGCGCTGACCGCGATAAGAAACTACTCCGCTGATCTGGACCGTTCGATCTTGATCGGACGGTCAAGATCCAATCTAACGAAAACAACGTGGGTTAACGCTAACCGTTCGATCTAGATCTAACGGCTGAGATCTATTCTAGCTTGGTGCAGTTTAGGCTACATGGCACGATCTAAACCGTTGGATCTAGATCCAACGGTTGGAAATAGATCTGGGATTTCAACGTGGAAAAATACCTCCGGTGACGTGGCGCAATCTCAGCCGTGCGATGGAGATCCGACGGCTGAGAAGCTTCGGGTCCACGGCGATGTCTACGGCGGGGCTTGCTGGCTGGAGACGGAGACGACGACGATGACAACGGCGTTGTGGGCATGCTCCGGTGAAGTGGAAGGTCCCCTCCGACGCGGCTGGCTCTTGCGGTTCCGGATCTGACCTCAACGGCGGCGGAGGATGGCAGATGGCGGCGGAAACAACGGGAAACCGCGGCGGAACACGCAATCAACTCCGACGAGTGATTGCGGTGCAACCACGGCGGCTCAGGCGACGTTATCTAGGGCTACGGGTGCGCACGGAAGTCGGCATCACGACACGGGTGGCGGCGCATTAAATACCCCCTCGACGTCCGTGAAACGCGCGGAAAACGAGGGCCCACGCACGGGCGGTGGCGGAGTCCGGCGGCGACACGGATAGGGCGACGTGGCTCAACGTGAGCCGTTGGATCAAGATCCAACGGTCACGGGAGTTGAACTTCGGTCCGCTCGGCGAGCGGGTGGCTCGGTCGGAGTTGGGCTCGGTGACGTGGCTCAATCGTGGCCGTTGGATCAAGATCCAACGGTCACGCGGTTAGGGTTCGGGGCGAACGGGTTCGGCTTGACCACGGGCGCGGTCGGGTTCGGGTCGGACTCGAACTCAAGTCTGACTCGGGCTCGGGCGGAGGAACAGTGAAACCAACTCGATTTAATTAATCCAATTAAATTATCAGAAATTCAATTAAATCATTAAAAATAGCAAAAGACTCAGAAAAATTCCAGAAAAATTCTGGAAAATATTTTGGAACATTTTGGACTCAAATAAAATATTTCCAACAAATTTTTATTTTGCAAAGTTTAATTCTTTAATTTTTTCAAAATGGAATAAATTCAAATAAATTCCAAATAAATCCAAATATATTCCAGAAAATTCCAAAAATTCACCAAAGTGCCAAATCCCACATGAATTTAAGAAAAGCAAGATTTTGGGGTGTTACAAACCTCCCCCCTTAACAGAATCTCGTCCCCGGGATTCAGGGCTTACTAAAGAATAGGTTCGGAAACTCTTTCTTCAAATCCTCTTCGCGCTCCCTAGTTGCTTCACTCTCCGCGTGGTTGCTCCATTGAACTCTGCAGAAACGGGTTGACTTGTTCCTCGTCTCTCGATCCATGGTGTCCAGAATCTTCACGGGGTGCTCCTTGTAAGTCAGATCTTCTTGTAGCTCAATTGACTCTAGCGGCGTCTGCTCCTCAGGTACTCTGAGACACTTCTTCAGCTGGGACACGTGGAACACGTCATGCACTCCTGCTAGTGATTGCAGTAACTCTAGCTGATAAGCAACTTCACCTCTGCGGCTGAGAACCTTGAATGGTCCGACATATCTCGGCGCGAGTTTTCCTTTTGCATGGAATCTCTTAACTCCTCCGAGCGGTGTGACTCTGAGATACACGAAATCTTCTGGTTCGAAACTCAGGTCTCGGCGACGGTTGTCAGCATAACTCTTCTGTCGTGATTAGGCTATCTTCAATCTCTCTCTGATCATGGCAATCTGTTCTTCAGCTTCTTGAAGAATATCTGGTCCAAAGACACGACGTTCACCCGTCTCGTTCCAATTCAACGATGTTCGACAAGGTCGACCGTATAGTGCTTCAAATGGCGACATTTGCAAACTGGCTTGGTAGCTGTTGTTGTAACTGAACTCCGCATACGGCAGACTCTTATCCCAAGAGGTAGCATAAACCAATGCACACGCTCTTAACATATCCTCCAGAATCTGATTGACTCTTTCAGTCTGACCATCTGTCTGTGGATGATAAGCTGTACTGAAGTTCAAACGGGTTCCCATGGCTTCATGTAGCTTATTCCAGAACCTCAAGGTAAACTGAGTACCTCTATCCGATACGATCTTTTTTGGCACTCCGTGCAAACAGATGATCCTGATCATGTACAACTCTGCTAATTTATCTCCCGAGTAGGTTGTCTTCACAGGAATAAAGTGGGCCACCTTATTCAAGCGGTCTATTATGACCCATATGGAGTCATATCCTCCTTGAGTTTTCGGCAAGCCGGTAATGAAATCCATTCCGATTTCTTCCCATTTCCACTCTGGTATCTTCAACGGCTGTAGCAATCCTGCTGGTCTCTGATGCATTGCTTTGACTCTCTGGCATATGTCGCAAACAAGAACATGCTCGGCAACTTCACGCTTCATGTTCGGCCACCAGAATCTTTCTTTCAAATCCTGATACATCTTTGCACTTCTAGGATGAATTGAATACTTGGAGTCATGGGCTTCTTCTAGAATCAGCTGCTTCAGCACCTTCTTGCTCGGCACACAAATGCGGTCCTTCATCCACAACGTGCCTTGCTCATCCAACTTGAAGTCCTCTGCATTGCCTTCATCCATGTTGGACTTCCTGCGGATCTTGTCATCATCCTCTTGTCCTTCTCGGATCTGATCCTCCAGGTTGGGCTTCACTTCCAATGCGGCCAAGAATCCTTCTGGTACAACTTCAATCTGCATTCTATGTAAATCCACACATAGTTCTTCCTGACTTGTGGCTAGCAACATGTTCACGGTATGGCTTTTCCGACTCAGAGCATCGGCAACTACGTTGGCCTTTCCGGGATGATAATGGATTCCAACGTTGTAGTCCTTGATCAACTCTAACCATCTCCTTTGTCTCATGTTCAGGTCTGATTGGGTGAAGATGTACTTAAAACTCTTATGGTCCGTGTATACTTCACATCTGTTTCCAATTAAGTAGTGACGCCATAATTTCAAGGCATGCACTACGGCAGCTAGCTCCAGGTCATGCGTCGGATAATTCTCCTCATGTGGCCTCAACTGTCTTGATGCATAAGCGATGACCCTCCCATTCTGCATCAGCACGCATCCAAGTCCTTGGCGCGATGCGTCACAATAAATATCAAACTTTGATTAACGTCCGGTAGAACTAACACTAGCGCTGATGTCAATCGTTTCTTCAGCTCCTGAAAACCTTTCTCACACTCCGGCGTCCATGCAAACTTCTTCTCCTTTTTCAGTAATTGCGTAAGAGGTTTCGCAATTGTCGAAAAGCCTTCAATGAAGTGGCGGTAGTAACCTGCCATTCCAAGGAAAGTCCGGATCTGGGTCACAGTCTTCGGCTATTCCCAATGTAACACAGCTTCTACCTTGCTTGGATCAACGGCGACTCCTTCTGCGGTCATTACATGTCCGAGGAACTCCACCTTGTCCTTCCAAAAGTCACACTTGCTGAACTTGGCGAAAAGTTGCTGTTCCCTTAGCTTTTCCAAAACTCGCCTCAAGTGTTCAGCATGTTCATCCTCTGTCTTGGAGTAGATTAGGATATCATCTATGAACACAACAACAAACTTGTCCAAATATTCCATGAACACCTTATTCATCATATTCATGAAATATGCTGGTGCATTCGTCAGACCAAAGGACATAATAGTAAACTCATAATATCCGTATGTTGACGAGAATGCGGTCTTCGGGATATCTTCTGATCGGATCTTCAACTGGTGGTACCCCGATCTCAGATCAATCTTGGAGAAAACTCCGGCTCCTCTCAGTTGATCAAACAAATCATCGATCCTGGGTAGCGGATACTTATTCTGCATGGTGACTTCATTGAGTGCACGGTAGTCAATGCACATCCTGAAACTTCTGTCCTTCTTCTTGACAAACAAAACTGGCGCTCCCCACGGCGACGAACTCGGTCTGATAAATCATTTCTCCATTAGCTCTTCAAGTTGCTTCTTCATCTCTACCAATTCTTCGATGGACATCCGGTAAGGTCTCTTTGCTATCGGCGCTGTACCAGGTACAAGCTCTATCACAAACTATATGTCCCTGTCTGGCGGCATACCAGGTAGATCTTCAGGAAAAACATCTAGGTACTGATTCACCACTGAGACATCCCCTATGCTGATTGCCTTGGTACTGTTAACCATCAACTGTCCATCTCTAACGGCGGTGGCTTGAAATTCCACTTTCTTTCCACACGGGCTCTCAACTGAGATAGTCCTTCGTCCACAATCCAATACGGCCTTGTGCTTGGATAACCAATCCATTCCCAAAATAACATCTAAAGTCTGGGTCTCCAAAATAATAAGGTTCGCTAGGAACTCTATCCCATCTATTAATATTCTTACCCCAGAACATCCTACTTTCGTTCGGAGTTCGGAACCAGGGGTTTGAACCAAAAGCATGCATTTAAGTCTTGCAATCTCCAAATCATTTTTAGCAGCAAAGCTTTGAGAAACAAAAGAATGCGAAGCTCCAGAATCAAACAAAATCAAGTGTGTACTGAGTTAACAAGTAACTTACCCAGTACGACGTCCGTGGCATTCTGCAGTGCATCTGCGGTGACATGATTGACTCGGCCTCTCACCACGGTCTGGGGTGCTGCTCCTGGCTATGCTATCCCTCTGTTGGCTCCTGGTGCTGGTGTCCTGGCTGGTGTGGATCCTAGATTGAAGCGAACTGGGGTCACTCCTGCGGTCTTCTTAGGACAACTGTTGGCAAAGTGCCCTGGCTCGTTGCAATTGTAGCAGCGTCTCACTGTCCCCTGTTGACTGCCTGAAGCGGCGCTTTGGGCCGAGCTGGGTCTGATAGTTCTGATTGACGGGTGTTGATGCTGGTGACGGTGTCCTTGTAGCATTCTGTGGCTGGAATCTGAAAAATTGATTTGGCGCAACCCTCAAACGTTGCTGTGCTCCCTGACGCGATCCTCGATCTTGTATCTCGCGCTTCTGTTCTCATCCGGTTCCTTGCGCTTGTCCTCAAGAATAAGCGCCTTATTCACTAGCTCACGGAAATGCAGGAAGGTGTGGGTGATCACCCCACTGTAGTCCTGAGTTAAGTCGCTTCATGAAGCGAGTATGCAGCTTTATCTGTCGCTACATCCTCAGGTGCGTAGCGTGCAAGCTGTGTGAACTTGTTCAGGTATTCAGCCATTGGCTGATTACCTTGCTTCAGTGCTCTGAACTCCTCCTTCTTGAGATCCATGATTCCTTCAGGCACGTGATACTGACGAAACGCAGCTGTGAAATCCTCCCAAGTGATATCTTGAGGGTTGTCTTGTGTGGCACAGAAGTTCTCCCACCATTCAGCGGCTGTTCCTTCCAACTGATGAGAAGCGTAGAGTACCTTCTCATTTCCCATGCATTGAGCAATGTGTAGCTTCCTCTCAATTGACCTTAACCAATCATCAGCCTCCAACGGATTGGCATTCCCAAAAAAAGTGGGTGGGTGAGTCCTCATGAACTCTGACAGTCTTGTATTCTGGCGTTGTCCCTGATTGACTTGATTAGCAGTGACCTGAGCGGTGACGTGCTGCATCTATTGCATCATGGCATGAATCAACTGAGTCTGAGCAGCGAGAAAAGCTCCGAAATTCTGCATATCAACTGGCGGTGCTGGTGCTCCATCATTGGGGTTCCCAGCTGGGCGAGAACCACTTCCATTTCCTCCAAGGTTTCCGTGGGTGTTCACCATCTGTCGGTTGCTCCAAGGCTTAGAGATGAGAGGGAACAAGAGTAGACAAGTAACAGGGAAACTTATGCGGGGGAAAAGTGTAACTCAAAATCCAACTTTATTTTTAATAATAATAGTAATAACTTGGTATGGTTGCTTACAATGCCTAAGGGCCTTGCAACACATACTGCACACTCAGCAAACAATGAAAATCCAACGCCTCTAAAGGGTGACTCTTATTCTATAACGCGACTCGACGAAGGAGTCTCAACCTTAACGACTACGCTCACTCATCGAGAAAACCTCCACTGCCTCCTCGCGGCGGGTGCGGCGGCATCGGCGCGAAACAATCGCCATGCCCCACAACTGCAGCTGTGGTTGACGACGCGGCGTCCTCCTCTGGCTTTGGATCTGGCTGTAGCTGTGGCTATGGCGCTGTTGCAGGTGGCGCCTCTTCTAGTTCTTCCTCTGGGTCTGGAGCGTCCAACTCCAACACTGGATCGGGTCCCTGGCCATACTGTGCAGTCTCCAACTCTGCGATCCTTCCCGCAGCATAAGCGACTTACTCAAGGGCATTCTCTAAGTGCTTCTTCTCCTCCTCGACCTGCTCACGAGCCTTCTTCAATTCCTGAACTGTGTCTTCGATCAGCTCCTCCTAAGCGGCGACGAATCTGGCTAAGTGAGTGATGGTAGCATCCTCATCTTCTATCGGCTTCCGTTGAGCTCTGCTGTCTCGGTGTGGGTGGTGATGGAACACTGTGCCTTCCAGCTCCCTGGAGTAAGTGCGGGCGATCTGCTGCATTGCTCGGCGCGACACCTCCTGGATTCTAATCTCAAAGGTAGACCTCCTGGCGGTGAAGTGAAAAGGGCGGCTGAACTTTGTCTTCTCTCGGGCATACACCGTGATCCGGACGTCCCATCCTGTGACCAGTCCTGCCTGCACAAGTGTAGTCCCTCGGTAGAGTGGCCTCTCAAAACCTCCAGGAAACTGAACCATACGCCACAACTCGGCGGCATAGCCTCCTTCATGCTCGGCGTAGTTGTTCTTCATCATCATCTGCCAAAAGACGCTCGCGTAAGAACGCAGCACTTTAAAAATCAATGTGGAAGACGAAAAGAACTCAGCAGGGGTATGAACAAGAAAGAAAAGGGGGTAAGTCGAGAATTCATTCATTATCTTGACCACTTTTAACTTTAGAAAAAAGGTTTTATCCTCACGACGACCATTCTATCTATGGGTGAGCCTACAGTCAGTATGGCTCTGATACCACCTCTGTCGGGACCCGAATCTGCAAATCCGGACCCTCTGTGTATTCAGCACTAGTCCAGGAACGCGCTAGTGCACACAGTCTTAACATCGGTAAATATCACAATCATACCACTTGATACTAATAAAGTACTTTAATTAAATATTCAAACTGGTTGCTCGACCTTATGGTCAAGTTACAAATATATATACGCAGGCTAAACTTATTAAGAGAGAAATAGTAGCAAATGAAAATAAGATAACTTCGTGGCGCCATCCAGTATACCACAGGCAACTGACTGGGCTCGCTCCCTAAGTAGACGGTTCCTCTTGGAGCTCCTCCTCCAAAGCTGGTGTAGACTCCTCTTCAACTGGTGTTGTATTGCGGCAAGGGTGAGTACTTGGTACTCAGCAAGTCATGCACAGAATGCAACTAATATACTACATGCATGGCTTAATACAAGGAGTGGCTCAAGGTATATTTGCAGTAAAGAGCATTTAAAAAGTATCATAAGTAGATTCGAAAGCAGTAGAAACAAGTATAAGATCAATAACTTTTCCAGGAGTTCAATAAACATCTTTCCTGATTCTAATCCACATTTCCATCAACATCATTATTAAACCAAACCCAACCTTTCCAAGACCAAGTTATTTTCAAGAAAGTCTAACCCTTGACTGTAATTCCCGAGCGATGTCCAATACCGCGGACACGGCTATTCGAATAGATTTTACACTCTGCAGAGGTTATGCACTTTACCCACAAGATACAGTCAAACACCACAAAGGCGAGTTCCCGTAACAAAGTCTTTCGGAAACTTTTAACAGCAGAAGTGGTCCTCTCCGGTGTTGCACACTAACCCTTCCCTTAGCAAAGGCGAAGTTTTGGTCAATCCACCGTTAGATGGGTACCTGGCCGCAGCCCCGGCACGCTCCCCCGTACAACATACACAAAGGGTGTAGTTGACACCCAGAGGTCCCACAGGTACGTTATTAGCAACTTAGTCAACTAGGTCCGTCCCATTACAGACATGTGGTTACACGTTTGACCCAGTTCAAAGGCTTGCAAGGTGAAGTCCTTAGGGTGACCAGGGCAAGACTACCCGAAGAACCAAACCAACATTCCCGGTGCCACAACTGGCCCACCTGATCATTCTTGCCACATGCCCCGGTCGAAAACTATTTATCAAACCCTAGTTGATTACCATGCACCACGTGCCATCAACGTCACATGATACCTTTCCAAAACAGGTTCAATATATCATTAAGTCAATATTAACATTTGATTATCCAAAAATCATGTCATGAGCACGTAGCAGGTCTAAGCAATATACTACAACGATCTACAAACCCATGTTGGCAATTTAGTTGTGTCCAACTAGTAATCCACAACTAGGGTGACAAGGGGTCATGGCACATATTTAATTAATCAAGGTGTCAAACAGCAAATTGGCATTTATCTAATTCCCTGGGATTAAATAAAGTATTTTCTAATTGAACTAGCATGCAATAAGTTAAATCAAAATAGGTTTCCAAAATAGGATCAATATGGTCAAAGCATAACTTTCCTTCAAAAAGTACTTGCTCTTGGTCTTGAGCTGGCTCCTGGGTCAACACTTCTCCTTCGACGTCTACTCGTAAAGCGTGCAAATAGAAAATAATAAATAAACAATAGACAAAAAGTGTCCAAACATCCAAATAAAGTCCATAAATAGAGAGAGCATAATTTTATGAATTTTTAGAAACTGGAATCGTCAAATTCGGAGTTAAAATGCAAAAGTTACAAGCATTTAAAGTTTAAAATAATCAATTAAATAATATTACAGAGGAAAACTTTAGTCCAAAAATTAAATAAAATTCATAATTAGGTAGATCTCAATTTTATACAAATTTAGAAATTTGAATCACTCAAATCGGACTTAAAATTCAAAAGTTATAAGCGTTTGAAGTTTGAATCAAAATTTGAAATCAATAATTCGAATTAATAAATCATTTTCTTTTTCGGAAATTCTTTTATTACGTCAGCATGACACGTGGACCAATCCGGTGCCGCCACGTCGCCTCGGGTCCATGGACCCAGCGCACGGGCGCGGCTCGGTCTACCGTGGACCTGGTCCACGGCTCACGTGTCTCGCTGACAGGTGGGCCCCTCGGATGACGTCAGCGGTGACGTCATCACGCACGGCTGAGGACGGCTAACAGCTGGGCCCCACCGTGACATCAGCGGTGACGTCATGGTGCACTCGGCTGAGACGCTGACGCGTGGGCCCCACTGACACACGGGCCCCGTGTGTCAGAGACACGCGCCCACGCGCGGGCGCTGACCGCGCTGACCGCGACGGTCGGCCTCCAGGCCACATGGCTAGATCTCGGCCGTTGATTTGAAAATCAACGGCCCAGATTGGATCTGGTTTAACGCGTTAAGAAACTACTCCGCTGATCTGGACCGTTCGATCTTGATCGGACGGTCAAGATCCAATCTAACGAAAACAACGTGGGTTAACGCTAACCGTTCGATCTAGATCTAACGGCTGAGATCTATTCTAGCTTGGTGCAGTTTAGGCTACGTGGCACGATCTAAACCGTTGGATCTAGATCCAACGGTTGGAAATAGATCTGTGATTTCAACGTGGAAAAATACCTTCGGTGACGTGGCGCAATCTCAGCCGTGCGATGGAGATCCGACGGCTGAGAAGCTTCGAGTCCACGGCGATGTCCACGGCGATGTCCACGGCGAGGCTTGCTGGGCGGAGACGGAGACGACGACGATGACAACGGCGTTGCGGGTGTGCTCCGGTGAAGTGGAAGGTCCCCTCCGACGCGGCTGGCTCTTGCGGTTCCGGATCTGACCTCAACGGCGGCGGAGGATGGCAGACGGCGACGGAAACAACGGGAACCCGTGGTGGAACACGCAATCAACTCCGACGAGTGATTGCGGCGCAACCACGGCGGCTCGGGCGATATTGTCTAGGGCTACGGGTGCGCACGGAAGTCGGCGTCATGACACGGGTGGCGGCGCATTAAATACCCCCTCGACGTCCGTGAAACGCGCGGAAAACGAGGGCCCACGCACGGGCGGCGACGGAGTCCGGCGGCGACACGGATAGGGCGACGTGGCTCAACGTGAGCCGTTGGATCAAGATCCAACGGTCACGGGAGCTGGACTCGGATCCGGCTCGGGCGAGCTGGCTGGCTCGGTCGGAGTTGGGCTCGGTGACGTGGCTCAATCGTGGTCGTTGGATCAAGATCCAACGGTCACGCGGTTAGGGTTCGGGGCGAACGGGTTTGGCTTGACCACGGGCGCGGTCGGGTTCGGGTCGGACTCGAACTCGGGTCTGACTCGGGCTCGGTCGGAGGAACAGTGAAACCAACTCGATTTAATTAATCCAATTAAATTCTCAGAAATTCAATTAAATCATTAAAAATAGCAAAAGACTCAGAAAAATTCTGGAAAATATTTTGGAACATTTTGGACTCAAATAAAATATTTCCAACAAATTTTTATTTGCAAAGTTTAATTCTTTAATTATTTCAAAATGGAATAAATTCAAATAAATTCCAAATAAATCCAAATAAATTCCAGAAAATTCCAAAAATTCACCAAAGTGCCAAATCCCACATGAATTTAAGAAAAGCAAGATTTTGGGGTGTTACAGAAATCCAAACAAGATTTTGGCTCAAGGAAGGTGACGGATGAAGGAGGTAGAGGGGCGCGGTGAGATATACACACACATACGTACAAGTACTTAAGACACCATGGTGTTTGGGCACCATGGTGTCTAGGCACCATGATTCAAAATGGGTATTTCTTCTATGTATTTGTAGTCAAAAGTTTTTGAAATTCAAACTAGAGTTTTCTATTTTGATGATAGTTTGATTAGGTAAGAGCTGATTTTATATACAAATTAGCAAAGCATGTGTTCTAAATTCGTTTAAATCTTTGAGTTTGAGTATATATTTTTTTTCAAATTTATGTGTTTCATTTGAATTGTTATAAATGGGTATATAACCTAAAACGTAAAGTTTCAAAAAAAATATACCCGAATTTGGCTTGAAAAATGGATCTAAAATTATGGTGCCCAGGCCCCATGGTGGCCCGTTCTGCGGTCCTATATAGTACAATTACTTAGGGCACCATAGTGCCTGGACACCATGATCAAAAATGGGTATTTTTCCGATGTATTTGCATACGAAAATTTTTATAATTTTTAGGATGTTGAGTTTAACCAGTTTACTAACTAGTTCAAACAAGTTTGAACTAAAATTCAATCTAGAGTTTTCTTTTGTGATGGTAGTTTGATTGTAGTATGTGCTGATTTTATTTATAACTCAGCAAAATATGTTATCTAAATTCATTCAAATTCAAATTCGAGTACATTTTTTCAAAGGTATGTGTTTCATTTGAACTGTGATTGACGGGTATATACACAAAAACTAAAATTTCTAAAAAATATACACGAATTTGGCTTGAATTTGCGCATTTAAATTCATTATTCCCCGTTTCAGCATCATATATAGTACAATTACTTGAGGCACCATGGTGTCTGGGCACCATAATCCAAAATGGGTATTTTTCCTATGTATTTGCATGCAAATTTTTTTGAAATTTTTAGGATGTTTAGTTTAACTAGTTTACAAACTAGTTCAAACAAGTTTGAACTAAAATTCAAACTAGAGATTCCTTTTTTTATGGTAGTTTGATTGTAGGTATATGCTAATTTTATATATAAATCAGCAAAGCATGTGATCTAAATTCATTCAAATCTTTGAAATCGAGTGTATTCTTTCAAAGGTATGTGTTTCATTTGAATTGTAATAGATGACAATATACGCTAAAACTATTTTTTTTAAAAAAAATATACTAGAAGTTGGCTTGAATTTGCGCATTTGAAGTCATGGTGCTTAGGCACCCTGGTGCCCTATTTCGGCATCCTATATAGTATAATTATGTGTGCCCTATTTCGGCATCCTATATAGTATAATTACGTGGGACACCATGGTGCCTGTGTGCCATGATCCAAAATATGTATTTCCCCTATATATCTGTCGGGACCCCGAATTTGCAAATCCGGACCCTCTGTGTATTCAGCACTAGTCCAGGAACGCGCTAGTGCACACAGTCTTAACATCGGTAAATATCACAATCATACCACTCGATACCAATAAAGTACTTTATTTAAATAGTCAAACTGGTTACTTGACCTTATGGTCAAGTTACAAATATATGCCTCGCAAGGCGAAGCTTATTCAGAGAAAAATAATAGCAGCGGAAAATCAAATAACTTCGTGGCGCCATCCAGTATACCACAGGCAACTGACTGGGCTCGCTTCCCTAAGTAGACGGATCCTCTTGGAGTTCCTCCTCCAAAGCTTGTGCGATCTCCTCTTCAAGCGGTGTTGTATTGTGGCAAGGGTGAGTACTTGGTACTCAGCAAGTCATGCACAGAATGCAAGCTAATATACTATATGCATGGCTTGGTACAAAGGATTAGCTCAAGGTATATTTGCAGTAAACAGCATTTGAAAAGTAATGTAAGTAGATTCGAAAGCAGTAGAAATAAGTAAAGCATAAGTAACTATTCAAGAAGTTTGGTAAACATCTTTCCCATCCTAAACCACATTTCCATCAACTTCATTATTAATCTAGCCCAACCTTTCAAACCAAAGTTATTTTTGAGAAAATCTAACCCTTGACTGTAATTCCCGAGCGATGTCCAATACCGCGGACACGGCTATTCGAATAGATTCTATACTCTGCAGAGGTTATGCACTTTACCCACAAGATACAGTCAAACACCACAAAGGCGAGTTCCTGCAACAAAGTCTTTTGGAAACTTCTAACAATACAAGTGGTCCTCCCCGGTTATTGCGCACTAACCCTTCCCTTCGCTAAGGCGAAGTCTAGGCCAATCAACCGTTAGATGGGTACCTGGCCTCAGCCCAGACGCTCCCCGTACAACTTACACAAAGGGTGTAGTTGACCTCCTGAGGTCCCACAGGTACGTTATTAGTAACTTAGTCAACTAGGTCCGTCCCATTACAGACATGTGGTTGCACGTTAGACCCAGTTCAAAGGCTTGCAAGGTGAAGTCCTTAGGGTGACCAGGGCAAGACTACCCGAAGAACCAAATCAACACTCCCAATGCCACAACTGGCCCACCTGATTACTCTTGCCACATGCCCCGGTCGAAAACTGTTTATCAAACCCCAGTTGATTATCATGCACCACGTGACATCAACATCACATGATACCTTTCCAAAACAGGTTCAATATATCATTAAGTCAACATTAACATTTGATTATCCAAAATCATGTTATGAGCACGTAGCAGGTCTAAGCAGTATACTACAACGGTCTAAACCCATGTTGGCGATTTAATAATGTCCAACTAGTAATCCACAACTAGGGTGACAAGGGATCATGGCACATACTTAAATAATCAAGGTGTCATACAAAGAAATTGGTATTTATCTAACCCCCATGTTTAAACAAAGTATTTTTCTAATTGAACTAGCATGCAATAGTTTAAATCAAAATAGATTTCGAAATAGGATCAACATGGTCAAAGCACAACTTGCCTTCAAAAAGTACTTGTTCTTGGTCTTGAGTTGGATCCTGAGTCAATACTTCTCCTTCGAATCCTTCCGGCACTTCAACGTCTACTCGTAAAGTGTGCAAATAGCAAATACACGAATAAACAATAGGCAAAAATTGTCCAAACATCCAAATAAAATCCATAAACAGAGAGAACATAATTTTATGAGTTTTTAGAAACTGGAATCGTCAAATTTGGAGTTAAGACGCAAAAGTTATGATTATTTAAAGTTTAAATAATCAATTAAATAATTTTGCGGAGAAAACTTTAGTCCAAAAATTAATTAAAATTCATATTTAGGTAGGTCTCAATTTTATACAAATTTAGAAATTTGAATCACTCAAATCGGAGTTGAAACGCAAAAGTTATAAGCGTTTGAAGTTTTGAAATTCAAATCAATTATTAAACCGATTTATTAAATCATTTTCTTTTAGAAAAATCATTTATTGCGTCGGCGAGGACACGTGGCAGCACTGGATTGGTCTGGCGGCGTCGGCGGTCCATGGACTCGGTCCACGCTCGGCTCGGGTCTACCGTGGACCGGTCCCACGACTCACGTGTCGCCGACATGTGGGCCCACTCGGGTAGCGTCATCGGCCCGACGTCGGCCGGGCTCACCGTGGCGGCAGGTGGGACCTACCGATGACGTCATGGGTGGCGCCACGGTGCGATCGGCCCGACACGCTGGCCCAGCGTGTCGATACGCTGCACGCCCGGCGTGGCGGCGGTTCGGCTCCCTGGACACGTGGCACGATCGTAGCCGTTGGTTTGAAAACCGGCGGCTAGGATTGATTTGGGCCTCGGTGCTTGGCGCGCGGGTTGATCTGGGCCGTTGGATCTTGATCTAACGGTCGAGATCCAATCTAACTGGTGCGGCTCCGCCACGTGGCACGACCTAAGCCGTTGGATCTAGATCCAGCGGTTGAGATTAGATCTAGGATTTTCAACGGGAACTCACCGAGGGTGACGTGGCGCGATCCGAGCCCTTGGATCTTGATCGGACGGTTGGTGGAGCTCGGGAGTCGGCGATGGCTTCACTGGCGAAGTCGTGGCTGCCGGCCGAGGCCAGCGACCACACGAACGGCGTTGGGGCGTGCTCGGCGAGGTGAAGGGTCTCTTCGGTGCGCTGGCCGTGGGTTCGGATCCGGGGTCAATGGCGGCAGGGGCGGCGGGCGGTGGCGGAATCAAGCAAAACCACGGCGGAGGATGTTATGACTCCGGCGAGCGATTCCGGCGGATCTACGGCCGAGGCTTGGTGAGGTAGGGCGAGAAGTGCGCGAAGTCACGGCGGTCCTCGGGTACCACCTGCTTAAATGCCCTCGGCATGCGCGCACGGGACGGAACCCTAATCCTACACGGCGGCGACGCGGCGGTGGAGTCCGGCTCGGACTCGGCGGGGACGATGACGCACGGCCGTCCACGTGGCACGATCAACGGCCACGATCGCGTGGACGCGATCGGATCCGTGCCGGATTCGGCCAAGCGATGCGGAAGATCTGGCCGTTGGATCTTGATCCAACGGTTGGGATCGATTAGGTTTTGGAGTTGGTTTGGTCGAGTCACGTGGCTCGGGTCGGACTCGAACTCGAGTCTGACTCGGGCTCGGTCGGATGAACAGTACTTGACCCGACTTGAATTTCCAGCGATTTAATATTTAAAATAATTCCCACTAATTCATTTAATTCATTAAAAATAGCAAAATACTCGGAAAAATTCCAGAAAAATTCTGGAAAATATTTTAGGGTATTTGGGACTTAAATAAAATATTTCCAACAAAATTTTATTTGCAAAATTAAATTCTTTAATTATTTCAAAATGGAATAAATTCAAATAAATTCCAAATAAATTCCAGAAAATTCCTAAAATTCACCAAAGTGCCAAATCACACATGAATTTAAGAAAAGCAAAATTTTGGGGTGTTACAAACCTCCCCCCTTAATAGAATCTCGTCCCCGAGATTTAGGGCTCACTACAGAATAGGTTTGGAAACTCTTTCTTCAAATCCTCTTCGCGCTCCCAAGTCGCTTCGCTTTCTTCATGGTTACTCCACTGAACTCTACAGAAACGGGTTGACTTATTTCTGGTCTCTCGATCCCTTGTGTCCAGAATCCTCACGGGATTCTCCTTATAAGTCAAATCCTCTTGCAACTCAATTAACTCTAGCGGTGTTTGTTCCTCAGGAACTCGAAGACACTTCTTCAACTGGGACACATGGAATACATCATGTACTCCTGTTAACGACTGTGGCAACTCCAGCTGATAAGCAACTTCACCTCTGCGGCTCAAAATCTTAAATGGTCCAACATAACGGGGTGCGAGTTTCCCTTTGGCATGGAACCTCTTAACTCCCCTGAGAGGCGTAACTCTGAGGTATACAAAGTCGTCTGGTTCAAAACTCAAATCGCTGCGACGATTGTCAGCATAACTCTTCTGTCGAGATTGGGCGATCTTCAACCTTTCCCTAATCATGGCGACCGCTTCTTGACCTCACGAAGAATATCAGGCCCAAAGACACGGCGCCACGGTCTCATTCCAATTCAATGGCATCCGACATGGTCGCCCATCTGATGCCTCAAAAGGTGACATCGTAAACTAGCCTGATAACTATTGTTGTAATCGAACTCGGCATACGGCAAACTCTTATCCCAAGAGGTAGCATAAGCCAATGCACAAGCTCTTAACATATCCTCCAGAATCTGGTTGACTCTTTCGGTCTGTCCATCCGCCTGCGTGGATGATAAGTCAGATCTTGAAGTTCAAACGGGTTCCCATGGCTTCATGCAACTTATTCCGAACCTTGAGGTAAATTGGGTACCTCTGTCTGATACAATCCTCTTTGGCACTCCGTGCAAACAGACAATCTCGATCATGTACAATTACGCTAATTTATCTCCCGAGTAAGTGGTCTTCACGGGGATAAAATGGGCTACTTTGGTCAAACGATCCACTATAACCCATATGGAGTCATAACCTCCTTGAGTCTTAGGCAAACCGGTAATGAAATCCATTCCGATTTCCTCCCACTTCCACTCAGGTATTTTCAGCGGCTGTAGTAATCCTGCTGGTCTCTGATGCATTGCCTTGACTCTCTGGCATACGTCGCACAATGCAACATGCTCGGCAACTTCACGTTTCATACTCGGCCACCAGAATTTTTCCTTCAAATCCTGATACATTTTGGCGCTTCTAGGATGAATTGAGTACTTGGAGTCGTGGGCTTCCTCCAAAATCAGTTGCTTTAACTCCTTCTTGTTAGGCACACAAATGCGATCCTTCATCCACAACGTGCCTTGCTCATCCAACTTGAAGTCCTTTGCCTTGCCTTCTTCCTTGATGGACTTGATCCTGCGGATCTTGTCATCATCCCTCTGTCCTTCTCGGATCTGATCCTCTAGGGTAGGCTTTACTTCTAATGCGGCCAAGAATCCGCTAGGTACAACCTCAATCTTCATTTTCTGAAGATCCTCACATAACTCATCCTGAATTGTGGCTAGCAACGTACTCACGGTATGGCTTTTCCGACTCAGAGCATCGGCTACTACGTTGGCCTTCCCGGGGTGGTAATGGATCCCAACATTATAGTCCTTGATCAACTCTAACCATCTCCTCTACCTCATATTCAGATCCGACTGGGTGAATATGTACTTAAGGCTGTTATGATCCGTATATACTTCACATCTGTTTCCGATCAGATAGTGACGCCATATCTTCAAGGCATGCACTACGGCAGCTAACTCTAGGTCATGTGTCGGATAATTTTCCTCATGCGGCCTCAACTGCATTGATGCATAAGCGACGACCTTTCCATTCTGCATCAGCACACATCCAAGTCCTTGGCGCGATGCGTCACAATAAATATCGAAGCTTTGAGCAACATCCGGTAGAACTAACACCGGTGCTGATGTCAATCGCTTCTTCAGCTCCTGAAATCCTTTCTCACATTCTGGCGTCCAGGCAAACTTCTTTTCCTTCTTCAGCAATTGCGTAAGAGGTTTCGCAATTGTCGAGAAGCCTTCGATGAAACGGCGGTAGTATCCTGCCATTCCAAGGAAACTCCGAATCTGGTCACGGTCTTCGGCTGCTCCCAATGTAACACAGCTTCTACTTTGCTTGGATCTACGGCGACTCCTTCTGCGGTCATTACATGTCCAAGAAACTCCACCTTGTCCTTCCAAAAATCACACTTGCTGAACTTGGCGAAAAGTTGCTGTTCCTCGACTTTTCCAAAACTCGCCTTAAGTGTTCGGCATGTTCATCCTCTGTCTTGGAGTAGATTAGGATATCATCTATGAACACGACGACAAACTTGTCCAAGTATTCCATGAACACCTTATTCATCATATTCATGAAATAGGCTGGCGCATTTGTCGATCAAAGGACATAGCGTAAACTCGTAATGTCCATATCTTGACGAGAATGCGGTCTTGAATATCTTACGATCGGATCTTCAATCGATGGTATCCCGATCTAAGATCAATCTTGGAGAAAACTCCGGCTCCTCTCAGCTGATCGAACAAATCATCAATCCTGGGTAGCGGATACTTATTCTTCACGGTGACTTCATTGAGTGCACGGTAGTCGATGCACATCCTGAAACTTCCGTCCTTTTTCTTGACAAACAAAACTGGTGCTCCCCACGGCGACGAACTCGGTCTGATAAATCCTTTCTCCATTAACTCTTCTAGCTGTTTCTTCATCTCAACCAACTCCTCGGTGGACATCCGATAGGGTCTCTTTGCTATCGGTCTTTGTGCAGTACAAGCTCTATCACAAACTCTATGTCCCTGTCTGGCGGCATACCAGGTAGATCTTCGGGAAAAACATCTGGGTACTCATTCACTACTGGGACATCCTCTATGCTGATTGCCTTGGTACTGTTAACCATCAACTGTCCATCTCTAACTGCAGTGGCTTGAAATTCCACTTTCTTCCCACACGGGCTCTCAACTGAGATAGTCCTTCGTCCACAATCCAATACGGCCTTGTGCTTGGATAACCAATCCATTCCCAAAATAACGTCTAAGGTCTGGGTCTCCAAAATAATAAGGTTTGCTAGGAACTCTATTCCATCTATTAGTATTCTCACCCCGGAACATCCTACTTTCGTTCGGAGTTCGGAACCAGGGGTTTGAACTAAAAGCATGCATCTAAGTCTTGCAATCCTCAAATCATTTCTAGTAGCAAAGCCTTGCGAAACAAACGAATCTGAAGCTCGAGTCAAACAAAATCAAGGTGCATCGAAAGTTAACAAGTAACTTACCCAAAGACGACGTCCGTAGCATTCTCGCAGGCATCCGTGGTGACATGGTTGACTCGGCCTCTCACCACGATGCAGGGTGTGGCTCTGGTGCTTTGGCGTCCTAGCTGGGGTGGTTCCTAGATTGAAGCGAATCGGGGTCACTCCTGCTGTCTTCTTTGGACAAGCTGTTGGCAAAGTGTCCTGGCTCGTTCTTGATTGTAGCGGCGTCTCAACGTTCCTTCTTGCTGCACGGCGGCGTTTCTAGCAGGGGCTAAGTGCGGTAGTTCGATTGGCAGGTCTTGGTGCTGAGGATGGTGTCCTTGTTGCATTGTGGGTTGAAATCAAGAATTGATTTGGTGCAACTCTCGGTATTGCGTTCCTGGCGTGATCCTTCTTTGTTGCATCCTGCGCTTCTGTTCTCATCCAGTTCCTTGCGCTTGTCCTCAAGAATAAGCGCCTTATTCACCAGCTCTTGGAAATCTGGAAAGGTGTGGGTGATCAATCCTACTTGCAATCTGAGTTAAGTCCCTTCATAAAACGAGGTATGCGGCTTTATCCGTCGCTACATCCTCGGTGCGTAGCGTGCTAGCTGTGTGAACTTGTTCGGTAGTCGACCACCGGTGATTACCTTGCTTGATGCTCTGAACTCCTCCTTCTTAAGGTCCATGATTCCCTCAGGCACGTGATCTTGTCGAATGCACCGGTGTGAATTCTTCCCAAGTGATATCTTGAGGGTTCTCTTGCGTGTACGAAGTTCTCCCACCATTCGTAATTGTCCCTTCCGGTGACGAAGCGAGAGTACCTTCTCATTTCCTATGCATTGAGCTATGTGTAGCTTCCTCTCGATTGATCTTAACCAATCATCGGCCTCCAATGGATTGGCATTCCCGAGAAAAAGTGGGTGGGTGAGTTCTCATGAACTCGGCGACCTTGTATTCAGCGTGGTCCCCGATTAACTTGATTAGCGATGGCCTGGCGATGGCGTGTTGCATTTGTTGCATCATAGCATGCATCAATCGAGTGCAGGCAGCAAGAAAAGCTCGAAATTCTGCACATCCATGGCGGTCTGGTGCTCCTCATTGGGGTTTTCATCTTTGGCGAGAACCGCTTCCATTGCCTCCAAAGTTTCCACGGGTATTCACCATCTGTCGATTTGCTCTAGGTTTAGAGATGAGAGGGAAACAAGAATAGACAAGTAATATGGAACTTATGCGGGGCGAAAGGTGTACTTTAAGGTCCAACTTTATTATTGATATTAATAACTTGGTATGGTTGCTTACAATGCCTAAGGGCCTTGCAACACATACTGCACACTCAGCAAACAAAGCAAATCCAAATCGAACTAACTCTGGAGTCTAACGCCTAAAGGGTGACTCTTTATTCTATGACGCGACTCGGCGAAGGAGTCTCACTATAGAACCTATGCTCACTCATCGAGAAAACCTCCACGGCCTGGTACGGGTCTTTGCGGCATAGGCGCCGAAACGATTGCCATGTCCAGCAATCGTGTCCTCTGTGGTAGTCGAAGAAGCGGTGTCCTCATCGAGATCTAACTCCTCTGGATCTGGCTCGTGTAGCTCAAATCGGCTCTGGTCCGGTCCGTACAAAGTCATCTCTAATTCGTCAATCCTTCGCAGAAGGTGTGCCACATACTCTTGAGCTTCCTGCCATCTGTTCTTCTCTGTCGTGATCTCCTTGCGGGCCTTCTGTAGCTCCTTGCTTGTATTATCTAGTACATCCTCTTGGGCGACAACAAATCGTGCCAACTGTGTAACCATGGCGTCCTCATCACGAATCGCCGGGTCAAGAAGGTTATCGCTGCGCGGATGATAACGGAACACCGTACTCTCCAACTCTCTGGCGTAGATACGGGTAATGTGCCGCATTGCTCGTCGTGATACTTCTTGGATACCCATCTGCATTGTAGATCTCCTGGCGGTCACGATGTATCGAGCGATTGCACAGGCCCTTCTTCCTAGCAGGTACCTCAATCTTTACGTCACAAGCCTTGATCAATCCCGCTTGTCTGATCACTTCTACTTGGTATTGGGGCTTCTCAAAATCTCCGAGAATTTGTAGCATATGCCAAAGTTCCGCGCCGTGACCAACTCCTAGATCAACGTAGTTGAACTCTTCCTCCATCTGTCATAAGAGTGCTTTGCGTAAGAACTCGGAATTTTTAAAGTGTGACAAGGTAAGGGAAAATTTCAGCAAGAGACAAGAAAAGAGAGAAGGGGATAAGTCGAGATGTCATTTCTTATTTTGACAAATTTTTAGCTTTAGAAAATAGGTTTTATCCTTACTACGACCATTCTAGCTAGGGTTGAGCCTACAGTCAACCTGGCTCTGATACCACCTCTGTCGGGACCCCGAATTTGCAAATCCGGACCCTCTGTGTATTCAGCACTAGTCCAGGAACGCGCTAGTGCACACAGTCTTAACATCGGTAAATATCACAATCATACCACTCGATACCAATAAAGTACTTTATTTAAATAGTCAAACTGGTTACTTGACCTTATGGTCAAGTTACAAATATATGCCTCGCAAGGCGAAGCTTATTCAGAGAAAAATAATAGCAGCGGAAAATCAAATAACTTCGTGGCGCCATCCAGTATACCACAGGCAACTGACTGGGCTCGCTTCCCTAAGTAGACGGATCTTCTTGGAGTTCCTCCTCCAAAGCTTGTGCAGTCTCCTCTTCAACTGGTGTTGTATTGTGGCAAGGGTGAGTACTTGGTACTCAGCAAGTCATGCACAGAATGCAAGCTAATATACTATATGCATGGCTTGGTACAAAGGAATAGCTCAAGGTATATTGCAGTAAACAACATTTGAAAAGTAATGTAAGTAGATTCGAAAGCAGTAGAAATAAGTAAAGCATAAGTAACTATTCAAGAAGTTTGGTAAACATCTTTCCCATCCTAAACCACATTTCCATCAACTTCATTATTAATCTAGCCCAACCTTTCAAACTAAAGTTATTTTTGAGAAAATCTAACCCTTGACTGTAATTCCCGAGCGATGTCCAATACCGCGGACACGGCTATTCGAATAGATTCTATACTCTGCAGAGGTTATGCACTTTACCCACAAGATCTGAGTCAAACACCACAAAGGCGAGTTCAGTAACAAAGTCTTTTGGAAACTTCTAACAATACAAGTGGTCCTCCCGGTTATTGCGCAAGACTAACCCTTCCCTTCGCTAAGGCGAAGTCTAGGCCAATCAACCGTTAGATGGGTACTGGCCTCGGCCCCAGACGCGCTCCCCGCACAACTTACACAAAGGGTGTAGTTGACCTCCTGAGGTCCCACAGGTACGTTATTAGTAACTTAGTCAACTAGGTCCGTCCCATTATAGACATGTGGTTGCACGTTAGACCCAGTTCAAAGGCTTGCAAGGTGAAGTCCTTAGGGTGACCAGGGCAAGACTACCCGAAGAATCAAATCAACACTCCCAATGCCACAACCGCCCACTGATTACTCTTGCCACATGCCCTGGCCGAAAATCGTTTATCAAACCCCGCTTGATTATCATGCACCACGTGACATCAACATCACATGATACCTTTCCAAAACAGGTTCAATATATCATTAAGTCAATATTAACATTTGATTATCCAAAATCATGTTATGAGCACGAAAGTGTGTCTAAGCAAAGATACTACAACGGTCTAAACCCATGTTGGCGATTTAATAATGTCCAACTAGTAATCCACAACTAGGGTGACAAGGGATCATGGCACATACTTAAATAATCAAGGTGTCATACAAAGAAATTGGTATTTATCTAACCCCATGTTTAAACAAAGTATTTTTCTAATTGAACTAGCATGCAATAGTTTAAATCAAAATAGATTTCAAATAGGATCAACATGGTCAAAGCACAACTTGCCTTCAAAAAGTACTTGTTCTTGGTCTTGAGTTGGATCCTGAGTCAATACTTCTCCTTCGAATCCTTCCCAAGACTTCAACGTCTACACGTAAAGCGTGCAAATAGCAAATACACGAATAAACAATAGGCAAAAAGTGTCCAAACATCCAAATAAAATCCATAAACAGAGAGAACATAATTTTATGAGTTTTTAGAAACTGGAATCGTCAAATTTGGAGTTAAGACGCAAAAGTTATGATTATTTAAAGTTTAAATAATCAATTAAATAATTTTGCGGAGAAAACTTTAGTCCAAAAATTAATTAAAATTCATATTTAGGTAGGTCTCAATTTTATACAAATTTAGAAATTTGAATCACTCAAATCGGAGTTGAAACGCAAAAGTTATAAGCGTTTGAAGTTTTGAAATTCAAATCAATTATTAAACCGATTTATTAAATCATTTTCTTTTTCGAAAAATCATTTATTGCGTCAGCAGGGACACGTGGCAGCACTGGATTGGTCTGCTGACGTCAGCCGGTCCATGGACTCGGTCCACGCTCGGCTCGGGTCTACCGTGGATCCGGTCCCACGGCTCACGTGTCGGCCCGACATGTGGGCCCACTCGGGTAGCGTCATCGGCGGCGTCGGCGGGCTCGGCCACGGTGCTGACAGGTGGGACCTACCGATGACGTCATGGGTGACGTCACGGTGCGGTCGCTGACACGCGGGCCCCGCGTGTCAGTGGCCCACGCGCACGCCCGCGTGGCGCGGCGGTTCGGCTCCCTGGACACGTGGCACGATCGTAGCCGTTGGTTTGAAAACCGACGGCTAGGATTGGATTTGGGCCTCCAGTGCTTGGGCGCACGGGTTGATCTGGGCCGTTGGATCTTGATCTAACGGTCCAGATCCAATCTAGCCTGGTGCAGTTCCTGCTACGTGGCACAACCTAAGCCGTTGGATCTAGATCCAACGGTTGAGATTAGATCTAGGATTTTCAACGGGGAACTCACCGAGGGTGACGTGGCGCGATCTGAGCCCTTGGATCTTGATCGGACGGTTGGTGGAGCTCGGGGTCGGCGATGGCTTCACGGCGAAGTCGTGGCTGCCGGCGCTGAGGACGGCGACCACACGAACGGCGTTTGGGACGTGCTCCGGCGAGGTGAAGGGTCTCTTCGGGTGCGCCTGGCTTCGTGGGTTCCGGATCTGGGGTCAATGGCGGCAGAATCAAGCAAAACCACAGCGGAGGGATGCTATGACTCCGGCGAGCGATTCCGGCGGATCTACGGCGGCTGAGGCTCGGTGAGGTAGGGCAGAGAGTGCGCGGGGTCACGGCGGTCCTCGGGGTACCACCCGGTACTTAAATGCCCTCGGCATGCGCGCACGGGACGGAACCCTAATCCTACACGGCGGCGACGCGGCGGAGGAGTCCGGCTCGGACTCGGCGGGGACGATGACGCACGGCCGTCCACGTGGCACGATCAACGGCCACGATCGCGTGGACGCGATCGGATCCGTGCCGGATTCGACCGAAGCGGTACGGGAAGATCCTGACCGTTGGATCTTGATCCAACGGTTGGGATCGATTAGGTTTTGGAGTTGGTTTGGTCAAGTCACGTTGCTCGGGTCGGACTCGAACTCGAGTCTGACTCGGGCTCGGTTGGATGAACAGTACTTGACCCGACTTGAATTTCCAGCGATTTAATATTTAAAATAATTCCCAGTAATTCATTTAATTCATTAAAAATAGCAAAATACTCGGAAAAATTCCAGAAAAATTCTGGAAAATATTTTAGGGTATTTGGGACTTAAATAAAATATTTCCAACAAAATTTTATTTGCAAAATTAAATTCTTTAATTATTTCAAAATGGAATAAATTCAAATAAATTCCAAATAAATCCAAATAAATTCCAGAAAATTCCTAAAATTCACCAAAGTGCCAAATCACACATGAATTTAAGAAAAGCAAAATTTTGGGGTGTTACAATATCGCATGCAAAAAATTCTTGAAAATTTTAGGATGTTGTGTTTAAATAGCTTACTAAATAGTTCAAACCAGTTTGGACTAAAATTCAAACTAGAGTTTCATTTTTTATGATAAGTTGATTGTAGGACAACAATGTTAGGGTGTGCAAGGATCGGATGGCCTTGGAAGCCATTTATTGAGGGATCATGAGGAAACACTGTTCCTACTAGTTGTGAAGGAGATGGCCAAAGCTGCATGGGAGGCTTTGAAAATGATGCATCTTAGTGCCGATTGTGTGAGGGAAGCAAAAGTACAGATCCTCAAAGCTGTGTTTGAGGTGCAGCGCATGACGGGGATGGAGTTTGTTTACGATTTTGCCATCTGGTTAATGACAATCATCAACAAAATTCAAGGGCTTGGCGATAAGATGGAGGAGAGCTATGTGGTAAGAAAAATTCTTTGTACGGTCCCTAGAAGATTCTTTCAATTTTTTTCCACCATGGAGCAGTTCAGTTGTGGGGGCTCCGGTATTAGATTAGCAAATGGGATCCTTAGTGTTGCGTTGGACTAGAAATTAACGCAACCTGCAAGAATTCTTATTGCTTAACTAAAACCGTACTCGGATTGAGGCCAATTACTCGGTGAGTGGCGCATGTCATGCGAACTCCTGCCGATTGGTTGATTCCAATCCGATCTTCCCGCACTTATGTGTCTAGTGCTAGTTCCTTAGATCAGTAGCATAGCACCAACATATTCCCAATCGAGATGCATCACAACCACAATCATACATAACTAAAGGGTAGAGTTATTACAGCTACTTAATTTACATATTACAGCCGACCGGCCAAATACAAACCAAAAGGAATCCATAAATAGCGGAAGTCCAACAGAACACTGCAGTGTGCCGTCACCACCCATAGGCAACCGACTTGGTAAAACCCAGTTAACCCTTAGCGAAATCATCGAACTCTGAAGCGAAATTGTGACACTATGGTTTGGTGTGACGTTATAGAAGGTGAAACTAGAGAATAAAACCTTTCGGCTTAGGGTTTTCTCGCGTTTTTGGGCCGAATGAAGTGGTATGTCGCCACGGAGTGTCGTAACCTTATTTATCGTGTATGATAAGGTTAATAACAGTATGAAGTGTGGAATTAAGTTTAAAACCATAGGAATTGGAGGTTAATAGCCTTTCCGGCCGTTTCGGCCGCTGGTTTTGGGCTGCTCCGGGAGTTTTGTGCCTTGGTGGGCTTTGGTGGGATCGAGAGGGGCTCTAATTGGACTTGGACTGTGTGTGGGGGCTGTTAATAGGGGCGCCCCCTGCCCCCCTTGCGCCCCAACAGCCCCATATGCTCCCCCCCACCTCTCCTCCCCCCCCTCTAGCCCCCGCCGCCACCCCCCGCCCGCCTAGCCACGCGCCTCCCTTCCTCCACCTCCACACCACCTCCCTCCACCCCTTGCTGCCCTAGGGTGGCCTCCCACCCCTGCACCTTGTGGAGTCATCCCGTGGAGCGAGGAGCGAGGAGCAAGGAGCGAGGAGCGAGGAACGTGGAGCGAGGAGCGATTCGCGAGGAGATTCGCGGAGATTGATTGGAGTTTTGGCGCTCGGGCAAAGGTATGATCTTGGGGATCCTTGGGGATGATCTAGGTACTGTTATTAGGGTGTTTATCAAGTTTTTAGATCAATTGGAGGCGCTGGTTTGAAGTAATTTGGGTTAGATCTAAACTTGTCCACGTTTCTGGTTTCGGGCAGATTGAGCAGTCGAACTAGGGTTCGAGTTTCCGTCGATTTAGAATCCGAATCAGACCGTACGGACTTCTAGGAAGTTGTAGATAATTTAATTATCTTTCCGTGGACGTAAAGCACGTTAATTTCCGATCAGCCGTTTGAAAGTTATGGCTGTTTTACCGAGCGCCTAAAAATCTGTGACGTAACTGGAACAGATTGTGGTAATCTGTAGATTAAACAATATTAGAGTCCGAATCAGTCTTTCCCTATAACTAGAAAAAGTTGGGAAATTTCCTAAGCTTCGCGACGGTGTACTCGTTTATTCGATTTGGAGTCCCAGAACTCAAGTTATGCTTTTTGCAAGGTTGCTGTCCCGCCGGGACAGAACCTCTGTTTTTAGGTTTTGCGAGTAGTTGGCAATGTCGGGTTAGATGGGGCGTGTGTACTGTTTTGAGTGTATGGTTGTGAGTGTGTGATGCCTATGTGCAGGTGGTGTGACCCCGGGAGAGCCCTTTTCTTCCCGCCAATCCGTTGCACGTGTTTGAGGCAAGTGTGTTGTGATGGATAGCAAGTTGTAGGTTGCATGTTGAAATTAGATGGAATTGCCTACATGATATATGTTCACTTGCCATGTGTTAATAATTGATATGATATGATGAGCATGTTTAACATATTATGATGCCATGTGTTAATATGTGAATTGAATATGATAATTGGCATGGTTGCATGCATGTCATGAGATAGGGCGAGGGCGGTGAGAAAGTCTTAACTAGTCCGGCAAGGTCGGTGAGAAAGTTATGACTAATCCGGAACGCCATTGAGTAAGTCCTATGTCGTGATTCCATCCACGTGGTGTTTGGAAGCGAGTAGGCACCCTCCATCTTCGGGATGGAAGGGAGGAAAGGGTGCACACCGACGGGTGTGTACTTCCCATACCGGTATGAGGTTCCAGAGGGTCGAGCAATGCATTACATCGCATACAAATTGATGATGATATTGATAAGTATTCATGAATGAGATGTTATACATGATGAAAGATGTTATTGACTTGTTGTTATGCTTGTTGTCCATTGCAGTATGCTTGCGAGTTTTCGAACTCACCCTTGTGTTTTCTTGTTGTTTTAGGTACCATGAGAACGGCATGCGGGAAAGGGGAATAGTCACACTCTCACACGTTGCTTCACCTTAATGTTTCCCCAAGTCAATTCATTTAGTTGGATAATAAATTGCGTGTGATGGCCTTTAAATTAAGTCTTAGCTTGGTTAATGAGAGTTCTATTGTTTGTTTGACACTTGGAACTTTAAGAGCTTGATGTTAGTCTTTTATTGTCGTTAAGACTTTATTTATTGCTGTTTAGATGTTTCTCTTATTGCCATATAATGCTATATTGTTGCTGTTTCTTAAATTCATGATAAAACAAAGGAGGTGCTGCCGAAATCTCGGTTTTAGTCTATGCACCTTTGCTGGAATTTGATGTTAAATGTGGTATTTAGATGTTGTTTAGCTTATGTTTGGTAACATTCAGGCATAGTAAATGCCGGGTGTTACTGATTGGTATCGAGCGGTGTAGGTCCTTGGAATGTGAATTTTTAGTGTCATGCTATAGGTTACAACTAAAATGTGATGTGGAATAACTTAGAAACATGGCTTAGGTCTTAACTAAAATTTTGTTATAGGATAGCAACATTAAAACTTGCAAAAGTGGTATAACTAATCTAAAAATTTGACACACAATGGATGCAATGAGGAAAAGGGTATGGGAATCGTTGCTTTATGCTTAATTGTTGTATTTAAGCTTTGATATTGAATGTTTCTTTTGACAATGCATGATGCTATGTCAATAAGATAAATGATTGAATTGTTCTGTTGTGGTGTTAAAAGTGGGGTTTTGGTCTTTGAAGGGTTTCGGTCACCTCTTTTGTTCATAGTAAGGGCGAGGTTTGACGGTGTGGCTTGTTAGCGCCATCACCGAAGAACTGTTAACCCTCAGTAGGAGAAGAGTGCTTACCCTTTCTGTTGTAGATCGGGTAGTTGACTTGCGCCAAATAAAAGAGTTTGGTGGTGGATTCCTTCAGACGCGTTCTTTGCCGCTCGACAATCGATTTTCGTTGCTTTTCTTGGCTTTAGTTGATTTGAATCAAATGAAAAATGTTGGGTTTTGCGGATCGTTCCGTATGCGGTGTGTGGTTTTGTCTTCCTTGGTTGAAGACGAAGAAGAGGAGTCTAGTGTTGCGCTTCTTTTGGGCGCCTTTCCAGCTTTTAATGATTAGTTTGTTGATGGCTTTATGGGAAGAAGCATTCAAATTTATCCTCGCGTTTGTCTTTCTCCGAGGTTAACGGAGTTATTGCGAGTTATACTGCACTGCTGTCGTGGTTGAAGTTACGTGTCTTTGTAGGAGTAAGTGGTGCTTGATTTCGTCATTTCTTGGTTTAAGAAATCATCTTTGAAGAACTCTTCTTGCTTTGTGAAAGTTTGGAGTTAAGGTTTTAATTGAAAAGGGTTAATGGAGCACTTGGTTCCCTTTCGAGAAAACTGCCTTTCAACCTTTTTCCTCATGGGAGTCCTTGAGATTTAAAAAGGTTTTGGAGAATTCCTTTGCATGACAAAGTTTGGATTTGTCTCTTTGTAATTTTGAGAGTCAAGTCTCCTTACGAATTTGGGATGAGTTTTAAAACTAAAATGCTGTAAACAAAGTGTCTTTTGACTGAGATCGTTTGTCCCTAGTAAGAATTGATGTTTAGTATGTCTTGTAGTAGGTAGCAATGTGGTATATGGATTGATGTGTTGCTAAGTTAAATTTTGAGTTGAATCAATTCAATGTGATTAATATCTCTAGCTTGAGAATAAATAGACTACTAGTGTTGCAGTTTACTCTTAGCGAGAATGATTAAATGTGTTAATGTACATGCTTAGAATCTGTTGCCTTGCTTTAAATGTGCTTATGATCCTTGTTAATGTTAAAAGTTTAAACTTTGATGCATAGTTAAAACATTAAGATGTTGTAGACTGCTGTTATTGTAAAAGAAACTTTGCTGGTTGTTAAAGATGTTCTAATCTAATGGATTAATAGAGAAATTTAATCGTGTTGACTAGTGACTTTAATTTGGATGTTGGTTAGAGTTGCTATTTATGTTGTTGCAAACTACTAGTATCTTTGGAAGTATGCAGTTGTGTCGCTACAATGCTAGTATTGATATCAATGGAGAAGACATAAGACTTATTGTTAATGATGTTGTTAATGGTAGTGTTAATGCTAGTATTCAGTCTATTTTAAATAGTGGGGGTATGTTGTGTGGTGGTAATTTTGTTATCACCTATGTATAGGGTAGCTAAAAGTAATGTTGTTGGTTGATGATTATGCCCATTTGTTGTTATTGATGACTAAGTAGTTGTGGTAACTGTTTAGATTATTCGTTGGAAAACCATGGTTAAAATAAAGGAAAATTTTAACATGTTGCGATGGAGTGAGTTTTGGATAATTAACATGATGTACAATTTCATCCTTAATGAATGTATGCCTTGGAATCCTAGTTATGAACTTTGTCTTGTAGAGATAATATTTACATATTGAAGTCGTTGTTTAACTGAATAAGGTTCGGTTGTCGAGACGTGAATATATAGGTGGTATGAAATTTATAGGTTGATCTTGCTGAAAGATTTGTGGAAGTACTATGTTTCAAATTTAGAATAAGATGTATTATGATTCGTGAGCCGTGGGGATCATGTCATTATAGTCTTGGTTGGGTGCCTTTTTGATAAGCATCATAAACCCTTATTAAAAAATGTTGGGAATGGTAACTAGAGGAAGAATTTGTTGTGAAACTTTCGGTTGAATTGTGTTGGGGCTCCTCAGTTAGTAAATAGTGATTATTGAAGTCTTTAATGGAAAGCGTAGTGGAGTACTAGAGATGGTTCCTTTCATGCTGAGCTGTTGTCTAAAAACCTTTGAAACTGGATTGGTTGTTTGCCATCTCGGTTGAATACTTTCGGTTGAGGTGTTCCTTATGTTGAGTTTCAGAGTTTCCCCAAAACTCGTAGTGGTTGGTGTCGACCTTTGGTTTTGGCGAATTTGTTTAGTTCGTGTTGTGAGTTTGAGTTTACATCCAAAAGTTTTTGAGTGGATCGCGCCCTTTCGCGTCAGACCGATTTATCTTTGGAATTAATTTTAAAAGGAAGCAGATGGTCATAAAGGGTTGTGTTGGAAACTTTTGAGTTAAGCCCTTGATGTGTAGCTCTATTTGACTAGAGTTGGAGTCATTTGGAAAATGTGTCTGGTGTGCGGGTGTTTTACAAGTCTGGATTTTTATGAATGTTTCTTAAGTGAATTTGGTTAGTGAAGAGTTTTCTTTTGGATTGAGTTTCCCTCTCTTTTGATAAAAATTTATGGCGCTTGTGTCTCATAGATGTTTGATTTTGGAGTCGATGTTCTGTTCCAAAGGGTTGAGTTTGATTTTGCGAGGTGTTACAAAGCTAGTGTTAAATCGAAGATGGGTTTTCACACGATGTGGTGTTTTGTTGATTAACGATGTTGCCGTCATAGTTTATATGAATTAGCGCAACTCTCGATGTTATTCGAGATTTATTCATATGATACCGAGGCGTAAGTCATCATGTGAATGACTATTCGGTAGTGTGGTTACATGATGAGGGAATGGTGAAAAGTAAACATGACATCGTTTTTACATGTTAAATGATAAAAGAGTCGTTGAGCCAGGTCGGTGAGAAAGTCATATATGGAGATATGACTAATCCGGAGTGCTCTGAAGAGTGTGCATTTATGTCATGAAACGAGATTTCCCTTGCTTTCTAGTATGAAAAGAAGCAATGAACAATTTCTGATATGTTGGTTGTGATGTAGGGGATTTATGCTTCCTTTGTGTTTTGGCTTGGATGTTGCCGAATTCTTTCCAAAATGGCTGTTAACGCTTTGGGTTTGAGTTGTTGTGTGTACACTTGGGCTTGATAGCTAAGTGTTTTTGTGTGAGGGCGAGACCCTCTTAAGAAAGGAACCAATTGTGGTTTGGTAAGGTTTTCGATCCTAGCTTGGGCTAGGTGTCGAACCTTAGTGGTAAAGGGTGGTTTGTGATGGAGGTGGATGATGTATGGGTTTAACCTTTACTAAGAGTAGCGATGGGTGGAAGTGAAGTTGACGGTAGATCGGTGATAATTGCCCTGCCGTGAGCAGTTGTCTTCACTAGTTGTTTTTGGGTTTGAGTCTTGCCTGGGAAAGGATGGAATAAAATGTTAGTATGATCGTGTATCGGAAGGGCTAGTGTGCCTTAATGAGTTATTCCCCTAGATGGAAACTTTCGGGAATGAAGAGAGGTCGTTAAAGGAATTGTGACTTCCTTTGATTATGTCATGTTGAGTTTATTGCAGTGTGTAGTCAGGTAGGTTGTGATAGAAGTGTGAGGTGTTTGTCGTGAGGATTCGAGCGTTTTGGGTTGTTGAAGCCCTTCGAGGTTGAAACACAGATTCTGTTTGGGATTTGAATTGAAAGTTGAACTGTGAGCGGTTGCCCTTAGTTGAGCTAGATCAACACTTTTTCTTTAAGTGTTGGTTTTGGGAACTTGTTTGTCGTTTCTTTCCGGTTCTAGTCGTTGTGCGAATGTTTTGTGCTGCAGAGAAGCCTTTTGTCCCTTGGGGACTTTGTTGCTGTTTTTGGCGTCCTTCGGATTCGAGGTCGAATCCTGTTGAAGGGGGGAAGAATGTGACACTATGGTTTGGTGTGACGTTATAGAAGGTGAAACTAGAGAATAAAACCTTTCGGCTTAGGGTTTTCTCGCGTTTTTGGGCCGAATGAAGTGGTATGTCGCCACGGAGTGTCGTAACCTTATTTATCGTGTATGATAAGGTTAATAACAGTATGAAGTGTGGAATTAAGTTTAAAACCATAGGAATTGGAGGTTAATAGCCTTTCCGGGCCGTTTCCGGGCCGTTTTCGGGGTTTTGGGCCGTTCCGGGGGAGTTTTGGGCCTTGGTGGGCTTTGGAGGGATTGAGAGGGGCTCTAATTGGACTTGGACAGGGTGTGGGGGCTGATAAAAGGCTCCCCTGCCCCTGGCGCCCCCCCCGCCCCAGCCTCGCCCCCCCCCCCCCCCCCCTTCCCCCCCCCCTCGCGCCCGCGCCGCCACCCCCCTCCCTCCTAGCCATGCGCCCCCTCCCCTTCCTCCACCTCCACACCACCTCCCCACCACCCCGTGCTGCCCGAGGGTGGCCTCCCCACCCCAGCACCATGTGGAGTCATCCCGTGGAGCGAGGAGCGAGGAGCCAGGAGCGAGGAGCGAGGAACGTGGAGCGAGGAGCGATACGCGAGGAGAGGCGCGGAGATTGCTTGGCGTTTTGGCGCCGGGCAAAGGTATGATCTTGGGGATCCTTGGGGATGATCTAGGTACTGTTATTAGGGTGTTTATCAAGTTTTTAGATCAATTGGAGGCGCTGGTTTGAAGTAATTTGGGTTAGATCTAAACTTGTCCACGTTTCTGGTTTCGGGCAGATTGAGCAGTCGAACTAGGGTTCGAGTTTCCGTCGATTTAGAATCCGAATCAGACCGTACGGACTTCTAGGAAGTTGTAGATAATTTAATTATCTTTCCGTGGACGTAAAGCACGTTAATTTCCGATCAGCCGTTTGAAAGTTATGGCTGTTTTACCGAGCGCCTAAAAATCTGTGACGTAACTGGAACAGATTGTGGTAATCTGTAGATTAAACAATTTTAGAGTCCGAATCAGTCTTTCCCTATAACTAGAAAAAGTTGGGAAATTTCCTAAGCTTCGCGACGGTGTACTCGTTTATTCGATTTGGAGTCCCAGAACTCAAGTTATGCTTTTGCAAGGTTGCTGTCCCGCCGACAGAACCTCTGTTTTTAGGTTTTGCGAGTAGTTGGCAATGTCGGGTTAGATGGGGGCGTGTGTACTGTTTTGAGGTTATGATTGTGAGTGTGTGATGCCTATGTGCAGGTGGTGTGACCCGGAGAGCCCTTTTCTTCCCGCCAATCCGCTGCACGTGTTTGAGGCAAGTGTGTTGTGATGGATAGCAAGTTGTAGGTTGCATGTTGAAATTAGATGGAATTGCCTACATGATATATGTTCACTTGCCATGTGTTAATAATTGATATGATATGATGAGCATGTTTAACATATTATGATGCCATGTGTTAATATGTGAATTGAATATGATAATTGGCATGGTTGCATGCATGTCATGAGATAGAGGCGAGGGCGGTGAGAAAGTCTTAACTAGTCCGGCAAGGTCGGTGAGAAAGTTATGACTAATCCGGAACGCCATTGAGTAAGTCCTATGTCGTGATTCCATCCACGTGGTGTTTGGAAGCGAGTAGGCACCCTCCATCTTCGGGATGGAAGGGAGGAAAGGGTGCACACCGACGGGTGTGTACTTCCCATACCGGTATGAGGTTCCAGAGGGTCAGGAGCAATGCATTACATCGCATACAAATTGATGATGATATTGATAAGTATTCATGAATGAGATGTTATACATGATGAAAGATGTTATTGACTTGTTGTTATGCTTGTTGTCCATTGCAGTATGCTTGCTGAAGTTTTCGAACTCACCCTTGTGTTTTCTTGTTGTTTTAGGTACCATGAGAACGGCATGCGGGAAAGGGGAATAGTCACACTCTCACACGTTGCTTCACCTTAATGTTTCCCCAAGTCAATTCATTTAGTTGGATAATAAATTGCGTGTGATGGCCTTTAAATTAAGTCTTAGCTTGGTTAATGAGAGTTCTATTGTTTGTTTGACACTTGGAACTTTAAGAGCTTGATGTTAGTCTTTTATTGTCGTTAAGACTTTATTTATTGCTGTTTAGATGTTTCTCTTATTGCCATATAATGCTATATTGTTGCTGTTTCTTAAATTCATGATAAAACAAAGGAGGTGCTGCCGAAATCTCGGTTTTTAGTCTATGCACCTTTGCTGGAATTTGATGTTAAATGTGGTATTTAGATGTTGTTTAGCTTATGTTTGGTAACATTCAGGCATAGTAAATGCCGGGGTGTTACAGAAATGAGATTCATCGATTGGATCTTCATTACCTTCTAGCCAAAATTCATGAGAGCAAACGGTGAGTACACGTATGTGCTCACAAGACTTTAGTGTATGGAAATAATAATATAGATGTAGGGTTACAATGATGAATGAATGTTTCTATACTAAGTTTGTTTTGAGCACAAAGCAAGTTTTATTTGTAATAGAATATTAAGTTCAAAACCATTCGTAGCTTACAAAAGCAATTGAAAACAGAGTAACACAATGCTATCATTGAGTACACTAATTTTTAACCCACAATCCATCCATCCAACCATACCATACCACAAGACCTTTTCCCCCAACTAATCCACCACTCCAAACCCATTTTCCACACACTGTTTCCAACCCAAATCCATTTTCTTGACACTTTCCAAAGACCAAAACCAAAGCCAAAAATCTATACTTGACATTACTTTCCAAGCTACTCATGACCGTGAGCACGACTAATCGATTAGGTTTACTCTCTATAGAGATTGTACACTTTACCCGCTCTAGCAATCATGTCAACCATACCACGCGATACTCTTCGTACCCATTTTGCCAGATTGTGACGAAACTTTTCAAAAGGTTGAGATTTACCACTTGCACCAGCCAGATAATGTACATCCATTGCTATGGCCACAGAGGGGTGTTAGGCCACACGATGGTCTCGCACGCATCACCCTCTCCACAGCAAGGCATTTACCGTTGTATTGGCAAACTCCCACTTTGACGCCTCGATGAGGGTGTTAGTGTTATGCCCTTGAGGCAATCATATGGATGATTGTAACATGACTATGTTTATGAATAATAATATGATTATTGGTCCAATGAATGTATATCATTGTTTTGATCAACAAGTATGTGACTTGTTTATGAAGCTCTTTACTTATTGATATAATTCGATAAATATCTCTGATCAGATATCATCGTATATGACAACGATGAATAGATCAGCACATTTATTGTTCGATGATCATATTTCATAGATCATGGGATACAGAGATATCATCAATACATTGTGGACGTATGTTGAAGAACATGGGTTAGATAGACCCACAATGGGACACTGCGAGAATGTTACATTCTTATGTGTCATCAGTGTATCTCATACATAGTAGATATATGATCCTTAGACATGAGTGTGACACCACGGAGTGTCGTAATCTTATAAAATGTGGATGTTGAGGTCAAAACATTATAAAATATGTAAATGGAGGTTAAAACTTTACGTTATGCCGTTTATAGCGTGTCTTTGGGCCGTTTTCGGGTGTTTGGGCCTCTCCGGGGGACTTTGGGCCTTGGGGGTTGAGTTGGGCCTCCGGTGGAAGGGTTTGGGCCCAAGGGGGGGGACTTTTGGGCAGCCAAATCTGGCCCCCACCCCTTGGTGCACCCCAAACTCCCTCTCCCAACCCTAGCTGCCACCCCCTAGCCCCCCCCATGCGCCTCCACCCTTCCCCTTCCTCTCCATCTTCCCCCATGGCGCCACCACCCCTCTCCTCCCCTCTCCACCTCCCTTGCTGCCCCTAGGGGAGTTCTCCACCTCAACACCTCAAAGATCCGTCCATTAGAGCACTCCGCGACGAGGAGATCCGGTGGATTTGGAGCGAGGAAGGAGATCGCGCGAACCGGGAGGAGATCTGTTGGGTTTTTGGTCGTCGGGTGAAGGTATGGCCATGGGAATCCTTGGGGTTGGCCTAGGTACTGTTCTTAGGGTTATTATCATGTTTTTTAGATCAATTGGTGGTGCTGGAATTGAGTAGATTAGATGAAATCTAGAAGTTGCCACGTTCTCTGTTTCGGGCATCATGAGCAGTCGACATAGGGTTTCATTTTTCGCCAATTTAGAATCCGAATTTGGTCATTCGCCTGTTGAAGAAGTTGTAGGTAATTTCAATATCTTTCCGTGGGTGTAAAGAACGTCCAATTCCGATCAGCCGTTTGAAAGTTATGGCTGTTTTACCGAGCGTCTTAAAATCTGTGACGTGATTGGAACAGATCACGGTATTCTGTAGATTAAACCATTTTAGAGTCCGAATCAGTCTTTCCATATACTTAGAAAAAGTTGGGAAATTTCCTAAGCTACGCGAGGATGTACTCTTTTAATTGATTCGGAGTCTCAGAACTCAAGTTATGCCTTTTGGAAGGCTGCTGTCCCGACTGGACAGAACCTCTGTTTTTGGGTTTTGCGAGTAGTTGGCAATGACGGGGCAGATGAGGGTTTGCGTACTGTTTTGTGGACATGATTGTGAGTGTGTGGTACCTATGTGCAGGTGGTGTGACCCCGGGAGTGCTCTCTACATCTCGCCAATCCGTCGCCCGTGGTTGAGGCAAGTGTATTGGGATGGGTAGCGGGTTATTGTTTGCTAGATCGGTTGTGATTGAGATCTAATATATGATATGTTCACATGCCATGCTTTAATGATTGCCAATGATATGATGAATATGCTTACTATGTTATGTTGCCATGTGTTAATGTAAAAGTGATTTATGATGTTGGCATATTTGCATACATGACATGGCATGATACATGGCCCGGGCGGTGAGAAAGTCATAACTAGTCCGGGGAAGGTCGGTGAGAAAGTTATGACTATTCCGGAGAGCCAATGAGTAAGTCCTACATCGTGATTCCATTCACCGCGGTGAACGGAAGCGAGGAGTAGGCACTCTCCATCTTCGGGATGGAAGGGGGGAGAGGGTGCACACCGACGGGTGTGTACTCAACCATACCGGTATGAGTTTCCAAGGAGATATGAGCATCGCATCGCATTGCATACATAATGATGATGATAATGATATGTGATCATGAATGAGATGATATACATGATGTGAGTTGTTGTAGCCATGTAATTGTTTGTGTTTGTACCATTACAATATACTTGCTGAGTGATGAACTAACGCTTGTGTTTATGTTGTTTATTCTTTTTAGGTACCATGACATCGACATGTGGGAAGGGGCAATAGCTACACATCTTCACGTAGTTCCAGTCACTTTTACCAACTTGAGTCATGATCATAATAATCGTGCCATGAACTAGGTGTATGGAATAATTTTATGGAATAATTTTAGTGTGTTGTTGATCCTCTTTGCTTAGCTATAGATGTTGGTGTGGTTGGATTTGGTTTAATTGGTTTATGATGATGTTTTATCCATTTTCATTGCTAATTTAGTTGTCTTATGCTATGATATATGTTGCCATGATGTTGCTATCACTTTAATTCATGTTAAAACAAAGGGGATGCTGCCGAAATTTCGGTTTTTAGCATGTGCGCCTTTGCTGTAATTTAAGTTTAATTATGGTATATAGTTGTTGTTTAGTCTATGTTTGGTAACATTCGGGCATATTAGATGCCGGGGTGTTACAATGAGATTGTCATATTCCCTACATGTGTAATAGTTTACCTTGGGGTTACCAAACATTATTTCCTAACCGGATAGTTATAAAGGTAGCTTTCATGTTTACTATGAAACATGCAGAGGGAAGTGAGCAGTCAAGATGGACTATGCCACTCCAATGTAACGACGATATATGTCTAGGCCACTCATGTGATATGATGAAGGAAGTGCATGGCCATGCTGTGATTGAGAAGTCAATCACAACTTATTAATATATCACGGATATGAGAGATGTATTGAACTGTCAAAGGATGACATTGATGGACCATGTGGAGGTCCATCCATATTTGTGATGAGTATTTGACTTTATTTGAGCAAGGTGTGCTCAGGTTTGAGTTTGATTTAACTCGGTATTGCATGTTTGAATTAATGATAATTGTGGACTAACATGCAGGAAGAAAAAGGTATGTGCATTGTGGTATGTGCAAAATGGTTTGTTCCTTGTGGTACAGATTCCTGAGGCAATTATGATCGTTGGTGAGTATCGGGACTAGGTTGGGAGAACTGAGGTCCAGAGCGGTCAAGGATGCCGACGAGATGGTTGGGCTCAAACCAGGATCACTTGGATGTCATGGAAATGGACTTGAGGTGGCTCAAGGTTTCCGGTTCGGATTGGAGGCTCGAAGAGGAGGAAACTGAGCTATCAAGTCCGGCGGATGAAGGCCCGTTGCATCGGGTTGATTGGGTTGTGTTTAAAACCCATGTATAGCCAATGTGGCCCATGTAAAGCCCATGTGTGGGGTGAAAATAGAGGGTTAATCCTATCCCTTGGTGGAGTGCCCTAGGGTGTGGGACTCATCGAAGGGTGGTAGGTGGCCCTAGAGTAGTATAAATAGACGGGGCGGGGTGTCCTCCCTCACTTGAAGGTTTGAGTTGCTCATTTGAGCTTTGCCCACATGAAGTGAGGCTTTGTAAACCTTCCAACCAGAAAATACAGAGATTTTCTTTACATTCTTGTGAATTTAAATTCCGCATTTACATTATGTCTTTACTTTACGCAATTTAAATTCAGCATTTACTTTCCCGCATGTAAATTCTCGCAATTTACTTTCTCGCAATTTGGATTTGCTCCTCTCCTTCTAAATGCTGTTTATCAAGGATGTCTTGAGGGTGCTCATTTGGTTTTACATCTTTCTTGCACCCTAGGATAGACTAGAGATCAAGTTTCTATCACGATTGCAAATCTGTCCTGAACTTGTGTGAAATCATGTGCTGAAAAATTGGCTTTGAACTGAAAAATTAACTTAGATTTGAATTTGCAAAATGTGTTTGTTCATGGGTTTTGACAATTGACAAGAAACAGTAAGTTTTGCCTTGGCGCCGGATCAATCCTAAAGAAAACAGTAAGTTTCCCATCTACGACGGACAAACTTTCTTGGTCCTTTGTAAACATGCTTTTTGACAACCTCTTTCTTCTATGTACAACGGACAAAGTTTTTGTGTCCGTCGTGAACATGATTTTGAGCGCATGAGCCAAACCCTATTTTCCAAGAATCCAGTAAGCTACGCATGTACGACGGACAAAGTTTTTGGGTCTGTCGTGAACGGCTTTTTGAGGATTGATTTCGCATGTACAACGGACAAAGTTTTTGGGTCCGTTGTGAACGTGTTTTCACCGGAATGTTTTCTTCTTGGAACTGAGAGTTTCACATGTACGCCGGACAGAGATTTCTTGTCCGTCGTGAATGGACTTTTTCTAGGGTTTTTATTTCTTGTCCGTTGTGAACGTGTTTTGCTCAGTTTGGATGTTTTGCAAGAATTGAAATAGTTTGACCTTGAGATTATGAAATTTGTGATGATTTCATGATGTGTGTTTTGAAGTGGACTTTATGCAATGCTCATGTGAGTAGTTGCATGGATTGACATTGAGTCAAGTCGTGGACTTGTGCTCGGATTCGTTTTGTGATTTGTTCATGTGCAGGTATTGCTCGAAGACGAATGTGGTCGATGACGGGACCGGAACTAGGTTCATGGAGGAACTGAGGTTCGGGACTAGGTTCAGGATGAACTGAGGTCTTGGTGGTCAAGGATGTCATGCGGGACGTTCGGGCTAAGAGAATGGTGCACATGAAGAATGGTTAGTCACGTGAGAATGGCAGGAGGTCATTCGCGTGCAAAGTGTTAGTCACGTGAGTATGGCAGGTGGCCATACGCGTGCAAAGTGTTAGTCACATGAGTATGGAAGGGTTACCATACGCGTGCAAGAGTTGTACTCGGCCAGGTTGGGCCAAGTGGAGTTGTGTTGGATACGGATTCCTTCTAGGAAATAGGAATCGTATTCAGAACTCCTTGTGGGTTGGTGCTTTAAATAGGTGGGGGGTCTCCTGTTGAAACGCACCAAGGAGAGCTGAGCGCATCAAGCTTTGAGCTTGGTTTTAAGGTTTGTACTCTTTTGATGAGAGTATTTTAGACAAGAAATAAAGATCAATTCTTCCAAGATTTTTATGCTACAAGAACCACGTCGCTACAGTGTTTTCTGTTTTGGTTCTTGTTTGCATGCTTGTTCTAATTCTAGATTGGTTTTTGATCGTTGAGTTTCATCTTGATTTGATCCATCAAAAACCGTTCGAGGGTATTGATTTAGAGTTTCTCAAAGTCTAGTTGATTAATCTTTTGAAGATCTTGTTTAATCTTGAAGTTTTGATTAGATTGATTCTCGTCAAGTTCTGAAACAGCAAGCTTGCGAAGCTTATAACTTTTGATCCGTAAGTCCGATCGAGCTGATTCTTTTTGGGTTCGATTCGTATTGGAATCTAGTTTCTCATGTCCAAATTTCAGATTGTTTCGACGGTTGGATCTCTGGGAATTCTCGTTTTACCAAACCTCTGTCATTCTGTTTTTGTCGAAAACGAGGCAATTATTTGGTTCTGTTTTGGGGTGAACTTTTAGTAGATCAAGAATTTGGTTTTAGCTTCCGCACAATCATTCACCCCCCCTCTGATTGCTATATTCGTATACTTCGATCCTACAAGTGGTATCAGAGCAAGGTTTCTCTAATCTATCTTAACCGGTGATTAGATCAATGGATCGTTATTCGACAAAACCATGTGTGTTCGATGGTGTTGATTTTCAGTTTTGGAAGGCCAAGATGGAGGCGTTCATCCAAGCACAGGGCTTCACAATTTGGGAGAAGGTCTACAAGCCATATGAAGTCCCTGCAAACGACAACGTCAACGACACCAATCGCACACATGTTGAAGCAAATAGCAAGGCGCGCAACTTGATCATCCAAGGCTTGGGACGCAGCGACTTTGATCGTGTGGTTCATCTTCGATCCGCATATGAGGTATGGAAATCTCTTTGTGATTACCATGAGGGTTCTAACACTGTCAAAGAGGTTCGCCAAGATATTTACAAAAAAAGAATACATGCGTTTTGAGATGAAACCTAGTGAATCTGTAGATGACTTCTTTGCACGTTTCAATAAAATTCTTAGCAATCTACGTGCTGTTGGAGTTAGCTACACTGATGCTGAAAATGCTCGACAATTGCTTAGTGCTTTGGACATGTCGGTGGGAGATGAAAGTAACATCTATACAAGAATCTACTACCATGAGCACACTCACATTAGATGTTCTTTACTCTAAGTTGAAAACTCATGAGTTGGATGTTCTTGCCAGGAAGGGTAACATTAAATCAATTGCTTTGATCTCTAACCCTAACATATCAAATGCAAATTCTTCTTCTAGCTTTGCCTTGTCTTCCATGTCTTCTTTAACAGATGAGCAACTTGAAGAGTTTCTGAAGAAGATCTCGCACTACTCTCTTCTCGCTTTAACAAAGCTTTGCGAATGTGAGAATGAGAAAGAGAGGTGGTCCTCCAAGATGCTATGAGTGTGGTGACCTCAACCATATTCGCACAAATTGTCCTAAGCTTGCAGGAAAAACATCAAAGGAGGAGAAGGACAACGACAGAAGGAATGAGAAGAAAAGGTTCTCGTCAAATGATAGGAAGAAGAAGAGCTTCATCAACCGCAAGGTGGTTCACCGAGTTCTTTCCGCTCTTGAACAAGTCAATTTGAGCGATGTGGACTCGGAGAGCAGCGAAGATGATGCAACTCCAAGCAAGCATGATTTGATAGGATTATGTCTCATGGCAAGCAGCAAGGATAGCTTCACCGAGGACGACCACGACAATGACTTCAATGAGGCTTCTCGCGAGGAAGGAGAACATATGGCTAGTGGATTCCGGATGCTCACGCCACATGTCCGGTGATAAGAATTGGTTCTCCTCCTCACTCGTGCATCTCGTGGCCGAAAGTGTTACTTTTGGAGATGCTTCTTCCTCTTTTGTTGTGGCAAAAGGTACAGTAAAGGTAAGTGACAAGTTTATGTTCAAGGATGTGGCTCTTGTTGAAAACTTGAAATATAACTTGCTTTCTGTCTCTCAAATGCTTGATGAAGATCTTGAGATAAGCTTTAAGAAAAATGAATGCAAAGTGCTAGATGCTTCAGGTGATCTTGTGTTCAAGATTTCTCGTTTTGGAAGAGTTTTTAAAGCTGATTTTGATGCATCACCTTCTTCTAAACATAGGTGTCTAATTGCCAATGCTTCTAAAGATTTATTCTTTTGGCATCGTAGACTTGGTCATGTTGGTTTTGATCATCTTACTCGTGTAAGCAGTTTAGATCTCATACGTGGCTTGCCTAAGCTTAAGGGTGATAGCAATTTAGTATGTTCTTCTTGTAGACATGGTAAGATGATTGCAGGTTCACATCCACCTCTTACCATGGTGATGACAAACGCTCCAGGACAGCTTCTACATCTTGATACAGTTGGACCATCTCGAGTTCAATCCGTTGGAGGCAAATGGTATGTGCTTGTGATTGTTGATGATTTTTCTAGATACTCTTGGGTATACTTTATGGCATCTAAGGATGAGGCCTTTAGTCATTTTAGAAGTCTTGTTCTTAGGCTTTCTATTGATCATCCAGGAGCTCTCAAAGCTATTAGAAGTGATAATGGAACCGAATTCAAAAATGCTTCCTTTGATCTCTTTTGTGCTGAAAAAGGAATTGATCATCAATTTTCATCTCCTAGAGTGCCTCAACAAAATGGTGTAGTTGAAAGGAAAAATAGAACGTTAGTTGAAATGGCTAGAACTATGCTAGATGAGCATCACTCTCCTCGAAATTTTTGGGCTGAAGCGATTTCAACTGCTTGTTATGTTTCAAACCGTGTGTTTCTGAGATCAAAATTGGGTAAGACTCCATATGAGCTTCGGTTTGGACATAGACCTTCTGTTTCTCACTTTCGAGTTTTTGGATGCAAATGTTTTGTCTTGAAATCTGGAAATCTTGATAAATTTGAAGCTAGATCAACTGATGGCATTTTTCTTGGATATCCTGCTCATACTCGTGGCTATCGTGTGCTTGTTTTGGAGACTAACAAAATTGTGGAAACTTGTGAAGTTACTTTTGATGAGGCTAGTCCAGGCACTAGTCCAAGTGATGCAGGTACAGGCGCATACATTCAGGGGGAGAAAATCTTTGAAGATGATGATGATGTTGAAGATGAGGTCTTGATTCTTCCTAATGAACAACAAGATGTAGCACCTTTGGCACCTACTACTACATCACCTACAGCTAACCATCCTCAAGCTACAACATCATCTGTACATGCTGAAAATGAAGAAGGAGAAGTCTCAAAAGCCAATGCTCCCTTGCACATTCAAAAAATGCATCCATCTGAACAAATGATTGGAGACCTAAATGAGAGAGTCACTCGATCCAGGTTTATTCATTCTGACACTCATGCTCATTCTGCTTTAGTTGCTTCTTTTGAACCCAAAGATATATCTCATGCATTATCCGCGAATCTTGGATCAATGCCATGCATGAAGAATTAGAGAATTTTGAACGAAATAAAGTTTGGAAACTTGTCTCACCACCTCCTGATTTTAATGTTATTGGAACTAGATGGGTTTTCAAAAATAAACAAAGTGAGGATGGTGTTGTTGTTAGAAACAAGGCTAGATTGGTTGCTCAAGGTTACACTCAAATTGAAGGCTTAGATTTTGATGAAACCTTTGCTCCTGTTGCTAGAATTGAAGCCATTAGAATCCTTTTAGCTTTTGCTGCATCCAAAGGTTTCAAATTGTATCAAATGGATGTGAAAAGTGCTTTTCTTAATGGCTACATAAATGAGGAGGTTTATGTCAAGCAACCACCTGGTTTTGAAAATCCAAAGTTTCCAAATCATGTGTTCAAACTATCAAAAGCTTTGTATGGTTTGAAACAAGCCCCTAGAGCATGGTATGATAGGCTAAAAACCTTTTACTTGAAAAGGCTTTTTAATGGGAAAGGTTGACAAAACTCTCTTTTACTCAAGCAAGGCAATGATCAACTATTCGCTCAGATTTATGTTGATGATATTATCTTTGGTGGTTCATCTCATGTTTTAGTGTCCGAGTTTTGAAACAATGAGGAAGGAGTTTGAGATGAGTATGATGGGTGAGTTGACATACTTTTTGGGATTTCAAATCAAGCAAACGAAGGATGGTACTTTTGTACATCAAAGCAAATACACGAAAGACTTGCTACATCACTTTGGAATGGAAAACAGCAAGCCGATCATGACACCTATGGAAAGCAATTGCACACTTCATCCGGATGAAGATGGTGAGCCGGTTGATCAAAAGGAATATAGAAGTATGATAGGTTCACTTTTGTACCTCACTGCATCAAGGCCGGATATACAATTTGCTGTATGCTTGTGTGCTCGTTTTCAAGCTTCCCCACGTGCTTCACATCGACAAGCTGTCAAAAGGATTTTCAGGTATCTTCATGGAACTCAAGATTTTGGCATTTGGCTTTCTGCTTCCTCATGCATTAGTTTGAGATCTCTGATGCTGATTTTGGAGGATGTAGAATTGATAGGAAAAGTACTTCTGGTTCATGTCACTTCTTAGGAAATTCTCTCATTGCATGGTCATCTAGAAAGCAATCTTACATTTGCACAATCAAGCTGCTGAATCTGAATATGTGGTCTTTGCTAGTTGTTGTTCTCAAATTCTTTGGATAGTAGCTACACTTAAAGATTATGGGGTTATTTTGGATAGTGTTCCTCTTACGTGTGATAACACTAGTGCAATTTGCATTGCTAAGAACCCTGTGCAACATTCAAGAACAAAACATATTGACATCGATTTCACTTTCTTAGAGATCATGTTGAAAAGGCAACATTGTGCTTCATCATGTGGGTACTGAACATCAATTGGCAGACATTTTCACAAAACCTTTGTCTTCTTCTCGCTTTTGCTTTTATTCGGGAGAACTTGGAATTGTTCATCCAATGGGATTGTTTTGAGGGAGTTTCTTTGCCAAGTTCTTTCACTTAATGAGCTCACTTTATCATATTTCTTTATATGTTATGTAATTGAGCTAATATATGATAATCTAATTATCTCACTTGAACTAAAAATGACATTGCGGAATTCCCTGATCTGATTGCCTATAGCTAAATACTCTGTGATATCTTACTCTTCTAGGCTTGATATTGAATCCTCTTGACAAATTTGGGCTATGAAGCAAGTGTGGTTTCAACTTTACTCTTTCATAAGACCTTTTAATCACTTTTGCATGTTTATAATCAAAGAAAAATGAAAAGAAAAGGGAATCAATAAAAAGGGTTGTTAAAAGCAAAAAACCTCAAGTTATGTGCTTCAGGCTTGCTTTCCCTAAAAAGATAAGATGTATGCTTCAAGCATGCCATTCCCTCAAAGATAAGATGTATGCTTCAAGCATGCCACTCCTAAAAAAAGAAGTATGCTTCAAGCATGCCACATGCAACTTATTGTTTAAAGATTAAATTGGTCTACTAGATTGGAGTTGAAACTACTTGCTCGCCCTAAGTTGTTAGTTGCTTCAATTTTTAAAGCCTTGCTTTTTTTCTGCTAAGATCTTGCTTAGTACTTGGCTATAGTTGACTAAATTGAGGATGAGATGCATGTCACTCCCTAACTTGTTAAAATCACATCAAGATCATGTATTTTGCATATTATGTGATATATAAGGTTATATGATCGAATGAGCTCATCTTTTCTTATCTTGGCACTCCCTTGTTTCTCCTTGTGAAATCTTTGCTACAAGAAAAATTTTGAACCTGTTCTCTTTTTTATTCTTGATGAATCCATTGTCAAAGGGGGAGAAATTTGGGAATCATTGAAAAGTTTAAGGAAAAAGGGGGGAGAAGAAAAAGGGGGAGTTGTTTGAGAATTTTGGGAGAAATTTGGAGAATTTTGAAATTCTTGGGCACATTGCACATTCACACACATTTTACTTCAGGGGAGATTTTGTTTTGCATTTTGGTCAAAGGGGGAATTCTGTGTTTTCTTTTTGGTCCTTGATCCTTTGGATTTCAAAATCTTTTGTAAAGTGAATGCCAAATGTTCAATTCCAAGTGGTGTTGCCAATGTTTTCATCAAGGGGGAGATTGTGAAATCATGTGCTGAAAAATTGGCTTTGAACTGAAAAATTAACTTAGATTTGAATTTGCAAAATGTGTTTGTTCATGGGTTTTGACAATTGACAAGAAACAGTAAGTTTTGCCTTGGCGCCGGATCAATCCTAAAGAAAACAGTAAGTTTCCCATCTACGACGGACAAACTTTCTTGGTCCTTTGTAAACATGCTTTTTGACAACCTCTTTCTTCTATGTACAACGGACAAAGTTTTTGTGTCCGTCGTGAACATGATTTTGAGCGCATGAGCCAAACCCTATTTTCCAAGAATCCAGTAAGCTACGCATGTACGACGGACAAAGTTTTTGGGTCTGTCGTGAACGGCTTTTTGAGGATTGATTTCGCATGTACAACGGACAAAGTTTTTGGGTCCGTTGTGAACGTGTTTTCACCGGAATGTTTTCTTCTTGGAACTGAGAGTTTCACATGTACGCCGGACAGAGATTTCTTGTCCGTCGTGAATGGACTTTTTCTAGGGTTTTTATTTCTTGTCCGTTGTGAACGTGTTTTGCTCAGTTTGGATGTTTTGCAAGAATTGAAATGGTTTGACCTTGAGATTATGAAATTTGTGATGATTTCATGATGTGTGTTTTGAAGTGGACTTTATGCAATGCTCATGTGAGTAGTTGCATGGATTGACATTGAGTCAAGTCGTGGACTTGTGCTCGGATTCGTTTTGTGATTTGTTCATGTGCAGGTATTGCTCAAGACGAATGTGGTCGATGACGGGACCGGAACTAGGTTCATGGAGGAACCGAGGTTCGGACTAGGTTCAGGAGGAACTGAGGTCTTGGTGGTCAAGGATGTCATGCGGGACGTTCGGGCTAAGAGAATGGTGCACATGAAGAATGGTTAGTCACGTGAGAATGGCAGGAGGTCATTCGCGTGCAAAGTGTTAGTCACGTGAGTATGGCAGGTGGCCATACGCGTGCAAAGTGTTAGTCACGTGAGTATGGAAGGGTTACCATACGCGTGCAAGAGTTGTACTCGGCCAGGTTGGGCCAAGTGGAGTTGTGTTGGATACGGATTCCTTCTAGGAAATAGGAATCGTATTCAGAACTCCTTGTGGGTTGGTGCTTTAAATAGGTGGGGGGTCTCCTGTTGAAACGCACCAAGGAGAGCTGAGCGCATCAAGCTTTGAGCTTGGTTTTAGGGTTTGTACTCTTTTGATGAGAGTATTTTAGACAAGAAATAAAGATCAATTCTTCCAAGATTTTTATGCTACAAGAACCACGCCGCTACGTTGTTTTCTGTTTTGGTTCTTGTTTGCATGCTTGTTCTAATTCTAGATTGGTTTTTGATCGTTGAGTTTCATCTTGATTTGATCCATCAAAAACCGTTCGAGGGTATTGATTTAGAGTTTCTCAAAGTCTAGTTGATTAATCTTTTGAAGATCTTGTTTAATCTTGAAGTTTTGATTAGATTGATTCTCGTCAAGTTCTGAAACAGCAAGCTTGCGAAGCTTATAACTTTTGATCCGTAAGTCCGATCGAGCTGATTCTTTTTGGGTTCGATTCGTATTGGAATCTAGTTTCTCGTATCCAAATTTCAGATTGTTTCGACGGTTGGATCTCCGGGAATTCTCGTTTTACCAAACCTCTGTCATTCTGTTTTTATCGAAAACGAGGCAATTATTTGGTTCTGTTTTGGGGTGAACTTTTAGTAGATCAAGAATTTGGTTTTAGCTTCCGCACAATCATTCACCCCCCCTCTGATTGCTATATTCGTATACTTCGATCCTACAACTTGTTCTTCGCGCAGCAGTCAGTCTTTGATTTTTAGAAAAATCTAGAAACATCCTTTTTGATTGATTCTTGCTGGAGAAGGTTCTTGTCTCATATATCCATCTGTGGAAAAAGTTTGGAGTCCACTGGGTGCACCGTTTGGGAGCTGTGAGGTGAAAACCGAGCCCCAAATTTCCTCATTGAAGATCCTGACTATTCGTAGTTCTTGATTTTTCCTGATTTTTAGGATTTTTGTGGTGATTTTTGGTGGAGTGCTTCAAGACTGATATGCTCACAGGGTGAAAAATTCCCAAAATTTTTTGAGCAACATAAGTCCACAATCCACCTGCTCTAATTCAGGATAATTCCTGAAAAATCTGTTTTTGCTTTTCTAAAAGAGGCTTTTGTGTTTTGGCCTTATCTCTTTTAGAAAAGAAGTATTTGAATTGATCCCTCTTTGCTTTGGACACTTGACAACCAGGATTGTAATTTAAAAATCCCTCACATGATGCATGGTTCTCATCCATGTAAGCTAGGGATACACATAGTTGTCTAGTCGTTCCCGAGTTTGCGGGTTTTGCGATTTTGAGGAGCACCGAGTTTCTTTGCGGGATTTTTTGGAGTACGTTGAGTAGGGGATAATTTTATTTGGGATCATTCACCCCCCCTCTGATCGCCATCTCAGTCTTTCAATTGGTATCAGAGCTAGTTTTGCTCTTTCATAGATCTTGACCAGTCTCAAGAGCCATGGCGACGGACAAGTACTCAACTAAGCCTCCAATTTTTGCTGGAGTTGATTATCCGTTCTGGAAGGTTCGGATGGAGACATACATCACTGCCCAGGGCTTTTCTTTATGGCAGAAGGTGAAGCACCCGTATGAGGTTCCGGCCGATGAGAATGTCAACGCCGCAAACATCGCTGACGTTGAGGCAAACTCTAAGGCCAAGAACCTCCTCATACAGGGACTTAACCGTAGTGAATATGATCGCGTCTCTCACCTACGATCGGCTCACGAGATCTGGGTGACCCTCAATGCTTACCATGAGGGCACCACTCAGATCAAGTCCGTGAGACAGGATCAATTTAAGCGTGACTACAACAAGTTTGAGCAGCACGCTGGTGAGAGCCTTGATCAGTGCTTTGCTCGTTTTGCAAATATTCTCAGCAATCTTCGGTCAATGGGTTGTTCATACACTGATTCGAAGAATGCGAGGCATTTTCTTCGAGCACTCGATCTGAGGATTTGGGAGATGAAGGTAACCACCATCACGGACCATAAGGACTTGTCGACCTTGACTCTTGACGGGTTGTATTCCCGCCTCAAGACTCATGAGCTCGACATCGTCGCTCGCAGGACGAAGTCCCAAACGATGGCATTGGTTACCGATCCCACCGGTCTTCCTCTTACGACCCCTCTTGACTTCTCTTCCGGTTTTTCTCCCCGCTCTTTGCGACGTAGCGATGACGCTCGGAACAATTTCGGAAGGCGAGCTTGCTCTTGTCGCTCGAAAATTTTCGAACATTTACAAGAGAGTGAGAGATAGGAAGAGGAGTGGCAAGTTCACTTGCTTTGAGTGTGGTGGCCCCAACCACATTCGGGCAAACTGCCCCAAGCTGGAGAAGGGCAATAATGAACAAGGCGGTGCGGGCAAGAATGACTACATCAACAAGTACCGCAACAAGAAGCCTCCAGCTCGCGAGTCGACGCAAGAGAAGAAACACCGCAAGTTCGCCAAGGGCAAGAAGCTCTTTCACCGCGTCCTCATCGCGCTCGACAACCTTGACCTCTCCAGCACGAAGACATGGAGCGACGAGGACGAGGATGAACCGCAAGAGAAGGCGAAGGGCGCCGATGACTTCTCCAGCATGTGCTTCATGGCCTCCAATGCCATGGAAGTACCCGACACCGAGCTGTACAGCGACACGGAGGAGGTCCGTAGGACAGGGAAGGGGAGGTTTGGATCGTAGACTCCGGCTGTTCTCGCCACATGACTGGAGACTCCCGTTGGTTTTCTTCCCTAGACCGAGATCCCGGTGATGAAGTGATCACCTTTGGGGATGCTGCGTCGGGTAGAGTCATCGGTAAAGGTACCGTCTGCATTAACGATCATTTCATTCTTAAGGACATTGCCTTAGTTAGTAAGCTGCATTTCAACATGCTTTCAGTCTCTCAGCTTCTTGATGTCGATATCGAGATCAATTTTAAGAGGAGCTCTTGTAGGATCCTCGATTCTTCTGGGGAGTTTGTTTGCGGGATTTCTCGTTTTAGGAGAGTCTTTCGTGCTGATTTTTCATCTTCCTCTAGAGACTCTCTCCATTGCCTTATTGCTTCTGAGTCCCGTGATCTCTCCTTTTGGCATAGGAGACTTGGTCACATTGGCTTTGATCATTTGACTCGAGTTAGCGGCCATGATCTCATTCGTGGCCTTCCTAAACTCAAGATGGTCAAAGATGTTGTATGTTCTCCTTGCCAACATGGCAAGATGGTTGCTGCCTCCCATCCTCCAGTCACCCGAGTGATGACTGATGCACCAGGACAGCTGCTACACATGGACACTGTTGGTCCAGCTCGAGTGTAGTCAGCAGGTGGCAAGTGGTATATTCTTATCATTGTCGATGATTTTTCGAGGTACTCTTGGGTGTTTTTCATGGCCTCGAAGGATGAGTCTTTTTCTCACTTCAGGGGTTTGGTCCGTAAGTTGTCCGTTGAGCTCCCAAGTGCCTTACAAGCGATCCGTAGTGACAATGGCACGGAGTTCAAGAACTCCTACTTTAGCAGCTTCTATGAGGAGTTAGGCTTAGAGCACCAGTTCTCCTCTCCATACGTCCCTCAGCAAAATGGCATAGTGGAAAGGAAGAACAGGACCGTGGTTGAGATGGCCAGGACAATGCTAGACGAGTACAGTACTCCTAGGAAGTTTTGGGCTGAGGCTGTAGCTACGGCATGCCATGTTGCCAACAGAGTTTTTCTTAGGGCACACTTGCACCGCACTTCTTATGAGTTGAGATATGGGCGAAAGCCCAGTGTGTCTCATTTTTGTGTTTTCGGTTGCAAGTGCTTCTTCTTGAAGTCTGGGAACCTAGATAAGTTTGAGTCACGCTCAGCTGACGGAATCTTTCTGGGTTACTCGACTTCTACCTGTAGCTATAGGATTTGGGCTGTAGACTTGGGTAGGATCATAGAGACCTGTGAGGTGGCCTTTGATGAGGCTAGTCCCGGTGCTAGACTAAACATTTCAGGCTCTTCTCCTCTTTCCTAGTCTATCTTCTCAAAGGAAGTTGATGACGGAGATGAAGGCGCCTTGCCTGATCCAGTCACCATTCCTGCTCCTAAGGTGCCTCCCATTTCCATATCTGCACCTCAGGGAGATCAGCCCTTACCCTCAGGCTCTTCAGCAGCTAGTGGCTCTGTTCCTACTTCTCCCACACGAGGAGTAAAGGTCACTTCTGCTTATGGACCTCCCCGCCACATTCAGCAGGCTCATCCACCTGACCAGATCATTGGAGATCTGTTTGAGCGAGTCACTCGCTCTAAGTTAGCTCTATCCACTTTCTGCCTCCACTCTGCCTTTGTTGCCTCTTTCGAGCCGAAGGATGTTTCTCATGCATTATCTAATGAGTCATGGATTAATGCCATGCATGAGGAGCTTGAAAACTTCGAGAGGAACAAAGTTTGGAAGCATGTCGAGCCCCCTTCTGGTCACAACATCATCGGGACCAAATGGGTGTCAAAAACAAGCAGAGTGAGGATGGGGTTGTAGTTCGAAACAAGGCTAGGCTAGTCGCTCAGGGTTTCTCTCAGGTTGAGGGTCTCGACATCGAGGAGACTTTTGCCCCTGTAGCCATACTAGAGGCCATCCGGATCATGCTCGCATTCGCGGCATCCAAGGGCTTCAAGCTTTTTCAAATGGATGTCAAGAGTGCATTCCTCAATGGCTTCATTGTGGAAGAGATGTATGTTAGATAGCCTCCAGGATTTGAGAACCCCAAGCACCCAAACCATGTCTTCAAGCTTTCCAAAGCTTTGTATGGACTTAAGCAAGCTCCACGAGCTTGGTATGAGAGGCTTAAGTCCTACCTCTTGAGTCATGGTTTTCATATGGGTCAAGTGGACATGACTCTGTTCGTCAGACATTCTGATTCGGACTTTCTCCTAGTCCAAATCTATGTCGATGACATCATTTTCGGTGGTTCCTCGCATTCGCTCATTACTCATTTCTCAGATGTGATGAGTACTGAGTTCGAGATGAGCATGATGGGCGAGTTGAGCTACTTCCTTGGCTTCCAGATTAAGCAGACTCGGGATGGTACATTCTAGCATCAAGGCAAGTATACTCGAGACTTCCTGAAGCGCTTTGACATGTCTGATGGAAAGCCAGTCATGACTCCTATGGTGTGACACCACGGAGTGTCGTAACCTTATATAATGTGAAGGTTGAGATCAAAAACATTATAAAATGTGGAGTTAAGGTTAAAACCCTACGGTTTGAGGTTTAATCACCTTTCTGGGGGAGTTTGGGCCTTTCTGGGGGAGTTTGGGCCTTTCCGGGGGAGTTTGGGCCTAGGGGAAAGGGTCGTGGGCCTTGGTGGGGAAGAGTTTGAGTCCATGTGGGAGTAGGAGACCTGTTTGGGCTGGTAAAAGGGGTCTCCCCCTGCTGCCATGCGCCCCCCTCCTTTGTGCGCCCCCTTCCCCTCCCTCCATGCCCTAGCCGCCACCCCCACCTCCCCCTCTCCCTTGCATGCGCCCCCACCTCCCCTTTGCTCCCCATTGCGCCACCACCTCTCCACCACCTCTCCTCCACCCCTTGCTGCCCTAGGGTATCCCCTCCACCCCTGCACCTCGAAGATCCGTCCGTTGGAGCGAGGAGCGAGGAGCGATCCGGGAGGAGATCTATTGGGTTTTCGTGCGTCAGGCGAAGGTATGACCATGAGACTCCTTGGGGTTGGGCTAGGTACTGTTCTAAGGATCATTATCATATTTTTGAATCAATTGGTGGTGCTGGAATTGAGTAGATTGGATTAGATCTAGAAGTTCCACGTTCTCTGTTTCGGGCAGCATGAGCAGTCGACCTAGGGTTTGGGTTTTCGCCAATTTATATTCCGAATTTGGTCCTATGGCTGTTTAAGAAGTTGTAGGTAATTTCAATACCTTTCAGTGGGTATAAAGAACGTTAAATTCCGATCAGCCGTTTGAAAGTTATGGCTGTTTTACCGAGCATGTTAAAATCTGTGACGTGATTGAAACAGATCTCGGTATTTTGTAGATTCAACAACTTTAGAGTCCGAATCAGTCTTTCCATATACTTAGAAAAAGTTAGGAAATTTCCTAAGCTACGCGATGTTGTACTCGTTTAATTGATTCGGAGTCTTAGAACCTGAGTTATGCCTTTTGGAAGGCTGTTGTCCCGGCGGGACAAAACCTCTTTTTTTGGGTATTGCGAGTAGTTGGCAATGTCGGGGTAGATGAGGGTTTGCGTACTGTTTTGTGGACATTATTGTGAGTGTGTGGTACCTATGTGCAGGTGGTGTGACCCCGGGAGTTCCTTCTACTTCCCGCCAATCCGTTGCCCGTGGTTGAGGCAAGTGTATTGTAATGGATAGCGATTTGTAGGTTGCTTGTTGAGACTAGATGAAAATTGATTATATGATATGATCACTTGCCATGCTTTAATGATTGCCAATGATATGATGAGTATGCTTATTATGTTTTGATGCCATGTGTTAATGTACAAGTTAATTATGATGTTGGCATATTTGCATAAATGGCATGTTACATGGCCCGGGCGGTGAGAAAGTCATAACTAGTCCGGAGAAGGTCGGTGAGAAATTTATGACTAATCCGGAGAGCCAATGAGTAAGTCCTACATCGTGATTCCATCCACCGCGGTGTGGGGAAGCGAAGAGTAGGCACCCTCCATCTTCGGGATGGAAGGGGGGAGAGGGTGCACACCGACGGGTGTGTACTCAACCATACCGGTATGAGTATCCAAGGAGATATGAGCATCGCATCGCATTGCATACATAATGATGATGATAATGATTTGTGAACATGAATGAGATGACATACATGATGTGAGTTGTTGTAGCCATGTATTTGTTCTTTGTACCATTGCAATATACTTGCTTAGTGTTGAACTCACGCTTGTGCTTTCTTGTTATTTTAGGTACCTTGAGACTGGCATAAGGGGAAGGGGAATAGTCACACTTCTACACGCAGCTTCATTCATTTGTTCACACAAGTCATTCAGTTGGAGTGTTGATAATAATTTAAGTGTGATGCTTATTGATTTATGGTTTTGCTTTACGTTATGAGAGTCTTATTATTCGTATGGCTCATGGAGACATTGAATGGTTGGATTAGATTTATATTGCTGTCATGCCTTTAATTATTGCTATTTTAGATGCCTCTCATATTGCCAATTATTGCAATGATATTGTTGTTCCTTCAATTCATGTGAAAACAAAGGAGATGCTGCCGAAATTTCAGTTTTTAGCATTAGTGCCTTTGCTGTAATTTACTTGTATTTGTGGTATTTAGAGGTTGCTTAGACTATATTTGGTAGCATTCGGGCATACTAGATGCCGGGGTGTTACATATGGCCACCACTGCTGTCCTCGAGCCTGACGAGGATGGTGAGCCAGTTGATCAGAAGGAGTTTCGGAGCATGAACGGCTCCCTTTTGTACCTCACTGCTGTAACACCCCGGCATTTAATATGCCTGAATGTTACCAAACATAAGCTAAACAACATCTAAACACCACAATTAAACATAAATTCCAGCAAAGGCGCACATGCTAAAATCTGAGATTTCGGCAGCATCTCCTTTGTTCTAACATGATTTGAAGAAACAATAACAATTTAGCAATATATGGAATAGAAGAGACAACTAAAAACAACAATGATTAACGACTTAGCAACAATATAAGTCTAGTTCCAAACATATGATGTCTCCAAGAGTCAAACGAACGAAAAGACTCTCATTTAGCAAAGCTAAACCTTAAAGCAATGATCATCACACGCAATTTATTATCAACACTAATTGAATGACTTGTGAAATCAAAAGAGTGAATCTACGTGTGGAAGTGTGTCTATTTCCCTTCCCCGCATGCCGGTCTCATGGTACCTAAAACAACAAGAAAACACAAGCATGAGTTCGAAACTCAGCAAGCATATTGCAATGGACAACAAGAACAATAACATGGCAATATTGTCTCACATCACGTATATCATCTCATTCATGAACACATAACATTATCATCATCATCATGTATGCAATGCAATGCAATGCTCATGTCTCCTTGGAAACTCATACCGGTATGGTTGAGTACACACCCATCGGTGTGTACCCTCTCCCCTCTTCCATCCCGAAGATGGAGGGTGCCTACTCCTCGCTTCCAAACACCACGTGGATGGAATCACGATGTAGGACTTACTCAATGGCTCTCCAGATTAGTCATAACTTTCTCACCGACCTTCCCCGGACTAGTTATGACTTTCTCACCGCCCGGGCCATGTAACATGCCATGTATGCAATTAGGCCAACATCATATTTAACTCGTACATTAACACATGGCATCATAACATAATAAACATGCTCATCATATCATTGGCAATCATTAAAGCATGGCAAGTGATCATATATCATGTAATCAATTTCATCTATTCTCAACAAGCAACCTACAAATCGCTATCCATTACAACACACTTGCCTCAACCACGGGCAACGGATTGGCGGGAAGTAGAAGGCACTCCCGGGGTCACACCACCTGCACATAGGCATCACACACTCACAATCATGTCCACAAAATAGTACGCAAACCCTCATCTACCCCGACATTGCTAACTACTCACAAAACCTAAAAACAGAGGTTCTGTCCCGTCGGGACAGCAGCCTTCCAAAAGGCATAACTTGATTTCTGGGACTCCGAATCAATTAAACGAGTACATCCTCGCGTAGCTTAGGAAATTTCCCAACTTTTTCTAGCTATAGGGAAAGACTGATTCGGAATCTAAAGTTGTTTAATCTACAAAATACCGTGATCTGTTCCAATCACGTCACAGATTTTAACACGCTCGGTAAAACAGTCATAACTTTCAAAGGGCTGATCGGAATTTAACGTTCTTTATGTCCACTGAAATATAATTAAATTACCTACAACTTCTTCAACAGGCGGCCAACCAAATTACAAATCTAAATTGGCGAAAAACTGAACCCTAGGTCAACTGCTCATGCTGTCCCAAAACAGAAACGTGGCAACATCTAGATCTAATCCAATCTACTCATGTCTAGCACCACCAAATGAACTAAAATCATGATAAACACCCTTAGAACAGTACCTAGCCCAACCCCAAGGAGTCCCATGGCCATACCTTCGCCCGACGACCGAAATCCCAACGAAACTCCTCCCGGATCGCTCCTCGCTCCTCTCTCCAACGGATGGATCCACGAGGTGCAGGGGTGGGGAGGCCACCCTAGGGAAGCAAGGGGGTGGAGGAGAGGTTGTGGAGCAAAGGGGAGCAATGGGGGAGGTGGAGGCGCATGCAAGGGAGAGGGGGAGGTGGGGGTGGCGGCTAGGGCATGGAGGGAGAGGTGGGGGCGCCCAAGGGGGGGTGTGGGCGCAAGGAGGTTAGGGGGGCCTTTTACCAGCCCACACAAGGCTCCTAGTCCTAAATGGACTTATACTCCATCCCACCAAAGCCCACAACCCCTTCTTTTAGGCCCAAACTCCCCCGGAAAGGCCCAAACTCCCGGAAACGCAATTAAACCTCATACCATATGGTTTCAACCTCCAATTTCATATTTCATAAAGTTTTTGACCTTAACATTCACGTTAAATAATGTCACACCATTCCATAGTGTCACATTCTCCCCCCCTTCAACAGGATTCGACCCCGAATCCGAGACACGCCACTTCGCACACAACCAAATCAAAGGGAGTTATGGTTCACACCTCAGAACCCGCTTAGAAGCCCATACGATTTGCACCAGCCAGCACACAGAGGCAAGGAGCTAAGGATCAAAGACTGACTGCTCTAAAGATAACTCATATTCAAAACTTGCCAGAATTCTTACTCAACATTGAAACATAAAAGCACTCACATACGGCCTCGGCACAACCCAAGCGTAGGCTAAAGTCCCAAACAGACCACGAAATAAAACGGTCTCATACTCCTCATTCCATGCATTCCTTGGCACTAAAGTGCCTGATCCAGTTAACCAATGCCACTCTCCAGAAGGACTTGGTACCAACTTCTAGTTCTATCTTCCGCTCCCACGCACAAAAGTGATTCACTTTTCAACCTCTCAACTGTGGTTTGTTGTATTCAAGACGATACAGACCAAGTGAGACACAACACTCTAAGATCACTAACTGCTCGAACCAATGGGGTTACATGCTGATCTTTTACAACGAGACCAACACCCACCCCACTACCACCGAAAGGAGAGGCCTACGTTATGACCAGGGTTCTGAAAACCCGCAAATTAAACAACAACCGAACATTCCTCTTCGGTTGGCACAACACGCTCTAAGATCGGCGACCAAAGGATCCACTATACTTCAAAAGGAAAAGCGATTACTAGCAACCACCAAGTGGTCCACTAATAATTTAATCAACTCTACCGAGGAACACCTCAATGACACAATTCTCCAAGAAGGTTTGCATTGAGTCATACACAACCTTCCACTCAAAGGACCACGACAAAGAGTACAATCATTGAGTGAGCTCAACCATAAACATGAACCCAATTGATCCACCTACAACAACTCAAACCCCAAAGTGCTAAAACCACTTTGAAAGGATCCGGCAACATCCAAAGAGCACACATTTTCTTTTCACTTTTTTTTTTTCCTAAGCCAAATCGCAAAGAAAACTCAACTTCTAACACCACAGCCAAAATACCACAAATTATTCATTCTTTCCTTTCATACTAGGAAGCAAGGAAAATCTCGTTTCATGACATGAATGCACACTCTTCAAGAGCACTCCGGATTAGTCATATCTCCATATATAACTTTCTCACCGACCTGGTTCAACGACTTTTTTATCATTTAACATCTACAAACGATGTCCTGTTTACTTTTCGCCATTTCTTCATCATGTAACAACACTACCGAAAAGTCATTCACATAACGACTTCTTTCTCGGTATCAAATGATGGAAACACAATTAACATCGAAGGTTGCGGAAATTCATATAGACTCTGACGGCAACATAGTTGACAGTAAAACACCACGTCGTAAAAGAACCCACATCAATTGAAAACTGAACTTGCAAAACGTTGCATTTCATCCAAATTCAATATTTTGGAAGAGAACATCAAAAATTCAAGTCGAGCATCTGCTCCCACAACCATCACAAACTTCCTCAAGGAGAGGGAAACTCATTCCCAAAAGGGGAACACCTCACAAACAAAATCACTTTGTAGAACATTCATAAAATCCACCTTTTTGAAGCACTCGCAAACATCACACACATTTTCAAAACAACTCCAACCCTAGCCAAAAAGAGTTACAAATTAAATCTCAAGAGTTTCCAACACAACCCACTATGTCCATTTGTTTCCTTTAAAATTTATTCCAAAGATAATTCAGTGTGGAAGCGAAGGAGCGCGATCCACTCAAAAACTTTTGGATGTGAACTCAAACTCACAACACGAACAAAATAATTTCGCCAAAACCAAAGGTCGACAAAAAACACTACGAGTTTTGGGGAAACTCTGAAACTCAACATAAGGAACACCTCAACCGAAAGCATTCAACCAAGATGGCAAACAACCAAACCAGTCCAGATGGTTTTAAACACAAGCTCAGCATGAAACCCTATACTTATCCTTTTAAACATTCAATATTCATTTTTTTTCTCATCGAGAAACCCCTCAGGTTACAACAAGAGCTTCAAAACAAATTCTTTCTCTTATTATCTTCCCCGATACTTATAAATAAAGTTTATGATGCTTACGAAAAGACATCCCACGAAGATTAAGTCAACAAGATCCCCACTGACCAACATAACAAATAACATCATATTCTAGATTTGAAACAAGTGCTCCAACAAAACTTTCAGTGTGACCAACCAATAAATTTCATACCACCTATATGTAAACGTCTCGACAATCGAAACTTATTCAGTTAACAAGCGACTTCAACATGTAAATATTATCTCCACAAGACAAGGTTCGTAAATATGATTCTACGACATACATTCATTAAGGATGAAATTGTACATCATGTTAATTATCCAAAGCTCACTCCATCGCAACATGTTAAAATTTTCCTCTATTTTAACCATGGTTTTCAACAAGTAATCTAAACAATTACCACCGCTACTAGGTTATTAATAACAACCAACGAGCATAATCATCAAACGACAACATTACTTTTAGCTACCCTATAGATAGGTTACAACAAAATTGTCACTACACAACATACTCCAACTATTAAATTAAATTTAATAAGTTAGACCAGCACAAAGTTCTTGCAATATCATCAAACTACAAAACCCATATCTTTCCAATTGGCCTCGACACTAGCATTTTAGGAACACGACTGCATACTTCCAACCAATTTCTACGAGTTTTAGGGAAACTCTGAAACACAGCATATGGAACACCTTGACCGAAAACCCTTCAACCAAAATGGCAAACAACCAAACCAGTCCAAAAGCTTTTGAACACAAGCTCAGCAAAAAGAACCATCTCTAGTACTCCACTACGCTTTCCATTAAAGACTTCAATAATCACTATTTACTCCCTGAGAAGCCCCAACACAATTAAACCAAAAGCTTCACAACAAATTCTTCCTCTAGTTACCATTCCCAACACTTTTAATTAGGGTTTATGTCGCTTATCAAAAAGGCACCCAACCAAGACTATATTGACATGATCCCCACGGATCACCGAATCATAATACTTCTTATTCTAAATTTGAAACATAGTACTTCAACAAATCTTTCAGCAAGATCAACATATAAATTTCATACCTTCTATATATCCACGTCTCGACAACCGAACCTTATTCAGTTAAACAACGACTTCAACATGTTAAATATTATTTCTACAGGGAAGAATTCATAAGTGAGACTCCAAGTTATACTTTCATTAAGGATAAGATCATTTATCGTATTAATTATCCAAAGCTCACTCCATCGCAACAGGTTAAAATTTTCCTCTATTTTAACCATGGTTTTCCAACGAGTAATCTAAACAGTTACCACCACTACTTAGTCATTACTAACAACAAATGGGCATAATCATCAACCAACAACGTTACTTTTAGCTACCCTATACATAAGTGATAACAAATTACCACCACACAACATACTCTCATTATTTAAAATAGATTGAATACTAGCATTAACACAGCCCTTAACAACATCATTAACATCATGTCTTATGTCTTCTCAATTTATATCAATACTAGCATTGAAGGGACACGACTGCATACTTCCAAATATACTAGTAGTTTGCAACAACGTAAATAGTAACTCTAATCAATTTCCAAATTAAAGTCACTAGGCAACACTATTAAATTCCTATTTTACTCCATTAGATTAGAACATCTTTAAACAACCAGCAAAGTTTCTTTAACGGTAACAGCGGTCTACATCATCTTAATGTTTTTAACTAGGCATCAGGGTTTAAAACTTTTAAACATTATCGGGGGTCATAAGCACTTTTATAACAAAGCAACAGATTCTAAGCATGTACATTAACACATTTAATCATTCTCGCTAAGAGTAAACTACAACACTAGTACTCTATTTATTCTCAAGCTAGAGATATTAATCACATTGAATTGTTTCAACTCACAAATTAACTTAACAATTCGTCATCCCAAAAAACATATTGGTACATGCTACAAAACATGCTAAACAACAATTCTTACTAGGGACAAACGATTTCAGTCAAAAGACTACTTACTTTGTTTGCAGCATTTTAGCTTTAAAACTCATCCCAAATTCATAAGGAAACTTGACTCTCAAAATTGCAATGAGGCAAACCCAAACTTGGTCATGCAAAGGAATTCTCCAAAACACTTTTCAATCTCAAGACTCCCACAGAAGGGAACCAACCGATCAAATAAACCTTTGCAAATAAAACCTTAACACCAAACCCCAATCTTTCACGAAACAAGAAGGGTTTTTCAAGGATGATTTCTTAAACCAGTAAAATAACAAAATCAAACACCACTTACTCCTACAAAGCCACTGAACTTCAGCCCTGACAGCCAGGTTTGGCACAACTCCGCAATAACTCCTTTAAACTCGGAGAAAGGCAAACCTAGGAATAAATTGAATGCTTCTTCTCCATAAAGCAATCAACAAAGTAGGCATCAAAACTGGAAAGGCAACCAAAGGAAGCGCAACACAAGACTCTTCTTCTTCGTGTTCACCCAAGGAAGACAAAACCACAAACCGCCTTTGGATCAAACCGCGAAAAACCAATACCAAACACTTTTCTTTTGGTTTCCATCAACTAAAACCAAGAAAACCAACCAAGACCGACCACAAAACGATAAAGAACATCCGAAGGAAACCACCATCAACTCTTCTATTTGTCTCTAGTCAACTACCCGATCTACGATAGAAAAGGTGAGCACTCTTCTCCTACAGGGGTTAATAGTTCTTCGGTGATGGCGCTAACCGGCCACACCGTCAAACCTCACCCTTACTATGAACGAAAAGAGAGGTGACCGAAACCCTTCGGCACCACAACCCCACTTTTATCACCACAACAGGAACAATTCAATCATTTATCTCATAGACATAGCAACATGCTTTATCAAATGAAACATTCAACATCATAACTTAAATACAACATTTAAGCGTAAAGGAACGATACCCATACCCTTTCCTACTGTGCATCTAGTGTGTATCAAATTTTAGATTAGTTATACCACTTTTGCAAGTTTTAATGTTGCTATCCTATGACAAAATTTTAGTTAAGACCTAGGCCATGTTTCTAAGTTATTCCATATCATATTTTAGTTGTACCCTATAGCATGACACTAAAAATACACATTCCAAGGACCTACTGACCAGCTCGATACCAACTGTAACACCCCGGCATTTAATATGCCTGAATGCTACCAAACATAAGCTAAACAACATCTAAATACCGCATTTAAACATAAATTCCAGCAAAAGCGCACATGCTAAAAACCGAGATTTCGGCAGCATCTCCTGTAACACCCCGACATTTAATATGCCTGAATGCTACCAAACATAAGCTAAACAACATCTAAATACCACAATTAAACATAAATTCCAGCAAAGGCGCACATGCTAAAAACCGAAATTTCGGCAGCATCTCCTTTGCTTTAACATGAATTGAAGGAGCAACAACAGTAACACAAGTTATATCATAATGGAAAGCATCTAAAACAGCAATAATTAACGACTTAGCAACAATGTAAGTCTAGTTCCAAACATATAATGTCTCCAAGAGTCAAACGAACGAAAAGATTCTCATCTAGCAAAGCTAAGCCTTAAAGCAATGATCATCACACGCAATTTATTATCAACACTAATTGAATGACTTGTGAAATCAAAAGAGTGAAGCTACGTGTGGAAGTGTGACTATTTCCCTTCCCCGCATGCCAGATTCATGGTACCTAAAAGAAAACAACATAAACACAAGCGTGAGTTCATCACTCAGCAAGCATATTGCAATGGACAACAAGAACAATAACATGGCAATAAAATCTCACATCATGTGTATCATCTCATTCATGAACACTTAACATTATCATCACCATTGTGTATGCAATGCAATGCAATGCTCATGTCTCCTTGGAAACTAATACCGGTATGGTTGAGTACACACCCGTCGGTGTGCACCCTCTCCCCCCTTCCATCCCAAAGATGGAGGGTGCCTACTCCTCGCTCCCAAACACCACGTGGATGGAATCACGATGTAGGACTTACTCAATGGCTCTCCGGATTAGTCATAACTTTCTCACCGACCTTCCCCGGACTAGTTATGTAACACCCCATAAATCTAAACTGTTGTACAAGAAAAATTCGACAGCATTTCCCCTAAAACAGGATAATACGGAAGCAATTCATAAAAAATAAGGTACATGATAAGCAATTCAAATAGGAATAATATCACGACATCAATACTAGAGACAACAAGTCTAAATCAACAAGGAATCAACCATAAACATAACACATCTCTAAAGGGACAACCATAAACGAGAACAAGTTTAAAGGGAACAAAAATGGGTCTATTTGTAATAAAATTTCATCCAACTAACGAATTATTTAAAGCACTAGATCATGTGAGTCGTGATGACATCAGAAAATTTATTGTGTTTCTAGCCCCCCCCTTCATGCTTACAACTCACAAGCGCTACCTGAAAACATTAAAACATCAAGTAGTGAGATTGGGTAAATCTCAGCAAGCGGAACAACTAATACAAATAACACATCCACCATATATCTAGCATTCCACATTCCTCATATACAATACCACATCAAAGAGTCCACACCTCTTCAGTAAAATGCATATGATTGATGCACATGCTTATGCCATGTTCCTCCTCACCGTGCCCTTTCTCAGGAACACACGGTGTTGTACGGTCTTGATCGCGCCAAGACGCCAAGGCGTCGACAAACTTCCAATGCATGATTATGCAGTTAATGCTTCATGCATGAATTCATTCATAACCTCTCCCACTGAGTCCACACGTTTTCATATCATCATATAGCATTGATAGAAAACAAATATCATAGAGATGAAATGTTTAGACAATTCATCCGGTAAACAACATCATTCTTCACCTTACTCTTGATTCATAGCTAAACCACAACATCACAATACCAGTCAAGATATTGCAATCCTCAAAGCAAGTGATTAAACCATGTATGATTGCTGTAATTGGATTTTATAGTGAAGGCGAAGCAAACAACAATGTATAGATTAACAATACAACTGCTTCCACTTGCCTTTACCGACGTGGGCGAAGAACCTAGTTACGCCCAGCAGTGGCACCACCTGAACAAACATTATTTCAGAACATAGCGACATCACAATTAATCACACAATTCAAACACACGCTTCCTACTCCCCGATCCCATTTAAACGCCAAAAACCCCGATCTGTTCGGATCGAACAGCAGCACCCTCTCTTCCCAATTTCGTATCTTTTTTTCTACTGTTCATAAAAATACAAAAAAATTACAGTAGCTAGATATTGACGAGATCTACAACTTTCATGAAGGTCAAAAATTTCAATTCCGCTGTTAAACATGCCTAAACAACCGTCCAACATAGTGGACGAAATCTGTTTCTAGATTCTGTTCTTCATCTTCCAAGAGAGATAACTCTCAGACTGACGCCCCAAAAATTCTGAAAAAATTACAGAAGCTAGGTGTCGACGTTTTCTACAACTTTTTAGTTATAGGTTTTTGCAGGAAAAATCATCTATGCCACTTAAACCGCGAAACAATCCGCGCTGCACAATCTCCCCTCTCAGAAACAGCACCACGTGAACAACTACCCTTCTCCCCCATCAAATTCCATCCAAACCAAACACCACCAGATCTAAAACAGTCCTAATCTTAGGTAGAACAGGGGGTAAAATTCTGAAAATTTACCTAGAGTCCTTCCTCGAGAATCCACGGAAAGCACGCGATGAACCCCGAATCTGAAATCTGCTCGTCCTCCACGCCTCCACAGATCCCTTCTCGCTTTCTCCTTCGCGTTTCGTGGTGGATCTTGAGCCACCACGCAGGGGAGGAAGAGGAGAGGGTGGCAGCTGCTAGGGGGAGGAAGGGGAGGCGCCCTAGGGCAAAGGGGGAAGGTGGCCGGCCAAAGGGGAGGGGCGCCACTTAAAGGGGGGTGGTGGGCCGGCCCACCAAGGCATGGGGAGGAGAGGGGGAAAAAGAAATTCCCGGGCCAGGCCCAGGTTGTCTCAGCCCAGCGGAAACTAGCCCAAAACTCCAATTTTTAATATTAAATTGCTGCATATTCTTTAATTATTTCATCTCCCAACATTTCCTTCATTCCTTCCGAAATCGAAACAAGGGAGAAAAACCCCCTACGGTAACTCCCAAATTCTAAGGCATCACACTCTCCCCTCCTTAAAAGGATTCGTCCCCGAATCAAAGACACACCAAAATCAACAACAAAGTCCCCAAGGGACCAAAGACTTCTTTGCAACACAAAACATTTACACAAAGACTCAAACCGGAACAAACGACAAGCGAGTTCTCAAAACCAACACTAGCAAGAAAATGTTGATTTAGCTCAACAGATTGCAACCTCTCACGGTTCCACCTTCACTTCAATTCCCAAATAGACCATGAAAGAAAACGGTCTCGCACCCCTTATTCCAACTACTCTCCAGAAGAAAAACGGTACCAGTCTCTAGAACCCTCTTCATCTCCCACGCACAAACGTGTTTTCACACCACAACCCCTCTACTGTGGTTCGCCGTATTCAAGACGACGACAAACCAGGTGAGACATACACTTCAAGACCACCAACTATTTGAACAAACGAGGTTAGAACCTTGCAAAAAAATTGATCTTCAACCAAAAACCAATACCCAACACTACCACCAAAAGGAAAGGCCTACTTTACAACCATAGTCCTTAAACCCGCAAGAGATAGTAACAACCGAACAAAATTGCTATGGTTGACACAACCTCGCTCAACCTCAGCGACAGAAAGGTCCAATACACTCTGAAAAGGAAAAACAATTACTAGCAACCACCAAGTGGTCCACTAATAATTTAAACAGCCCCACCTAGGTACACATCAATGACCCAATTCTCCAAGAAGGTTTGGATTGAGTCATACACAACCTTCCTTTACTCTTCACTTTTAAACTGTTTATGATCATCTACTAGTAACATCTAATATCTTAGGTCATTACCAACCCACACTAAATTCCTCTTTCTTAGAAGGTTTCGCCCTCGCATTCTTCCTTTCAAAGAATCAGAACCAATGGTAGAATCATTGAGGAAGCTCAACCAAGACCCATGATCCCCAAATGATTCACATCCAACAACTCGAACTCCAAAGCGCTAAAAGCCACTTTGGAAAGAATTCGGCAACAACCCAAGAGTACTCATTTTATTTTATTTTATTTTTAAGCCAAATGCAAAGAAAGCTCAGATCTCTTACACCACAACCAACATATCAGAAGATATTCGTTCTTACTTCCCGTACTAGAAGGCAATTGAAATCTCGATTCAGGACATGCATGCAGCTTTCCAAGAGCACTCCGGATTAGTCATATATCCATATATGATTTTCTCACCGACCTGGCTCAACGACTCTTTTATCATTTAACATCTATAGACAATGTCATGTTTACTATTCACCATTCATTCATTCATCATGTAACAACACTATCGAATAGTCATTTACAAGACGACTTCTTCCTCTGTAACACATGAATAAAACTCGAATAACACCGAGGATTGCGCTAATTCATATAAACTATGTCGGCAGCATAGTTAACAGTAAGACACCACATCGTATGAAAACCCACCAATGATAGAAAGCTAAACTTGCAAAACATCGCATTTTAACCAAAATCAATATTTTGGAAAAGAACATCGACTCCAAAATCAAATATCTGCACAAACAACCGCCACAATTTTTTTTTTCTCGAAAGAAAGGGAAATTCATTCCCAAAAGAGAACTCTTCACTAACCAAATTCACTTATGAAACACTCATATAATCCACCTTTTTTAAGCACTCGCAACCGTCACACACATCATGCAAATAAATCCAACTCTAGTAAAAAAAAAGAGTTACAAATTAAATTTCAAGAGTTTCCAACACAACCCACTATGTCCATCTGCTTCCTTAAAAATTAATTCCAAAGATAATGCAGTGCGAACGCGAAGAGGCGCGATCCACTCAAAGACTTTTGGGTGTAAATCCATACTCATAGTACAAACTAAACAAGTTAGCCAAATCCAAAGGTTGGCATTAATCACTACGAGTTTTAGGGAAACTCTGAAACACAACAGAAGAAACACTTCGACAAAAAGTATTCAACCAAAATAGCAACCAACTAAACCAGTCCAAAAGGTTTTAGACACATGCTCAGGATGAAGGCCACCATATCTAGTATTCCACTATACTTACCATTTAAGCATTCAATATACACTATTTACTCATCGAGAAGCCTCAATATAATTCAACCAAAAGCTACATAACCAATTCTTTCTCTAGTTACCTTTCCCAACATTTATAAATACAGTTTATGATGATTAACAAAACGTCTTCCATTCTATACTACCTCATCATGATCCCCACAGACCAACACATCATATATCAATGTATTCTATATTTCAAACATAGTACATTAACATATACTTAAGCATGATCAACGTATCAATTTTATACCATCCATACATCAACATCTTGATAATTAAAACTTGTTCAATCAATAAATTGACTTCAACCAATAAGTATTATCTCTACAAGATAAAATTCGTAAACAGGATTCTAAGACATGCATTCATTAAGGTTAAAATCTTGCATCATGATTGTTATCCAATGTTCATCCCATCACAACATGAACTCGACATAATTCCACAGTTTTACACTTTTCTCTATTGGATCAATGGTTTCCAACAATTAACAACCCTACCAAGTCATCAATAACAACAAATGGGCATAAACATCAACCATCAACATTACTTTTGGCTACCCTATACATAGGTGATAACAAAATTACCACCACACAACATACTAGTAGGTTGCAACAACGTAAATAGCAATTCTAATCAACTTCCAAATTAAAGTCGCTAGTCAACACGATTAAATTTTCTCTATTAATCCGTTAGATTAGAACATCTTTAAACAACCAGCAAAGTTTCTTTAACAATAACAGCAGTCTACCTCATCTTAATGTTCTAACCATGCATCAGGGTTTAAAACCTTAAACATTATCGGGGGTCATAAGCACTTTTAAAGCAAAGCAACAGATTATAAGCATGTACATTAACACATTTAATCATCCCCACTATGGGGTACTCTACATCACTAGAGGTTCATTTAATCTTAAGCTAAAGGTAACAATTACACTTAATTGATTCAACTCGCAAATTAACTAAGGAGTACATCATTTCTATAAACCACATTGTTACATACTACATAACATGCTAAACAATAATTTTCACTTTTAACAATTAATTTCAGTCAAACGAATACTTACTTTATTTGCAGCATTTTTCTTTTAATACTCAACCAAAACTCACAAAGAAGCTTGACTCTCAAATTTGCAATAGGACATGACTCCAAGACACATTTCAATCTTAAAGACTCCCACAGGAGGGAACCAAGCGATCAAGTAAACCTTTACGAACAAAGGCACAAAATATAAATCGACACAACTTAACTTTTTACACACGCTTCAATAACTTCTTTTAAACTCAGAGCAAGACACACAAGAACCAAAAGCTATACCTTTCTTTGCAAGGCAACCAACTAAACAGGTGTCAAAGTCAAAAGGCGACCAAAGACGCGCAACACAAAACTCCCCTTCTTTGTCTTCACCCAAAGAAGACAAAACCAAGAAACACCGAAGGCACACTCATGAAAATCCAAATTCCAAACACTTTTCTTCTGATTTCAATCAACTAAAACCAAGAAAACCAACCAAGACCGACCGTCAGAACGATAAAGAACATCCGAAGGAATCTACCACCAATCTCTTCTATTTGACTCCAGTCCACTACCCGATCCACGACAGAAAGGGTAAGCACTCCTCCTACAGGGTTAATAATTCTTCGGTGATGGCGTTAACCGGCCACACCGTCAAACCACACCCTTACTATGAACAAAAAGAGGTGACAGAAACCCTTCGGCACCACAACCCCACTTCATCACAAATGAAGCAACTCAATCAAATCCATCATAAATATAGCATTATACATCATCAAAAGTAGCATTCAACATCAAAGCTTAGATACAATATTTAAACGGAAAGCAACGGTACCCATACCCCTTTCCTATTGTGCATCCATGTGTGTCAGATTTTAAATTAGTGATTCCACTTACACAAATTTTAATGTTGCTATCCAAATGACAAAATTTTAGTTAAAACCTAGGCCATGTTTCTAAGTTATTCCACATCACATTTTAGTTGTATCCTATAGTATGACACTAAAAATACACATTCCAAGGACCTACAGCCCGCTCTGATACCAACTGTAACACCCCATAAATCTAAACTGTTGTACAAGAAAAATTCGACAGCATTTCCCCTAAAACAGGATAATACGGAAGCAATTCATAAAAAACAAGGTCCATGATAAGAAATTCAAATAGGAATAATATCACGACATCAATACTAGAGACAACAAGTCTAAATCAACCAGGAATCAACCATAAAGATAACACATCTCTAAAGGGACAACCATAAACGAGAACAAGTTTAAAGGGAACAACAATAGGTCTATTTGTAATAAAATTTCATCCAACTAACGAATTATTTAAAGCACTAGATCATGTGAGTCGTGATGACATCAGAAAATTTATTGTGTTTCTAGCCCCCCCTTCATGCTTACGACTCACAAGCGCTACCTGAAAACATTAAAACATCAAGTAGTGAGATTGGGTAAATCTCAGCAAGCGGAACAACTAATACAAATAACACATCCACCATATATCTAGCATTCCACATTCCTCATATACAATACCACATCAAAGAGTCCACACCACTTCAGTAAAATGCATATGATTGATGCACATGCTTATGCCATGTTCCTCCTCACCGTGCCCTTTCTCAGGAACACACGGTGTTGTACCGGTACGGTCGCGCACGCTGGCGTCGATAAACTTCCAATGCATGATTATGCAGTTAATGCTTCATGCATGAATTCATTCATAACCTCTCCCACTGAGTCCACACGTTTTCATATCATCATATAGCATGGATAGAAAACAAATATCATAGAGATGAAATGTTTAGACAATTCATCCGGTAAACAACATCATTCTTCACCTTACTCTTGATTCATAGCTAAACCACAACATCACAATACCAGTCAAGATATTGCAATCCTCAAAGCAAGTGATTAAACCATGTATGATTGCTGTAATTGGAGTTTATAGTGAAGGCGAAGCAAACAACAATGTATAGATTAACAATACAACTGCTTCCACTTGCCTTTACTGACGTGGGCGAAGAACCTAGTTACGCCCAGCAGTGGCACCACCTGAACAAACATTATTTCAGTACATAGCGACATCACAATTAATCACACAATTCAAACACACGCTTCCTACTCCCCGATCCCATTTAAACGCCAAAAACCACGATCTGTCCGGATCGAACAGCAGCACCCTCTCTTCCCAATTTCGTATCTTTTTTTTACTGTTAATAAAAATACAAAAAAATTACAGTAGCTAGATATTGACAAGATCTACAACTTTCATGAAGGTCAAAAATTTCAATTCCGCTGTTAAACATGCCTAAACAACCGTCCAACATAGTGGACGAAATCTGTTTCCAGATTCAGTTCGTCATCTTCCAACAGAGATAACTCTCATACCGACGGCCAAAAAATTCTGAAAAAATTACAGAAGCTAGGTCTCGACGTTGTCTACAACTTTTTAGTTATAGGTTTTAGCAGTAAAAATCATCTATGCCACTTAAACCGCGAAACTATCTGCGCTGCACAATCTCCCCTCTCAGAAACAGCACCACGTGAACAACTACCCTTCTCCCCCATCAAATTCCATCCAAACCAAACACCATCAGATCTAAAACACTCCTAATCTTAGGTAGAACAGGGCATAAAATTCTGAAAATTTACCTAGAGTCCTTCCTCGAGAATCCACGGAAAGCACGCGATGAACCCCGAATCTGAAATCTGCTCGTCCTCCACGCCTCCACAGATCCCTTCTCGCTTTCTCCTTCGCGTTTCGTGGTGGATCTTGAGCCACCACGCAGGGGAGGAAGAGGAGAGGGTGGCGGCTGCTAGGAGGAGGAAGGGGAGGCGCCCTAGGGCAAAGGGGGAAGGTGGCCGGCCAAAGGGGAGGGGCGCCACTTAAAGGGGGGTGGTGGGCCGGCCCACCAAGGCATGGGGAGGAGAGGGGGAAAAAGAAATTCCCAGCCCAGGCCCAAGTTGCCTCAGCCCAGCGGAAACTAGCCCAAAACTCCAATTTTTAATATTAAATTGCTGCATATTCTTTAATTATTTCATCTCCCAACATTTCCTTCATTCCTTCCGAAATCGAAACAAGGGAGAAAAAACCCCTACGGTAACTCCCAAATTCTAATGCATCACAAGTTATGACTTTCTCACCGCCCGGGCCATGTAACATGCCATGTATGCAATTATGCCAACATCATATTTAACTTGTACATTAACACATGGCACATAACATAATAAACATGCTCATCATATCATTGGCAATCATTAAAGCATGGCAAGTGATCATATATCATGTAGTTAATTCCATCTATTCTCAACAAGCAACCTACAAATCAGTATCCATTACAACACACTTGCCTCAACCACGGGCAACGGATTGGCGGGAAGTAGAAGGCACTCCCGGGGTCGCACCACCTGCACATAGGTATCACACACTCACAATCATGTCCACAAAACAGTACACAAACCCTCATCTACCCGACATTGCCAACTACTCGCAAAACATAAAAATAGAGGTTCTTTCCCGTCGGGACAGCAGCCGTCCAAAAGGCATAACTCGGGTTCTAAGACTCCGAATCAATTAAACGAGTCCATCCTCGCGTAGTTTAGGAAATTTCCCAACTTTTTCTAGTTATAGGGAAAGACTGATTCGGAATCTAAAGTTGTTTAATCTACAAAATACCGTAATCTGTTCCAATCACGTCACAGATTTTAACACGCTCGGTAAACAAGCCATAACTTTCAAACGGCTGGGCGGAATTTAACGTTCTTTATATCCACGGAAAGATAACGAAATTATCTACAACTTCTTCAACGTCCGTACGACCAGATTCCGAATCTAATTTGGCAAAAAACCAAACCCTAGGTTGACTGCTCATGCTGCCCGAAACAGAGAACGTGGCAACTTCTAGATCTAATCCAATCTACTCAATTTCAGTACCACCAATTGATCTAAAAACTTGATAAACACCCTTAGAACAGTACCTAGACCAACCCCAAGGATTCCCATGGCCATACCTTTGCCCAACGCACGAAAACCCAATAGATCTCCTCCCGGTTCGCGCGATCTCCTTCCTCGCTCCAATCCCACCGGATCTCCTCGTCGCGGAGCGCTCCAACGGATGGATCTTTGAGGTGTGAAGGTGAAGAACTCCCCTAGGGGCAGCTAGGGAGGAGGAGAGGTGGTGGAGCAATGGGGAGCAATGGGGGAGGTGGAGGCGCCACAAGGAGGAGGTGGGGAGGTGTGGGGGGGCAGCTTGGACTTGTGGGGGCGCAAGGGCAGGGGGTGAACGCCTAAAGGGGCTGGGGGAGGGCCCCAACCAGGTCTCCTACTCCTATTAGGACTCAAACTGTAACACCCCAGTATTGAATATGCCTGAATGCTACCAAACATAAGCTAAACAACATCTAAATACCACATTTAAACATAAATTCCAGCAAAGGCGCACATGCTAAAAACCGAGATTTCGGCAGCATCTCCTTTGTTTTAACATGGTTTGAAGGAGCAACAACAGTATAGCACTATTGAATATGAGAGACAACTAAAAACAACAATAATTAACGACTTAGCAACAATGTAAGTCTAGTTCCAAACATATAATGTCTCCAAGAGTCAAACGAACGAAACGATTCTCATCTAGCAAAGCTAAGCCTTAAAGCAATGATCATCACACGCAATTTATTATCAACACTAATTGAATGACTTGTGAAATCAAAAAGTGAAGCTACGTGTGGAAGTGTGACTATTTCCCTTCCCCGCATGCCGGATTCATGGTACCTAAAAGAAAACAACATAAACACAAACATGAGTTCATCACTCAGCAAGCATATTGCAATGGACAACAAGAACAAAAACATGGCAATAATGTCTCACATCATGTAAACCATCTCATTCATGAACACATAACATTATCATCATCATTATGTATGCAATGCAATGCAATGCTCATGTCTCCTTGGAAACTCATACCGGTATGGTTGAGTACACACCCGTCGGTGTGCACCCTCTCCCCCCTTCCATCCCGAAGATGGAGGGTGCCTACTCCTCGCTTCCAAACACCACGTGGATGGAATCACGATGTAGGACTTACTCAATGGCTCTCCGGATTAGTCATAACGTTCTCACCGACCTTCCCCGGACTAGTTATGACTTTCTCACCGCTCGGGCCATGTAACATGCCATGTATGCAATTATGCCAACATCATATTTAACTCGTACATTAACACATGGCATCATAACATAATAAACATGCTCATCATATCATTGGCAATCATTAAAGCATGGTAAGTGATCATATATCATGTAGTCAATTCCATCTATTCTCAACAAGCAACCTACAAATCGGTATCCATTACAACACACTTGCCTCAACCACGGGCAACGGATTGGCGGGAAGTAGAAGGCACTCCCGGGGTCGCACCACCTGCACATAGGTATCACACACTCTCAATCATGTCCACAAAACAGTACGCAAACCCTCATCTACCCCGACATTGCCAACTACACGCAAAACCTAAAAACAGAGGTTCTGTCCCGTCGGGACAGCAGCCTTCCAAAAGGCATAACTCGGGTTCTAAGACTCCGAATCAATTAAACGAGTACATCCTCGCGTAGCTTAGGAAATTTCCCAACTTTTTCTAGGTATAGGGAAAGACTGATTCGGATTCTAAAGTTGTTTAATCTACAAAATACCGTGATCTGTTCCAATGACGTCACAGATTTTAACACGCTCGGTAAAACAGCCATAACTTTCAAACGGCTGGGCGGAATTTAAATTTCTTTATATCCACGGAAAGATAACGAAATTATCTAGAACTTATTCAACGTCCGTACGACCATATTCCGAGTATAATTTGGCGAAAAACCGAACCCTAGGTCGAGTGCTCATGCTGCCCGAAACAGAGAACGTAGCAACTTCTAGATCTAATCCAATCTACTCAATTCCAGTACCACCAATTGATCTAAAAACTTGATAAACACCCTTATAACAGTACCTATACCAACCCCAAGGATTCCCATGGCCATACCTTTGTCCAACACACGAAAATCCAATAGATCTCCTCCCGGTTCGCGCGATCTCCTTCCTCGCTCCAATCCCGCCGGATCTCCTCGTCGCGGAGCGCTCCAACGGATGGATATTTGAGGTGTGGAGGTGGAGAACTACCCTAGGTGCAGCAAGGGAGGAGGAGAGGTGGTGGAGCAATGGGGAGCAATGGGGGAGGTGGAGGCACCACAAGGAGGAGGTGGGGAGGTGTGGGGGGGGGCGGCTAGGAGTTGTGGGGGCGCAAGGGCAGGGGGTGAACGCCTAAAGGGGCTGGGGGAGGCCCCCCAACCAGGTCTCCTACTCCTATTAGGACTCAAACTCCATCCCACCAAAGCCCACGACCCTTTCCTTTAGGCCCAAACTCCCCCGGGAAGGCCCAAAACCTCGGAAACGGCCTGAAAACGGCCCGGAAACGCTATTAAGCCTCCTATCATATGGTTTTAACCTCCAATACCATATTTCATAAAGTTTTTGACCTTAACATTCACATTAAATAATCTCACACCATTCCGTAGTGTCACATTCTCCCCCCTTCAACAGGATGCGACCCCGAATCAGAGACACACCACTTCGCAAACAACTAAATCAGAGGGAGTTATGGTTCACGCCTCAGAACCCGCTTAGAAGCCCCTACGATTTGCACCAGCTAGCACTCAGAGGTAAGGAGCGACTGACAGCTCTAAAGATAACTCACACTCAAAAACTTGCGAGAACTTTACTCAACATTGAAACACAAAGCACTCAAACAAGGCCTCGGCATGACCCAAGCGATAGGATAAAATCCCAAACAGACCACGTAGGAAAACGGTCTCATACTCCTCGTTCTAAGCATTCCTTGGCACTGAAGTGCCCGATCCCTTTAACTCAGGCTACTCTCCAGAAAAACACGGTACCAACCTCCCTTCTGTGGTTCCTTGTACTCAAGACGACGCGAAGCAGGAGAGACACAACGCTCTAAGATTACCATAGAACGAACAACTTACTTTAACCAGGATCCGTAAGACTCGCGTAATAGAAACGACCGAACTTTCCCCTGCGTTTGACACAACTCGCTTCCTGCCCAACGACAAAAACACCAATACACTTCAAATGGAAAAACGATCAGTAGCAACCACCAAGTGGTCCACTCAAAATGTAATCAACCCTACTGAGGAACACCTCAATGACACAATTCTCCACGAAGGTTTGCATTGAGTCATACACAACCTTCCACTCAAAGCACCACGATAAAGAGCACAATCATTGAGTGAGCTCAACCATAACATGAACCCAAGTGGCCCTCATCCAACAACTCAAACCCCAAAGCGTTAAAACCACTTTGGAAAGGATTCGACAACAACCAGAGAGTATTCATTTTAATTTCCTAAGCCAAAACGCAAAGGAAACACACATTCCTTCACCACAATCAACACAAGAAATTATTCATTCTTTTCTTTTCATACTAGAAAGCAAAGGAAATATCGTTTCATGACATGAATGCACATACTTCAAGAGCACTCCGGAATAGTCATATCTCCATATATGACTTTCTCACGACACAGCTCAACGACTCTTTTATCATTTAACATCTATACACGATGTCTTGTTTACTTTTCACCATTCATTCATCATATAACAACAATACCAAAAAGTCATTCACAAAAAGACTTCTTCCTCGGTATCACATGATTGAAATACACATAACCCTGACAGTTGCGCTAAATCATATAGACTATGACGGCAACAACGTTAACAACAAAACACCACATCGTGTGAAAACCCATCATCCATTTAAAACTAACCTTGCAACACCTCGCAAAAACAAACTCAACCTTTTGGAACAGAACATCGACTCCAAAAATCAAACATCTGCACACACAACCGCCATAAATTTTATCAAAAGAGAGGGAAACTCAATCCCAAAAGAAAACTCCTCACTAACCAAATTCACTTATGAAACTTTCATTAAAACCAGACTTGTGAAACATCCGCACACTAGACACATTTTCCAAATGACTCCAACTCTAGCCAAACAGAGTTACACATCAAGGGCTTAACTCAAAAGTTTCCAACACAACCCTTTATGACCATCTTCTTCCTTTTAAAATTAATTCCAAAGATAATTCAGTGCGAACGCGAAAGGTCGCGATCGACTCAAAAACTTTTGGGGTGTAAATCCATACTCATAGCACCAACTAAACAAATTAGCCAAAACCAAATATTTGCACCAATTTCTACGAGTTTTAGGGAAACTCTGAAACACAGCATATGGAACACCTTGATCAAAAACCCTTCAACCAAATGGGCAAACAACCGACCCAGTCCAAAAGCTTTTGAACACAAGCTCAGCATAAAAAGAACCATCTCTAGTACTCCACTACGCTTTCCATTAAAGACTTCAATAATTACTATTTACTCCCTGAGAAGCCCCAACACAATTAAACCAAAAGCTTCACAACGAATTCTTCCTCTAGTTACCATTCCTAACACTTTTAATTAGGGTTTATGATGCTTATCAAAAATGCACCCAACCAATACTATATTGACATGATCCCCACAAATCACTGAATCATAATACTTCTTATTCTCTATTGGAGCATAGTACTTCAACAAATCTTTCAGCAAGATCAACATATAAATTTCATACTTCCTATATATTCACGTCTCGACAACCGAACCTTATTCAGTTAAACAACGACTTCAACATGTAAATATTATCTCCACAGGGAAGAATTCGTAAGTGAGACTCTAAGTTATACTTTCATTAAGGATAAGACCATTTATCATATTAATTATCCAAAGCTCACTCCATCGCAACATGTTAACATTTTCCTCTATTTAACCATGATTTTCCAACGAGTAATCTAAACAGTTACCACCACTACTTAGTCATCAATAACAACAAATGGGCATGTTCATCAACCAACAACATTTCTTTTAGCTACTCTATTCAAAGGTGATAACAAAAACTACCACCACACAACATACTCCTACTATTTAAAATAGATTGAATACTAACATTAACACTGCCCTTAACAACATCATTAACAAAAAGTCTTATGTCTTCTCAATTGATATCAATACTAGCATTGTAGAGACACAACTGCATACTTCCAAATATACTAGTATTTTGCAACAACGTAAATAGCAACTCTAATCAACTTCCAAATTAAAGTCACTAGGCAACACGATTAAATTTCTCTATTAATCCATTAGATTAGAGCATCTTTAAACAACCAGCAAAGTTTCTTTAACAATAACAGCAGTCTACATCATCTTAATGTTTCAACTATGCAACAGGGTTTAAAACTTTAAACATTATCAAGGGTCATAAGCACTTTTAAAGCAAAGTAATAGATTCTAAGCATGTACTTTAGCACATTCAATCATTCTCGCCAAGAGTAAACTACAAGACTTAGTAGTCTATTTATTCTCAAGCTAGAGATAACAACCGCATTGAATTGTTTCAACTCAAAAATTAACTTAACAATGCATCATCCCATAAACCACATTGGTACATGCTACATAATATGCTAAACATCAATTCTTAATAGGGACAAACGATTTCGGTCAAAAGATTACTTACTTTGTTTGCAACATTTTAGTTTTAAAGCTCATCCTGAGTTCATAAGGAAACGTGACTCTCAAAATTGCAATGAGACAAACCCAAACTTGGTCATGCAAAAGGAATTCTCCAAAACACTTTTCATTCTCAAAGACTCACATAAAGGAAAATGGTTGAAAGACAATTTTCTTCACGGAAACCAAGCGACCAAGTAATCCATTTCAAATAAAACCTTAATCTCAAACCCCAAACTTTCACGAAAGAAGAAGGATTTTTCAAAGATGATTTCTCAAACCAGTAAAATGACGAAATCAAACAACACTTACTCCTACAAAGCCACAGAACTTCAGGCCTGACAGCCAGGTCTGGCACAACTCCGCAAAAACTCTTTTAACCTCGGAGAAAGACAAACACAGGAATAAATTGAATGCTTCTTCCCTATAAAACAATCAACAAACTAGGCATTAAAACTAGAAAGGCACCCAACAGAAGCGCAACACTAGACTCCTCTTCTTCGTCTTCAACCAAGGAAGACAAACCCACACACCACATACGGAACGATACCCATACCCTTTCCTACTGTGCATCCAGTGTGTGTCAAATTTTAGATTAGTTATACCACTTTTGCAAGTTTTAATGTTGCTATCCTATGACAAAATTTTAGTTAAGACCTAAGCCATGTTTCTAAGTTATTCCACATTACATTTTAGTTGTACCCTATAGCATGACAGTAAAAAAAATACGCATTCCAAGGACCTACAGCCCGCTCTGATACCAACTGTAACACCCCAACATTTAATATGCCTGAATGCTACCAAACATAAGCTAAACAACATCTAAATACCACAATTAAACATAAATTCCAGCAAAGGCGCACATGCTAAAAATCGAGATTTCGGCAGCATCTCCTTTGTTTTAACATGAATTGAAGGAGCAACAACAGTATAACAAGTTATATCATAATGGAAAGCATCTAAAACAGCAATAATTAACGACTTAGCAACAATGTAAGTCTAGTTCCAAACATATAATGTCTCCAAGAGTCAAACGAACGAAAAGATTCTCATCTAGCAAAGCTAAGCCTTAAAGCAATAATCATCACACGCAATTTATTATCAACACTAATTGAATGACTTGTGAAATCAAAAGAGTGAAGCTATACGTGTGGAAGTGTGACTATTTCCCTTCCCCGCATGCCGGATTCATGGTACCTAAAAGAAAACAACATAAACACAAGCGTGAGTTCATCACTCAGCAAGCATATTGCAATGGACAACAAGAACAATAACATGGCAATAAAATCTCACATCATGTGTATCATCTCATTCATGAAAACTTAACATTATCATCATCATTGTGTATGCAATGCAATGCTCATGTCTCCTTGGAAACTCATACCGGTATGGTTGAGTACACACCCGTTGGTGTGCATCCTCTCCCCCCTTCCATCCCGAAGATGGAGGGTGCCTACTCCTCGCTCCCAAACACCACGTGGATGGAATCACGATGTAGGACTTACTCAATGGCTCTCCGGATTAGTCATAACTTTCTCATCGACCTTCCCCGGACTAGTTATGACTTTCTCACCGCCCGGGCCATGTAACATGCCATGTATGCAATTATGCCAACATCATATTTAACTCGTACATTAACACATGGCATCATAACATAATAAACATGCTCATCATATCATTGGCAATCATTAAAGCATGGCAAGTGATCATACATCATGTAGTCAATTCCATCTATTCTCAACAAGCAACCAACAAATCGGTATCCATTACAACACACTTGCCTCAACCACGGGCAACGGATTGGCGGGAAGTAGAAGGCACTCCCGGGGTCGCACCACCTGCACATAGGTATCACACACTCACAATCATGTCCACAAAACAGTACGCAAACCCTCATCTACCCGACATTGCCAACTACTCGCAAAACCTAAAAATAGAGGTTCTGTCCCGTCGGGACAGCAGCCTTACAAAAGGCATAACTCGAGTTCAAAACTCCGAATCAATTAAATGAGTACATCCTCACGTAGCTTATGAAATTTCCCAACTTTTTCTAGGTATAGGGAAAGACTAATTCGGACTCTAAAGTTGTATAATCTACAAAATACCGTGATCTGTTCCAATCACGTCATAGATTTTAACACGCTCGGTAAAACAGCCATAACATTCAAACGGCTGGGCGGAATTTAACGTTCTTTATATCCACGGAAAGATAACGAAATTATCTATAACTTCTTCAATGTCCATATACCAGATTCCGATTCTAATTTGGCGAAAAACCAAACCCTAGGTTGACTGCTCATGCTGCCCGAAACAGAGAACGTGGCAACTTCTAGATCTAATCCAATCTACTCAATTCCAGTACCACCAATTGATCTAAAAACTTGATAAACACCCTTAGAACAGTACCTAGACCAACCCCAAGGATTCCCATGGCCATACCTTTGCCCAACACACGAAAACCCAATAGATCTCCTCCCGGTTCGCGCGATCTCCTTCCTCGCTCCAATCTCGCCGGATCTCCTCGTCGCGGAGCGCTCCAACGGATGGATCTTTGAGGTGTGGAGGTGGAGAGCTCCCCTAGGGGCAGCAAGGGAGGAGGAGAGGTGGTGGAGAGGTGGTGGAGCAATGGGGAGCAATGGGGGAGGTGGAGGCGCCACAAGGAGGAGGTGGGGTGGTGTGGGGGGGGCAGCTAGGACTTGTGGGGGCGCAAGGGCAGGGGGTGAATGCCTAAAGGGGCTGGGGAGGCCCCCAACCAGGTCTCCTACTCCTATTAGGACTCAAACTCCATCCTACCAAAGCCCACGACCCTTTCTTTTAGGCCTAAACTCCCCCGGAAACGGCCTGGAAACGCTATTAAGCCTCCTATCATATGGTTTTAACCTCCAATACCATATTTCATAAAGTTTTTTGAGCTCATGATGCACCTTTTATAAGGTTACGACGCTCCGTGGTGCCACAACACTTCAAAAGGCCCAAAAACGCGAGTAAACCTCAAGCCGAAAGGTTTTATTTTCTAATTTCACATTTTATAATGTCACACCATACCGTAGTGTCACATTCTTCCCCCCCTTCAACAGGATTCGACCTCGAATCCGAAGGATGCCATAATCAACAACAAAGTCCCCAAGGGACAAAAGGCTTCTCTGCAGCTCAAAACATTCGCACAATGACTAAAACCGGAACAAACGACAAACGAGTTCTCAAAACCAACACTTGGCGAGAAAAGTAATGATCTAGCTCAACCAAGGGCAACCTCTCACAGGTCGACCTTCACTTCCACCCCGGCATTTACTATGCCTGAATGCTACCAAACATAAGCTAAACAACATCTAAATACGACAAGTTACCATAAATTCCAGCAAAGGTACATATGCTAAAAACCGAAATTTCGGCATCATCTCCTTTGTTTTAACATGAATTAAAGGAGCAAAAACAGTATATCAATGTATGGATTATGAGAGACAACTAAAAACAGCAATAATTAACGACTTAGCAACAATATAAGTCTAGTTTCAAACACATAATGTCTCCAAGGGTCAAACGAACAGTAAAACTCTCATATAGCGAAGCTAAACCTTAAAGCAATAATCATCACACGCAATTTATTATCAAACTAATAGAATGACTTGTGGAATCAATATGGTGAAGCTACGTGTGGGCGTGTGACTATTTCCCTTCCCCGCATGCCGTTCTCATGGTACCTAAAATAACAAGAAAACACAAGCGTGAGTTCGAAACTCAGCAAGCATATTGCAATGGACAACAAGAACAATATCATGGCAATAACATCTCCCATCATATATATCATCTCATTCATGAACACTTAACAATATCATCATCATTATGTATGCAATGTAATGCAATGCTCATGTCTCCTTGGAAACTCATACCGGTATGGTTGAGTACACACCCGTCGGTGTGCACCCTCTCCCCCCTTCCATCCCGAAGATGGAGGGTGCCTACTCCTCGCTTCCAAACACCACGTGAATGGAATCACGATGTAGGACTTACTCAATGGCTCTCCGGATTAGTCATAACTTTCTCACCGACCTTCCCCGGACTAGTTATGACTTTCTCACCGCCCGGGCCATGTAACATGCCATGTATGCAATTATGCCAACATCATATTTAACTCGTACATTAACACATGTCATCATAACATAATAAACATGCTCATCATATCATTGGCAATCATTAAAGCATGGCAAGTGATCACATATCATGTAGTCAATTCCATCTATTCTCAACAAGCAACCTACAAATCGGTATCCATTACAGCACACTTGACTCAACCACGGGCTACGAATTGGCGGGAACTAGAGGGCACTCCCGGGGTCGCACCACCTGCACATAGGTACCACATGCTCACAATCATGTCCACAAAATAGTACGCAAACCCTCATCTACCCCGACATTACCAACTACTCGCAAAACCCGAAAACAGCGGTTCTGCCCTGTCGGGACAGCAGCCTTCCAAAAGGCATAACTCGGGTTCTAAGACTCCGAATAGATTAAACGAGTACATCCTCGCGTAGCTTAGGAAATTTCCCAACTTTTTCTAGGTATAGGGAAAGACTGATTCGGACTCTAAAGTTGTTTAATCTACAGATTACCGTGATCTATTCCAATTACGTCACAGATTTTATCATGCTCGGTAAAACAGCCATAACTTTCAAACGGCTGGGCGGAATTTAACGTGTTTTATACCCACTGAAATATAAGGAAATTATCTAAAACTTCTTCAACATCCGTACGGACAGATTCGGAATCTAAATTGACAAAAACGCAAACCCTATGTTGACTGCTCATGCTGTCCCAAAAACAGAACGTGGCAACATCTAGATCTAATCCAAATTACTCAATTCCAGCACCACCAATTGATCTAAAAACTTGATAAACACCCTTAGAACAGTACCTAGATTAACCTCAAGGATTTCCATGGACATCCCTTTGCCCGACGCATGAAAACCCAATAGATCTCCTCCCGGTTCGCGCGATCCCCTTCCTCGCTTCCAAATCCACCGGATCTCCTCGTCGCGGAGCACTCCAATGGATGGATCTTCGAGGTGGTGAGGTCAAGAACTCACCTAGGTGCAGCAAGGGAGGTGGACTGATTCGGACGATAAAGTTGTTTAATCTACAAAATACCGTGATCTGTTCCAATCACGTCATAGATTTTAACACGCTCGGTAAAACAGCCATAACTTTCAAACAGCTAGGCGGAATTTAACGTTCTTTATATCCACGGAAAGATAACGAAATTATCTAAAACTTCTTCAACGTCCGTATGACCAGATTCCGAATCTAATTTGGCGAAAAACTGAACCCTAGGTTGACTGCTCATGCTGCCCGAAACACAGAACGTGGCAACTTCTAGATCTAATCTAATCTACTCAATTCTAGTACCACCAATTGATCTAAAAACTAGATAAACACCCTTAGAATAGTACCTAGACCAACCCCAAGGATTCCCACGGCCATACCTTTGTCTAACGCACGAAAACCCAATAGATCTCCTGCAAGTTCGCGCGATCTCCTTCCTCGCTCCAATCCCGCCGGATCTCCTCGTCGCAGAGCGCTCCAACGGATGGATGTTTGAGGTGTGGAGGTGGAGAACTCCCCTAGGGGCAGCAAGGGAGGAGGAGAGGTGGTGGAGAGGTGGTGGAGCAATGGGGAGCAATGGGGGAGGTGGAGGCGCCACAAGGAGGAGGTGGGGAGGTGTGGGGGGGCGGCTAGGACTTGTGGGGGCGCAAGGGCAGGGGATGAACGCCTAAAGGGGCTGGGGGAGGCCCCCAACCAGGTCTCCTACTCCTATTAGGACTCAAACTCCATCCCACCAAAGCCCACAACCCTTTCCTTTTGGCCCAAACTCCCCTGGAAAGGCCCAAAACCCCGGAAACGGCCCGGAAACGCTATTAAGCCTCCTATCATATGGTTTTAACCTCCAATACCATATTTCATAAAGTTTTTTGACATTAACATTCACGTTAAATAATGTCACACCATTCCGTAATGTCACATCTCCTTTGTTTTAACATGACTCGAAGGAGCAACAACAGTATAGTAATATATGGAATATGAGAGACAACTAAAAAGAGCAATAATTAACGACTTAGCAACAATGTAAGTCTAGTTCCAAACATATAATGTCTCTAAGAGTCAAACGAACGAAAAGATTCTCACTTAGCAAAGCTAAGCCATAAAGCAATGATCATCACACGCAATTTATTATCGACACTAATTGAAAGACTTGTGAAATCAAAGAGTGAACCTACGTGTGGGAGTGTGACTAATTCCCTTCCCCGCATGCCGATGTCATGGTACCTAAAACAACAAGAAAACACAAGCGTGAGTTCAAAACTCAGCAAGCATATTGCAAGGGACAGCAAGAACAATAACATGGCAATAAAATCTCACATCATGTATATCATCTCATTCATGAACACTTAACATTATCATCATCATTATGTATGCAATGCAATGCAATGCATTGCTCATGTCTCCTTGGAAACTCATACCGGTATGGTTGAGTACACACCCGTCGGTGTGCACCCTCTCCCCCCTTCCATCCCAAAGATGGAGGGTGCCTACTCCTCGCTTCCAAACACCACGTGGAAGGAATCACGATGTAGGACTTAGTGGCTCTCCGGATTAGTCATAACTTTCTCACTGACCTTCCCCGGACTAGTTATGACTTTCTCACCGCCCGGGCCATGTAACATGCCATGTATGCAATTATGCCAACATCATATTTAACTCGTACATTAACACATGTCATCATAACATAATAAACATGCTAATCATATCCTTGGCAATCATTAAAACATGGCAAGTGATCATATATCATGTAGTCAATCTCATCTATTCTCAACAAGCAACCTACAAATCGCTATCCATTACAACACACTTGCCTCAAGCACGGGCAACGGATTGGCGGGAAGTAGAAGGCACTCCCGGGGTCGCACCACCTGCACATAGGTATCACACACTCACAATCATGTCCACAAAACAGTAAGCAAACCCTCATCTACCCCGACATTGCCAACTACTAGCAAAACCTAAAAACAGAGGTTCTGTCCCGTCGGGACAGCAGCATTGCAAAAGGCATAAATTGAGTTCTGGGACTTCGAATCAATTAAACGAGTACATCCTCGCGTAGCTTAGGAAATTTTCCAACTTTTTCTAGGTATAGGGAAAGACTGATTCGGAATCTAAAGTTCTTTAATCTACAAAATACTGTGATCTGTTCCAATCACGTCACAGATTTTAACACGCTCGGTAAAACAGCCATAACTTTCAAACGGCTGGGCGGAATTTAAAGTTCTTTATATCCACGGAAAGATAATGAAATTATATATAACTTCTTCAACATCTGTATGACCAGATTCCGACTATAAATTGGCAAAAAACTGAACCCTAGGTCGACTGCTCATGCTGCCCGAAACAGAGAACGTGGCAACTTCTAGATCTAATCCAATCTACTCAAATCCAGCACCACCAATTGATCTAAAAACTTGATAAAAACCCTTAGAACAGTACCTAGACCAACCCCAAGTATTCCCATGGCCATACCTTTGCCCAACACACGAAAACCCAATAGATCTCCTCCCGGTTCGCGCGATCTCCTTCCTCGCTCCAATCCCGCCGGATCTCCTCATCGCGGAGCGCTCCAACGGATGGATCTTTGAGGTGTGGAGGTAGATAACTACCCTAGGGGCAGCAAGGGAGGAGGAGAGGTGGTGGAGAGGTGGTGGAGCAATGGGGAGCCATGGGGGAGGTGGAGGCGCCCCAAGGAGGAGGTGGGGAGGTGTGGGGGGGCGGCTAGGACTTGTGGGGGCGCAAGGGCAGGGGGATGGACGCCTAAAGGGGCTGGGGGAGGCCCCCAACCAGGTCTTCTACTCCTATTAGGACTCAAACTCCTTCCCACCAAAGCCCACGACCCTTTCCTTTAGGCCCAAACTCCCCCGGAAAGGCCCAAAACCCCGGAAACGGCCCGAAAACGCTATTAAGCCTCCTATCATATGGTTTTAACCTCCAATACCATATTTCATAAAGTTTTTGAACTTATCATTCACATTAAATAAGGTCACACCATTACGTAGTGTCACATCTAGGTGCTGTGCTAGAGGGTATTTTGATGCTTTTAGATCAAGTGGTGGTGCTGAGATTGGGTAGATTAGATGAAATCTGGAGTTTGCCACTGTAACACCCCGGCATTTAATATGCCCGAATGCTACCAAACATAGGCTAAACAACATCTAAATACCATAAACTATGGTAAATTACAGCAAAGGAGTAAATGCTAATACCGAAAATTTTGGCAGCATCTCCTTTGTTTTTCCATGAATTGAAGCAACAACAATATGATCATAGGATGTAGTATAAAGAATGACATCTAAATCCGCAATAACAAGGGTTTTAGCAGCATTATAAGCCTAGAATAAAGATTCCAACCATCTCATGTGCCAAACGAAGTAAATGAGGAAACCAAGCACACAAATTAACCATTGCACCAAGTTGCATGTCACTATTCTTGTTATCATGACCAAGATGAATAAATTGTCTATAAGTGTGGAGCTACGTGTAATTGTGTAGCTAATGCCCTTCCCCGTAAGCCGGTTTCATGGTACCTAAAACAACAAGAAAGCACAAGCGTGAGTTCAACACTCAGCAAGTATATTGCAATGGTACAAAAGAACAATTACATGGCTACAACAACTCACATCATGTCTGTCATCTCATTCATGATCACATATCATTATCATCATCATCATCTATGTAATGCGATGCGATGCACATGTCTACTTGGAAACTCATACCGGTATGGTTGAGTACACACCCGTCGGTGTGCACCCTCTCCCCCCTTCCATCCCGAAGATGGAGGGTGCCTACTCCTCGCTTCTATACACCACGGTGGGTGGAATCACGACGTAGGACTTACTCATTGGCTCTTTAGAATAGTCATAACTTTCTCACTGACCTTCCTCGGACTAGTTATGACTTTCTCACCACCCGGGACATGTATCATGCCATGTATGCAAACATGCCAACATCATAAATAACTTGTACATTAACACATGGCATCATAACATAATAAGCATATTCACCATATCAATGGCAATCATTAAAGCATGGCATGTGAACATATCATATATTCAATTTTAATCTCAACTAATCTAGCAAACTACAACCCGCTACCCATTCCAATACACTTGCCTCTACCACGGGCGACAGATTGGCGAGAGGTAGAAGGCACTACCGGGGTCACACCACCTGCACATAGGTACCACACACTCACAATCATGTCCACAAAATAGTACGCAAACACTCTTCTACCCCGACATCGCAAACTAGTCGCAAAACCCGAAAATAGAGGTTCTGTCCCGCCGGGATAGCAGACTTGCAACGAGCATAACTCGGGATCTAATACTCCGAATCGATTAAACGAGTACATCCTCGCGTAGCTTAGGAAATTTCCTAACTTTGCCTAAGTATATGGAAAGACTGATTCGGAATCTAAAGTGGTTTAATCTAGAAAATACCGTGATCTGTTCCAATCATGTCACAGTTTTTAATACGTTCGGTAAAACGGGAATAACTTTCAAACGGCTGGGCGGAATTGGACGTTCTTATACCCACTGAAAGGTATTGAAGTTACCTACAACTTCTTCAACAGTCGGACGACCAAATTCCGAATCTAAATTGGCGAAAACCCAAACCCTAGGTCGACTGCTCATGCTGCCCAAAACAGAGAACGTGGCAAACTCTAGATTTCATCTAATCTACCCAATTACAGCACCACCAATTGATCTAAAAACATGATATTAACCCTTAGAACAGATCCTAGACCAACCCCAAGGATCCCCGTGGTCATACCTTCACCCGACGAACGAAAACCCAACGGATCTCCTCCCGGTTCGCGCGATCTCCTTCCTCGCTCCAAATCCACCGGATCTCCTCGTCGCGGAGCGCTCCAATGGATGGATCTTCGGGTTGGTGAGGTGGAAAACTCCCCTAGGGGTAGCAAGGGAGGTGGAGAGGTGGTGGAGGGGGTGGTGGCGCAATGGGGAGAGGAGAGGCGCATGGGGGTGGCGGCTAGGAGGTGGAAGGGAGGGGAAACCCTAAGGCTAGGGGGTGGTGCCCAAGAGGGCTAGGGGGCGCACAAGGCAGCCCACCCTGGTCCCTCGCTCCCTCATGGGCCCAAACGCCCTCCCACCAAGGCCCATGACTCATCCCCTTAGGCCCAAACTCCCACGGAGAGGCCCAAACTTCCGAAATCGGCCCGGAAACGCGATTAAACCTCGAACCGTATGGTTTCAACCTCCAAATCCACATTCCATAATATTTTTGACCTCAACATTCACATTTTATAAGGTCTCGGCATTCCGTAGTGTCACATTCTCCCCCCTTAAACAGGATTCGACCTTGAATCCGAAGAACGCCAAAATCAACAACAAGTTCCCCAAGGGACAAAAGACTTCTTTGCAACACAAAACATTCACACAGAGACTAAAACCGGAACAAATGACAAGCGAGTTCTCAAAACCAACACTAGCGAGAAAATGTTGATTTAGCTTAACAGAGTGCAACCTCTCACGGTTCCATCTTCACTTCAATTCCCAAACAGAAACTGCGTTTCAACCACAAAGGGCGTCATCAACCCAAAACGCCCGAAACCTCACGACAAACACTTCACACTACTATCACAACCAACCTGACTACCACACTTCATTAAACTCAACATGACACAATCAAAGCGAGTCACAATTCCTTTAACGACCTCTCTACATTCTCGAAAATTTCCATCGAGGGGAATAACTCATTAAGGTTGCCCTTCCGATACACGATCATGCTAACATTTCATTCCATCCTCTCCCAGGCAAGACTCAAACCCAAAAACAACTAGTTAAGACAATTGCTCACGGCAGGACAATTATCACCGAACTACTGTCAACTTCACTTCCACCCATCGCTACTCTTAATAAAGGTTAAACCCATACATCATCAACCTCCATCACAAACCACCCTTATACCACTAAGGTTCGACACCTAGCCCCAAGCTAGGATTGTAAAACCTTAACAAACCACAATTGGTTCCTTTCTTGAGAGGGTCTCGCCCTCACACAAAAACACTTAGTTATCAAGCCCAAGTGTACACATATTTCGCATATTCAACCATAAACCAAGAACATTTATATCCTCACTCCCATCAATAGAGCAAGAGAAGTACAATTCTTTTGAACCCAAGTGGACCACACACGACAACTCAAACCCAAAGCGTTAACAACCATTTTGGAAAGAATTCGGCAACATCAAAGCCAAATCACAAAAGAAGCATAAATCCCCTACACCACAACAAAAATACCAGAAGTTCTTCATTCTTTCTTTTCATACTAGAAAGAAATGGACATCTCGATTCATGACATGCATGCACACTTTTCAAGAGCACTCCGGATTAGTCATATATCCATATATGACTTTCTCACCGACCTGGCTCATCGACTCCTTTATGATTAATTATGCATAAACAATGTCTCGTTTTCCTTTTTCACCATTCATTCATCATGTGACAACGGTACCGAATAGTCATTCACCAAATGACTTCTTCCTCGGTATCAAATAATGGAAACACAATTAAAATCGAAGGTTGCGGCAATTCATATAGACTATGATGGCAACATAGTTGACAGTAAAACACCACGTCGCATCACATCCCACATCAATTGAAAACTGAACTTGCAAAACATTGCATTTCATCCAAATTCAACATTTTGGAAGAGAACATCAAAATTTCAAGTCGAGCATCTGCTCCCACAACTGTCACAAATTTTCTCAAGGAGAGGGAAACTCATTTCCAAAAGGGAACACCTCACTAACAAAATCACTATATAAAACATTCATAAAATCCACCTTTTTTGAAGCACTCGCAACCATCACACACATTATGCAAATAAATCCAACTCCAGTCAAAAAGAGTTACAAATTAAATCTCAAGAGTTTCCAACACAACCCACTATGTCCATCTGCTTCCGTTAAAATTTATTTCAAAGATAATTCAGGGTGAACGCGAAGGAGCACGATACACTCAAAATCTTTTGGGTGTAAATCCGTACTCATAACACAAATTAAACAAAATAGCGAAAACCAAATATTGGCACCAATAGCTACGGGTTTTAGGGAAACTCGGAAACACAACACAAGGAATACCTTGACTGAAGGCATTCAACCAAAATTGCAAACAACCACACCAATTCAAAGGGTTTTAAACACTAGCTCAGCATGAATCCCACCATAACTTGTATTCCACTACACTTACCATTTAAGCATTCAATAATCACTATTTACTCATCAAGAGAGTCCAACCGGATTTAACAAAATTTACAAAACAATTTCTTTCTCTAGTTACCATTCCCAACACTTTTAATTAAGGTTTAAGATGCTTATCACAAAGGCACCCAACCAAGACTACATTGACAAGATCCCCACGGATCACCAAATCATATAACAATGTATTCTATATTTCAAATGCAGTACTTCAACAGCTACTTGAGCATGGTCAACCTATCAATTTTATACTATCCATATGTCAAAATCTTGACAATTGAAACTTGTTCAATCAATAAAATGACTTCAACAAATAAGTAATATCTCTACAAGATAAAATTCGTAATTAGGATTCTAAGATATGAATTCATTAAGGTTAAAATCTTGCATCATGGTTATTATCCATTGTTCATCCCATCACAACATGTACTCGACAACATACCACAGTTTTACACTTTTCTTCTATTGGATCAATGGTTTCGAACAATTTACAACACTACCAAGGCATCAATATCAATTCTTTGCATAATCATCAATCAACAACATTGCTTTTAGCTACCTTACACATAGGTTGCAACAAAATTGTCACTACACAACATACTCCAACTATTAAATTAGATTTAATAAGTTCGATCAGCACAATGCTCTTAACAACATCATTAACAATAAGTCTTATGTCTTCTCAATTGATATCAATACTAGCATTGTAGAGACACAACTGCATACTTCCAAATATACTAGTAGTTTGCAACAACATAAATAGCAACTCTAATGTGACACCACGGAGTGTCATAACTTTATTTAACGTGCTTGATATGGTTAAAAACAGTATGAAATGTGGAATTAAGGTTAAAACTATAGGTTATGGAGGTTAATAGCTTTTCCGGGCCGTTTTCGGGGTTTTGGGCCTTCCCGGGGGAGTTTTGGGCCTTGGTGGGCTTTGGTGGGATGGATTAGGTCTCCGTAACGGACTAGAATTGGGTGTGGGGGCTGGTAAAAGGGGTTTCCCTGCCCCTTTGGGGCGTCCACCCTGCTGCCTTTGCGCCCCTTGAGGCCTTGGTGCGCCCCCCTCACCTCCCCCCACTTGCCAAGCCCTAGCCGCCCCTTCCCTTTGAGCCTTGCGCCTCCCCCTTGCTCTCCTCCATTGCCCCACCTCTCCACCACCTCTCCTCCACCCCCTTGCTGCCCTAGGGTGGTCTCCACACCTCTGCACCTTGTGGATCCATCCGTTGGAGCGAGGAGCGAGGAGCGAGGAGCGTGGAGCGAGGAGCGATCCGCGAGGAGATCTATTGGAGATTCGTTCGTTGGGCAAAGGTATGATCATGGGGATCCTTGGGTTTGATCTAGGTACTGTTTTTAGGGTGTTTATGAAGTTTTTAGATCAATTGGTGGTGCTGGGTTGGAGTTCTTTGGGTTAGATCTAGACGTTGCCACGTTTCTGTTTTCGGGCAGATTGAGCAGTCGGGCTAGGGTTCGAGTTTTCGTCGATTTAGCATCCGAATCTGTCCATACGGACTTAAAAGAAGTTGTAGATAATTTAATTATCTTTCCGTGGACATAAAGCACGTTAAAATCCGATCAGCCGTTTGAAAGTTATGGCCGTTTTACCGAGCGTGTTAAAATCTGTGACGCAATTAGAACAGATCGTAGTAATCTGTAGATTAAACAATTTTAGAGTCCGAATCAGTCTTTCTGTATAACTAGAAAAAGGTAGGAAATTTCCTAATCTTCGCGATGGTGTACTCGTTTAATCGATTTGGAGTCCCAGAACTCAAGTTATGGCCTTTGCAAGGCTGCTGTCCCGCCGGGACAGAACCTCTGTTTTAGGTTTTGCGAGTAGCGGGCAATGTCGGGTGAGATGGGGATTTGTGTACTATTTTGTGGGCATTATTGAGAGTATGTGATGCCGTTGTGCAGGTGGTGTGACCCCGGGGGTGCCCTCTACTTCCCACAATCCCGTCGCCCACGGTTGAGGCAAGTGTGTTGTAATGAATAGCGGAATTGTAGGTTGCTTGTGGAGATTAGATGAAAGATTGAATACTTGCTATGATCACTTGCCATGCTTGCTGTTTTCCAATGATATATTGAGTATGATTATCATGATTCGATGCCATGTGTTAATATTTGTCATGATGAGATGCCATATGTTTATGTACATGTGAAATATGATAATTGGCATAGTTGCATGCATGACATGAGATAGGGCGAGGGCGGTGAGAAAGTCATAACTAGTCCGGCAAGGTCGGTGAGAAAGTTATGACTAGTCCGGAACGCCATTGAGTAAGACCTACATCATGATTCCATCCACATGGTGAATGGAAGCGATGAGTAGGCACCCTCCATCTTCGGGATGGAAGGGGGGAAAAGGGTGCACACCGACGGGTGTGTACTCAACCATACCGGTATGAGTTTCCAAGGAGACATGAGCATTGCATTACATCTCATACATATTGATGATGACAATGTTAAGTGTTTATGAATAAGTTGATTTACATGAAGGGAGATGCTATTGCCATATTGTTGTTCTTGTTGTCCATTGCAATATGCTTGCCGAGTTTGAACTCACGCTTGTGTTTTTTCTTATTGTTTTAGGTACCATGAGAACGGCATGCGGGAAAGGGAATAGACACACACCCACACGTTGCTTCACCTTAATGTTTCCCCAAGTCAATTCTTTTAGATTGATAATAAATTGCGTGTGATGGTCATTAAATTAAGGCTTAGCTTGGTTAATGAGAGTTTTATTGTTCGTTTGACACTTGGAACTTTAAGTGCTAAATGTTAGTCTTTTATTGTCGTTAAGACTCTATTTATTGCTGTTTTAGATGTTTCCCTTATTGCCATATAATGCTATATCGTTGTTGCTCCTTAAATTCATGATAAAACAAAGGAGGTGCTGCCGAAATCTCGGTTTTTAGCCTATGCGCCTTTGCTGGAATTTTATGTTAACTATGATATTTGGATGTTGTTTAGCTTATGTTTGGTAGCATTCGGGCATATTAAATGCCGGGGTGTTACAGTTGGTATCAGAGCCAGGTTGTAGGTCCTTGGAATAAGTATTTTAGTGTTAGTTGCAACTAAAATATGATGTGGAATAACTTAGAAACATGGCTTAGGTTCTAACTAAAACTTTGTTATAGGATAGCAACATTAAAACTTGCAAAAGTGGTATAACTAATCTAAAATTTGACACACTTGGTTGCACAGTAGGATGGGGTCTTGGTTCATCATTGCATTGCGCTTAATTATTTGATGAAGACTATGCTATGATGATGTTTGATCTATGTTCTTGGTTGTGTGATGTTGTGTTTATGTTTTTGTGTTTGGATGGTTGTCATGCAAGCGACCATCATGCCGAGGGGTAGAGGCCGTGGGACGCCGAGGCCGTGGAGGCCAGGCGAGGCTCCCAGGAGTTGAGGAGTGCATTCTTGAGGGTAGCATTTCGCTCAATGCTCGTGGACCAGCTCGGGAGGAGCTTCAGCTACGATCGGGCGGGGTGCCCGCCGCTAATGATGATTTAGTTCAGGCTCTGCAGAGGAGATTCGAGGAGCTGCGCCAAATAGCGAGTGCAGCCCCTGCCTGTGGTGCCTCCCTCAAGTGGCCCGATTGTTGCCCCGCGCCGAGCCGAGGATGAGTCTCCGAGAGTGGATGACCCTCTGTCTTGACACTTTTGACGGAGCGGGCACGCCGATCGATCCGCAGATTGGCTGCGGTACATGGAGTGGCGATTTGAGGTCGTAGAATTGACCTCGGTCCAGAGGGCTCGCTTTGTGGCCTTTCGGTGAAAGGCCAAGCTGATATCTGGTGGGAAGGGGTTACGGCTGCTAGAACCCACGATCTTGGTCGATCACCTGGGAGGACTTTGTGGCACGCTTCGAGCCAAGTTCTACCCGGAGTCTTTCCTTGAGAGGATGGAGCATACTCGGCGACTCTTTCCCAGGAAAGAGGTCGGTGGCGAGTATGAGGTGGAGTTCAACGGCGTGGTGCGCCGTCTTGGCCGTGGCGGTAAGCGACGGGAGAAGGCGAGGAGGTTCCGTAGGGGCCTCAACCAGGAGTTCATAGTTGTCATGGGGCGGCTGTCCTCGTGACTTCTGCTCCGTGGTGGAGGCGGCGAAGGGCATGGAGCTCGAGTTGGAGCTCTCCGGGATAAGCAAAACTCGGGCGGTTCGGGGTTCCTGCGGCCCAGGTGGGGGCGAAGAGGACCTTTGGTGGAGGAGGTGGGTCTTCTCAGTGACCCACCTTCAAGAAGTTCAAGGGGGACAGGCTCCTCCTCGGGGGCTAAAATGGGGCCGCCCGATCGTTTTCTTCATGGCGGTTGTTCGTCTGTGCCGGGCAGGGCATGAAGTGTTTCAAGGGCGGTGGTGAGCACTGTGCTTCAGAGTGTGGTGGGACCGGGAGTTGCAACCATCGTGGCAAGCCCGGCCACATGGGGCGAGTCTGCCGGATGAATCTAGTAGCATCATCAAGTGGGAGGCGGTGCCTTCTCCTCCCACTCCGGCGTCTTCCAGAGGATCGGTGCACATGATGGCTGCCCCTGTTTCTCAGCCACCCTTTGCGTGGGCGCCACCCGGTAGCGTCTTGGTACCGCGGCCGTCTGCTCCTCCTCGATTGCCTCCTCCGCTCCCGGCCTTGATGGGGCATCGGCTGAGTCGGGGCTCATACGTCCGGCGCCACCAGGAGTGTCACGCTTTGCCGACCGCCGAGTCGGTAGGGCATCCAGAGGTGGTTTGGTACTCTGCTCGTGGATTCCGTTGATGCCTTTGTTCTGTTTGATTAGGAGCATCCTATTCTTTTGTGTCGTCGGAGTTTGCTAGTAGAGCTAAGTTGGGAGTTCAATGATTTACGAGTCCGTGTTAGTCGATTCTCCTGGGGGTTGATTGCTAGTTCTTTGGTTTGCCCTGGTTGCACCATTGCCATTGATGATGAGGTTTTCTTTGCCAATCTCATGGTGATCGATTGGCTCCTTTTGATGTCATTTTGGGCATGGGTGGCTGCATCGATGCCGTGCTAAGATCTGTTGTTTACGGAAGGCAGTTGCCTTGCAGGCCCGTCCGGAAGAGTTGACCTTTCAGGGTGGTATACCCTCGATTCCGTCTTTGCTTTGACTAGTTTGTTTTAGTCGGCGTTTGAGGCTGTTGGGTTTCCTCATGACTTTGTCTCGAGAAACCATCTTCCTCGATTCCCATTGAGGAGATTTACGTAGTGAAGGAGTTCGTTGATGTGTTCCACTGACGAGTTGCCTGGTCTACCTCCTGTGAGGAATGTGGAGTTTCGTATTGATCTTGTTCACGGCACTCGACCTATTTCTATCTCTCCATACCGCTTGGCTCGTCCTTTTCAAGACGAGTTGAAGAAGCTGATTGGAGGATCTCATGGCCAAGGGCTTCATTCGGCGTAGCGTTCGCCATGGGAGCACCCGTCCTCTTCGTCTCGAAGAAGGATGGAAGTTGGCGTATGTGCATTGATTATCGTGCTCTTAATCGAGTGTGAGTCAAGAACAAGTATCCTTTGCCTCGCATCGAGGATCTGTTTGACCAAGCGAAGGGAGCAAAGGTGTTCTCAAGATTGATCTTGATCGGGTACAATCAGATCCGTGTGAGGGAGCGAGGACATTGAGAAGACTGCTTTCTCCACTAGGTATGGGCATTATGAATTTAAAGTTATGTCTTTTGGACTAACTAATGCTCCTCTTTGTCTTTATGGAGGCGATGAACAGATGCTACACAAGTATCTTGATGAGTTTGTGGTAGTGTTCATCGATGACATTCTGGTTTACTCTAAATCGAAGAGGAGCATGAGCGACATCTCGAGGCTTGTCTTTGAGCACCTTGAGGGAAAATCAGTTCTTTGCTAAGCTGAAAAAGTGCGAGTTACGGATTTGAAGTGGGTTTTCTTGGCCACATCATCAATCCAGAGGGCATATCTGTAGATCCTAGCAAAGTCTCAGTGATTTTGGATTGGAAGAGGCCTTCCAATGTCAAAGAGGTGCGTAGTTTCCTTGGGTTGGCTGGCTACTATCGGCGTTTAGTGCAGGATTTCTCTACCATTGCCAAGCCACTTTCGCGGTGACTCGAAGGGATGAAATTCGGTGGACTGCAGAGTGTGAGCACAGTTTACGCACTATGAAGGAGAAGTTAGTGGCTGCTCCTGTTCTTACCCTTCTGAGCCAGAAGCGCTTCACGGTGTATTACGATGCTTCTCGGTTGGGACTTGGGTGTGTGCTCATGCAAGAGGGCAAGGTGATTGCTTATGCGTCGAGGCGATTGAAAAAGCACGAGCGAGAACTATCCCACGCATGATCTTGAGCTAGCCGCCGTGGTGTTTGCATTGAAGATATGGAGGCATTACATGCAGCGAGTCTTGTGACATTTTCACTAATCACAAGAGCCTCAAGTACATCTTTACTCAGAAAGATTTGAAATTGAGGCGGAGGAGGTGGCTAGAATTGATAAAGGATTATGACCTTACTATCCGGTATCATCCGGGAAGGCAAATGTTGTGGCCGACGCTCTCGATCGCAAGACAATGCCCCTATTGTTGATTGTCTTGTTGCTGATTTTGAGCGTTTGGGGGTCTCCCTCGCTGCGGGGACCGTGCAAGCTGAAACTCGATTGATTCTTGAGTCGATTCCCGGCGTGCAGCGGGAGGCACAAAGAAGATGACCGTTTGCTCCAAAGAAAGTAGGAACGCTTGAGGATGGCAAGTCCGGAGACTTTACCATTGATGATGCGGGAGTTACGAGGTTTCAGGGCCGTGCATGCGTGCCTCGAAATCTCAAGTGAAAGAAGACATTCGAAAGAAGCTCATCGCACCCGTACACGGTCCATCCTGGGAGACCAAGATGTCTGAGACTTGAAGAAGAATTTACGGTGGAAAAGGATGAGAGTGGATATTGCCAAGTATGTGGCGTCTTGTGGGATCTGTCGAGAAGATCAAAGGCGAGCATAAGCGTCCCTTGGTCTGTTGCGACCATTGGAGATTCTGTGTGGCCATGGGATGACATCTCCATGGATTTCGTGGTTGGTCTACCTCGTTCTCCACAAGGGAAGGATGCTTGTTTGGGTTGTGGTGGACCGTCTCGGCAAGTCTGCGCATTTCATTCCTATCCGCACGACCAATTCTGCGAGCGAGTTGGCTCCCATCTATGTGCGGGAGATTGTGAGACTGCATGGTGTACCTAAGACCATTATTTACGATCGGGATGCGAAGTTCGTCTCCAAGTTAGGAGAGTTTGCAGAGTGCTTTGGGTGCAGCGGCTTCGCCTTAGTACCGCTTTTCACCCTCAGACGGATGGGCCTCTGAGCGTACCATCTAGGCGTTGGAAGACATGCTCGGGGCCTATGTGATGGCTTGGAAAGGTAGCTGGGAGGATCATTTGCCTCTTGCGGAGTTTGTTTACAATAACAGCTATCATTCCAAAGATCCGGGCTGCTCCTTATGAGGTACTATATGGCCGGAAGTGCAGATCGCCACTTTGTTGGGATGCGATGGGCGAGAGAGCGATTCTTGGACCGGATTGGGTTCAGCGGTATTGATCGCGTGGCGGAGTGCAGCGAGAACCTTCTCGCCTTGCAGAGGAGACAGAAGAGCTATCTTGATGTGAGGCGGCGAGACTTGGAGTTTGAGGTGGGTGATAAGCGTACTCTTGCGAGTATCTCCCACCAAGGGTGTGGTGCGTTTGGCACCAAAGGAAAGCTTCGATCCAAGGTATGTTGGGCCTTTTCCTATCATCGCCGAGTTGGTAGGTTGGCCTATCGTCTGGAGCTACCGGAAGCTATGCAAGGTGTGCATAATGTGTTCCATGTCTCGATGTTGAGGAAATACTTGCATGATCCGGAGTTGGTGGTTCCGTTGGAACCATTAGTACTTGAGCAGGACCTCACCTTCGAGTCCCGTCCTGTGGAAATTCTAGGGACTTCGGAGCGAGTGATGAAGAACCGGACGCTCAAGTTCGTTAAAGTGTTGTGGTCACATCAGACCGAGAGAGAGGCAACTTGGGAGCTGGAGTCTCGTATGCGCGAGAAATATCCTGAGCTTTTCACCTCAGGTATGTGATGTGAAAACCTAGCTATCTTCGGTGTTGCTGGGTTGCGTGTTGGTGCGTTTAGATTCGAGGTCGAATCCTGTTGAAGGGGGGAAGAATGTGACACCACGGAGTGTCATAACTTTATTTAACGTGCTTGATATGGTTAAAAATAGTATGAAATGTGGAATTAAGGTTAAAACTATAGGTTATGGAGGTTAATAGCTTTTCCGGGCCATTTTCGGGGTTTTGGGCCTTCCCGGGGGAATTTTGGGCCTTGGTGGGCTTTGGTGGGATGGATTAGGTCTCCGTAACGGACTAGAATTGGGTGTGGGGGCTGGTAAAAGGGGTTTCCCTGCACCTTTAGGGCGTCCACCCTGCTGCCTTTGCGCCCCTTGAGGCCTTGGTGCGCCCCCCTCACCTCCCCCCACTTGCCAAGCCCTAGCCGCCCCTTCCCTTTGAGCCTTGCGCCTCCCCCTTGCTCTCCTCCATTGCCCCACCTCTCCACCACCTCTCCTCCACCCCCTTGCTGCCCTAGGGTGGTCTCCACACCTCTGCACCTTGTGGATCCATCCGTTGGAGCGAGGAGCGAGGAGCGAGGAGCGAGGAGCGTGGAGCGAGGAGCGATCCGCGAGGAGATCTATTGGAGATTCGTTCGTTGGGCAAAGGTATGATCATGGGGATCCTTGGGTTTGATCTAGGTACTGTTTTTAGGGTGTTTATGAAGTTTTTAGATCAATTGGTGGTGCTGGGTTGGAGTTCTTTGGGTTAGATCTAGACGTTGCCACGTTTCTGTTTTCGGGCAGATTGAGCAGTCGGGGTAGGGTTCGAGTTTTCGTCGATTTAGGTTCCGAATATGTCCGTACGGACTTAAAAGAAGTTGTAGATAATTTAATTATCTTTCCGTGGACATAAAGCACGTTAAAATACGATCAGCTGTTTGAAAGTTATGGCCGTTTTACCGAGCGTGTTAAAATCTGTGACGCAATTAGAACAGATCGTAGTAATCTGTAGATTAAACAATTTTAGAGTCCGAATCAGTCTTTCCGTATAACTAGAAAAAGGTAGTAAATTTCCTAAGCTTCGCGATGGTGTACTCGTTTAATCGATTTGGAGTCCCAGAACTCAAGTTATGGCCTTTGCAAGGCTGCTGTCCCGCCGGGACAGAACCTCTGTTTTAGGTTTTGCGAGTAGCGGGCAATGTTGGGTGAGATGGGGATTTGTGTACTGTTTTGTGGGCATTATTGGGAGTATGTGATGCCATTGTGCAGGTGGTGTGACCCCGGGGGTGCCCTCTACTTCCCACAATCCCGTCGCCCACGGTTGAGGCAAGTGTGTTGTAATGAATAGCAGAATTGTAGGTTGCTTGTGGAGATTAGATGAAAGATTGAATACTTGCTATGAACACTTGCCATGCTTGCTGTTTTCCAATGATATATTGAGTATGATTATCATGATTCGATGCCATGTGTTAATATTTGTCATGATGAGATGCCATATGTTTATGTACATGTGAAATATGATAATTGGCATAGTTGCATGCATGACATGAGATAGGGCGAGGGCGGTGAGAAAGTCATAACTAGTCCGGCAAGGTCGGTGAGAAAGTTATGACTAGTCCGGAATGCCATTGAGTAAGACCTACATCGTGATTCCATCCACATGGTGAATGGAAGCGATGAGTAGGCACCCTCCATCTTCGGGATGGAAGGGGGGAAAAGGGTGCACACCGACGGGTGTGTACTCAACCATACCGGTATGAGTTTCCAAGGAGACATGAGCATTGCATTACATCTCATACATATTGATGATGACAATGTTAAGTGTTTATGAATAAGATGATTTACATGAAGGGAGATGCTATTGCCATATTGTTGTTCTTGTTGTCCATTGCAATATGCTTGCTGAGTTTCGAACTCACGCTTGTGTTTTTTTCTTATTGTTTTAGGTACCATGAGAACGGCATGCGGGAAAGGGGAATAGACACACACCCACACGTTGCTTCACCTTAATGTTTCCCCAAGTCAATTCTTTTAGATTGATAATAAATTGCGTGTGATGGTCATTAAATTAAGGCTTAGCTTGGTTAATGAGAGTTTTATTGTTCGTTTGACACTTGGAACTTTAAGTGCTAAATGTTAGTCTTTTATTGTCGTTAAGACTCTATTTATTGCTGTTTTAGATGTTTCCCTTATTGCCATATAATGCTATATCGTTGTTGCTCCTTAAATTCATGATAAAACAAAGGAGGTACTGCCGAAATCTCGGTTTTTAGCCTATGCGCCTTTGCTGGAATTTTATGTTAACTATGATATTTGGATGTTGTTTAGCTTATGTTTGGTAGCATTCGGGCATATTAAATGCCGGGGTGTTACATCTAATCAACTTCCAAATTAAAGCCACTAGTCAACATGATTAAATTTCTCTATTAACCCGTTAGATTAGAATATCTTTAAACAACCGGCAAAATTTCTTTAACAATATCATTAATTTACATCATCTTGATGTTCTAACTATGCATCAAGGTTTAAACTTTTAACATTAACGAGGATCGTAAGCACTTTTAAAGCAAGGCAACAGATTCTAAGCATGTACATTAACCCATTTATTTATTCTCGCTACAGAGTAAACTACAACACTAGTAGTCTATTTATTCTCCAGCTAGAGATGATAATCACATTGAATTGATTCAACTCAAAATTCAACTTAGCAACACATCATTCCATAAACCACATTGTTACTTACTACATAGCATGGACATAAACTTTTCTAAACACCTTCATGGGGCACGAACTCTTGACAAACAGGATGCAACTCAACTTTTAAAGATAACCACAACTCAAGAACCAGAACGAAAATCGATAGAAAAATTCTCCTTTCCAGGCAAGGATGAAAAACAAAACTCCAACAAAAATGCAGGAGAGCTCAACTCTCAAATTCCCAAATTTGCCCACAAAACTCTTCAAGAAATCTCGAGATCTATACTTCCAAGAAGGAAGAAGGATCCACCAGGGAAAATCAAATGTTCATTAAATCTATTTCGATAAAAGATTCAAACTTAGCTCCACCAACTCAAGGCCTGCACAAGGGGAAACTCCAACACTTTTCTTAGATAGGGAGAACAACAACCACAAAAGTTTTCTCCTTAAGACAGTCCGTAATGACCAAAAAAACCGGTGTTAAAGCAAAAATAGCGACCAACAGATGCGCAACACAAAACCTTTCTTCTACGTCTTCAACCAAGGAAGACAAAACCACGAACCACATACGGAACAATCCGCGAAAATCCAATACCAAACACTTTAATTTTTGTTTCAATCAACCAGAGCCAAGAAGACCAACCGAAATCGACCGTTAGAACGATAAAGAGCAACTGAGAGAATCCACCACAAACTCTTCTATTCGACTCCAGCCAACTACCCGGTCTACGACAGAAAGGATAAGCACTATTCTGCCGCAGGGGTTAATAGTTCTTCGGTGATGGCGCTAACCGGCCACACCGTCAAACCACACCCTTAATATGAACAAAAAAGAGGTGACCGAAACCCTTCGGCACCACAACCCCACTTTAACACAACCACAAGAACAATTCAATCATTTATCTCATAGACATAGCAACATGCATTATCAAATGAAGCATTCAACATCAAAGCTTAAATACAACATTTAAGCGTAAAGAAACGATACCCATACTCTTTCCTACTGTGCATCTGTAGGATCGAAAGACACGAATATAGCAATCAGAGGGGGGGTGAATGATCGTGCGGAAGCTAAAACCAAATTCTTGATCTACTAAAAGTTCACCCAAAAACAGAACCAAATAATTACCTCGTATTCGACAAAAATAGAATGATAGAGGTTCGGTAAAACGCGAATTCCTGGAGATCCAACCGTCGGAACGATCTGAAATTTGGACACAAGAAACTAGATTCCAATACGAATCGAACCCAAAAGAATCAGCTCGATCGGACATACGGATCAAAAGTTATGAACCTCGCAAGCTTGCTGTGATAGAAGATGACGAGAATAGATCTAACTAGAATTGTAGCTTGCCGAAAGATTTGAAGAACTTGATCTTTATTTCTCCTTTCTTTTGTCCAAAGTACTCCAAACAAAAGAGTACAACCCTAAAGCTTGCTCAAAGCTTGATGCCCTTCAACAGGAGACAACCCCTCCTTTTTAAAGGAGCAAAACACAAGGAGTCATGAATACAATTCATACTCCTAATCCTAGAAGGAGTCCCACTCCTAATCCTAGAAGGAGTCTCACTCCAAATCCTAGAAAGAGTATGTATTCAACACAACTCCTCTTGGCCCAACCTGGCCGAGTACAACTCTTGCACGCGTATGGCAACCCTACCATACTCACGTGACTAACACTTTGCACGCGAATGACCTCCTGTCATTCTCACGTGACTAACCAATCTTCATGTGCACCATTCTCTTAGCCCGAACGTCCCGCATGACATCCTTGACCACCAAGACCTCAGTTCCCCCTGAACCTAGTCTCGAACCTCAGTTCCTCCATGAACCTAGTTCCGGTCCCGTCATCGACCACATTCGCCCTCGAGCAATACCTGCACATGAACAAACCACAAAACGATTCCGAGCACAAATCCGTGACTTGACTCACATTAAACCATGCAACCACTCACATGAGTGCATTGCATTAAATATTCTAAGAACACGATTTCAAAACACGAACCAAAACCTTTGCAAAAATAAAAAAAGCTTTTCAAATAATCAAACTGATTTCAGATCTTTTCAAATAAAGAAACCAAAAAATAAATCTTGTCAAAATATCAAACTGGTTTCAAATCTTTTTCAAATACTCATCATCAAAATCAAATGGATCAAAAATAACGATCCTTCAATCTCCCCCTTGATGAGTAATTTGATAAAACACAATATAAGATTTGACAAGAGATTGAGCAAGAACCAAAAGACCAAAAAATCCCAATTCAAAAACCTCCTTGACTTGTTCTCCCCCTTTTTCACAAAATAGTCTTCAAGATCTCAAAACTCCCCCTTAATGAATGCAGTATCTCAAGCTTTGAAGTATATTCAAGGTATATAATCAAAGTAAAGCATTTGGAGAGTTTTTAGGAGAACTTTCTCATTTTGTATCAATTTATCCAATGGGAAAGCAAATTGTGAGAATATGGAGGCTCTAACACATAGAATAGTTATTGCATAAGCAAATTAGAGCAAACAAGTAAAATGTCATAAACTGATTTTGCCAAAGCGAAAAAGAAATCTATCATGAGCATAGAGAGACTTTCAAATTCACTAATATTTGTCTCCAGCCTTTTTCAACCATTTGAATTTCCTTTTTCTCTTTTAGCAAGTTTGACAATTTTGCTTTGTGATCAACAGGGATGACAAGTAACTGCACACTAGCTCATACTTGTGTATGAGTAGGTAGTTCTTTCTTGTATCTTTCTCATTTTAAATTGGCAAGTGGCTTCACATTGTTCTGAACTTTTGTTTAGACAAGTAGCCTTTTCTTGCATCTTGTGCATTTAAATCCCTAGCAAGGAAGCTGCACATTGTACTAAACTTGTGCTTAGCCAAGTAGCTTTTGCTTGCATCTTTTCAACTTGCATTTAACATTTAAAACACTGATTTTGCTTGAGACTCATAATGATCATTTGAAGTCCAACAAAAAGCTCACACATAGTTTCTAATCAGCTCTAGCCTTTCAACAGATGACAAGAAACTTTTAAGCCTATTTCACAAATGCAATACCATAATGAGCAAGAGCCAAAATATTCTCGAAAAGCATCTCAAATTGAATTATTTTAGCCTTTTAGTGATAAGTAAAGCATTGAGCATTAACTTGGCTATATACACAAGAATAATCACCAAAGCTTTGTACTACATGATGCAATGTAAATAGGGGATTTTACTTGAGGTGTAAAGTCAAAATACCACTTATAAAAAAATCACTTTTAGGAACCAAAGTCAAGTAACCCAAAAAGAGATAAACTCAAGACTCCCCCTCAAATCAACCCATGGGGATGAATGATCCCAAGTTCACCGCGTAAGAAAGCAAAACGAGAAGAATCAACCGGTTTAGTGAAAATATCAGCAAGTTGAGCACCCGAATCAACATATTTCAGTTCAATAGCTCCTTTTTCAACATGATCTCTAAGAAAGTGAAATCTGATGTTAATATGTCCAAGAAAGAGAATTACTCAAGAAGTGGCATGAACCAGATGTACTTTTTCTATCAATTCTACATCCTCCAAATTCAGCATCAGAGAAAGCTTTTAAACTAATGCATGAAGAAGCAGAAAGCCAAATGCCAAAATCTTGAGTACCACGGAGATACCTTAAAATCCTCTTGATAGCTTGTTGATGTGAAGCACGCGGGGAAGCTTGAAAACGAGCACACAAGCACACAGCAAACTCCAATTATCTCATCCTCAACAGCATCATCATCATCTTCATCAACAAAGATACTCTCCCCCTAAACATATGCACCTGTACCTGCACTATTTGGACTAGTGCCTTTTGCGAAAACAGAGGTGGAAGAAGCATCTTGAAAAATAACACTTTTAGCACGAGATGCACGAGTGAAGGAGGAGAACCAATTCTTATCATCGGACAAGTGGTGTGAGCATCTGGAATCCACTAGCCATATGTTCTCCTTCCTCGCGTGAGAAGCCTACATAGAAGCAGAAAGTGTTGAGGTCTCGGTACTGGGGATAGAAATAAGATGTTTAGGAATCGATCTTGAGACACACGACGCTGTGAAGAGGCACAACACGAGCATACTTATGCACAAATATAGATTAGTCTTTTCCCGTGTTCTTACCAACAAAAAGTGTTTGAATCACCCAATGCACATAAAGATAAACAAAGCGTGCTGTCAAAATTAGACCTAGCCTTAGTTCTTTCTTTCTTTTGCTATTTGGCTAGTCTAAAGCAGAAATTCACCAAATGACCATCTTTCCCACAAAGAGTGCAATTGTACTTAACATTTGGTTTGGCATTAGAAGTAACTTTTGCACTTGAAATAGTGGGAGATAGAGTGCCGGCAGATTTAAACAAAGTTCTTTTAGGCTCATTATCAATTTTCACATTTTTGCTCTCAACAGGTTTAATGATAGTAGAAGCATAAGAGTTAAAATCTAAACCCTGTTTGTTGGAGCTCACTTTAGATTGATCTAAAATCATGTTCAAATTTTTCTTCCCTTTAGTGAACCTAGAAAGAGAATCTTGCAAGTAGTCAACCTTTTTTGCAAGATTTAAACAATTATCACAAGGAGTGTCAATTTTAGCTTTCTGTTTCTGGCAATTTGAACATGAGTTAATTTCATGAGTGAACATGTCATTTGTTAATTGGGTAACTCTACAATTTGCATCTTTTAATTTCAACTCAAGAATTGAACATTTAGAGCAAGCAATTTGATCATATAAACTATTAGTAGACCAACCAATATTTTTCAAAAGTTTTTCATTTTTCAATTGTTCAGCATAAACTTGTTCTAGTTTAATCACATGTTCCTCTTTTAGAGACTTAATTTCAAATTTGAGATCTAAGCAAGTATCACAAATATTTTCAGAATTTGAATTTCTAAGATCAAAGTTTTCAGATTTTAGCATGGATAGATCTTTTTCTAAGTTTTTATTTTTGAGTGAAGATTTTCTTAAAGATTTTCTCAATATGACTAAAACTTCACAAAGCTCATCATACGAAGGCATTATCTCATCACCGTCGCTGGAGGTGCTGTCGTTGTCACTAGAATCACTAGTGTTCCCTTTTGCCATGAAGCACAGTCCGGTGAAATCCTTCTCATTCAGCTTTGTTTGCTTCGCTTCCTTCTCATCTTCAGTTGAGTCATCAATATCGCTTAAGTCTAAGCGGCCAATTGCCGCGAAGACTTTGTTGAGCATCTTCTTCGTCCGTTGCTTATTTTTATCCTTGCTCTCTCTTGGCCGGAAGGACCTGGAGGAGTTGCTTTGCTCCTTCTCCTCTCTATCTTTGTTCTTGAAACAATTAGCACGGATGTGCCCTGCCTTGCCGCAGTTGTAGCAGTGGATGGAGGCTCCTCTTCTCTCCCTTGATCTCATGTAAGTTGCATTGACACGCTTGGAAAGAAGAGCAAGTGTATCTTCTAGTATTTGATCTAGCTGTTCATCACTAAGAGCACTCAAAGCAGTAATGGAATATGATGATGAAGAACTAGTAGCATTATCATATGAAGAGGAATTAGCATTAAGAGCCATAGAGTTATCATTGGATGTTCTTGAAACAATGTCTATCTCAAAAGTCTTGAGACTAGAATATAGTTTATCCAAAGTCATTTCACTCATCCTGTGAGCTTCCCTAAAAGCAGTCACTTTCATTTGCCAGATTTTAAGATCAAGAGATGATAGGAAATGTCTAGCATTTTCAGAGTCAGTGTACTTTACATCTACAGCTCTAAGATTGTTTAAGATTACATTAAAGCGAGCAAAACAATCATCTAGAGATTCTCCAGAGTTCATTTCAAATCTAGTGTATTCCTTTTTAAATTGATCTTGCCTAGCTTCTTTTACAGAGTCAGTGCCCTCATGATAATCTTGAAGAGATTTCCAAATTTCATGAGCAGTGAGTAAATGACAGACTCTATCGAATTCTTTTCTAGCAAGTCCTTGAAGCAATATGTTTCTAGCTCTATTATTGTTTTCAACATATTTTTCAAACTCGATTTTATCAATATCATCATTTGAAGGAAGCTCGTATGGAATCTTTACCTTGTGCCAAATAGCATTACCTTGAGCTTGAAGGTATGCAGTCATCCGAATCCGCCAGTGGGGAAAGTCTGTGCCATTGAAGATTGGCGGCTTGTTCGAGTATTTCTCTGTTGCCATAACATACCGTTTAGTAATCACCTCTCAAGATGGATTAGTAGAGCCAAGCTCTGATACCACTTGTAGGATCGAAAGACACGAATATAGCAATCAGAGGGGGGGTGAATGATTGTGTGGGAGCTAAAACCAAATTCTTGATCTACTAAAAGTTCACCCCAAAACAGAACCAAATAATTGCCTCGTATTCGACAAAAACAGAATGACATAGGTTTGGTAAAACGTGAATTACCGGAGATCCAACCGTCCGAATGATCTGAAATTTGGACACAAGAAACTAGATTCTAATACGAATCTAACCCAAAAATAATCAGCTCGATCGGACTTACGGATCAAAAGTTATGAACCTCATAAGCTTGCTGTGACAGAAGATGACGAGAATAGAACTAACTAGAATTGTAGCTCGCCGAAAGATTTGAAGAACTTTCTCTTTATTTCTCCTTTCTTTTGTCTAAAGTACTCCAAACAAAAGAGTACAACCCTAAAGCTTTCTCAAAGCTTGATGCCCTTCAACAGGAGACAACCCCTCCTATTTAAAGGAGCAAAACACAAGGAGTTATGAATACAATTCCTACTCCTAATCCTAGAAGGAGTCCCACTCCTATTCCTAGAAGGAGTCCCACTCCTAATCCTAGAAAGAGTATGTATTCAACACAACTCCTCTTGGCCCAACCTGGCGGAGTACAACTCTTGCACGCGTATGGCAACCCTCCATACTCACGTGACTAACACTTTGCACACGAATGACCTCCTGCTATTCTCACGTGACTAACCATTCTTCATGTGCACCATTCTCTTAGCCCGAATGTCCCGCATGACATCCTTGACCACCAAGACCTCAGTTCCCCCACCTAGTCTCGAACCTCAGTTCCTCCATGAACCTAGTTCTGGTCCCGTCATCAACCACATTCGCCCTCGAGCAATACCTGCACATGAATAAACCACAAAACGATTCCGAGCACAAATCCGCGACTTGACTCACATTAAACCATGCAACCACTCACAGGAGTGCATTGCATTAAATATTCTACACGATTTCAAAACACGAACCAAAACCTTTGCAAAAATCAAAAAGCTTTTCAAATAATCAAACTGATTTCAGATCTTTTCAAATAAAGAAACCAAAAAATAAATCTTGTCGAAATATCAAACTGGTTTCAAATCTTTTTCAAATACTCATCATCAAAATCAAATGGATCAAAAATAACGATCCTTCAGCATCCATTGTGTGTCAAATTTTAGATTAGTTATACCACTTTTGCAAGTTTTGATGTTGCTATCCTATGACAAAATTTTAGTTAAGACCTAAGCCATATTTCTAAGTTATTCCACATCACATTTTAGTTGTACCCTATAGCATGACACTAAAAATACACATTCCAAGGACCTACAGCCCGCTCTGAAACCAACTGTAACACCCCGACATTTAATATACCCGAATGCTACCAAACATAAGCTAAACAACATCTAAATACCATAAACTAAGGTAAATTACAGCAAAGGAGTAAATGCTAATACCGAAAATTTCGGCAGCATCTCATTTGTTTTTCCATGAATTGATGCAACAACAATATGATCACAGGATGTAGTATAAAGAATGACATCTAAATCGTCAATAACAAGGGTTCTAGGAGCATTATATGCCTAGAATAAAGATTCCAACCATCTCATGTGCCAAACGTAGTAAATGAGGAAACCAAGCACACAAATTAACCATTGCACCAAGTTGCATGGCACTACTCTTATTATCATGACCAAGATGAATAAATTATCTATAAGTGTGGAGCTACGTGTAGATGTGTAGCTAATGCCCTTCCCCGTAAGTCGGTTTCATGGTACCTAAAACAACAAGAAAGCACAAGCGTGAGCTCAACACTCAGCAAGTATATTGCGATGGTATAAAAGAACAATTACATGGCTACAACAACTCACATCATGTCTATCATCTCATTCATGATCACATATCATTATCATCATTATCATGTATGCAATGCGATGCGATGCACATGTCTCCTTGGAAACTCATACCGGTATAGTTGAGTACACACCCCTCGGTGTGCACCCTCCCCCCTTCCATCCCGAAGATGGTTGTCGCGCCCGGAATCGGAATTCCGAACACTCTGTGTGATACACCAGTCCAGGATCATGCTGATGCTCACAGATACAACAGAGATGAATACCATTACACATACACATCGGAAATATTAATAATAAAGTATTCAACTCAAATAAAAATCGTTAAGACCTTAAGGTCAACCTTACAATATTAAGCCACGCAGGGCTGAGTTCAGAGTAAACAAAGAAAATAGCAGCGGAATGAAGATTATTCGTGGCGCCTCAGTATGCCACAGGCAACTGACTTGGCTTGCCCCTAGTTGTTCGCCTCTCCGTTCTGCTCCTCTTCATTGACTTGCAGATCCTCTTCTTCTGGTGTTGTGATTTTGGAGGGGTGAGTACATTGGTACTCAACAAGCTATGCATAGAATGCAACCTAATATACTACATGCCAGGCTTATTCCAATGGAATGGCTTAACAGGTTTATTTTGCAGGGGAGCAGCATTTAACAAGTAACATGTGACACCACGGATTGTCCTAAACTTATAAAATGGGAATTATGAGGACTAAACATTACGAAATATGTTATTCAAGGTTAAAAACCATATGGTTTGGGTTTTTATTTCGTTTCGGGAGGTTTTCGGGCTTTTGGGCCGCTCCGGGGACGTGTGGGCCTTGGGGAAAACTTAGTGGGCCAAGTGGTGGTTTCCTTGGCCCATGAGGGGATGAGGAGGGGGGAGAGAGCTGCTGCCCTAACTCCTCCCCACCCTTGCGCCGCACCCCCCCCCCTTGCTTCCTCTTCCTCTCCCTCCACCTCCCACCTTCCTCCTCTCTAGATCTCCCTCTCCCTCACCTCCACCCCTCCCTTGCGCCTCCTCTCCCATACCCAGCGACCTCGGTGCAACCTCCTCGCTGCCACACCGTGCCGTGGTGCTGTCCTCATTGGTGGGAGGACTCGCGACGTGGAGATCCGGCGGGAGGAGGAGATCGGGAGGAGTTCGGGTGGAGATCTTGCGAGGAAATTGTGATTCTTCAAGAAGGTAAAGGGGGAACTCTTTGGGGTGGATCTTTTACTGCTGTAGAGGTTGAATAACATGTTTTTAGATCAAGGGAGGTGCTGCCATGGGGTAGGATTGATGAAATTTAGAGTTGTATTCACGTTCTGTTCGGGCAGATTGGGGACCCGAGATAGGGCAGGCGTTTTCGCCAATTTAGAGTTGGAATCTGGCCGTACGGACTTCTAGGAAGTTGTAGATAATTTCATTATATTTCCGTGCATATAAAGAAATTGAAATTCCGCCCAGCCGTTTAGAAGTTATGCCTGTTTTACCGAGCGCTGTCAAATCTGTGACGAGATTGAGACAGTTCGTGTTCAACGTTAGATTAAACAACATTAGAGTCCGAATCAGTCTTTACCTATAACTAGAAAAAGTTGGGAAATTTCCTAAGCTACGCGAGGATGTACTCGTTTAATCAATTTGGAATTCTAGAACTCAAGTTATGATTTTTCGAAGCCGCTGTCCATAACGGGCAAATCTGTGATTTCGGGTTTTGGTGTATATCGTGTATTGGGTGTAGTGGGTACTGTTTTGAGGAGTCAATTTGAGTGTGTTGCACGTGTTTGCAGGTGGTGTGCCTCCGGGAGTGCCCTCAACCTCTCGTCACTCCGTTGCCGTTGAAGGCAAGTGTGTTGTGTGGATTTAACGCTATATGTGATGCTAGAATTGCTTGATAGTATTGGGATAGATAACATGTTGTTTTGCCATGAGTTACATGTTATAAATGATATAATGTCCTCATGCCATGTTTTAATATTGACGATGATATAATGTCCTTATGCCATGATAAAGTAATATGCTTGTTGTTGATAAATGAATCACATGCCAAGTTGGTACTTGATTCTGATCGATTGTTAAATACGGCCCTACATGTTGAGATGCAATGTGTTGATATGCAATACTTCTACTTATGAATACGCTGCTGTCCATTTTGCATACATGGCATATTTTTCATGGCCGGCCAGGTGAGATAAGTCATAACTATTCCGGTAGGGTCGGTGAGAACTGTTATGACTAGTCCGGGGCTATTCTTTTGAATAAGTCCTACATCGTGATTCCTTCACCGAGGTGAATGGAAGCGAGTGATAGGCACCCTCCATCTTTGGGATGGAAGGGGGAAACGGTGCATGCCGACGGGTGTGCACTCAACCATACCGGTATGAGTATTCCAGAAGACATGTGCATTGCATTGCATGAATGAATTTCATAAATGAAGGTGTTTATGAGATGATGATGAGAGTACTCATGAGATGCTCATGAGATGATTACCATGTTGTTTTAAAGGCTGCAAATTATGTTAAATGTGATGTGTTGTGATATAACCGTGAGACTGGAATGATGGTTTGTTGTCTTGATCCTTGTTGTTCCATTGCAATGCACTTTCTTTGAGTGATGAACTCACGCTTGTGTTTTCGTTGTTTGTTTCTTTAGGTACCATGAAATCGGCGCGCGGGAAAGGGACTTAGCTACACTCCTCCACGTAGTATCACAATCTAGCTAATACATCTTCTTTTGGAGACACTGCAATAAGTATTGCAATAATCATTAGTTTATGGTCTTAATGTTGGTTGTTTCCCTCATGTGAATCATGTGGGGCTATGGAGTGAATTGTTATATCTTCCTAGACTTAAATTGATGCTTATTCTTTTGCTAGCGATGCCTTTTGATGTTTTAATTGATGATTGGTTATCATTATCGCTGCATGTGAAGGTCTTGTTTATCCTACTTATTGTTATGATGATTATGTTGTTAAGTTTCATGCAAAAACAAAGAAGATGCTTTGTCAAAATTTTCAATTACTCTAAATGATTACTTGCTGTAATTTACTTTAAATTATGGTATTAAATGTGTTATGGTCTATGTTTGGTGACATTAGGCTTAGTAGAAGCCGGGTGTTATTCTGATTGGTATCGAGCGGGTGTAGGTCCTTGGAATGTATATTTTAGTGTCATACCATAGGTTCAACTAAAACTTTGAAGTGGGATAATCTAGAAACATGGCTTAGGTTGTAACTAAAACTTTGTTATAGGATAGCAACCTTAAAAAAAAAAAAAAAAAAAAAAATTGCAAGACTGGTATGACTAAATTAAAATATGACACACTTGGATGCACAGTAGGATGGGTGTATGGATTTCGATTTCATTTATCGCTATTTGTTTATTTGTTGAAAGTTTTGATTATGTTGATGTTGTGATTATGATTGTGAATATGCTTGCTTGTGTGATCAGTAGCGACCATGCCGAGGGGTAGAGGTCGTGACGCCGTGGGCCGTCGAGGTCGTGGGCGAGGCTCTCGGTAGTTGCGAGTCTGTCGCCGAGGGTAGCGCCGCCCAACGCTCATGGGCCAACTCGGGAGGAGCTTCAGCCGGCACGATCGGGCGGGGTGCCCGCCGCCAATGACGACCTAGTTCAGGCTCTGCAGAGGAGATTCGGGAGGCTGCGCGGCCGGTGCGGGTAGCCCCTATTGTTGTGCCTCCCCCTGCAGTGGCCCCATTGTGCCTCCCCTGCATTGGCCCTGTTGTTGGCCCCGCCGTGAGCCGAGGATGAGTCTTCGAGAGTGGATGTCCCTCCGTCTTGACACCTTTGACGGAGCGGCACGCCAGTCCAGTCCGCAGATTGGCTGCGGTACATGGAGCGGCAGTTCGAGGTTTTGGAGCTGACCTCGGTTCAAAGGGCTCGCTTTGTGGCCTTTCAGCTGAAGGGCCAAGCTGACATTTGGTGGGAGGGGGTTCTTGCCGCTAGAGCCCCCGCTCTTGGGCCGACCACTTGGGAGGATTTTGTGGCTCGTTTCCGAGCCAAGTACTACCCCGAGTCCTTCCTCGAGAGGATGGAGCATACTCTGACGACTCTTTCCCAGGGAAAGAAGTCAGTAACGGAGTATGAGGCGGAGTTCAACAGCGTGGTGCGTTTCGTGCCAGCTGTTGCAGCGGATGACAGGGAGAAGGCAAGGAGGTTCCGTAGGGGCCTCAACCAGGAGTTCAGAGTTGTCATGGGGGCGACTGTCCCTCGTGACTTTTGCTCCGTGGTGGAGCAGGCGAAGGGCATGGAGCTCGAGTTGGAGCTCTCCGGATAAGCAAACCCCGGGTGGTTCCGGGGGCCCTGCGGCCCCAGGGGGGGGCCAGAAGAGGACTTTTGGTGGAGGGGGTGGGTCTTCTCAGCGACCCACCTTCAAGAAGTTCAAGGGAGGACAGGGATCTTCCTCAGGGGCTAAGAAGCCGCCCCAGTCGTCTTCCTCGCGAGCGGGTGTTCGGCCTGTGCCCGGCGAGGCATGATGTGCTTCAAGTGCGGTGGTGAGCACCGTGCTTCGAGCGTGGTTGGGTGGGAGTTGCAACCATCGTGGCAAGCCCGGCCACATGGGACGAGTCTGCCGGATGAATCGGTACCATCATCAAGTGGGAGACGGTGCCTTCTCCTCCCACTCTGCGGCGTCTTCTCGAGGATCGGTGCACATGATGGTCGCTCTGTGTCTCACCCACCCTTTGCGTGGACACCACCACCGGTTATTGGTGCCCGCCGCCGTCGGCTCCTCCTCAGCCTACTTCCGCCTCCTCCAGCCTTGTTGGGACACTCACCGCGTGTCGGGGCCCCGATGCCTCGGTGCCACTGAGTGTACGCCTTGCCGACAGCTGAGTCAGCCGGGCATCCCGAGGTGGTTTCAGGTACTCTACTTGTGGATTCAGTTGATGCCCTTGTTTTGTTTGATTCTGGAGCATCCTATTCTTTTGTGTCGTCGGAGTTTGCTAGTAGAGCAAAGCTGGGAGTTCAGCGGATTTCTGAGTCTGTGCTGGTCAGTTCTCCTGGGGGTTTGATTGCTAGTTCTTTGGTTTGTCCGGGTTGCACTGTTGCTATTGATGATGAGGTTTTCTTTGCCAACCTTATGGTAATTCAGTTAGCTCCTTTTGATGTCATTTTGGGCATGGACTGGTTGCATCAGTATCGTGCCAGTATCTGTTGCTTTCGGAGGACAGTTACTTTGCAGGCCCCGTCGGGGGTGGAGTTGACCTTTCAGGGTGGAGTACCCTCCAGTTCTATCTTCGTTTTGACTATCCTGTTTCCCAGTCGTCGTTTGAGGCATTTGGGTGTTCTCTTGGCACTTTCTGAAAAGCCATCTTCTTCGGTAGTCATTGAGGAGATTCCTGTGGTAAAGGAATTTGTTGATGTATTCCTCGATGATTTGCCTGGTTTGCCTCCCATGAGAAGCGTGGAGTTTCGTATTGACCTTGTTCCGGGTAGTCGGCCTATTTCTATCTGTCCATACCGCTTGGCTCGTCCTTTTCAAGACGAGTTGAAGAAGTAGTTGGAGGATTTGTTGGCCAAGGGTTTTATTCGGCGTAGTGTGTCGCCATGGGGAGCACCCGTCCTTTTTGTTTCAAAGAAGGATGGTAGTTGGCGCATGTGCATCGACTATCGTGCTCTCAATCAAGTGACAGTCAAGAACAAGTATCCGTTGCCCCGCATTGAGGATCTATTTGACCAACTGAAGGGAGCAAAGGTGTTCTCCAAGATTGATCTTCAGTCTGGTTATAATCAGATTCGTGTGAGGGAACAAGATATTGAGAAGACTGCTTTCTCCACTAGGTATGGGCACTATGAATTTAAAGTTATGTCTTTTGGACTAACTAATGCCCCTGCTGTTTTTATGGAGGCGATGAACAGTATGTTACACCAGTATCTTGATGAGTTTGTGGTAGTGTTCATCGATGACATTCTGGTTTACTCTAAATCAGAAGAAGAACATGAGCAAAGATTTGAGTCTTGTAGTGATTAAATTGAGAGAGGATCACTTCTTTGCTAATTTGAAGATATGCGATTTCTGGATTTCAGATGTGGGTTTTATTGTCCACATAATCATTCCAGATGGCATATCATTAGATCCTAGCAAAGTCTCAGAAGTTCTGGATTGGAAGAGACCTTCCAATGTTAAAGAGGTGCGAAGTTTCCTGGGTTGGCTGGCTATTATCGGCGCTTTGTGCAGGATTTCTCCATCATTGCTAAGCCGCTTTCACGATTGACTCGAAGGAGATGAAATTTGAGTGGATCTGCAGATTGTGGCGCTTGATTTACGCACTTTGAAGGAGAAGTTAGTGATTGCTCCTCGTTCTTACACTTCCCGAGCCCGGGAGGCGTTTCACTGTCTATTACGATGCTTCTAAATGCAGGATTGGGTTGTGTGCTCTTGCAAGAAGGCAAAGTGATTGCTTATGCGTCGAGGCAGTTGAAAAAGCATGAGCGAATTACCCCACTCATGATCTTGAGTTAGGCTTTGTTGTGTTTGCATTTATGGAGGCATTACGTATGGTGAGTCTTGTGACATTTTCATCGATCACAAGAGTCTCAAGTACATCTTTACTCGTAAAGATTTGAACTATAGACAGAGGAGATGTCAAGAATTGATAAAAGATTATGATAACAAAATCCAGTATCATAAGGGAAAGGCAAATGTGGTGGCCAAGCGCTCTCGATCGCAAGACAATGCCCCTGTTGTGGATTGTCTTGTTGCTGATTTTGAGCGTTTGGGAGTCTCCTCGCTTATGGGGACCATGCAAGCTGAAACTCAATTGATTCTTGAGTCCGATCCCCGAGCGTGCAAAGTGGGAGGCACAAAGAAGATGATCGGTTGCTCCAGCAGGTGAGGAACGCCTTGAGGATGGCAAGTCTGGAGACTTTGCCGTTGATGATGTGGGAGCTTTGAGGTTTCAGGGTCGTTTGTGCGTGCCTCAGAAATGCCAAGTGAGAGAGGATATTATGAAAGAGGCTCATCGCACCCCGTACACGGTCCATCCTGGGGAGACCAAGATGTACAGGGATTTGAAGAAGAACTTCTGGTGGAAAAGGATGAGAGTGGATATTGCCAAGTATGTGGCGTCTTGTGGGATCTGTCAGAAGATCAAAGCTGAGCATAAGCGTCCCGCCGGTCTGTTGCAGCCGTTGGAGATCCCTGTGTGGCCATGGGATGACATCTCCATGGATTTTGTGGTTGGTTTACCTCGTTCTCCACGAGGGAAGGATGCTGTTTGGGTTGTGGTGGATCGTCTCAGCAAGTCCGCGCATTTCATTCCTATCCGCACTACCAACTCAGCGAGCGAGTTGGCTCCCATCTATGTGCGGGAGATAGTGAGACTGCATGGTGTGCCCAAGACCATTATTTCTGATCGGGATGCGAAGTTTGTCTCCAAGTTCTGGGAGAGTTTGCAGAGTGCTTTGGAGTGCAGCGGCTTCGCCTCGATCGCCTTTCACCCTCAGACGGATGGGCGCCTGAGCGTACCATCCAGACTTTGGAGGACATGCTCGTGGCCTGTGTTGGCTTGGAAAGGTAGTTGGGAAGATCATTTGCCTCTTGCAGAGTTTGCTTATAATAACGGCTACCATTCCAAAGATCCGGCTGCTCCTTATGAAGTACTTTATGGCGGAAGTGCCGATTGCCACTTTGTTGGGATGCGGTGGGAGAGAGAGCCGTTCTTGGTCCAGGCCAGGTGCAGTGAGGCAGTGGATTGTGTGGCGAGGTGCGACAGAACCTTCTCGCCTTGTGAAGCGACGAAAAGTTATCTTGATGTGAGAAGGCGGGATTTAGAGTTTGAGGTGGGTGACAGTGTGCTCTTGCGAGTGTCTCCTACCAAGGGTGTGGTACGCTTTGGTACCAAAGGGAAGCTTAGCCCAAGATATGTTGGGCCATTTCCTATTTTGGCTCGAGTCGGCAAGTGGGCTTACCGCTTGGAGCTACCGGATTCGATGCAAGGAGTTCACAATGTGTTTCATGTATCGATGCTGAGGAAGTACTTGCACAATCCGGAGTTGGTGGTTCCGTTAGAACCACTAGCGGTTGATCAGAACCTCACTTTTGAGTCCGACACTGTGAGAGTCCTGGAGAACTCAGAGCCAATCTTGAAGAACAGGGCGCTCAAATTTGTCAAAATTTTGTGGTCGCACTGCATCGAGAGGGAAGCAACTTGGGAGCTGGAGTCTCGTATGCGCGAGAAGTATCGAGCTTTTAGTCTCGGGTATGTGATGTGAAAATCTAATTATCCTTCGTTGTCTTTGGGTTCCGTGTTGGTGCGTTTTAGATTCGAGGTCGAATCTGTTGAAGGAGGAGAATGTGACACCACGGATTGTCCTAAACTTATAAAATGGGAATTATGAGGACTAAACATTACGAAATATGTTATTCAAGGTTAAAAACCATATGGTTTGGGTTTTTATTTCGTTTCGGAGGTTTTCGGGCTTTTGGGCCGCTCCGGGACGTGTGGGCCTTGGGGAAAACTTAGTGGGCCAAGTGGTGGTTTCCTTGGCCCATGAGGGGATGAGGAGGGGGGAGAGAGCTGCTGCCCTAACTCCTCCCCACCCTTGCGCCGCACCCCCCCTTGCTTCCTCTTCCTCTCCCTCCACCTCCCACCGTCCTCCTCTCTAGATCTCCCACTCCCTCACCTCCACCCCTCCCTTGCGCCTCCTCTCCCATACCCAGCGACCTCGGTGCAACCTCCTCGCTGCCACACCGTGCCGTGGTGCTGTCCTCATTGGTGGGAGGACTCGCGACGTGGAGATCCGGCGGGAGGAGGAGATCGGGAGGAGTTCGGGTGGAGATCTTGCGAGGAAATTGTGATTCTTCAAGAAGGTAAAGGGGGAACTCTTTGGGGTGGATCTTTTACTGCTGTAGAGGTTGAATAACATGTTTTTATATCAAGGGAGGTGCTGCCATGGGGTAGGATTGATGAAATTTAGAGTTGTATTCACGTTCTGTTCGGGCAGATTGGGGACCCGAGATAGGGCAGGCGTTTTCGCCAATTTAGATTTGGAATCTGGCCGTACGGACTTCTAGGAAGTTGTAGATAATTTCATTATCATTCCGTTCATATAAAGAAATTGAAATTCCGCCCAGCCGTTTAGAAGTTATGCATGTTTTACCGAGCGCTGTCAAATCTGTGACGAGATTGAGACAGTTCGTGTTCAACGTTAGATTAAACAACATTAGAGTCCGAATCAGTCTTTACCTATAACTAGAAAAAGTTGGGAAATTTCCTAAGCTACGCGAGGATGTACTCGTTTAATCAATTTGGAATTCTAGAACTCAAGTTATGATTTTTCGAAGCCGCTGTCCAGAACGGGGCAAATCTGTGATTTCGGGGTTTTGGTGTATATCGTGTATTGGGTGTAGTGGGTACTGTTTTGAGGAGTCAATTTGAGTGTGTGGCACGTGTTTGCAGGTAGTGTGCCTCCGGGAGTGCCCTCAACCTCTCGTCACTCCGTTGCCCGCGGTTGAAGGCAAGTGTGTTGTGTGGATTTAACGCTATATGTGATGCTAGAATTGCTTGATAGTATTGGGATAGATAACATGTTGTTTTGCCATGAGTTACATGTTATAAATGATATAATGTCCTCATGCCATGTTTTAATATTGACGATGATATAATGTCCTTATGCCATGATAAAGTAATATGCTTGTTGTTGATAAATGAATCACATTCCAAGTTGGTAACGGTTACGGTCGATTGTTAAATACGGCCCTACATGTTGAGATGCAATGTGTTGATATGCAATACTTCTACTTATGAATACGCTGCTGTCCATTTTGCATACATGGCATATTTTTCATGGCCGACCGGTGAGATAAGTCATAACTATTCCGGTAGGGGCGGTGAGAACTGTTATGACTAGTCAGGGGCTATTCTTTGAATAAGTCCTACATCGTGATTCCTTCACCGAGGTGAATGGAAGCGAGTGATAGGCACCCTCCATCTTCGGGATGGAAGGGGAAAAGGGTGCATGCCGACGGGTGTGCACTCAACCATACCGGTATGAGTATTCCAGAAGACATGTGCATTGCATTGCATGAATGAATTTCATAAATGAAGGTGTTTATGAGATGATGATGAGAGTACTCATGAGATGCTCATGAGATGATTACCATGTTGTTTTAAAGGCTGCAAATTATGTTAAATGTGATGTGTTGTGATATAACCGTGGAGACTGGAATGATGGTTTGTTGTCTTGATCCTTGTTGTTCCATTGCAATGCACTTTCTTTGAGTGATGAACTCACGCTTGTGTTTTCGTTGTTTGTTTCTTTAGGTACCATGAAATCGGGCGGCTGGAAAGGGACTTAGCTACACTCCTCCACGTAGTATCACAATCTAGCTAATACATCTTCTTTTGGAGACACTGCAATAAGTATTGCAATAATCATTAGTTTATGGTCTTAATGTTGGTTGTTTCCTCATGTGAATCATGTGGGGCTATGGAGTGAATTGTTATATCTTCCTAGACTTAAATTGATGCTTATTCTTTTGCTAGCGATGCCTTTTGATGTTTTAATTGATGATTGGTTATCATTATCGCTGCATGTGAAGGTCTTGTTTATCCTACTTATTGTTATGATGATTATGTTGTTAAGTTTCATGCAAAAACAAAGAAGATGCTGTCAAAATTTTCAATTACTCTAAATGATTACTTGCTGTAATTTACTTTAAATTATGGTATTAAATGTGTTATGGTCTATGTTTGGTGACATTCTGGGCTTAGTAGAAGCTGGGGTGTTACATAACATAAATAGATTTGAAAGTGGTAAAAACAAATAAGGTAACAATAACTTTTTCTTGAGTTAAGTAAAAGTATTCCCACATCTTAATCCATACTTCCATCAACTTCATCTTTTATCCCAACCACATGTTGAATAAAGTCTAACCCTTGACTGTAATCCCCGAGCAATGTCCAATACCGTGGACTCGGCTATTCGAATAGTTTGTACACTCTGCAGAGGTTATACACTTTACCCACACGATATAGTTAAACACCACAAAGGCGAGTAACCATAATAAAATATTTCCGAAACTTCCATCCTCGCATGCGTACCTCCCGGTATAGTTCCCACTGTCCCTTCCCTTTTGCGGAGCAGAAGTACAGGGCCAACGTATACCGTTGAAGAGATGTAAGACCATTCCGGTAAACACTACACCCTTCTTTCCACAATCACAGCTACAAAAACCACCTGAGGTCTCACATGCTAAGACTTCGGAATCGTCCAACCAGGTCTGTCCCACTCCAGACATGTGGTTGTATGTTAGGCCCAGTTCAAAGGCTTGCAAGGTTAAGTCCTTAGGTTGACCGTGGCAAGACTATCCAAAGTTCACAAAACCAAATTCAATAACATCTCTCCCATGTGCCACATCGGCCCGCCCCCATTGATCACTTGCCACTTCCCACAGTCTAAAACCATTTTCCCACCCAGTTGGTTATCATGCACCATGTGCCAACAACTTACCAACAACACATGTCACATTCTTTCAAAACAGGTTCCATAGTTCAATAGTCAGTATTCAGCATATTTCCAAATCGGTGTCGTTAGTTCGAATGGCATGGTTAAGCAGAACTACCACGTCCTAATTACCCCATTCTGGTCATTAGTATTAACCAGTATATAATCCAATCTAGGGTGACAAATGGTTTATTGGCATACAAGTATTATGGACAAGGTGACAATATCAAGTGGTATTTATCTAATCCCAAATTATTTGAACACATTATAATTAAATTAGCATGCATAATTTAAAACAAAGTAATATTTAGAAACATGGGAACAAAATGGTCAAAGCATAACTTGCCTTCAAAGATTAGCTGGTGTTGGTCTAGATCCTGATCTTGAGCTGGCTCCTCAAAATCGACACCCTCACACAGTTCGACGTCTACGCACAACAGTTAAAGAACCAAATAAACACGCAAAACAACATACAAACACACATTTAGAAAATGCTACAAATCAAACTAGTTTGGAATTCCACAAAAACTTGCAGATAATTAGTTTAGCATTTTCTAAGATTTATAAAATTTATTTTGGAATTTTTGGACGTATAGTTTAGGAACTATGAAAATCACAAATTTGGACTTTCCACGAATAGTTTCACATTATAAATTTAATTGTAAAATTTCACAAAAATTACTGTAGAATGGTATTAATATTTACCAATTAACAAAATTTGTTGCAAGCGATTCAGACTTAGAACGAATTTGTGGCGAAAAAGAGAAAATTCGCAATTATGGGAAAACTCACATGTACAACTACATTTGGGTTTCCATGCATGGTACTGTTCACACCTTCGTGCATGCGCATAGGAGTGACTGGCTACACGTTCGCATATACAAGTCTAACTCATATATATACTTGCACCAGTACAACCAACATGATCAAGCTAGCGGATATCCAATCACATGTGTACGTATATATTTATACATGCATAGCAACCGAGTATATCTACGCGCGACTATATCTACGCATGAATCGACCAAGTATACCTACATGTAGACATGTATATGCGCAGGCTACAGAATACATCCGCCTAATCTATACGTATATATACTAACATATATATACACGATTACGCGTCGACAGGATCAACCAACCGGTAGAAATAGAACGCGCGCAAAAGAAAGACGAGAGAGTACCGATCGACAACAGGCAGGAGTGCGGATCGTCGACGCGGAAGAAGGCGAGGCCGGAGAGTCGCTGGCGGCGACGGCGGCAACGACGACGGCGATAGTGGCGACGACGATGACGGCGGCGTCAAGGAGGATGGCAACGATGGCAACGGCGGCGGCGAGCAAGGATCTTTGCGGTGTTGCCGGCTGAACGACTATGCGGAAGAAGTGAAGCAATGGCAAGAATATGGTAACTAGAAATCGCTGGAACGCTGGAATGAAGCAATGGCAAATGACGTGTAGACTATGTGAAAGAGATGAAGCAATGGAGAGAGGAAAGGTCTAGTAACGGCTTGAAGGGGAACCGACTGGAATAAAAATGCCAGGCGCAAGCTATTCACACGTTACTAGTTCCCACTAATTCACGCATGAGGTAATAGTGTTCACGTTACTAATGGTTAACTCAGTAGTAGAGAAAGTGATATCTAATAACGGATGGAAGAATAGAGGAAACAGCTGAATGAGAACCATCCAAGTAGTCGTGCGTTTCGTGAATGGGCATGCATGTGGTACATGTTATGTAAACATATACATGCATACATGTTGTCAAAGAGTGTTGAGAAAAAAAATAGAGGGGTTCTAAAAATGGGAAAAATTCCTCTAAAATACTAGGAACTATTTGAAACCTAACGAAGTTGGTTTCGTGATTTTTCGATGTATAGATTTTTCGTAAAAAATCTTTTCGTAGATCAGACACTTGTACCGATTTTTATAAAATCAACGACGTACGTTATATAACATATTTTTTTGAAAATATTTGAAGCGAACGCTCTCGTCTACTAATTATCTTAATTATAAATGAATTTTTAGATTTTATGCTTATGCAAAAATGCATGATCTTTATTTAATTCAATTAGTTCAAGCAGGCTTATGTTCAAAATAAATTCCAAAATTTCCAATTAAATTCCAGAAAATTCTCCAAAATTCAAATAACTTCATAAATGTAAATAAACCAAATTTTGGGATGTTACAAACCTCCCCCCCTTAACAGAATCTCGTCCCCGAGATTCGAGGCTAACTATAGAATAGGTTCAGAAACTCATTCAAATCTTCTTCGCTTTCCCATATCGCTTCGCTTTCTGAGTGATTACTCTATTGGACTCTGCAGAAACGGGTTTGAGAGATGAGAATATGATCCAAGTACTGATTAGTTATTGCCGGTATGGTAGATAACTGCTTGTTTGTCTCTGCGTTATCAGCGGTAGCGGCAACTGTATTGACTTGAACTGCTTCAAGAACACCGGTGGGATCTGTCCTTTCCATCTGTTGACCACTCCAGGGTTTAGGTAAGAGGGGAGAGCAAAAGTAAGGTTCAAGAATCCTAGGTGCAGGGAAGCAGGTTTTAACCCAAAAACTCAAACACACATTATTAATAACTTGGTATGGTTGCTTATCCAAGCCTAAAAGCTATGCAACACATACTGCACACTCAGCAATCAAGGAAGATCCAAATTTCCTAAGCACACAGTGATCTAGCGTCTGAAAGGGTAACTTTTCTATCTTAAGAGACGCGACTCTCACACATGAGTCTCAACTGACTACTAAAACACTAGTTCTTCAAGCTTTGGAAGACCTCATCGATCCACTTCTCTTCGAGCTCGATGACTCCTCACTTCGCGATCTTCAGGGTCGGTAGCGACGTCCATACTTTCTCCTTATCGCTGACTATTCAGAATTACTCGGGTAAGATTTCCATTTAAACCAGTGGGGAAAGATAGAAATTTTCAGCAAAGGGGAAATGAATAGAAGAATAAGATAAGTCAAGAGCATATTATTCTTTCAAGTTAAATTTTCTCTTTAGAAAATAATTTTGAAACTCCTAAAGACGGCCAATCTACCTAGGGTCAAGACCTACAGTCAGTATGGCTCTGATACCACCTCTGTCGCGTCCGGAATCGGAATTCCGAACACTCTGTGTGATACACCAGTCCAGGATCACGCTGATGCTCACAGATACAACAGAGATGAATACCATTACACATACACATCGGAAATATTAATAATAAAGAATTCAACTCAAATAAAAATCGTTAAGACCTTAAGGTCAACCTTACAATATTAAGCCACGCAGGGCTGAGTTCAGAGTAAACAAAGAAAATAGCATCGGAATGAAGATTATTCGTGGCACCTCAGTATGCCACAGGCAACTGACTTGGCTTGCCCCTAGTTGTTCGCCTCTCCGTTCTGCTCCTCTTCATTGACTTGCAGATCCTCTTCTTCTGGTGTTGTGATTTTGGAGGGGTGAGTACATTGGTACTCAACAAGCTATGCATAGAATGCAACCTAATATACTACATGCCAGGCTTATTCCAATGGAATGGCTTAACAGGTTTATTTTGCAGGGGAGCAGCATTTAACAAGTAACATAAATAGATTTGAAAGCGGTAAAAACAAATAAGGTAACAATAACTTTTTCATGAGTTAAGTAAAAGTATTCCCACATCCTAATCCATACTTCCATCAACTTCATCTTTTATCCCAACCACATGTTGAATAAAGTCTAACCCTTGACTGTAATCCCCGAGCAATGTCCAATACCGTGGACTCGGCTATTCGAATAGTTTGTACACTCTGCAGAGGTTATACACTTTACCCACACGATATAGTTAAACACCACAAAGGCGAGTAACCATAACAAAGTCTTTCCGAAACTTCCATCCTCGCATGCGTACCTCCCGGTATAGTTCCCACTGTCCCTTCCCTTTTGCGGAGCAGAAGTCTGAGGGCCAACGTATACCGTTGAAGAGATGTAAGACCATTCCGGTAAACACTACACCCTTCTTTCCACAATCACGGCTACAAAAACCACACGAGGTCTCACATGCTAAGACTTGAATCGTCCAACCAGTCTGTCCCCACTCGGACATGTGGTTGTATGTTAGGCCCAGTTCAAAGGCTTGCAAGGTTAAGTCCTTAGGTTGACCGTGGCAAGACTATCCAAAGTTCACAAAACCAAATTCAATAACATCTCTCCCATGTGCCACATCGGGCCCCCCCATTGATCACTTGCCACTTGCCACAGTCTAAAACCATTTTCCCACCCAGTTGGTTATCATGCACCATGTGCCAACAACTTACCAACAACACATGTCACATTCTTTCAAAACAGGTTCCATAGTTCAATAGTCAGTATTCAGCATATTTCCAAATCGGTGTCGTTAGTTCGAATGGCATGGCTAAGCAGAACTACCACGTCCTAATTACCCCATTCTGGTCATTAGTATTAACCAGTATATAATCCAATCTAGGGTGACAAATGGTTTATTGGCATACAAGTATTATGGACAAGGTGACAATATCAAGTGGTATTTATCTAATCCCAAATTATTTGAACACATTATAATTAAATTAGCATGCGTAATTTAAAACAAAGTAATATTTAGAAACATGGGAACAAAATGGTCAAAGCATAACTTGCCTTCAAAGATTAGCTAGTGTTGGTCTAGATCCTGATCTTGAGCTGGCTCCTCAAAATCGATACCCTCACACAGTTCGACGTCTACGCACAACAGTTAAAGAACCAAATAAACACGCAAAACAACATACAAACACATATTTAGAAAATGCTACAAATCAAACTAGTTTGGAATTCCACAAAAACTTGCAGATAATTAGTTTAGCATTTTCTAAGATTTATAAAATTTATTTTGGAATTTTTGGACGTATAGTTTAGGAACTATGAAACTCACAAATTTGGACATTCCGCGAATAGTTTAACAGTATAAATTTAACTGTAAAATTTCACAAAAATTACTGTAGAATGGTATTGATATTTACTAATTAACAAAATTTGTTGCAAGCGATTCAGACTTAGAACGAATTTGTGGAGAAAAAGAGAAAATTCGCAATTCTGGGAAAACTCACATGTACAACTACATTTGGGTTTCCATGCATGGTACTGTTCACACCTTCGTGCATGCGCATAGGAGTGACTGGCTACACGTTCGCATATACAAGTCTAACTCATATATATACTTGCACCAGTACAACCAACATGGTCAAGCTAGCGGATATCCAATCACATGTGTACATATATATTTATACATGCATAGCAACCGAGTATATCTACGCGCGACTATATCTACGCGTGAATCGACCAAGTATACCTACATGTAGACATGTATATGCGCAAGCTACAGAATACATCCGCCTAATCTATACGTATATATACTAACATATATATACACGATTACGCGTCGACAGGATCAACCAACCGGTAGAAATAGAACGCGCGCAAAAGAAAGGCGAGAGAGTACCGATCGATGACAGGCAGGAGTGCGGATCGTCGACGCGGAAGAAGGCGAGGCCGGAGAGTCGCTGGCGGCGACGGCGGCAACGACGACGGCGATGGTGGCGACGACGATGACGGCGGCGTCAAGGAGGATGGCAACGATGGCAACGGCGGCGGCGAGCAAGGATCTTTGTGGTGTTGCCGGCTGAACGACTATGCGGAAGAGGTGAAGCAATGGCAAGAATATGGTAACTAGAAATCGCTGGAACGTTGGAATGAAGCAATGGCAAATGACGTGTAGACTATGTGAAAGAGATGAAGCAATGGAGAGAGGAAAGGTCTAGTAACGGCTTGAAGGGGAACCGAGTAGAATAAAAATGCCAGGCGCAAGCTATTCACACGTTACTAGTTCCCACTAATTCACGCATGAGGTAATAGTGTTCACGTTACTAATGGTTAACTCAGTAGTAGAGGAAGTGATATCTAATAACGGCAGGAAGAATAGAGGAAACAGCTGAATGAGAACCATCCAAGTAGTCGTGCGTTTCGTGAATGGGCATGCATGTGGTACATGTTATGTAAACATATACATGCATACATGTTGTCAAAGAGTGTTGAGAAAAAAAAATAGAGGGGTTCTAAAAATGGGAAAAATTCCTCTAAAATACTAGGAACTATTTGGAACCTAACGAAGTTGGTTTCGTGATTTTTCGATGTATAGATTTTTCGTAAAAAATCTTTTCGTAGATCAGACACTTGTACCGATTTTTATAAAATCAACGACGTACGTTATATAACATATTTTTTTGAAAATATTTGAAGCGAACGCTCTCGTCTACCAATTATCTTAATTATAAATGAATTTTTAGATTTTATGCTTATGCAAAAATGCATGATCTTTATTTAATTCAATTAGATCAAGTAGGCTTATGTTCAAAATAAATTCCAGAAAATTCTCCAAAATTCAAATAACTTAATAAATGTAAATAAACCAAATTTTGGGATGTTACAATGGTGGGTGCCTACTCCTCGCTTCCGTAAACCGCGGTGGATGGAATCACGATGTAGGACTTACTCATTGGATCTCCGGAATCGTCATAACTTTCTCACCGACCTTCCCCGGACTAGTTATGACTTCTCACCGCCTGGGCCATGTATGCAAACATGCCAACATCATAAATAACTTGTACATTAACACATGGCATCATAACATAATAAGCATATTCATCATATCAATAGCAATCATTAAAGCATGGCATGTGAACATATCATATATTGAATTTCAATCTCAACCAATCTAGCAAACTACAACCCACTACCCATTCCAATACACTTGCCTCAACCACGGGCGACGGATTGGCGAGAAGTAGAAGGCACTCTCAGGGTCACACCACCTGCACATAGGTACCACACACTCACAATCATGTCCACAAAACAGTACGCAAACACTCTTCTACCCCGACATCACAAACTACTCGCAAAACCCAAAAACAGAGGTTCTATCCCGCTGGGACAGCAGACTTGCAACGAGCATAACTCGAGATCTAAGACTCCGAATCGATTAAACGAGTACATCCTCGCGTAGATTAGGAAAATTCTTAACTTTTTATAAGTATATGGAAAGACTGATCCAGACTCTAAAGTGGTTGAATCTACAGAATACCGTGATCTGTTCCAATCACGTCACAGTTTTTAATACGTTCGGTAAAACGGGCATAACTTTCAAACGGCTTGGCAGAATTGGACGTTCTTTATACCCACTGAATGGTATTGAAGTTGCCTACAACTTCTTCATCAGGCGGACGACCAAATTCCGAATCTAAATTGGCGAAAACCCAAACCCTAGGTTGACTACTCATGCTGCCCGATACAGAGAACGTGGCAAACTCTAGATTTCATCTAATCTACCCAATTACAGCACTACCAATTGATCTAAAAACATGATATTAACCCTTAGAAAAGATCCTAGACCAACCCCAAGTATCCCCGTGGCCATACCTTCGCCCGACGAACGAAAACCCAACGGATCTCCTCCCAGTTTGCGCGATCTCCTTCCTCGCTCCAAATCCACCGGATTTCCTCGTCGCGGAGCTCTCCAATGGATGGATTTTCGGGTTGGTGAGGTGGAGAACTCCCCTAGGGGTAGAAAGGGAGGTGGAGAGGTGGTGGAGGGGGTGGTGGCGCAATGGGGAGAGGAGAGGCGCATGGGGGTGGCGGCTAGGAGGTGGAAGGGAGGGGAAACCCTAAGGCTAGAGGGTGGCGCCCAAGAGGGCCAGGGGGCGCACAAGGCAGCCCACCCTGGTCCCTCCCTCCCTCATGGGCCCAAACTCCCTCCCACCAAGGCCCACAACTCATCCCCATAGGCCCAAACTCCCCCGGAGAGGCCCAAACTCCCGAAATCGGCCCGAAAACACGATTAAACCTCGAACCGTATGGTTTCAACCTCCAAATCCACATTCCATAATGTTTTTGACCTCAACATTCATATTTTATAAGGTCTCGGCATTCTGTAGTGTCACAGCCACGTTCTCTGCTTCGGGCAGATTGTGCAGTCGACCTAGGGTTTGAGTTTTCACGATTTTAAATTCGGCATTTTGGTCATCCGCCTGTTGAAGAAATTGTAGGTAACTTCAATACCTTTTCAGTGGACATAAAGAACGTCCAATTCCTCCCAGCCGTTTGAAAGTTATGCTCAATTTACCGAACGTGTTCAAATCTGTGACGTAGCTGGGGCAGAATGTAGTGTTTTATAGATTAGACAACTTTAGAATCCGAATCAGATTTTACCAATACTTAGAAAAAGTTAGGAAATTTCCTAAGCTTCGCGATGATATACTCGTTTAATCGATTCAGAGTCCTAGAACTAAAATTTCGGTAGCATCTCCTTTGTTTATCTATGAATTGAAGCAACAACAATATGATCACAGGATATAGTATAAAGAATGACATCTAAATCATCAATAATAAAGGTTCTAGCATCAGTATAAGACTAGAATAAAGATTCCAACCATCTCATGAGCCAAAGGAAGTAAATGAGGAAACCAAGCACCCAAATTAACCATCACAATTTAAAGGAAGGAACATGTCATTGTTTATATGTGTGATGCTAAGTGATGACGTGTGACTAGCTCCCTTTCCCGCATGCCGGTTTCATGGTACCTAAGAAAAACAACATAAACACAAGCGTGAGTTCATCACTCAGCAAGTATATTGCAATGCAATAAGAAAATACATTCTATGTAACACCCCGGCATCTAGTATGCCTGAATGCTACCAAACATAAGCTAAACATCATCTAAATACCATGAATTAAGGTAAATTACAGCAAGGGAGTAAATGCTAAAACCCGAGATTTCAGCAGCATCTCCTTTGTTTTAACATGATTTGAAGGAGCAACAACAGTATAGCCATATATGGCAATATGAGAGACAACTAAAACAGCAATAATTAAAGACTTAACAACAATATAAGTATGGTTTCATGCATTTAAGGTCTCCAAGAGTCAAACAAACAATAAGACTCTCATTTAGCAAAGCTAAACCTTAAAGCAATAATCATCATACGCAATTTATTATCAAAGACTAAATTAATGACTTGTGGAATCAAATGAGTGAAGCTACGTGCGGAAATGTGACTATTTCCCTTCCCAGCATGCCGGTCTTATGGTACCTAAAACAACAAGAAAACACAAGCGTGAGTTCAAAACTCAGCAAGTATATTGCAATGGTTCAAACAAAAACAATTACATGGCTACAACAACTCACATCATGTATATCATCTCATTCATATTCACAAATCCTTATCATCATCATTATGTATGCAATGCGATGCGATGCTCATATCTCCTTGGAAACTCATACCGGTATGGTTGAGTAACCTTTGCAAATAAAACCTTAGCACCAAACCCCAATCTTTCACGAAACAAGAAGGGTTTTTCAAAGATGATTTCTTAAACCAGTAAAATAACGAAATCAAACACCACGTACTACTACAAAGCCACCGAACTTCAGCCCTGACAGCCAGGTCTGGCATAACTCTGTAATAACTCCTTTAACCTCAGAGAAAGACAAACATAGGAATAAATTGAATGCTTCTTCCCCATAAAGCAACCAACAAACTAGGCATCAAAACTGGAAATGCAACCAAAGGAAGCGCAACACTAGACTTCTTCTTCTTCGTCTTCAACCAAGGAAGACAAAACCACACACCGCAAATGACACAATCCGCGCAAACCCAACACTTTTCATTTGATTCAAATCAACTAAAGCAAAAAAAAAACAACAAAAATCGACCGTTGGAACGGCAAAGAGCATACGAAGGAACCCACCACTAACTCTTCTATTTGACTCCAGTCAACTACCCTATCTACGACAGAAAGGAAAAGCACTGTTCTCCTACAGGGGTTAATAGTTCTTCGGTGACGGCGCTAACCGGCCACACCGTCAAACCTCACCCTTACTATGAAGTAAGAGAGGTAGCCGAAACCCTTCGGCACCAGAACCCCACTTTATCACTACCACAAGAACAATTCAATCATTTATCTCATAGACATAGCAACATGCTTTATCAAATGAAGCATTCAACATCAAAGCTTAAATACAACATTTAAGCGTAAAGAAACGATACCCATACCCTTTCCTACTGTGCATCCATTGTGTGTCAAATTTTAGATTAGTTATACCACTTTTGCAAGTTTTAATGTTGCTATCCTATAACAAAATTTTAGTTAAGACCTAAGCCATGTTTCTAAGTTATTCCACATCATATTTTAGTTGTAACCTAAGGTATGACACTAAAAATACACATTACAAGGACCTACAGCCCGCTCTGATACCAACTGTAACACCCCGGCATTTAATATGCCCGAATGCTACAAAACATCGACTAAGCAACCTCTATATACCACAATTACAAGTAAATTACAGCAAAGGGACAAGTGCTAAACACCGAAATTTCGGCAGCATCTCCTTTGTTTTATCATGATTTGAACAATAGCAAAATATCACATGATATATCATAATGGAAAACATCCAAGGCAGCATCAATGGGTAATATAGCAGCAATTTAAGTCTACCAAAATGGAATTAACCATCTCATAATCTAATACGAAGTGAAGGATGTAATCAAGCATACGAACAAATCATAATCCTAGTTTCATCACACTAGAATCATGATCTCAACTCTGAAGGGTAATTATAGTCTAAATGTGTGGAAAATTATGTGATGAAGTGCCGCTAAGCCCTTTTCCCGCATGCCGGTGTCAACGTACCTAAAAACAACATAAAACACAAGCGCGAGTTCATCACTCAGCAAGTATATTGCAATGGTACAACAAGAACAATTGCATGGCAATAATATCTCACATCATGTAAACCATCCCATTCATGAACACATAACATTATCATCATCATTATGTATGCAATGCAATGCGATTCTCATGTCTCCTTGGAAACTCATACCGGTATGGTTGAGTACACACCCGTCGGTGTGTACCCTCTCCCCCCTTCCATCCCGAAGATGGAGGGTGCCTACTCCTCGCTTCTGTTCACCGCGGTGAATGGAATCACGATGTAGGACTTACTCATTGGCTCTCCGGATTAGTCATAACTTTCTCAACGACCTTCCTCGGACTAGTTATGACTTTCTCACCGCCCGGGCCATGTATCATGCCATGTATGCAAATACGCCAACATCATGATTAACTTGTACATTAACACATGGCATCATCATAGATAACTTGTGCATTAACACATGGCATCATTCACATAATAAACATATTCATCATATCAATGGCACACATTAAAGCATGGCATGTGAACATATCATATATTCAAATCTCAATCTCAATCAATCAAACAAACCACAACCCGCTACCATTCCAATACACTTGCCTCAACCACGGGCGACGGATTGGCGAGATGTAGAAGGCACTCCCAGGGTCACACCACCTGCACATAGGTACCACACACTCACAATCATGTCCACAAAACAGTACGCAAACCCTCATCTACCCCGACATAGCCAACTACTCGCAATACCAAAAAACAGAGTTTCTGTCCCGCCGGGACAATAGCCTTCCAAAAGGCATAACTCGGGTTCTAAGACTCCGAATCAATTAAATGAGTACATCCTCGCATATCTTAGGAAATTTCCCAACTTTTTCTAGGTATATGGAAAGACTGATTCGGACTCTAAAGTTGTTTAATCTACAGATTACCGTGATCTGTTCCAATCGCGTCACAGATTTTAACACGCTCGGTAAAACAGCCATAACTTTCAAACGGCTGATTGGAATTTAACGTTCTTTGTATCCACTGAAAGATAATGAAATTATATACAACTTCTTCAACTTCCGTACGACCAAATTCCAATTCTAAATTGGCGGAAAACTGAACCCTAGGTCGACTGCTCATGCTGTCCCAAAACACAAACATGGCAACATCTAGATCTAATCCAATCTACTCAATTCCAGCACCACCAATTGATCTAAAATCATGATAAACACCGTTAGAACAGTACCTAGCCCAACCCCAAGGAGTCCCATGGCCATACCTTCGCCCGACGACCGAAATCCCAACGAAACTCCTCCCGGATCGCTCCTCGCTCCTCACTCCTCGCTTCCAATGGATTGATCCTCGAGGTGCAGGGGTGGGGAGGCTACCCTAGGGCAGCAAGGGGGTGGAGGAGAGGTGGTGGAGAGGAGAGGAGGTGGAGGCGCATGGGGAAGGAAATGGGGGCGGCTAGGAGGTGGAGGGAGGAGGAAGGGTGGCGGTTAGGGTTAGGGGCGCATGGGGGCAGGGTGGAGGCGCCCAAGGCAGTATAGCCTGCCTCTCCCTCTCTCATGGGCCCAAAACACCTCCCACCAAGGCCCACAGCTCATCCCCCTTGGGCCCGAACTCCCCCGGAGAGGCCCATACTCCCGAAAACAGCCCGGAAATGCGAATAAACCTCACAGCGTTTAGTTTTAACTTTAAATTTCACATTTTATAATGTTTTTCCTCAACATTCACATTTTATAAGGTTACGACACTCCGTGGTGACACATCACTTCATAAGGCCCAAAAACGCAAGTAAACCTCAAGCCGAAAGGTTTTATTCTCTAATTTCACATTTTATAATGTCACACCATACCGTAGTGTCACAAAACTATATCGCGAAAGACGACAACTCTTATCCACAAGAGGCTCCAAATCGTATGGGGTGGCTCTAACTGGCCACACCAACAACAAACGAAACACTTTCATAAGCATGGCGACATACTTTATCAAATGTAGCATTCAACATCAAAGCTTATATACAGCAATCAAGCGTAATGCAATGATACCCAATACCCTTCCTACTGTGCATCTGTGTGTCAAGTTTTAAGTTAATTAACTAATATATTCCAGATTTTAAAGTTATTTCCCTGAGGCCAACTTTTAAAAGAGTAGAAACCTATGCCATGTTTCTAATTTCACACAGCAAAATTAGCACAAGACACTAGAATAAATTACCTAATTCACAAACCACGAACCTAAAGCCCGCTATGATACCAACTGTAACACCCCAGCACCGCACATGCCCTGAATGTTACACCCTCTACCAACAATTAGCACAAGACACTAGAATAAATTAGTAAAGCAAGCCAAATACAAGCAAGTTACCGAAATTATTAGAAATTTCGGTAGCACCTCCCCTAAAACTAGGACATCCACTCAGCAGACAAAAGACAGCAATACGATACCAACAATATAAAGCAACTTATAATGAATCAAGCACAAACATGGGTCATGGTATGAGACAGCCGCCATGACCCAACCACAGCACAGAGACAACTATCACATAAATTAATACAAGTCAAGAACTCAATAAGATTAGAAGCGACAACTAATATGAAACTATGGTGATAAGTCGTGATCGTGCTACTACTCCCATCCCAACATGCCGGCTTCAGGGTACCTACAAACAATAAACAACAAGTGTGAGCCGAAGACTCAACAAGTACATCAAAGGGATAAACATAGCCAAATAAAATTTATTAAGTAGTAACATACTAACAACTCTTAAATTGAATTCATCAAGTAAAAATCGAAAGAAATAAAACCGGTAATATCACAATCCTTACTCATCTTTACTTGAGACCAAAATTCAACGTCTTAACCCTTTTTTTTTCTTTTTCCACCTCACTTAGTAGACTTTCGTTAGCAATGCAATGCAATGGAATGATGAATGCATTCATGCTCATGCACCTTTTCATCAATTATACCGGTATAATGAGTGCGCGCCCATCCGACGTGCACCCTCTCATTCCCTTCCATCCATTGGATGTAGGACTTTCTAGTGGCGCTCCGGATTAGTCATAACTTTCTCACCGACCTCACCGGATTAGTTATGACTTTCTCACAAACCTGGTCTTTTGTCTCATGCAGGACATGAATGCAACCGATGCAATTGACATGAACGGAATGCAACCTTCATTCATTTTCCAACAATAACATACCCATAGTTAAATGCATAATGCTAAATGAATTGGATAAATTTGCAAGTAGCATTGAACTTAGCATTCGCTTCATCATAATCAACTTATAATATAAAACACAAAGTAGAGCATGCCACAAATCCTTCTAGCATTTAATCCACACGATACACTTGCCTTTAACCTCGGTGATGAACTGACGTCTCGATTGGAGTAGTAGGAACCTCCAGCCTTAGAGAACAAAACAACACTCAAAATCCATTCTTCGGGCGAAAACTAATTCGGCAATATAAACTCTATTTCTATCACTCCCAGATTTTAGATGACTAACTGCTGCAAATGGAAACAATCTCAAATAACTTGAAAAACAGAACGACAAGATTTCCTCATGCACAAATAAAACTAGCACTTCAATGAAAAAGACATGCGTCACATTATCCCTAGTATTTACCACCCACTCTTCCAGCTAGCACAAGTAAACTACGAAACAGCTAGCTAGCAGTCACGAGCAATACAGTAGTAGAAGAAACCAGCACAGATAGACACCTTCAGACATCAACCATATATGTTGGATTGTATGCTAGTGTCTTGCAGTACACTACGCATTGAGCACAATCAGTAAAGGGACAGTGGAAAACCTCAAAGTTACATCGACTCCATGCTATTTTTTTGTGGTCCTCTATTAACTCAAAACTATATCGACAAAACTATTTTAACACAATGGACCACAGGTGATGCTGATGGAATCAGCATCTAATACTTCATCAGTTGTCACAAAAGATACTTAACCGAATCACGTATGAAGTGTTTTGATAACCTTATGAAACTATGGGCACCACAATAACACAGAAAGTCTAGTGAGATAGTGTAACACCCCGGGAGATGACTCTATTCTCCCAAATCTCAACTACACGTCAGTTGTCTCCTCAACCCAAAAATCAGTAGCTCCCACTCAACCTTAGTCCCACGTTTCTTATCAATCACAAGAGTATTATTACTCTCTCTTGCCGATTAAAAGGCCTAACATATAAGCATATAGGGTTTGATACTGCATACATAGATAGTAGGTGATATGAACAAACATATATTATGCATTTAATTCACCAAGAAGAAATAAAGCTATTAACTTTAATCTGAGCAAAGCAGTTAATCGGATATGAATGTACATATCTAAAGCACAAGCACTACTCACTATCCTTAATCAAATCCTATGACATCAGTATTCACACACGCATCGAAATTCAGCCTACACAGACGAACTCCCCATACTTACAAGCATTCACAAGCATATTCCCTAAGTCATTTCATCAAACACAATGCCTGCACAAGTTCCATCATAGAGCTTCACCTCTACTTACCACAGGAAGGGGAAGGAAGGAGGAGATGCCGGCTATGGAGGAGGGACAGAGCAATGCCAGCTTGGGGCTGAGCTGGGGCAGGCCGGACAGCGCCCAGAGAAGAGCCGGGGGCGGCTCTGACTGGAGGCGAACAGGGGCAACGGCGGCCGAGGTAGGGGCACCATCGGCCGGAGCAGGGGAGGCGCTCGGGGGCGTCGCCAGCCGGCAGTCGCGCGCTGGAGAGGGGCTAGGACGGTGGCAGTCTGAAGGAAGGAGCAGGGGCGATGGCGTCGCTAGGGCTGGTGGCACGGGGCCAGGGAAGGCGGTAGGGGCGTCCCTCGGCCAGGCGCGCCGGTAGGGTAGGGGGCGACGCCGGCCAGGAACAAGGAGGGTGGCGCCGACCGTGCTAGGGAAGGAGCAGCCGATCGGGATGGGGATATGGAGGCTTCAGGTTTGGATTTGGGGGGAGACTGATTGAGTGGAGAGTGGGAGGAGAGAGAGAGAGAAGTATTATACTAGGTGGGGAAAATTTTATAAGGAACCAAAGACTTACCCCACCTACTCCCTGACTCCCACAAATCGCCAGAAGGGCAACCGAACATTCAGACCAGGAAGCCCTAAAACGAGGATAACCAATCGCGATATTACAAGTTGAATGCTGTCGGTCAAGGTATTCGTTATGATGTGTTTTTGAGCTCCCCTAGACCTAGGGTGATTAATGCCAAATCTGGGTAACTTTCGAAGTTGGGAAATGAGGGTAAAAGAATGATTAAACCTGAAGTAATTTGTGGAGGTTTTGGAATGTTTAATTCCATTAAACAACATTGTTCTTTCGTTGTTGCTAAGAAAATTAGCTTAAGTCATGGATGCGAAATCTATGCTCAAGGATGTATAATTGATTTGCATCTATTACTTTTCAAGGATGAGTTATCGAATGCATTGTTAGTTAAAAGAAGTAGCTAAATCTAATGTAATGATTTAAAAGTTTGGAATTTGGAGATTTGTACATTATTAGTTTGTTTACAGATAGATTTGATTAAAATGGGTGAGGTTTTGTGGACACTTCTTAAAGACGATCCTTATGATTGTTTCATAAGTGACTTATGCTAGTAAAGTAGTTTTCTGTCGGGAAATGAGTTTTCCCTTTCCCTTAAAATTTGTATATATATATATATATTGTGTGGAGGTGTTTGATTCCTTGATTGGTTTCTTCTTTCCGAAATGCTGTTGTAGAAGACTTTCGTGGTGTTTCTCTGTTAAAATGGAGTTTCTCCCCGAGGTAAATTTTTGGTGTATTTGTTTTATGGAGTTCCTCTTTCAAGTCGAGTTGTCATGTATGTTAATTTTAGAGCCATGGTTTAAAGGTGGTGATTGTCGTTCGTTGTGTTAAAGAGAATGAAGTCTCTTGGTGGATAATTATTCGGTATCATTGTTTCATGATAAATGAAGGGTGAAAAGGGAAACCTGACATCGTTTATATCTATGCAACCATTAAAGAGTTGACGACCCAGGTCGTTGAGCAAGTCATATAGGGGCATATGACTAATTCGAAGTGCTCTCGAAAAGTTTGCATCCATGTCATGAATCGGGATGTCCTTGGCTTTCTAGCATGAAAAGAAAGATTGAATAAGTTATGGCATTTTGGCTGTAGCGAATGAGATTCGAGTTTCCTTTGCGTTTTGGCTTAGGAAAATGAAATGATTGTTTTTTTTGATGTTGTTGAGGTCTTTCCAAAGTGGATGTTTGCGCTTGGATTCAAATAGATGCACGTAGATCAATTGGGTTCAAAGGAATTGTACTTCTTTTGAATTCTAGATGGGGTTAAGAAAAAGAATGTTCATGGTTAGAGTTGAGTATACCAAAGGTTTATACTCTTGGTCTTGGATGCTTGAGTGAGAGATTGTGAGGGCGACACCCTCATGGGAAATGCACCAATTGTGGGTCGGTAAGGTTTTTACGGTCCTAGTTGGGCTAGGTGCAGGACGTGAGTGGAATAAGGGTGGATCCCGATGGAGGTTGATGATGTCCAGGTCCAAACTTTTATTAAAACTATTGGTTGGTGGTAGTGAAGGTGATGGTAATTTGGTTGATAAATGTTCTGTGGTAAACAATTTTCTTAGCTAGTTGTTTTTGGGTATGAGATATGCCTGGGAGAGGATAGAATGAAATTCTAGCATGATTGCGAATTTGGGAGGATAGTTGTGCCTTTGTGAATTATTTCTTGGTAATATTCCATTTGGTTGAAAGGGGAATCATTTTGAGTTCATTAGGTTGTTTGCAATAGTATCGTGGAGTGTTGGATGTGAGCATTTGGGCGTATTAATTATTTCGATTGAGCCTTTAGTGGGTGAAATCGAGGATTGTGGATGGGAATTTGGATTGAAAGGTCGAGCGGTGAGAGGATGCACCCAGTTAAGCTAAATCAGCTCTTTCTCGCTAAGTGTTGGTTTTGGGAACTTGCTTGTCGTTTGGTTCGGTTTGAGTCTTTCCGTGTATATTTTGTGTTGTTTGTTTGGCGTAGTGGCATGTCTGGGATTCGGGGTCGAATCCTGTTGAAGGGGGGGTAGAATGTGACACTACGGAATGGTGTGACATTATAAAATGTGAAATTAGAGAATAAAACCTTGCGGTTTGAGGTTAAATTGTGTTTTGGGCCTTCCGGGGGACTTTGGGCCTTGGGGAACCTATCGTGGGCTTGAGGAAACCACATGGGCCGGAGGTGGGAGGCCTTTGGCCCATGTGGGGGAGGGTTTAGGGCAGCATGCAGCTGCCCCATGCGCCTCCAACCCCCCCATGTGCGCCTCCACCTTCCCCCACTAAACACTAGCCACCACCCCTTCCCCTCCGTCTCCACCCTCCACTAGCCGCCGCCATGGCGCCACCCCCTCCCTCCCCTCTCCCACCTCTAGCAGGCCCTAGCTGCACCCCTCGGAGCCCACCATCTCACTGTCCGGGAGCACTCCATCCACTGGAAACCGGCGGTTCCGGTGTTTCCGGCGAGCAGAGTGGAGATTGGATCGCGAGGAGGAGAAGATTCGACGTTCGTTGTTCGTCGGACGAAGGTATGGCTATGGGTAATCTTTGAGGATGGACTAGGTGCTGTGCTAGAGGGTGTTTTGGTGCTTTTAGATTGAAAGGTTGTGCTGCAGTTGGATAGAATTGATGAAAACTAGAGATTGCATGGCGTTTTGTTTCGGGAAGATTGGACGTCTGACATAGGGTTTGAGTTTTCGCAATTTTAGATTCGGAATATGATCAGCCAACTGTTGAGAAAGTTGTAAATAATTTCAATACCTTTCAGTGTACACCAAGAACGCGTAATTCCGATCAGCCGTTTGAAAGTTATGGCTGTTTTACCGAACGTGTTTAAAACTGTGACGTGATTGGGATAGACTGGGTTGATCTGTAGATTAGGCAATTTTAGAGGCCGAATCAGCTTTTCCCAATACTTAGAAAAAGCTACGAAAATTCCTAAGCTTCGCGATGATGTACTCTTTTACTTAGTTTGGAGTATTAGAACTTAAGTTGTGATTGTTGGAAGCCCGCTGTCCCGACGGACAGATTGGTTTGTTTTTCAGGTTTCCGGGGTTTCGGGTAGAATCGTTGTGTTCTGAGTTTTGTACTTGCTTGGGTGGTATGATATTGAGTGGAAAATATGTATTTGCAGGTGGTGTGACCCCAGGAGTGGCATCATCATCTCGCCATACTGTTCCGAAGGGTTAAAGGCAAATGTATTGGAATGGGTTGTGTGTTGTATGTTTGCTAGTCTTGCTTAGGTGCAATATGATTACATGATATGCTAACTTGCCATGATTGATGTTTGCCTATGACATGTTGAAAATGGTTGGTTATAAGGCTATGCAATGGTTAGTTTGTGTTTATATGCAAGTTATTTATGTTTATGGCATGTTGCATACATGGCATGAAAACGGGGCCGGTCGGTGAGAAAGTCATAACTAGTCCGGTAAGGTCGGTGAGAAAGTTATGACTAATCCGGAGCGCCATTGAGTAAGACCTACCTCGTGATTCCATCCACAGTTGTGAATTGAAGCGAGAAGTAGGCACCCTCCATCTACGGGATGGAAGGGGAAAGAGGGTGCAGACTGACGGGTGTGCGTTCGGTAATACCGGTATGTGCTTCAAGGAGACATATGCATTGCATTGCATATTGCATTATATGATGATGTCAATGAGATGCATACACTGTGAATATGAGATGTTTATGATGTTGTATATGAAAAGTAGTGATGAAGGTATTGGAATGTATTTTCTTGTTCCATTGCAATATACTTGTTGAGTGATGAACTCACGCTTGTGTTTATGTTGTTTTTCTTAGGTACCATGAAACCGGCATGCAGGAAAAAGGGTTTAGCTACACATGTACACGTAGCTCCACACAAATTAGACAGTGTTATCATTTGGAGTCATGATAATAAAAGTAATGCCATGAAACTTGGAAAATTGCTTAACTATGTGCTTGGTCTTATTATTTGATTCGCTTAGCTTATAAGTGGTTGAATGCTTTATCCTGGACTTATATTGTTGCTATGTCACCTGTTATTGCTGTTTTAGATGCTTTCCATTATGATATAACATGTGATAATTTGTTGTTGCTCTGAATCATGGAAAAAAAAGGAGATGCTGCCGAAATTTTCGGTTTTAGCATTTGCACCTTTGCTGTAATTTATCTTTATTTGTGTTATTTAGATGTTGTATAGTCTATGTTTGGTAACATTCAGGCATACTAGATGCCGGAGTGTTACAATTTCTTAGAAATGGTCCTTTCGATTTAAAGGTCAATCAATTGGAAGTGTTGGGAATCAATGTTTTTCTGGGTTCTTGGAGGTTCACGTTGCAGACCCTAGTCATTCAATCAGAAACCATTAGTGATTTTGTGGTCGAGCGGTGGATAAAGAGATACGACTCGCCTTGATTGTGTCTTGCTGAGTTTAATGAACTGTGGTAGTCAGGTTGTCTGCGATAGTAGTATGAAATATTTGATGTGAGGTTTTGGGCGTATTTCGAATTTTCGATTGAGCCCTTTTGTGGGTGAAATCGAGGATTTCGGATGGGGAATTGGAAGGAAAGGTGGAATCGTGAGAAGCTGGGCATAGTTGTGCTAAGTCAACTCTTCCTTGTTAAGTGTTGGCTTTGGGAGTTTGTTTGTCGATGATTCGGATTGAGTTTTTGTGTGGTTGCCTTTTTGTTGCACATAAGTTTTGTCTTGTAGGGATTTTGTTTTTGGACCTTGGCATTCATTCGGATTCGAGGTCGAATCCTGTTAAGGGGGAGAGAATGTGACATCATGGGATTCAACATTATAGGAAGTGACACTACGGATTGTGACAATATAGGTTTCGGCTTTACGGTACGACTTTTTATTGTGTTTTTGGGCCGTTTCCAGGTGCTTGGGCCTCTCCGGGGGAGTTTGGGCCTTAGGGGACCTTATTGGGCCATAGGTGGGAGTCCCCGGCCCATGTGGGAGAGTTGGGGGGCAGCACAACCTGCCAATGCACCCCAAACCCTAGCCTCTCTCCCTCCCATGCACCCCCACCTCCCCTAGCCGCCACCCTCCTCCTCCCATGCGCCTCCACCCCCTCCCCTTGCTCCTCCACCTTCCCACCTCCCCTAGCCAGCCCTAGGAGAGATCCACCCCCACCCCTTGTTGCTACACCCTTCCATACCATTGTCCTCGCCATTGGGAAGCTCCGCGACGAGAGGATCCGGCGGAATTGGCGCGTGGAAGGAGATCGGGCGACCGGGAGGAGTTTTCGTCAGTTCGTTGTTCGTCGGGCTAAGGTATGGTGATGGGAAATCCTTGGGGTGGATTAGGTGCTGTATTGGTGGTGTTTTTGATGTATTAGATCTATGTTTAGGTGCTGCCTCTAGATGAGATTAGGGGGTTTGCTATGTTGTCCCACGTTCTGTCTCAGGCAGATTGGGCGGTCGACCTAGGGCTTAAGATTTCACAATTTTAGAGATAATTTCTGATCGGCCAGCTGTTACGGAAGTTGTAGATAATTTCAATACCTTTCCGTGGACACCAAGAACGCAAAATTACGATCAGCCGTTTGAAAGTTATGGCTATTTTACAGAATGTGTTCAAAACTGTGACGTGATTGGGACAGATTGGGTTGATTTGTAGATTAGGCAATTTTAGATGCCGAATCAGTTTTTCCCAATACTTAGAAAAAACTAGGAAATTTACTAAGCTTCCATAAAATGTACTCGTTTACTTGTTTGGAGTCTTAAAACTAAAGTTATGCTAGTTGGAAGCCCGCTGTCCCTTCGGGACAGATTCTTTGTTTTCGGGTTTTAGGAGTAGTTTGCGAAGTCGGGGTAGATATTCGTTCTTGTACAGTTTTGTGGGCAAGTTTTGAGTGTGTTGAACCTATGTGCAGGTGGTGTGACCCCGGGAGTGCCCTCAACCTCTTGCCACTCCGTCGCTCATGGTTGAAGGCAAGTGTATTGGGATGGTTGTGTCCATGTGCTATTGTAACACCCCAAAATTTTGCTTTTCTTAAATTCATGTGTGATTTGGCACTTTGGTGAATTTTTGGAATTTTCTGGAATTTATTTGGATTTATTTGGAATTTATTTGAATTTATTCCATTTTGAAATAATTAAAGAATTTAATTTTGCAAATAAAATTTTGTTGGAAATATTTTATTTGAGTCCAAAATGTTCCAAAATATTTTCCAGAATTTTTCTGGAATTTTTCTGAGTCATTTGCTATTTTTAATGAATTAAATGAATTACTGGGAATTATTTTAAATATTAAATCGCTGGAAAATCAACTCGGTCGAGTATCTTGTTCATCCGATCGAAGTCGGAACCAGTCGGACTCGAGTCAGGCGAGCGATTGACTCGACCAAACCGGCTCCCAACCCTAATCAATCCCGACCAGTTGGATCAAGATCCAACGGCTTAAGATCCGCCCGTCTGGTTCGAGCCGTATCCGGCCGGATCCGATCGCGTCCACGCGATCGTGGCCGTTGATCGTGCCACGTGGGCGGCCGTGAGTCATCGTCTCGCCCGACTCGAGCCGGAGAGCTCCGCCGTGGCCAAAGCGGACACGCTAGGGTTCCGGTTGCACGCACGCCGAGGCCGTATTTAAAGCGTGAGACGTCCCGAGGTTGCCCTCATCCTTGCGCACCCGTTCCCCCGAGCCATCTCGCATGAGCCGTCGCCGTTTGCCCGTACGAGTTCGCCTGAGAAGGAACTCTGATGCGCGCGGTTTCGTAGTTTCGCCGTCGTCTTCCGCCAGAAGGAGCCCAGATCCGGATCCCGCGACGAGACGCACTCGAAGGAGGACTCATCTCGCCGGAGAGGTCCCGTAGCGCCGTGCCCTTGGTCATCGTTCCGTCTCCGGTGCACCAAGCCCGCCGCGACGCCATCGTCACCGCGAAGGTTCTCGGCCGTCCGATCAAGATCCGAAGCGATCCACGGTGAGCCCACGTTCTCCCCAAACCCTAGAAACCCGATTAGATGCGAACCGTTGGATCAAGATCCAACGGCCCACGATCGCCACGTGCTTTGTAGTAGTGTTATTATAGGATTAGATCTGGACCGTCCGATCTAGATCGAGCGGCCCACGATCATCGAGTAGATTCAACACGTTAACCCTGGATCTAATCGCGCCGTTGAATTTCAAATCAACGGCCGAGATTGGCGCCACGTGTCGGGAAGTTGGACCGACGCAGTCGCCGGCCCACGCGGCGTGAAGGCAGGACGCCGACACGGCCCGCGTGTCGAGGGCCCGCATGTCGGCCGACCAGGCAAGCGCCGACGGCGATGACGCTACCCGAGGCGGACCCACATGTCGGGCTCTCACGTGAGTCGTGGACCGAGTCCACGATGGACCCGGCCGGCGTGGACTACGTCCATGGACCGGTGACGTCACCAACCAATCGAGGCTGCCACGTGTCCATCTTGGCGCAATAATTAATTTCCGAAAAAGAAAATGATTTATTAATTCCAAATAATGATTTCAGATTTTGTTTCAAACTTCAAACGCTTATAACTTTTGCGTTTCAACTCCGAATCGAGTGATTCAAATTTCTAAATTTGTATAAAATTGAGATCTATCTAAATATAAATTTTATTTAATTTTTGGATTAAAGTTTTTCTCTGCAAAATTATTTAAATGATTATTCAAACTTTAAATAATCATAACTTTTGCGTCTTAACTCCAAATTTGACGATTCCAGTTTCTAAAAATCCATAAAATTATGTTCTTTCTGTTTATGGATTTTATTTGGATGTTTGGACACTTTTTGCCTATTGTTTATTTGGGTATTTGCTATTTGCACGCTTTACGAGTAGACGTTGAAGTGCCGGAAGGATTCGAAGGAGAAGTATTGACTCAGGATCCAACTCAAGACCAAGAGCAAGTACTTTTTGAAGGCAAGTTGTGCTTTGACCATGTTGATCCTATTTTGAAATCTATTTTGATTTAAACTATTGCATGCTAGATCAATTAGAAAGATACTTTGTTTAAACATGGGGGTTAGATAAATACCAATTTCTTTGTATGACACCTTGATTATTTAAGTATGTGCCATGACCCTTTGTCACCCTAGTTGTGGATTACTAGTTGGACATTAGTAAATTGCCAACATGGGTTTTAGACCGTTGTAGTATCTTGCTTAGAGCACACTTTCGTGCTCATGACATGGTTTTGGACAATCAAATGTTAATATTGACTTAATGATATATTGAACCTGTTTTGGAAAAGTATCATGTGATGTTGATGGCACGTGGTGCATGGTAATCAAGCGGGGTTTGATAAACGATTTCGGCCAGGGCATGTGGCAAGAGTAATCAGGTGGGCCGGTTGTGGCATTGGGAGTGTTGATTTGGTTCTTCGGGTAGTCTTGCCCTGGTCACCCTAAGGACTTAACCTTGCAAGCCTTTGAACTGGGTCTAACGTGCAACCACATGTCTGTAATGGGACGGACCTAGTTGACTAAGTTGCTAATAACGTACCTGTGGGACCTCAGGAGGTCAACTACACCCTTTGTGTAAGTTATGCGTGGGAGGCGTCTGGGTGAGGCCAGTACCCATCTAACGGTTGATTGGCCTAGACTTCGCCTTAGCGAAGGGAAGGGTTAGTGCGCAATAACCGGGAGGACCACTTGTATTGTTAGAGGTTTCCGAAAGACTTTGTTACGGGAACTTCGCCTTTGTGGTGTTTGTTTGTATCTTGTGGGTAAAGTGCATAACCTCTGCAGAGTTTAGAATCTATTCGAATAGCCGTGTCCGCGGTATTGGACATCGCTCGGGAATTACAGTCAAGGGTTAGATTTTCTCAAAAATAACGTTGGTTTGAAAAGTTGGGTTGGTTTAATAATGAAGATGATGGAAATGTGGTTTAGGATGGGGAAAAATGTTTATTAAACTTCTTGAAAAGTTATTTACGCTTTACTTATTTCTCGCTTTGAATCTACTTATATTACTTTTCAAATGCTGTTTACTGCAAATATACCTTGAGCTATTCCTTTGTACCAAGCCATGCATATAGTATATTAGCTTGCATTCTGTGCATGACTTGCTGAGTACCAAGTACTCACCCTTGCCTCAACACAACACCAGTTGAAGAGGAGACTACGCCAGCTTCGGAGGAGGAACTCCAAGAGGATCCGTCTACTTAGGGATGCGAGCCCAGTCAGTTGCCTGTGGTATACTGGATGGCGCCACGAAGCTATTTGTTTTTCCGCTGCTATTGCTATTATTTCTTTCTCTGAATAAGCTTCGCTTTGCGAGGCATATATTTGTAACTTGACCATAAGGTCAAGTAACCAGTTTGATTATTTAAATAAAGTACTTTATTGGTATCGAGTGGTATGATTGTGGTATTTACCAATGTTAAGACTGTGTGCACTAGCGCGTTCCTAGACTAGTGCTGAATACACAGAGGGTCCGGATTTGCAAGTTCGGGGTCCCGACAGCTATGCTGAATTGTCATGTTAGATTCTTGCATGTTATATGATGGATAGATGTTGAGTTGCCACGTTTGATTCTTGCATGTTATAAGATGATAGACGTTGGATTGTCATGTTTGACTTGGGCAAGAGCATCGATTGTTGTGTTTCGGAATGATAATTGAGTGCCATGTTAACTTACTCTATAAATTGCTATTGCGTGATTTGCTATGTTGGCATCACTAGTATGTGTAGGATATGTGAGTATCCATGGAAGAAGGAAAAAAAAAGGTATGTGAATGGGTTTATTTTTATGAATGTGACCATGATATTGCATAAGATGAACATGATGAGTTTATATGTAAGTTATTCGTGTTTATGGCATTTATGCATTCATAGCATGAGGACTGGCCAGGACGGTGAGAAAGTCATAACTAGTCCGGTGAGGTCGGTGAGAAAGTTATGACTAATCCGGAGCGCCATTGAGAAAGACCTACCTCGTGATTCCATATACAATTGTGAATGGAAGCGATGAGTAGGCACCCTCCACGGGATGGAAGGGAAAAGGGGGTTCACACCGACGGGTGTGCACTCGGCAATACCGGTATGTGCTAAACAAAGAGACATGGTGCATTGCATTGCATGAATGAGAATGTGAATGAGAAATTATATGAGATTGTGAACCAAGAAGTCTTCAAGAATTATTTTCCATGATTGGTGATCGATATGATGTATATATGTGAATTGTTACTATTTGTTCCATTGCAATACACTGTGCTGAGTGATGAACTCACGCTTGTTGTTTAATATTTTTTTAGGTACATGGAATGCGGCTTATGGGAAAGGGAGCTAGATACATGTCTTCACTTGGCATTACTTGAATAGACAACTTATATCATTCTACAGTTGTGATGGTTTACTTATATCATTCTAATCTAGACTTGCTTTATGTCATAATGTTGGCTATGATTAATTGTTCACCCTATTGGTTCATGGGACGCTTAAGCTTATTATTCTTGGCTTGAACTATTGTTGAATACATGTTTTAGATGTCCTCTATCATGCTATCGTATTATGTTGATATTGTTGTTGCTTAAAATCATGGAAAAACAAAGGATATGCTGCCGAAATTTCGGTTAAGCATTTAGCGTAGTTGCTGTAATTTAATGTAAAATATGTGATTTGGGTGTTGCTAGTATTGGTTGTGGTGACATTCGCGGCATACTTGGTGTTGGGGTGTTACAAGTTTGACACGCAATTGACGTCATGCACATAGAGAATAACGTGTGTGATAGCTTGCTTGGTATCTTACTGGACATACCTGGCAAAACGAAAGATACACTCCAAGCACGAATGGACCTCGAAGATATGCAACTCAGGTAGGAGCTGCATCACAAAGAAATGGATACAGGCAAAAAGTACGTTCCCATAGCTTGCTTGTCGGGACCCGAATTTGCAAATCCGGACCCTCTGTGTACTCAGCACTAGTCTAGGAACACGCTAGTGCACACAGTCTCAACATTGGTAAATATCACAATCATACTCAACGAATAATAGGGTACTTTTAATTAGTTAACCAAACTGATTGCTCAACCGTAAGGTTGAGTTACAAATATATGCCACGCAGGGCGAAAACTTAATAAAAGAGAAATAAAAGCAGCGGAAAATAAGATAACTTCGTGGCGCCATCCAAAGATACCACAGCAATCCAGTGGGCTCGCTCCCTAGTTAGACGCTTCCTCTTGGAGTTCCTCCTCCGAAGCTGGTGTAGACTCTTCTTCAACTGGTGTTGTATTGCTGCAAGGGTGAGTACTTGGTACTCAGTAAGTCATGCACAGTATGCAAACTAATATACTACATGCATGGCTTAGTACAAAGGAATAGCTGAGGGCATAATTGCAGTAAAACAGCATTTGAAAAGTAGCATAAGTAGATTCGAAAGCAGTAGAAACAAGTATAAGATCAATAACTTCTCCAGGTGTTAAATAAACATCTTTTTCCATTCCTAATCCACATTTCCATCAACATCATTATCAAACCAAACCAATCCTTTTAAGCTCAAGTTATTTTCAAGAAAGTCTAACCCTTGACTGTAATTCCCGAGCGATGTCCAATACCGCAGACACGGCTATTCAAATAGATTTTACACTCTGCAGAGGTTATGCACTTTACCCATAAGATACAGTCAAACACCACAAAGGCGAGTGTCCGTAACAAAGTCTTTCGGAAACTTCTCACAATACAAGTGGTCCTCCCCGGTGATTGCACACTAACCCTTCTCTTAGTGAAGGCGAAGTTTAGGCCAATCAACCGTTAGATGGGTAGCTGGCTGCAGCCCCGGTACGCTCCCCCGTACAACTACACAAAAGGTATAGTTGACACCCCGAGGTCCCACAGGTACGTTATTAGCAACTTAATCAACTAGGTCCGTCCCATTACAGACATGTGGTTGCACATTTGACTCAGTTCAAAGGCTTGCAAGGTTAAGTCCTTAGGGTGACAGGGCAAGACTACCCGAAGAACCAAAACAACGTTCCCGGTGCCACAACTGGCCCGCCCGATCATTCTTGCCACATGCCCCGGTCAAATCTATTCATCAAACCCCAGTTGATTACCATGCACCACGTGCCATCAACAATCATAACACATGATACTTCTTTTCAAAAACAGGTGCGGTATCTCATTAAGTCAATATTAGCATTTGATTGTCCAGAGCATTTCACGTGGCAAGGCTAAGCATACTACATCGGTCTAACTATGCATGTTGGCAACTTAATAATGTCCAACTAATAATCCACAACTAGGGTGACAAGGGGTCATGGCACATATTTAATTAACCAAGGTGTCATACAGCAATTTGGCATTTATCTAAATTCCCATAATTAAATAAAGCATTTTTCTAATTAAACTAGCATGCAATAATTTGAATCAAATTAATTCGAAAATGGGATCAACATGGTCAAAGCACAACTTGCCTTCAAAGAGTACTTGTTCTTGGTCCTGAGCTGGCTCCTGGGTCAACACTTCACCTTCGAAGCTTTCGGGCACTTCAACGTCTACTCGTAAAGCGTGCAAATAGCAATAAATAAATAAACAGCAGACAAAAATTGTCCAAACATCCAAATAAGGTTTATAAACAGAGTGAGCATAATTTTATGAATTTTTAGAAACTAGAATCGTCAAATTCGGAGTTTAAATGCAAAATATAACCGTTTAAAGTTTAAATAAAACATTAATTAAGTAAAAACAGAGAAATATTCATAATAAAAAATTAATTAAAATTCATATTTGAGTAGGTCTCATCTTTATGAAAATTTAGAAATTTGAATCACTCAAATCGGAGTTGAAACGCAAAAGTTATAAGCGTTTGAAGTTTGAATCCAATTTTGAAATCAATATTTCGAATTAATAAATCATTTTCTTTTTCAAAAATTAATTATTGTGTCAGCATGACACGTGGACCAATCAGAGGCCACCAAGTCGCCTCGGGTCCAAGGACCCGGCGCACGGTTTGGCCCGGTCCACCGTGGACCCGGTCCACGGCTTGTGTCTCTGACAGGTGGGCCCCTCGGGTGACGTCAGCATGACGTTAGCACATGGCTCAGCTGGGTGGGCTGACATGCGGGCCCCACCATGACGTCAGCATGACGTCATGGTGCGGTTTGGCTCGGTCGCTAACACGCGGGCCCCGCGTGACGTCACGGCTGACGTCAGCGGCGACCGGCATGGCCGCCTGACCTCGACGGTCAGCCTCCCAGCCACGCGGCAGGATCTCGGCCGTTGATTTGAAAATCAATGGCCTAGATCAGATCTGGCTTAACGCAGTAGAAAAACTACTCGGCTGATATGGACCGTTCGATCTTGAAAGGACGGTCAAGATCCAATCTAACGTTTATAACACGGCTAACCCTAGCCGTTCGATCTAGATCTAATGGCTGAGATTGGATCTAGTACGGTGCGGTTAAGGCTACGTGGCGCGATCTAAACCGTTGGATCTAAATCCAATGGTTGGAAATAGATCTGGGGATTAGAACGTGGAATCTCACTGTAATACCCGGAATTCGTTTCCCTAGCCATTTCTTTTATTCCTTCGGGAAGCGTTGTTTTTTTATTTAGCGGGAACATTTGCGGAGTTCAGGGATGCGGAAAAGAAGTTAAAATATATTTTTTTAGCATCAATAAAGTGTGAATTATTGTTTTTTTTGGGCGAGGGCTTGTACCACTTGGGCCTAGGCCGGCTTTTGGGCCAGCCCATGCGCCCCCACCACCTCCCAAGCCGCACACACCCCACCTCCCCACCTCCCCTTTGGCAGCCGCACCCCCCCAAACCCTTCCCCCTTTGGTAGCCGCCACCCCCTCCCTCTCATGCCTCCTCCTCCCCTCCAAAATCAGATCTAGTGCCCTTGTTGATTCCGAGAGGGGATTTGCGCAAGGGGAAGATCCGGAGGAGGAGTAGGATCGCGAGGATTCGAGCCATGGCGCGGATTTGGGGTTTGTCATCGATTTCTTCGGGGTGTAGGTATTTTTTCTTTTATGATCTCTGCTGTGATTGTTGGCTAAGCTCGTGTTAGAGGGTATTAGGGAGTGGTTGCATGTTTGGAAGTTCAAGTTTGGATGAGTAGATCAAAAACTAGAGAGGGATTTTCGTTTCTGTTCGGCTAATCTGTGCAGAACTGCTTCCGTGGGCGTTTTCGTAACCAAAATGATTTTTACTGGAAAAGTGCATACCTAAAAGTTGTAGATAACGTCGAAACCTAGCTCCTGTAATTTTTCAGATTTTTATGAGTTGTGGTTTGGGAGTAATCGCGATGGGAAAACTGCTGTAGGATGAGAGGGGACAGATTGCGTATTCAGATTAGGGCTGTAGATTAAAAATACTTGGGTTAGGAATTAAAATTCTTGGTCTATATGAAAGTTGTAGATCACATACATATCTGTATTCTGTAATTTTCTCATAATTTTTGGAGTTATGGATTTGAAGTTATGACTGTAGTAAGTCCGCTGTTATGATGGGAAACTTAAATCTGTCTACTGTGTTAAGCCACGTTTTAGGAAAATTTAAAGTGGGAATCAAAATATTTGCACTACATAAAAGTTGTAGGTATGGCCGAGATCTATCTTCTGTAAGTTTTTTGGAATTTTTGATGCTGCCGTCTGCTCGTAGCTGTTGAAAGAGCGTCGCTTCTGAATTTTGTAGCTAATCCTTGTACCCTGCTAAAGACCTGTCGATTAGGCATAGTTAACTAAATAATTAAAATTTGTGGTCTCTTTGAAAGTTGTAGAAGATGTCAATATCTAACTTCTGTAATTTTTGTAGAATTTTATACATATCACAGAAATAGCTTCAAAATAAACAAGCCGGCCTGCATAATCTGTTTTTCTGGACAGCTTGGTAGAATATTGTGTTTCGGGGCCGTGGGAGTAGGGAACGCTTAATTGTGTTCAATTCAAGTTGAAAAATGTTTAAGTACTGAGGTAAAATGCTTGTGTAGGTGGTGCGACTTGGACGCAATTAATATCTTTGTCTTCATCGGTAAAGGCAAGTGGAATAGCTCTGTTTGTTCATGTTTGAATTGTTTATGTCTGATTTTCCATAGACTGTTGTTGTCCTCTTTACTTATTGATCAGTATGGAATGTATTATAGCTCAGATGTATGTGAAGTTATTTATGCATGAATCATGTCATTTGCATTCATGCATTGGAAGAATGTTGCCGCGATATCGCCGCGACCGTACCGTCTGATGCAGTGTGTTCCTGAGAAAGGGCACGGTAACCGTGTGTTCCTGAGAAAGGGCACGGTGAGAAGTAACATGTCATGAGCATATGCATTACCTAACTTATGTGGATGCTTATATGTGGTGGAAAGAAAAGAGAGGAAAGTATGATTGTATGTTCTGTTTACTTCTTTAAGAAAGAAAGAAAGGAAGAATGTACAATTTACAATGCTTGATTGTTAATTCATGCGTTGTATTTCACTTGCTGAGATTATCCAATCTCACCGCTTCTTCCATTTCTTTCAGGCCGTTCATTGGAGCATAGCATGAAGGGTGGGGCGTAGCAGCACTTTCTACACATGCTCACTTAGAATAAAATAATTATGTTGGTTATTTAATCATGTTAAACCGTGTAACTTATGGCTCATGGTTCCAAACTTTAAATTGGGGTCGGTAGTATCTTGTTGCCTTGTGAGTTTCGGTCTATTGTGGTACTTATTTTGCATGTTCGTATTACTATTTATGCTTCCGCTATGTTGTGGTCCATGTTTTGTTTGTGTCATTCATTATTATTAGCAAAGGTCATGTCGAATTTTTGTCATAGACCTTAGTTGTCATGTTGGGGTGTTACTGATTGGTATCGAGGCGGGCTTTAGGTTAGGTATGTTCGAAATTGGTTAAGATGAAAAAATGACACACTTGCACTTGTAGGATTGGTTCGGTGCATTGCATTGCATGCGATGCTTGACTTTACTAATTTTTGTTTCATGTATTGTATTTGTTGTCGTTATTGATTGTTGTCTTTGGAGTGTAGTTAATCGCTTCAAGTATGCCGCCTAGACCGCGGACCAGGACCCAGGGAACTCGGGTTGGCTAGGGTCCGAGGTCGGAGAATCCTCCAATACGATAGAGGAACTCAATCGAGTTAGTGGCTGCTATGAGGGCAATGCAGGAAGAATTGAGGATGTTGAGGCGGGCGCGCGAGGCTACTCCTGCTGGAGCTGCCCCTATTGTTATTCTTTGGGGCGAGAGCTGTTGCGGTGGCGCGTGGTGTGGGCTTGCGTCTGCGGGAGTGGAGTCGACATGAGGTTGGACAGTTTCGGAGGGACGGGTAGTCCGACCAGTGCAAATGGATTGGTTGTCTTATGTGGAACGACAATTGGAGGCTTTTGAGGTAGAGATGCAGAGGCGTGTCCGTTTTGTGACACAACTCTGAAGGGAGAAGCTTCAGATCTGGTGGAGGCGTGCTTGCCACCAGGTCAATTGTGCAGGCGGTCCTTCATGGGAGGACTTCGTGAAGCGATTCGAGAGGAGGTTCTACCCCGCCACCTTCTCGGATAGGATGCATATTGACTTGGGACAAGACACGCAGGACAGGAAGTCGGTGGTCGAGCACGAAGTTGGGGTTCAATCGCATTGTGCGATTTGTGCCTCATGTGGCGCGTGATGAGATGGAGAAGGCGAGGCGTTTCCGTCGAGGGCTTTGTCCGCCTATTCGCCACATGCTAGGTGCTTTTCCCATCACCGACTTTCGGTCCTTGGTTGAGCAGGCACTTGGCATAGAGTTGCAGCTCAACTTCACAGATGAGATTCGCAAGTCATCGGCGGGAGCGATCAAGGGGTCTGTTGAGAAGAAGGGCCCACCTGGTGGCCCTACCCATAAGAAGGGAAAGAATTAGCGCTATCAGCCCCTATCAAGGCCGCTCGGTCAGCAAAGATGCCCAGGTGGGGGTGCACCTCGATCGAGCTGTTGCTAAGCCGGCTTGGGCATGGTTTGTTTAAGATTGCGGTGACCCTCATCGCCGTAGTGAGTGCTCTTGGAAGGGAGATGCTCCACTTGTGGTCGGGAGGATCACAAGGATGTGGTATGTAGACGTAATCCCAACTCCAAGCTACGTTGGGAGCAGGTGACCCTTCACCGGTGTGACAGAACTTCGGGGCTACATTCAGATGTTGGTCTGCTGCTCCTACCCGGTGCTTGCCGGCGCCTTCGTCGGCCTCTTCACTACCCCTCTGCCGCAGGGGGCGTCTGGTGCCCACGATTTCTTTGCTCCATCTTCGTCGGCACCGCGGCGTGGACTGCACCGATTCTTTCCGGCCACAGAGTCGCTTCGTCCCAGATGACTCGGGGATTTATGTTATGCCTTCAGCAGAGGGAGTGGATCGTGGTGACGTGGGTGACAGTACTCTTTTAGTGAATTCTTTCGAGGCCAGTGTTCGCTTTGATTCGGGAGCTAGTTTTTCGTTTGTCTCGATGGGTTTTGCGCTCGGCCGGGTCTTCTGTGCAGAGTGTGGGGCGGTTGGTGGTGGTCAATTCACCACAAGGAATTATATCTTGCACAGAGTAATCGGCCCTAGTTGTTGTTTTTTTAGCGAGAGGAGGAGTTCGTGGCGAATCTGTTGGTGATCCCTTTGGAGCCATTCAATGTCATTCTTGGCATGGATTGGCTATCTTTGCACCAAGCATTGATTGACTGTTCTCGAAAACGATCACCCTCCAAGCTCCTTCGGGCGAAGTTGTCTTCCAAAGCGGTATTCTTCAGCTTACTCTTTCATTTCTTTGCGGTTGTTCCCAAGCTCCGGATGTCAAAATCGGGTGTTCTTTGGTCCATGGTAGAAGGCCGGAGACCGTGATTAGTCCGGAGGATGTCGATGTGGTTTGTCTCGTATCAGGATGTTTTCCCGGTGAGTGCCGGGATTACCACCTGAGCGAGAGTCAATCTTTCGCATTGAACTTGTTCAGGATACGAGACCAATTTTTAAAACTCCTTATAGAATGGCCCCGGTTGAGCAAGCGGAATTGAAGAAGCAGTTGGATGAACTCCTGGCTAAGGGGTTCATCAGACCGAGCACCTCCCCTTGGGCTGCCCCGCTTTGTTTGTGCAGAAGAAAGATGGCTCCAAAAGGCTTTGTATTGATTCTGGCGCTTAATCAAGTAACCATTAAAAACAAATACCCCTGCCCCGCATCGATGATCTTTTTGATCACCGAGGGGTGCCAAGTTATTCTCAAAGATTGATTTGCGATCTGGGTACCATCGATTCACGGATTAAAGAAGAGGATATTGAGAAGACAAAGATTCAACACGAGGTACGGACATTTTGAATTCGTGGTTATGTCTTTTGGACTAACCAATGCCCCCGCTTGTGTTTATGGAGGCAATGAACAGGATGTTCCATAAGTTTCTTGATGTCTTTGTGGTCGTCTTCATTGATGACATCCTAGTCTACTCAAGGACAAAGGAAGAGCATGCCGTGCATTTGGGCTTGGTCTTGGATACTCTCAGGAAGAATAAATTTTATGCAAAACTCAAGAAGTGTGCTTTACGGTTGATCAAGTGAGTTTCCTTGGGCATGTCATTAACGAGAGAGGTATCACAATCGACCCAAAGAATGTTCTTCTTTGTGGTCGGATGGCATAGACCGAACAGTGGTGACGGAGATTAGGAGTTTTAAGGGTTAGCTGGTTACTACTGGCGCTTTGTGCAAAACTTTTCTGTCATTGCTAAACCATTGACAAGACTCACTCAGAAGGGAATTCCTTTCCTTTGACGGCGATTGTGAGGTCGATTTCAGTCATTGAAGAGTAAATTGATCAATGCACGGTCCTAATCTTGCACGAGAGTGGCAAGCGTTATACGGTGCACGCAGATGCTTCTCGTATTGGTCTAGGTTGTGTGCTTATGCAAGAAGGTCATGTTATCGCCTATGCATCTAGGCAGTTGAAGACTCATGAGCAAAACTATCCCACCCATGATCTCGAATTGGTCTTGTGGTCTTTGCATTGAAATCCTGGAGGCATTATCTTTATGGGGAATCATGTGACGTGTTCACGGATCATAAGAGCCTCAAGTATATCTTCACTCGGCGGGGAGTTGAATCTGAGACAGCGTAGGTGGTTGGAATTGATTAAGGATTTTGACTTGACCATCCAAGATCACCCTGGCAAGGCCAATGTTGTGGCGAGATGCTTTGAGCGAGCAGGGTCCCTAAAGCTGCGATGCCTTTGATAGCAGAGCTGAACAATATGCAAGTCTCCTTTTGTTTTATGGGTGTGGCGCAGGAGGAGGCTCAATTGATCATTCAATCCTCCATTCCTCGAGCGGTGCGCGAGGCTCAATTCCAAGACCGTTTGCTCCAGAATGTTCGGAGAAGGATCTTGGGCGGAAGCCCCGAGAGTTCTCCTTGGGCGATAATGGTTCCATCCGGTTTAGAGGTCGACTTTGTGTGCCACGTAAATCAGAGGTAAAGACGGATATCTTGAGAGAAGCCCACCGTACTCCTTATACGGTACATCCCGGTGAGACCAAGATGTATCGAGACTTGAGGCAAGGTTTTTGGTGGAAGAGAATGAGGGTTGACATTGCAAAGTATGTAGCCTCATGTGGTGTGTGCCAACAGTGAAAGCGGAACACAAGAGGCCCGCGGCCATTTCGCAATCATTAGAAATTCGGAATGGAAGTGGGAACACATCACGATGGATTTCGTGGTTGGTTTACCTCGTTCGCCTAGAGGTAGAGATGCTATTTGGGTAGTAGTTGATGTGCTCACGAAGTGCACATTTCATACCAATGAAAACGACCAATTCACTGTGGATTTGGTTCCTTTGTATATGAAAGAAGTGGTCGATTGCATGGGGTGCCTAAGTCGATCGTTCGATCGGGACTCTAAATTTGTGTCGCTTCTGGCAAAGTTTGCAAGGTGCTTTGGGCACGAAGCTCTCTTTTAGTACCGCTTTCCATCCCCGCAGACGGTCAATCGTAACGCGTACCATCCGGACCTTGGAAGACATGTCGCTGCGTGCTGCGTCCTTTCATGGAAGGGTAGCTGGGAGGACCACCTAGCTTTGGTGGAGTTTGCTTATAATAATAGTTACCGCCTAGCATCAAGATGGCTCCGCTCGAGGCTTTGTATGGCCGGAGGTGTGTTTCCCGTTATCTTTGGGATTCTTTGGGTGAGAAGTCTGTGCAAGGTCCGGATTGGGTTCAGCAAACTCATGAAAAGGTGCGTTTGATTCGACAGAATCTATTGGCCGCCAGAGTCACAAAAGTTATGCGAGATAAGAGGAGGCGGGATTTGGAATTTCTTTGTGGGTGATCAAGTTCTCCTCCGAGTGTCACCTTCGAAGGGCATTGTTCGTTTTGGTACCACCGTAAGCTCGATCCGAGGTATATTGGTCCGTTCTTGGTGTTGGCTCGAGTGGGTAGTCCGGCTTACCGCTTGGAGTTACGAATCGATGAGTGGAGTGCATAATGTATTCCATGTCTCAATGCTTCTAAGTACCTCCATGACCCCGAGCAAAAGATTGACTGGAGCCAATAGCAGTTGAGCAAGATTTAACCCTGAAGTGCCACCCGGTGCGTATCTTAGACATGTCGAGCGGACTATGAGGAATAGAGTTATTAAGTTCGTGAAAGTCCTTTGGACTAATCAGACCGAAAGGAGGCAACTTGGGAACCGGAAGAGTTGATGCGCAAAAAGTACCCCGATTTCTTTGAGGAAGGTGAGCGCCTGTCGTGTTTTTGTCTTATTGGTCTCCTTTTTCTTCGTTCACAATGGGAGTAGATTCGGGACTAATCCTTTAAGGGGGAGAATGTAATACCCGAATTGCTTTCCTAGCCATTTCTTTTATTCCTTCGGGAAGCGTTGTTTTTTTATTTAGCGGGAACATTTGCGGAGTTCAGGGATGCGGAAAAGAAGTTAAAATATATTTTTTTTAGCATCAATAAAGTGTGAATTATTGTTTTTTTTGGGCGAGGGCTTGTACCACTTGGGCCTAGGCCGGCTTTTGGGCCAGCCCATGCGCCCCCACCACCTCCCAAGCCGCACACACCCCACCACCCCACCACCCCATTGGCAGCCGCACCCCAAACCCTTCCCCTTTGGTAGCCGCCACCCCCTCCCTCTCATGCCTCCTCCTCCCCTCCAAAATCAGATCTAGTGCCCTTGTTGATTCCGAGAGGGGATTTGCGCAAGGGGAAGATCCGGAGGAGGAGTAGGATCGCGAGGATTCGAGCCGCGGCGCCGGATTTGGGGTTTGTCATCGATTTCTTCGGGGTGTAGGTATTTTTCTTTTATGATCTCCGCTGTGATTGTTGGCTAAGCTCGTGTTAGAGGGTATTAGGGAGTGGTTGCATGTTTGGAAGTTCAAGTTTGGATGAGTAGATCAAAAACTAGAGAGGGATTTTCGTTTCTGTTCGGCTAATCTGTGCAGAACTGCTTCCGTGGGCGTTTTCGTAACCAAAATGATTTTTACTGGAAAAGTGCATAACTAAAAAGTTGTAGATAACGTCGAAACCTAGCTCCTGTAATTTTTTCAGATTTTTATGAGTTGTGGTTTGGGAGTAATCGCGATGGGAAAACTGCTGTAGGATGAGAGGGGACAGATTGCGTATTCAGATTAGGGCTGTAGATTAAAAATACTTGGGTTAGGGAATTAAAATTCTTGGTCTATATGAAAGTTGTAGATCACATACATATCTGTATTCTGTAATTTTCTCATAATTTTTGGAGTTATGGATTTGAAGTTATGACTGTAGTAAGTCCGCTGTTATGATGGGAAACTTAAATCTGTCTACTGTGTTAAGCCACGTTTTAGGAAAATTTAAAGTGGGAATCAAAATATTTGCACTACATAAAAGTTGTAGGTATGGCCGAGATCTATCTTCTGTAATTTTTTTGGAATTTTTGATGCTGCCGTCTGCTCGTAGCTGTTGAAAGAGCGTCGCTTCTGAATTTTGTAGCTAATCCTTGTACCCTGCTAAAGACCTGTCGATTAGGCATAGTTAACTAAATAATTAAAATTTGTGGTCTCTTTGAAAGTTGTAGAAGATGTCAATATCTAACTTCTGTAATTTTTGTAGAATTTTATACATATCACAGAAATAGCTTCAAAATAAACAAGCCGGCCTCATAATCTGTTTTTCTGGACAGCTTGGTAGAATATTGTGTTTCGGGGCCGTGGGAGTAGGGAACGCTTAATTGTGTTCAATTCAAGTTGAAAAATGTTTAAGTACTGAGGTAAAATGCTTGTGTAGGTGGTGCGACTTGGACGCAATTAATATCTTTGTCTTCATCGGTAAAGGCAAGTGGAATAGCTCTGCTTTGTTCATGTTTGAATTGTTTATGTCTGATTTTCCATAGACTGTTGTTGTCCTCTTTACTTATTGATCAGTATGGAATGTATTATAGCTCAGATGTATGTGAAGTTATTTATGCATGAATCATGTCATTTGCATTCATGCATTGGAAGAATGTTGCCGCGATATCGCGCGGCCGAGTGCAGTCTGATGCAGTGTGTTCCTGAGAAAGGGCACGGTAACCGTGTGTTCTGAGAAAGGGCACGGTGAGAAGTAACATGTCATGAGCATATGCATTACCTAACTTATGTGGATGCTTATATGTGGTGGAAAGAAAAGAGAGGAAAGTATGATTGTATGTTCTGTTTACTTCTTTAAGAAAGAAAGAAAGGAAGAATGTACGAATTTACAATGCTTGATTGTTAATTCTGTCTGTTGTATTTCACTTGCTGAGATTATCCAATCTCACCGCTTCTTCCATTTCTTTCAGGCCGTTCATTGGAGCATAGCATGAAGGGTGGGGCGTAGCAGCACTTTCTACACATGCTCACTTAGAATAAAATAATTATGTTGGTTATTTAATCATGTTAAACCGTGTAACTTATGGCTCATGGTTCCAAACTTTAAATTGGGGTCGGTAGTATCTTGTTGCCTTGTGAGTTTCGGTCTATTGTGGTACTTATTTTGCATGTTCGTATTACTATTTATGCTTCCGCTATGTTGTGGTCCATGTTTTGTTTGTGTCATTCATTATTATTAGCAAAGGTCATGTCGAATTTTTGTCATAGACCTTAGTTGTCATGTTGGGGTGTTACACTCACCGGGGGTGACGTGGAAGATTCTGGGCCCTTGGATCAGGATCGGACGGTGGAGGGAGCTCGAACGACGGCGATGGCGCGCGGCGGAGCTGGCTCACCGGAGACGAGGACGGCAACACGCCCGACGGCGTTTGGGCGCGGCTCCGGCGAAGTGAAAGGTCCCCTCCGACGCGGTTGGTCCTTGTGGTTCCGGATCTGAGCTCAACGGCGGCGGAGGACAGCGGACGGCGGCGGAAAGGACACTTAACCACGGCGGAGCCCTAATGCAATTACGGCGAGCGATTGCGGCGCAACCACGGCGGCTCAGGTGACGGGGTCTAGGGCTACGGGTGTGCACGGAAGTTGGCAACACGCTGGCGGCGGCGGTGCATTAAATATGTCCCTCGGCGTGCGTGAAAACCGCGGAAACCGAGGCCCACACGGCTGCGGCGGCGGAATCTGAATCCATTTCGGATTCGGGGACGTGGCTCAACGAGAGCCGTTGGATCAAGATCCAACGGTGCGGGGGTTTGGGCTCGGGTCCGGCTCGGGCGACTTGGCTGGCTCGGTCGGGCTTGGGTTCGGGCGACGTGGCTCAATCTCGGCAGTTCGATCTTGATCGGACGGTCGAGAGGGTTAGGGTTGGGTTGGGTTCGAGTCGGACTCGGGCTCGGGTCGGGTCCGGGTCGGAGGAACAGTACAAACCGGCTCGGTTTTTACCAGCGATTAGATATTCAATTTAATTCCCAAAAATTCATTTAAATCATTAAAAATAGCAAAACACTTAGAAAAATTCTAGAAAATATTTTGGAACATTTTGGACTCAAATAAAATATTTCCAACAAAATTTTATTTGCAAAATCAAATTCTTTAATTATTTCAACAGGGAATAAATTCAAATAAATTCCAAATAAATCCAAATAAATTCCAGAAAATTCCAAAAATTCACCAAATTGCCAAATCTTAATTAAATTCATGAAAAGCAAAAATTGGGGTGTTACAAACCTCCCCCCTTAACAGAATCTCGTCCCCGAGATTCAGGGCTTACTAAAGAATAGGTTCAGAAACTCTTTCTTCAAATCCTCTTCGCGCTCCCAGGTTACTTCGCCCTCTGCATGGTTGCTCCATTGAACTCTGCAGAAACGGATTGACTGGTTTCTCGTTTCCCGATCCATTGTGTCCAAAATCTTGACGGGGTGTTCCTTGTAAGTCAGATCCTCTTGCAGCTCTATCGACTCCAGCGGTGTTTGCTCCTTAGGTACTCGGAGACACTTCTTCAACTGGGACACGTGGAATACATCATGTACTCCTGCTAGTGATTGCGGTAACTCCAGCTGGTACGCAACTTACCCTCTGCGACTGAGAATCTTAAATGGTCCAACATATCGCGGCGCGAGTTTCCCTTTGGCATGGAATCTCTTAACTCCCTTGAGTGGCGTAACTCTGAGATACACGAAATCTTCCGGCTCAAAGCTTAGGTCTCGGCAATAGTTATCGGCGTAGCTCTTCTGTTTTGACTGCGCTACCTTCAGTCTTTCTCGGATCATGGCAATCTGCTCTTCAACTTCTTGAAGAATGTCCGGCCCGAAGACACGGCGTTCACCTGTCTCATTCCAGTTCAATGGTGTCCGACAAGGTCGACCGTACAATGCCTCAGATGGCGACATTTGCAAACTTGCTTGGTAGCTATTGTTGTAGCTGAACTCAGCATACGGCAGACTTTTATCCCAAGAGGTAGCATAAGGCAATGCACAAGCTCGTAGCATGTCCTCCAGAATCTGATTAACTCTTTCGGTTTGTCCATCCGTCTGCGGATGATATGCTATGCTAAAGTTCAAACGGGTTCCCATGGCCTCATGCAGCTTATTCCAGAATCTCGAGGTAAACTGGGTACTTCTGTCCGATACAATCTTCTTCGGCACTCCGTGCATACAGACGATCCTGGTCATGTACAATTCTGCTAACTTGTCTCCCGAGTAAGTGGTCTTTACGAGAATAAAGTGAGCGACCTTAGTCAAGCGGTCCACTATAATCCATATGGAGTCATATCCTCCTTGAGTCTTGGGTAAACCGGTAATGAAGTCCATTCCGATTTCCTCCCATTTCCACTCAGGTATCCGTAACGGCTGTAGCAATCCTGCGGGTCTCTGATGCATTGCCTTGACTCTCTGACATTTGTCGCACATCGCAACATGCTCGGCAACTTCACGCTTCATGCTCGGCCACCAGAATCTTTCCTTTAAGTCCTGGTACATCTTGGCACTTCCCGAATGAATTGAATACTTGGAGTCATGGGCTTCTTCTAAGACCAACTACTTCATCTCCTTCTTGTTTGGCACATAGATTCGATCGTGCATCCATAACATGCCTTGCTCGTCCAGTCTGAAGTCTTTTGCCTTGCCTTCATCCATCTTGGATTTGATCCTGCGGATCTTGTCATCATCCTTCTGTCCTTCTCGAATCTGATCCTCCAGCTTAGGCTTCACTTATAATGCGGCCAAGAATACTTCTGGTATGACTTCAATCTTCATTCTCTGGAAATCCTCACATAGCTCATCCTGACTCGTGGCTATTAACATGTTCACGGTATGGCTTTTCCGATTCAGGGCATCGGCCACCACGTTGGCCTTTTCGGGATGGTAATGGATTCCAACATTGTAATCCTTGATGAACTCTAACCATCTCCTCTGCCTCATGTTCAGGTCTGGTTGGGTGAAGATGTACTTAGGACTGTTATGGTCCGTGTATACTTCACATCTGTTCCCGATCAAATAGTGACGCCATAACTTCAAAGCATGCACTATGGCAGCTAGCTCTAGGTCATGTGTCGGATAATTTTCCTCATGTGGCCTCAACTTTCTTGATGCATAAGCGACGACCCTTCCGTTCTGCATCAGCATACATCCAAGTCCTTGGCGCGATGTGTCACAATAGATATCAAAGCTTTGATTGATGTCCGGTAGAACTAACACCGGTGCTGATGTCAATCGTCTCTTCAGCTCTTGAAAACCCTTCTCGCATTCCGGCGTCCATGCAAACTTCTTCTCCTTTTTCAGCAATTGCGTGAGAGGTTTTGCAATTGTCGAAAAGCCTTCAATGAAGTGGTGGCAGTAACTTGCCATACCAAGGAAACTACGAATCTGGGTCACGGTCTTCGGCTGCTCCCAGTGTAACACAGCTTCTACCTTGCTTGGGTCAACGGCAACTCCTTCTGCGGTCATTACATGTCCGAGGAACTCCACCTTGTCCTTCCAAAAGTCACATTTACTGAATTTGGCAAAGAGTTGCTGTTCCCTCAGCTTTTCCAAAACTCGCCTCAAGTGCTCTGCATGTTCATCCTTTGTCTTGGAGTAGATTAAGATATCATCTATGAACACAACGACAAACTTGTCCAAATATTCCATGAACACCTTATTCATCATATTCATGAAATATGCTGGCGCATTCGTCAGGCCGAAGGACATAACTGTAAACTCGTAATGTCCATATCTTGACGAGAATGTGGTCTTCAGAACATCCTCTGATCAGATCTTCAGCTGGTGGTATCCCGATCTCAGATCAATCTTGGAGAAAACTCCCGCTCCTCTCAGTTGGTCAAACAGATCATCGATCCTAGGTAGCGGGTATTTATTCTTCACAGTGACTTCATTCAGTGCACGGTAGTCAATGCACATCCTGAAACTCCCGTCCTTCTTCTTGACGAACAGAACTGGCGCTCCCCACGGAGACAAACTCGGTTTGATGAATCCCTTCTCCATTAACTCTTCAAGCTGCTTCTTCATCTCTACCAATTCTTCAGTGGACATCCGATAGGGTCTCTTTGCTATCGGCGCTGTACCAGGTACAAGCTCTATCACAAACTCTATGTCTCTGTCTGGCGGCATACCAGGTAGATCTTCAGGAAAAACATCTGGATACTCATTCACTACCGAGACATCTTCTATGCTGATTGCCTTGGCGCTGTTTACCATCAATTGTCCGTCTCTAACGGCGGTAGCTTGAAATTCGACTTTCCTTCCACACGGGCTTTCAACTGAGATAATCCTTCGTCCACAATCCAATACTGCCTTGTGCTTGGATTACCAATCCATTCCCAGAATAACATCTAGGGTCTGGGTTTCCAGCTGGGTGAGAACCACTTCTATTGCCTCCAAGGTTTCCGCGGGTGTTCACCATCTGTCAATTGCTCCAAGGTTTCAGAGATGAGAGGGAACAAGAATAGACAAGTAATAGGGAAACTTATGCGGGGGAAAAGTGTAACTCGAAATCCAACTTTATTATTAATAATAATACTCGGTATGGTTGCTCACAATGCCTAAGGGCCTTGCAACACATACAGCACACTCAGCAAACAATGAAAATACAACGCCTCTAAAGGGTGACTCTTATTCTATAACGCGACTCGACGAAGGAGTCTCAACCTCGAAACCTACGTTCACTCGTCGAGAAAACCTCCACTGCCTCCTCGCGGCGGGTGCGGCGGCATAGGCGCGAAATAATCGCCATGCCCCGCAACTGCAGGAGTGGTTGACGACGCGGCGTCTTCCTCGGGCTCGGGATCTGGCTGGTGCTGTGGCTGTGGCGCGGGTGCAGGTGGCGCCTCTTCTGGGTCCTCCTCTAGCTCTGGGGCGTCCAACTCCAACACTGGATCGGGGCCCTGTCCATACAGTGCGGTCTCCAGCTCTGCGATCCTTTCCGCAGCATAGGCGACGTACTCACGAGCGTTCTCTAAGTGCTTCTTCTCTTCCTCAATGTCGGGACCCGAATTTGCAAATCCGGACCCTCTGTGTATTCAGCACTAGTCCAGGAACGCGCTAGTGCACACAGTCTCAACATTGATAAATATCACAATCATACTCAACGAAATAATAAAGTACCATAAATAGTTAACCAAATGGGTTGCTCGACCTTATGGTCAAGTTACAAATATAAGCCTCGCAGGATGCAACTTATTTAAAGGAGAAATAACTGCAGCGGAAAAATAAGATAACTTCGTGGCACCATCCAGTATACCACAGGCAACTGACTGGGCTTGCTCCCTAGTTAGACGGTTCCTCTGGGAGCTCCTCCTCCAAAGCTGGTGTAGATTCTTCTTCAACTGGTGTTGTATTGCGGCAAGGGTGAGTACTTGGTACTCAGCAAGTCATGCACAGAATGCAAGCTAATATACTACATGCATGGCTTAGTACAAAGGAGTAGCTCAGGGTGTACTTGCAGTGAAACAGCATTTGACAAGTAGCATAAGTAGATTCGAAAGCAGTAGAAACAAGTATAAGATAAATAACTTTTCCAGGAGTTAAATAAACGTCTTTTCCAATCCTAATCCATATTTCCATCAATATCATTATTAAACCAAACCCAACCTTTTAAAACCAAGTTATTTCCAAGAGAATCTAACCCTTGACTGTAATTCCCGAGCGATGTCCAATACCGCGGACACGGCTATTCGAATAGATTTTGCACTCTGCAGAGGTTATGCACTTTACCCACAAGATACAGCCAAACACCACAAAGGCGAGTGTCCGGAATAGAGTCTTTTGGAAACTTCTAACAGTACAAGTGGTCCTCCCCGGTGAATGCACACTAACCCTTCTTCCCTTAGCGAAGGCGAAGTTTAGGCCAATCCACCGTTAGATGGGTACCTGGCCGCAGCCCCGGTACGCTCCCCCGTACAACTACACAAAGGGTGTAGTTGACAACCTGAGGTCCCACAGGTACGTTATTAGCAACTTAATCAACTAGGTCTGTCCCATTACAGACATGTGGTTGCACGTTTGACTCTGTTCAAAGGCTTGCATGGTTAAGTCCTTAGGGTGACCAGGGCAATACTACCCGAAGAACCAAAACATCATTCCCGGTGCCACAACTGGCCCACCCGATCATTCTTGCCACATGCCCCGGTCGAAAACTATTTATCAAACCCCAGTTGATTACCATGCACCACGTGCCATCAACATCACAACACATGATACCTTTCCAAAACAGGTTCAATATATCATTAAGTCAATATTAACATTTGATTGTCCGAAATCATGTTATAAGCGCGTAGCAGGTCTAAGCAATCCACTACAACGATCTAAATTCCCATGTTGGCAATTTCATAATGTCCAACTAGTAATCCACAACTAGGGTGACAAGGGGGTCATGGTACATATTTAATTAACCCAGGTGTCATACAGCAATTTGGCATTTATCTAATTTCCCATAATTAAATAAAGTATTTTTCTAATTAAGCTAGCATGCAATAATTTAAACCAAATTAATTTGAAAATGGGATCAACATGGTCAAAGCACAACTTTCCTTCAAAGTGTAGTTGTTCTTGGTCCTGAGCTGGCTCCTGGGTCAATACTTCTCCTTTGAAGCCTTCGGGCACCTCAACGTCTACTCGTAAAGCGTGCAAGTAGCAATAAATAAATGAAAAGTATACAAAAAGTGTCCAAACATCCAAATAAAGCTCATAAACAGAGAGAGCATAATTTTATGAATTTTTAGAAACTGGAATCGTCAAATTCGGAGTTTAAATGCAAAAGTTACAAACATTTAAAGTTTTAATAATCAATTAAATAATATTACAGAGAAAAACTTTGGTCCAAAATTTAAATAAAATTCATCATTATGTAGATCTCAATTTTATACAAATTTAGAAATTTGAATCACTCAAATCGGAGTTAAAATGCAAAAGTTATAAGTGTTTGAAGTTTGAAACAAATTCTGAAATCAATATTTCGAATTAATAAATCATTTTCTTTTTCGGAAATTGAATTATTGCGTCAGCAGTGACACGTGGACCAATCGGAAGCCGCCATGTCGCCTCGGGTCCATGGACCCGGCGCACGGCGCGGCTCGGTCCACCGTGGGCTCGGTCCACGGCTCCAATGTCTCACTGACAGGTGGGACCCATCGGGTGACGTCATCGCTGACGTCAGCGTGGCTTGGGCACAGTGCTGACAAGCGGGCCCCACCGGTGACGTCAGGGGTGACATCACCAAGACGGTTGGGATACCGCCGACACGGCCCGGCCAGTGTCGGGCCGCCGCGACGACGCTGGCGCTGATCGCGACGGTCAGCCTCCCGGCCACGTGGCTTGATCTTGGCCGTTGATTTGAAAATCAACGGCCCAGATTGAATCTGGCTTAACGCGTATGGAAACTACTCGGCTGATCTGGAACGTTTGATCTTGATCGAACGGTCAAGATCCAATCTAAGGAAAACAACGAGGCTAACCCTGACCGTTTGATCTAGATCTAACGGCTGAGAATTGATCTAGTACTGTGCGAATAAGGCTACGTGGCACAATCTACGCCGTTGGATCTAAATCCAACGGTTGGAAATAGATCTGGGCATTTCAACATGGAACTCACCGAGGGGTGACGTGGCGCGATCTGGGCCCTTGGATCTGGATCGGACGGCTGGTGGAGCTCGATCTACGGCGATGGCTTGCAGCGGCGCTGGATCACCGGAGACGAGGATGGCAACACGCCCAACGGCGCTGCGGGGCTCCTCTAGCGAAGTGAGAGGTCCCCACATATGCGTCTCTTCGTTGCGGTTCCGGATCTGGGCTCAACGGCGGCGGAGGACGGCGGACGGCGGCGGAAACGGTGCAAAACCGCGGCGGAACGCACGGCCAACTCCGGCGAGCGATTGCGGCGGCTACACGGCGGCTCGAGCTCAGCGCGCTAGGGCTACAGGTGCGCATGGAAGTCGGCCATACGGCAGCGGTGGCAGCACATCAAATAGGGCTAACGACGTCCGTGAAACGCGCGGAAACCGAGGCCCACTCCGTTGCGGCGGCGAAATCCGAAAGGGATTCGGATTGGGTGACGTGGCTCAACGCGAGCCGTTGGATCAAGATCCAACGGTGCGAGGGTTTGGGCTAGGGTCTGGCTCGGGCGAGCTGGCTGGCTCGGTCGGGCTCGGGCTCGGGTGACGTGGCTCAATCGTGGCCGTTGGATCAAGATCCAATGGTCACTCGGTTAGGTTCTAGACGCGTTCCAATCGAATCACCGGTGGCTCGGGTCGGACTCGAGTCCGACTCGGACTCGGTCGGACTCGAGTCGACTCGACTGGTCGATCGGATGCACAGTACAAACCCACTCGATTTTCCAGCGATTAAATAATCCAATTAATTCTCAAAAATTCATTTAATTCATTAAAAATAGCAAAACACTCAGAAAAATTCCAGAAAAATTCTGGAAAATATTTTGGAACATTTTGGACTCAAATAAAATATTTCCAACAAAATTTTATTTGTAAAGTTAAATTCTTTAATTATTTCAAAAGGGAATAAATTCAAATAAATTCCAGAAAATTACAAAAATTCTCCAAGGTGCCAAATCACACATGAATTTAAGAAAAACAAAATTTTGGGGCATTACAAACCTACCCCCTTAACAGAATCTCATCCCCGAGATTCAGGGCTTACTAAAAAATAGGTTCGGAAAATCTTTCTTCAAGTCCTCTTCGCGCTCCAAAGTTGATTCGCTCTCCGCGTGGTTGCTCCATTGAACTCTGCAGAAACGGGTTGACTTGTTTCTCGTTTCTCAATCCATTTTGTCCAAAATATTCACGGGGTGCTCCTTGTAAGTCAGATCCTCTTGTAACTCGATTGACTCAAGCGGTGTCTGTTCCTCGGGTACTCAGAGACACTTCTTCAACTGGGACACGTGAAACACGTCATGTACTCCGGCTAGTGATTGCGGTAGCTCCAGCTGGTACGCAACTTCCCCTTTGCGATCGAGAACCTTGAATGGTCCAACATATCGCGGCGCGAGTTTTCCTCTGGCATGGAATCTCTTAACTCCTCTGAGCGGTGTAACTCTGAGATACACAAAATCTTCCGGTTCAAAACTCAGGTCTCGGCGACGATTATCGGCTTAGCTCTTCTGTCTTGATTGTGCTATCTTCAGTCTTTCTCGGATCATGGCAATCTGTTCTTCGGCTTCTTGAAGAATATCTGGTCCAAAGACACGGTGTTCACCTGTCTCATTCCAGTTCAACGGTGTCCGACAGGGTCGACCGTATAGTGCTTCAAATGGCGACATTTGCAAACTGGCTTGGTAGCTGTTGTTGTAACTGAACTCCGCATACGGCAGACTTTTGTCCCAAGAGGTGGCATAAGCCAATGCACACGCTCTTAACATATCCTCTAAAATCTGATTAACCCTTTCGGTTTGCCCATCCGTCTACGGATGATAAGCTGTACTGAAGTTCAAACGGGTCCCCATGGCTTCATGCAGTTTATTCCAGAACCTCGAGGTAAACTGGGTACCTCTGTCCGATACAATCTTCTTCGGTACTCCGTGCAAACAGACGATCCTGGTCATGTACAACTCCGCTAGCTTATCTCCCGAATAAGTGGTCTTCACTGGAATAAAATGGGCGACCTTAGTCAAGCGGTCCACTATGACCCATATGGAGTCATATCCTCCTTGAGTCTTGGGTAAACCGGTAATGAAGTCCATTCCGATTTCCTCCCACTTCCACTCAGGTATCTTCAACGGCTGTAGCAATCCTGCTGGTCTCTGATGCATCGCCTTGACTCTCTGGCATATGTCGCACAGCGCAACATGCTCGGCAACTTCACGTTTCATGCTCGGCCACCAGAATCTTTCTTTCAAATCCTGATACATCTTGGCACTCCCGGATGAATTGAATACTTGGAGTCATGGGCTTCTTCTAGAATCAGCTGCTTCAGTTCCTTCCTGTTTGGCATACAGATTCTATCCTGCATCCATAACGTGCCTTGCTCGTCCAGTCTGAAGTCTTGTGCCTTGCCTTCGTCCATCTTGGACTTGATCCTGCGGATCTTGTCATCTTCCTTCTGTCCTTCTCGAATATGATCCTCCAGGGTAGGCTTCACTTCTAATGCGGCCAAGAATCCTTCTGGTACTACTTCAATCTGCATTCTCTGAAATTCCTCACATAGCTCATCCTGACTCATGGCTATCAACATGTTCACAGTATGGCTTTTCCAACTCAGGGCATCGGCCACCACGTTGGCCTTTCTGGGATGGTAATGGATTCCAACGTTATAATCCTTGATCAACTCTAGCCATCTCCTCTGCCTCATGTTCAAGTCTGATTGGGTGAAGATGTACTTAAGACTCTTATGGTCCGTGTATACTTCACATCTGTTTCCAATCAAATAGTGACGCCACAACTTCAAAGCATGCACTACGGCAGCTAACTCTAGGTCATGCGTCGGATAATTCTCCTCATGCGGCCTCAACTGCCTAGATGCATAAGCGATGACCTTTCCATTCTGCATCAGCACACATCCAAGCCCTTGGCGCGATGCGTCACAATAAATATCAATGCTTTGATTGACGTCCGGTAGGACCAATACCGGTGCTGATGTCAATCGCTTCTTCAGTACTTGAAAACCTTTCTCGCACTCCGGCGTCCATGCAAACTTCTTCTCCTTTTTCAGCAATTACGTGAGAGGTTTCGCAATTGTCGGAAAGCCTTCAATGAAACGGCGGTAGTAACCTGCCATACCAAGGAAACTCCGGATCTGGGTTACGGTCTTTGGCTGCTCCCAGTGTAGCACAGCTTCTACCTTGCTTGGGTCGACGGCAACTCCTTCTGCGGTCATTACATGTCCGAGGAACTCCACCTTGTCTTTCCAAAAGTCACACTTACTAAATTTAGCGAAGAGTTGCTGTTCCCTCAACTTCTCCAATACTCGCCTCAAGTGCTCTGGATGTTCCTTCGTCTTGGAGTAGATGAGAATGTCATCTATGAACACGACTAGAAACTTGTCCAGATATTCCATGAACACCTTATTCATCATATTCATGAAATAAGCTGGCGCATTCGTCAAACCAAAGGACATAACTATAAACTCGTAATGTCCATATCTTGACGAGAATGCGGTCTTCGGAATATCCTCTGATCGGATCTTCAACTGGTGGTATCCCGATCTCAGATCAATCTTGGAGAAAACTCCGGCTCCTCTCAGCTGATCAAACAGATTATCGATCCTGGGTAGCGGGTACTTATTCTTCACGGTAACCTCATCGTGTGCACGGTAGTCAATGCACATCCTGAAACTGTAACACCCCGGCATTTAATATGCCTGAATGCTACCAAACATAAGCTAAACAACATCTAAATACCACAATTAAACATAAATTCCAGCAAAGGCGCACATGCTAAAAACCGAGATTTCGGCAGCATCTCCTTTGTTTTAACATGAATTAACACAATATCAATATCATGGCAAGATATGTCATAGCACACGACAAATAAAACATCAACATAAATGGATATATCATCAAATTACGCCAATAAAAACATGCTCAACCACTTCATAAGCTATAGCCAAGCAAATAAGGAATCACAAGCATGCTAAATTAAACCCTACATTAAGTTTATGGCACAACTCTTAATATCATGTCTCCAAGTGATTAATTATGGACTATGATGGTGGAGCTACGTGTAGAAGTGTAGCTAGACCCCTTTTTCCCGCATGCCGATCTCAAAGTACCTAAAAACAACATAAAACACAAGCGTGAGTTCGAAAACTCAGCAAGCATATTGTAATGGACAACAAGATCATTTACAAGACAATAATACCTTACATCACATATAACATCTCATACTTGAGCACATAACAACATCATCATCATTAAATATGTATTGCAATGCAATGCAATGCAATGTTATGCTCATATCTCCTTGGAAACTCATACCGGTATGGTTGAGTACACACCGTCGGTGTGCACCTCTCCCCTTCCATCCCGAAGATGGAGGGTGCCTACTCCTCGCTTCCATTCACCACGTGAATGGAATCACGATGTAGGTCTTACTCAATGGCGTTCGGACTAGTCATAACTTTCTCACCGGCCTTTCCGGATTAGTTAATGACTTTCTCACCGCCTCGCCCCATCTCATGTCATGCATGCAACTATGCCAATTATCATATTTCACATGTACATAAACATATGGCATCTCATCATGACAAATATTACACATGGCATCGAATCATGATAAGTATAGACACATAGCATCATATCATGATAATCATACTCAATATATCATTGGAAAACAGCAAGCAAGGCAAGTGATCATAGCAAGTATTCAATCTTTCATCCAATATCAACAAGCAACCTACAATCCGCTATACATTACAACACACTTGCCTCAACCGCGGGCGACAGATTTGTGGGAAGTTGAGGGCACTCCCGGTGTCACACCACCTGCACATAGGCATCACACACTCACAATCATGCCCACAAAACAGTACGCAAAACCCCATCTAACCCGACATTGCCCACTACTCGCAAAACCTAAAAACAGAGGTTCTGTCCCGACGGGACAGCAGCCTTGCAAAAAGCATAACTTGAGTTCTGGGACTCCGAATCAATTAAACAAGTACATCCTCGCGTAGCTTAGGAAATTTTCCAACTTTCTCTAGGTATAGGGAAAGACTGATTCGGACTCTAATGTCGTCTAATCTACAGATTACCGTGATCTGTTCCAATTACATCACAGATTTTAACGCGCTCGGTAAAACAGCCATAACTTTTAAACGGCTGGGTGGAATTTAATTTTCTTTATATCTACGGAAAGATAATTAAATTATCTACAACTTCTTCAACATCCGTACGACAAGATTCGGATTCTAAATTGGCGAAAACGCGAACCCTAGCTCGACTGCTCAATCTGCCCGAAAACAGAAACGTGGCAACATCTAGATCTAACCCAAATTACTCAAATCCAGCGCCTCAAATTGATCAAAAAACTTGATAAACTCCCTAATAACAGTACCTAGCTCATCCCCAAGGATCCCCATGATCATACCTTTGCCCGACGCACGAAAACTCCAATCGATCTCCTCGCTCCTCGCTCCTCGGATGGATCCATGAGGATGCAGGGGTGGGGAGGTCACCCTAGGGCAGCAAGGGGGGTGGAGGAGAGGTGGTGTGCAATGGGGAGCAATGGGGGCGCCATGGGGGCAAGAGATGGGGCGGCTAGGAGGTGCAGGGAGGAGGAAGGGTGGCGGCTAGGGTTAGGGGCGCATGGGGCAGGGGTGGACGTCCCAAGGGCTGGTGGGGAGCCCTTTTACCAGCCCCCACACCCAAACCTAGTCCGTTACGGAGACCTACTCCATCCCACCAAAGCCCACCAAGGCCCAAACTCCCCCGGGAAGGCCCAAAACCCCGGAAACGGCCCGGAAACAGCCCGGAAAAGCTATTAACCTTCATATCCTATAGTTTTAACCTTAATTCCACATCTCATAATGTTATTAACCTTATCATGCACGTTAAATAAGGTTACGACACTCCGTGGTGTCACAACGCTTCAAAAGGCCCAAAAACGCGAGTAAACCTCAAGCCGTAAGATTTTCTTCTCTAATTTCGCAATTTGTAATGTCACACCAAAACGTAGTGTCACAGAAACTCCCATCCTTCTTCTTGACGAACAAAACTGGCGCTCCCCACGGCGACGAACTCGGTCTGATAAATCCTTTTTCCATCAACTCTTCAAGTTGCTTCTTCATTTCTACCAATTCTTCGGTGGACATCCGATAGGGTCTCTTTGCTATCGGTGTTGTACCAGTACAAGCTCTATCACAAACTCTATGTCTCTGTCTGGCGGCATGCCAGGTAGATCTTCAGGAAAAACATCTGGGTACTCATTCACCACTGAGACATCTTCTATGCCGATTGCTTTTGCGCTGTTAACCATCAACTGTCCATCTCTAACGGCGGTAGCTTGAAATTCTACTTTCCTTCCACACGGGCTTTCAACTGAGATAATCCTTCTCCCACAATCTAGCACGGCCTTGTGCTTGGATAACTAGTCCATTCCCAAAATAACATCTAAGGTCTGGGTTTCCAACATAATAAGGTTTGCTAGGAACTCCATCCCATCTATTAATATTCTTACCCCGAAACATCCTACTTTAGTTCGGAGTTCGGAACCAGGGGTTTGAACTAAAAGCGTGCATTTAAGTCTTGCAATCTCCAAATCAATTTAGCGGCAAAACCTTGAGAAACAAATGAATGCGAAGCTCCAGAGTCAAACAAAACTGTTGCAGGTACTGAGTTGACAAGTAACTTACCCAGTACGACGTCCGTGGCATTCTGAAGTGCCTCTGCGGTGACATGGTTGACTCGGCCTCTCACCACGATGCAGGGTGTTGCTCTGGCTACTTATCAGCGGTTTGCTCCTCGTGTCGGGCGTCTGGTGGTGGGGATCCCAGATTGAAGCGGACTGGGGTCACCCCTGCTGTCTTCTTAGGGCAATTGTTGGAGAAGTGCCCTGGCTCGTTGCATGTGTAGCAGCGTCTCACTGTCCCCTGTTGATTGCCTGAAGCAGCATTTCTGGCTGAAGTTGGGGTCTGATAATTCTGATTGACGGGTCTGGTTGCTGGTGACGGCGTCCTCATTTCATTCTGCGGCTGGAATCTGAAAAACTGATTTGGCGCAACCCTCAGGCGTTGTTGTGCTCCCTGACGCGATCCCTGCTGTTGCATCCTTTGCTTCCGGTTATCGTCCAGTTCCTTGCGCTTATCTTCAAGAATGAGCGCCTTGTTCACAAGCTCCTGGAAATCTGAAAAGGTGTGGGTGATCAGTCCCACCTGCAGTCCCTAGTTAAGTCCCTTCATAAAGCGAGACTGTCTAGCCTTATCTGTCGCTACATCCTAAGGTGCGTAGCGTGCAAGCTGTGTGAACTTATTCAGGTATTCGGCCACCGGCTGGTTACCTTGCTTCAGTGCTCTTAACACCTCCTTCTTGAGGTCCATGATTCCTTCCGGCAGGTGATACTGACGAAATGCAGCTGTGAACTCCTCCCAAGTGATGTCTTGAAGGTTCTCTCACGTGGCGTAGAAGTTCTCTCACCATTCTGCGGCTGTCCCTTCCAACTGATGAGAAGCGTAGAGTACCTTCTCATTTCCCATGCATTGAGCAATGTGTAGCTTCCTCTCAAATGACCTTAACCAATCATCGGCCTCCAACGGATTGGCATTCCCGGATTGAGCAAAGTGGGTGGATGAGTCTGACTCGGACTCGGGTCCGGTCGGATGCTCAGTACAAACCCACTCGATTTTCCAGCGATTAAATAATCCAATTAATTCTCAGAAATTCATTTAATTCATTAAAAATAGCAAAACACTCAGAAAAATTCCAGAAAAATTCTGGAAAATATTTTGGAAAATTTGGACTCAAATCAAATATTTCCAACAAAATTTTATGTGTAAAGTTAAATTCTTTAATTATTTCAAAAGGGAATAAATTCAAATAAATTCCAATTAAATCCAAATAAATTCCAGAAAATTCCAAAAATTCACCAAGGTGCCAAATCACACATGAATTTAAGAAAAGCAAAATTTTGGGGTGTTACACTCAACCTGCTCACGAGCCTTCTTCAACTCCTGGACTGTGTCATCGATCATCTCCTCCTGAGCGGCGACGAATCTGGCTAAGTGAGTGATGGTAGCATCCTCGTCCTCTATCGGCTTCCGCTGAGCTCTGCTGTCTCGGCGTGGGTGGTGACGAAATATTGTGCCTTCCAGCTCTCTGGAGTAGGTGCGAGCGATATGCTGCATCGCTCGATGCGACACCTCCTGGATTCCCATCTCAAAGGTAGACCTCCTGGCGGTGAAGTGGAAAGGGCGACTGAACTTCGTCTTCTCTCGGGCATACACCGTGATCCTGATGTCCCATCCTATGACCATTCCTGCCTGCACGAGTGTAGTCCCTCGGTAGAGCGGTCTCTCAAATCCTCCAAGAAACTGAAGCATACGCCACAACTCGGCGGCATAGCCTCCCTCACGCTCGGCGTAGTTGTTCTTCGTCATCATCTGTCAAAAGACGCTCGCGTAAGAACGCAGCATTTTAAAATCAATGTGGAAGACGAGAAGAACTCATCAAGGGTATGAACAAGGAAGAAAGGGGTAAGTCGAGAATTCATTCATTATCTTGCCAAATTTTATCTTTAGAAAATAGGTTTTATCCTCACTACGACCAATCTAACTATGGGTGAGCCTATAGTCAGTATGGCTCTGATACCACCTCTATCGGGAACCGAATTTGCAAATCCGGACCCTCTGTGTATTCAGCACTAGTCCAGGAACACGCTAGTGCACACAGTATCAACATTGGTAAATATCACAATCATACTCAACGAATAATAGGGTACTTTTATTTAGTTAACCAAACTGGTTGCTCAACCGTAAGTTCGAGTTATAAATATATGCCACGCAGGGCAAAAACTTAATAAAAGAGAAATAACAGTAGCGGAAAATAAGATAACTTCGTGGTGCCATCTAGTATACCAGAGACAACTGACTGGCTCGCTCCCTAGTTAGACGCTTCCTCTTGGAGTTCCTCCTCCGAAGCTGGTGTAGACTCTTCTTCAACTGGTGTTGTATTGCGGCAAGGGTGAGTACTTGGTACTCAGCAAGTCATGCACAGTATGCAAAATAATATACTACATGCATGGCTTAGTACAAAGGAATAGCTCAAGGCATAATTGCAGTAAAACAGCATTTGACAAGTAGCATAAGTAGATTCGAAAGCAGTAGAAACAAGTATAAGATCAATAACTTCTCCAGGTGTTAAATAAACATCTTTTTCCATTCCTAATCCACATTTCCATCAACATCATTATCAAACCAAACCAATCCTTTCAAGCTCAAGTTATTTTCTAAAAAGTCTAACCCTTGACTGTAATTCCCGAGCGATGTCTAATACCGCGGACACGACTATTCGAATAGACTTTACAATCTGCAGAGGTTATGCACTTTACCCACAAGATACAGTCAAACACCACAAAGGCGAGTGTCCGTAACAAAGTCTTTCGGAAACTTCTAACAGCACAAGTGGGCCTCCCCGGTTATTGCACACTAACCCTTCCTTAGCGAAGGTGAAGTTTAGGCCAATCAACCGTTAGATGGGTACTTGGCCGCAGCCCCGGTACGCTCCCCCGTACAACTACACAAAAGGTATAGTTGACACCCCGTGGTCCCACATGTACGTTATTGGCAACTTAATCAACTAGGTCCGTCCCATTATGGACATGTGGTTGCATGTTTGACTCAGTTCAAAGGCTTGCAAGGTTAAGTCCTTAGGGTGACCAGGGCAAGACTACCCGAAGAACCAAAACAACGTTCCCAGTGCCACAACTGGCCCGCCCGATCATTCTTGCCACATGCCCCGGTCAAATCTATTTATCAAACCCCAGTTGATTACCATGCACCACGTGCCATCAACAATCATAACACATGATACTTTTTTCCAAAAACAGGTGCGGTATCTCATTAAGTCAATATTAGCATTTGATTATCCAAAGCATTTCACGTGGCAAGGCTAAGCATACTACATCGGTCTAACTACCCATGTTGGCAACTTAATAATGTCCAACTAATAATCCACAACTAGGGTGATGAGGGGTCATGGCACATATTTAATTAACCAATGTGTCATACAACAATTTGGCATTTATCTAAATTCCCATAATTAAATAAAGCATTTTTCTAATTAAACTAGCATGCAATAATTTGAATCAAATTAATTCGAAAATGGGATCAACATGGTCAAAGCACAACTTGCCTTCAAAGAGTACTTGTTCTTGGTCCTGAGCTGGCTCCTGGGTCAACACTTCACCTTCGAAGCCTTCGGGCACTTCAACGTCTACTCGTAAAGCGTGCAAATAGCAATAAATAAATAAACAGTAGACAAAAAGTATCCAAACATCCAAATAAGGTTCATAAACAGAGAGAGCATAATTTCATGAATTTAGAAATTGGAATCATCAAATTCGGAGTTTAAATGCAAAAGTTATAACCTTTTAAAGTTTAAAGAAAACATTAATTAAATAAAAACAGAGAAATATTCATAATCAAAAATTAATTAAAATTCATATTTGAGTAGGTCTCATTTTTATGAAAATTTAGAAATTTGAATAACTTAAATCGGAGTTGAAACGCAAAAGTTATAAACGTTTGAAGTTTGAATCCAATTTTGAAATCAATATTTCGAATTAATAAATCATTTTCTTTTTCGGAAATTAAATATTGCGTCAGCATGACACGTGGACCAATCAGAGGCCGCCAAGTCTCCTCGGGTCCATGGACCCGGCGCACGGTTTGGCCCGGTCCACCGTGGACCCGGTCCACCGTGGACCCTGTCCACGGCTTGTGTCTCTGACAGGTGGGCCCCTCGGGTGACGTCAGCATGATGTCAGCACATGGCTCTGCCGGGTGGGCTGACATGCGGGCCCCACCGTGACGTCAGCGTGACGTCATGGTGCGGTTTGGCTCAGTCACTAACGCGCGGGCCCCACGTGACGTCACGGCTGACGTCAGCGGCGACCGGCGTTGCTGCGCTGACCCCGACGGTCAGCCTCCCAGCCACGCGGCAGGATCTCGGCCGTTGATTTGAAAATCAACGGCCCAGATCAGATCTGGCTTAACGCAACAGAAAAACTACTCGGCTGATCTGGACCGTTCGATCTTGATCGGACGGTCAAGATCCAATCTAACGTTGCGGTTAAGGCTAAGGCTACGTGGCGCGATCTAAACCGTTGGATCTAGTACGGTGCGGTTAAGGCTACGTGGCGCGATCTAAACCGTTGGATCTAAATCCAACGATTGGAATTAGATCTGGGATTAGAACGTGGAATCTCACCGGTGGTGACGTGGACGATTCTGGGCCCTTGGATCTGGATCGGACGGTGGAGGGAGCTCGAACGACGGCGATGGCGCGCGGCGGAGCTGGCTCACCGGAGACGAGGACAGCGACACGCCCGACGGCGTTTGGGCGCGGCTCCAGCGAAGTGAAAGGTCCCCTCCGACGCGGCTGGTCCTTGCGGTTTCGGATCTGAGCTCAACGGCGGCGGAGGACGGCGGACGGTGGCGGAAACGACGCTTAACCGCGGCGGAGCCCTAATGCAACTACAGCGAGCGATTGCGGCGCAACCATGGCAGCTCAGGCGACAGGGTCTAGGGCTACGGGTGCGCACGGAAGTCGGCAACACACTGGCGGCGGCGGTGCATTAAATAGGTCCCTCGGCGTCCGTGAAAACCGCGGAAACCGAGGCCCACGCGGCTGCGGCGGCGGAATCCGAATCCATTTCGGATTCGGTGACCTGGCTCAACGTGAGCCATTGGATCAAGATCCAACGGTGCGGGGGTTTGGGCTCGGGCGACTTGGCTGGCTCGATCGGGCTTGGGTTCGGGCGACGTGGCTCAATCTCGGCCGTTCGATCTTTGATCGGACGGTCGAGAGGGTTAGGGTTGGGTTGGGTTCGAGTCGGACTCGGACTCGAGTCAGACTCGGGCTTGGGTCGGGTCCGGGTCAGAGGAACAGTACAAACCGGCTCGGTTTTTACCAGCGATTAAATATTCAATTTAATTCCCAAAAATTCATTTAAATCATTAAAAATAGCAAAACACTTAGAAAAATTCTAGAAAATATTTTGGAACATATTGGACTCAAATAAAATATTTCCAACAAAATTTTATTTGCAAAACCAAATTCTTTAATTATTTCAACAGGGAATAAATTCAAATAAATTCCAAATAAATCCAAATAAATTCCAAAAAATTCCAAAAATTCACCAAAGTGCCAAATCTTAATTAAATTCATGAAAAGCAAAAATTGGGGTGTTACACTGCTACACTCTAATCAAGAAAGAGAAAATTAGCGTTTGCGAATGCTTGCACAGAGTCAAAGTTCCGTCGGGTTACTCTACTAATATAAAGAGACTAGTCTCAATGAAAGACTTAAAATTAATTGGTATGAAGTCTCACGATTTGTGACACTACGGAATAACGATTTGAGACACTACGGAATAACGATTTGAGACTTTTCGAGGTCGGCACTAAGGTACGACGTTGTGTAGCATGTTTTTGGGCTTTTTCCGTGAGTTTTGGCCTTTCCAGGGGATAATTTGGGCCTTCCGGGGAAGTTTGGGCCTAGCAGGAGCTAGTTGGGCCTTAGGGGGTTGAAGTGGGCCGTTGGTGGGGAGTGTTTGGGGCCCGGGGGGAATTTTTCCTGCCACACAGCCCATGCGCCTGCCCCTCTCCCTATGTGCGCCCCCACCCCCTCTCCCATGCCCTAGCCGCCACCCCCATGCCCTTGCCGCCCCTCCTCCCCTCCTTGCCTTGCGCCTCCACCACCTCCCAAATGCTCCTCCTCCTCTAGCTGGCCCTAGGGCCTTCCCCTCCATGAGATCTCGCTGTTCGAGAGCACTCCAACCATGGGGAACCGGCGATTCCGGTGATTACGGCGTTCCCGGCGTTTGGAGAGGAGATCGGGCCGTGAGGAGGCGAAGATTGTCGATCGAGTGTCTCTCCAAGAAGAGGTAAGCCCCGGGGATCTTGGTTTTAGGGTGTAGGTGCTGGTTAGATGGTGAATTCCATGGCTAAATTTGATGTTTAGGTGCTGCCCCTAGATGAGATTACGGAGTTTTCTATGTTTGTCCCATGTCCTGTCTCGGGCAGATTGGGCACACGACCTAGGGTTTGAGTTTTCGCGACCTTAGATTCGGAATTTGGTCGTCTGTCTGTTGAAGAAATTGTAGGTAACTTCATTACCTTTCAGTGGACATAAAAAACGTCCAATTCCGTCCATCCGTTTGAAAGTTATGCTCGTTTTACCGAACGTGTTCAAAACTGTGACGAGATTGGAACAGATCACGGTATTCTGTAGATTAAACCGCTTTAGAGGCCAAATCAGTTTTTCCATATACTTAGAAAAAGTTAGGAAATTTCCTAAGCTACGCGATGATGTACTCGTTTAATCGATTCGGAGTTTTAGAACTCAGGTTATGCTCATTGGAAGTCTGCTGTCCCGACGGGATAAAACCTCTGTTTTTGGGTTTTGTGAGTAGTTTGCGAAGTCGGGGTAGATGAGTTATTGAGTACTGTTTTGTGGGCATGATTTTGATTGTGTGGTACCTATGTGTAGGTGGTGTGACCTCGGGAGTGCCCTCTACTTCTCACCAATCCATCGCCCGTGGTTGAGGCAAGTGTATTGGAATGGGTAGCGGGTTGTAGGTTGCTAGTTTTGATGAGTTGAAATTGAATATATGATGTGTTCACATGCCATGCTTTAATGATTGCCGTTGATATGATGAATATGGTTTATTATGTTGCGATGCCATGTGTTAATGTACAAGTTATTTATGATGTTGGCATGTTTGCATACATGGCATGATACATGGGCGGGTCGGTGAGAAAGTCATAACTAGTCCGGTAAGGTCGGTTAGAAAGTTATGACTAGTCCGGGGCACCATTGAGTAAGTCCTACATCGTGATTCCATCCACCGTGGTGAATGGAAGCGAGGAGTAGGCACCCTCCATCTTCGGGATAGAAGGGAAGAGAGGGTGCACACCGACGGGTGTGCACTCAGCCATACCGGTATGAGTTTCCAGGAGACATGTGCATCGCATCGCATTGCATACATGATGATGATGATATGTGAATAATGATATGTGAGCATGAACAAGATGATAGGCATGATGTGAGGTGTTGTAGCCATGTAATTGTTCTTTTGTACCATTGCAATATACTGGCTGAGTGTTGAACTCACGCTTGTCCTTTCTTGTTGTTTTAGGTACCATGAGACTGTCATGCGGGGAAGGGAACTAGTCACACTCCTACACGTAGTTTCACACATTTGTTCCCACAGTTATTCATTTGGAGTCTTGATAATAAATTTAGTGTGATGCATATTGGTTTATGGTTTAGTTTTGCGTTATGAGAGGCTTATTGTTCGTTTGGCTCATGAAGACTTTGGATGCTTGAAATTTGACTTATATTGCTGTCATGCCACTATTTATTGCTGTTTTAGATGTCTCATTTATTGCCATATATTGCTATGATATTGTTGTTGCTTAAATTCTTCGAAAAACAAAGGAGATGCTGCCGAAATTTTCGGTATTAACATTCGCTCCTTTGCTGTAATTTATGTGTAATTGTGGTATTTAGATGTTGCTTAGTCTATGTTTGGTAGCATTCGGGCACGCTAGATGCTGGGGTGTTACAGTTGGTATCAGAGCGGGCTGTAGGTCCTTGGAATGTGTATTTTTAGTGTCATGCTATAGGGTACAACTAAAATGTGTTGTGGAATAACCTAGAAACATGGCTTAGGTTTTAACTAAAATTTTGTCCTATGATAGCAACATTAAAACTTACAAAAGTGGAATAACTATTCTAAAATTTGACACACATGGATGCACAGTAGGAAAGGGTATGGGTATCGTTTCTTTATGCTTAAATGTTGTATTTAAGCCTTGATGTTGAATGCTTCATTTGATAATGCATGTTGCTATGTCTATGAGATAAATGATTGAATTGTTCTTGTTGTTGTGATAAAGTGGGGTTGTGGTGCCGAAGGGTTTCGGACACCTCTTTTTTTTCATAGTAAGGTTATGGTTTGACGGTGTGGCTGGTTAGCGCCATCATCGAAGAACTATTAACCCCTGTGGGAGAAGAGTGTTTATCCTTTCTGTCGTAGACCGGGTAGTTGGTTGGAGTCGAATAGAAGAGTTCGTGGTGGATTCTTTCAATTGCTCTTTACCGTTCTAACGGTCGGTTTCGGTTGGTTTTCTTGGCTCTGGTTGATTGAAATCAAAAGAAAAGTGTTTGGAATTGGATTTTCGTAGAGTGTCCCTTCGGTGTTTCTTGGTTTTGTCTTCTTTGGGTGAAGACAAAGAAGAAGAGTTTTGTGTTGCGCGTCTTTTGGTCGCCTTTTTGCTTTGACACCGGTTTTGTTGGTTGCCTGGCAAAGAAAAGTATAGTTTTGGTTCTTGTGTGTCTTACTCTGAGTTTAAAAGAAGTTATTGAAGCGTGTGCAAAAAGTTAAGTTGTGTCGATTTATGTTTTGTGCCTTTGTCCGTAAAGTTTACTTGATTGCTTGGTTCCCTTTTAAGAAAATTGTCTTTCAACCATTTTCCTCTATGGGAGTCTTTGAGATTGAAAAGTGTTTTGGAGAATTTTCTTTTGCATGACCAAGATTGGGTTTGTCTCATTGCAATTTTGAGAGTCAAGTTTCCTTGTGAATTTGGGTTGAGTTTTAAACACAAAATGTTGCAAACAAAGTAAGTAGTCTTTTGACTGAAATCGTTTGTCAACAGTGAGAATTGTTGTTTAGCATGTTTTGTAGTATTTACCAATGTGGTTTATGGAATGACGTATTGTTAAGTTAATTTGTGAGTTGAAACAATTCAATGCGGTTGTTATCTTTAGCTTGAGAATAAATAGGCTACTAGTATTGTAGAGTACTCTGTAGCGAGAATAATTAAATGGGTTAATATACATGCTTAGTACCTGTTGCCTTGCTTTAAAAGTGCTTATGATCCTCGTTAATGTTTAAAGTTTAAACCCTGATGCATAGTTAGAACATTAAGATGATGTAAACCATTAACATTGTTATAGAAACTTGGTTGGTTGTTTAAAGATGTTTTAAATTAACATGTTAGCAGGGAAATTTAATCATGATGGCTTGTGACCTTAACTTGGAAGTTGAGTAGAGTGCTATTTATGTTGTTGCAAACCATTAGTATTTGGAAGCACGCAGTTGTGTTCTTGAAATGCTAATACAATTGTCATTTGAGAAGACATAGGATTTGTTGTTTGATTATGTTGTTAAGAGCTATGGGATGGTCTAACTTACTAAGCAATTTTAAATAGTCGGAGTATGTTGAGTAGTGGCAATCTGTTATAATTGATGGAAAGGGTAACTAAACAATGTGTTGTTTGAATGCTAACGCAAATCAATGATATGGATGAATTAGTAGTGTTCTTAACTGTTGGAAACCATTGATCCAATAGGGAAAACTGTAAAACTGTGGTATTATTGTCGAGTGCATGTTGTGATGGGATGATCAATGGATAATAATCATGATGTAGAATTTTATCCTTAATGAATGTATGTCTTAGAGTCAAATTTATGAACTTTGTCTTATGGAGATAATATCTACCTGTTGAAGTCATTTATTTATTGAACAAGTTTCAATTGTCAAGATGTTGACGTATGGATGGTATAAAATTAATAGGTTCATCATGCTAAAGTATTTGTTGAAGTATTAAGTTTTAGAATGAGAATAGGATGTTGTATGATGTGTTTATCTTTGGGGAACAAGATAAGGTAGAATTGGTTGGATGCCTTTTTGGTAAGCATCGTAAACTTTATTTATAAGTGTTGGGAAAGGTAACTAGAGGAAGAATTTGTTGTGAAGCTTTTTGGTTGAATTGTGTTGTGGCTCCTCAAGGAGTAAGTACTGATTATTGAAGTTTTAATGGAAAGAGTAGTGGAACACTAGAGGTGGTTGTATCTATGTTGAGCTGGTGTTTAAAACTTTTTGACTGGTTTGGTTGTTGGCTTTTGGATGAATGCTTTTGGTCAAAGTATTTCCCCTTGTAACACCCCGGCATTTAGTTTGCCCGAATGCTACCAAACATAGACTAAGCAACCTCTAACTACCACAATTACAAGTAAATTACAGCAAATGAGCAAATGCTAATACCGAAAATTTTGGCAGCATTTCCTTTTTTTTCCCAAGAATTGAAGCAACAACAATAGCATACCAATATGGCAATATATGAGACATCTAAAACAGCAATAAATAGTAGCATGACAGCAATATAAGTCAAATTTAAAGCATTCAGAGTCTTCATGAGCCAAACGAACAATAAGGCTCTTATAACACAAAACTAAACCATAACCCAATATGCATCACACTAAATTTATTATCAAGACTCCAAATGAAAGACTGTGGGAACAAATGTGTGAAGCTACATGTAGGAGTGTGACTAGTTCCCTTCCCCGCATGCCGGTCTCATGGTACCTAAAACAACAAGAAAGCACAAGCGTGAGTTCAACACTCAGCAAGTATATTGCAATGGTACAAAAGGACTATTACATGGCTACAACACCTCACATCGTGCATATCATCAAAATCATGCTCACGTATCATTATTCACACATCATCATCATCATGTATGCAATGCGATGCGATGCACATGTCTCCTGGAAGCACATACCGGTATGTCTGAGTGCACACCCGTCGGTGTGCACCCTCTCTCCCCTTCCATCCTGAAGATGAAGGGTGCCTACTCCTCGCTTCCATTCACCGCGGTGGATGGAATCACGATGTAGGTCTTACTCAATGGCGCCTCGGACTAGTCATAACTTTCTTACCGACCTCACCAGACTAGTTATGACTTTCTCACCGCCCCGGCCATGTATCATGTCATGTATGCAAATATGCCAACATCATAAATAACTTGTACATTAACACATGGCATCACAACATAATAAACCGTATTCATCATATCAATAGCAAACATTAAAGCATGGCATGGGAACACATCATATACTCAATTTGAACTCATCAAAACTAGCAACCTACGACCTGCTACCCATTCCAATACACTTGCCTCAACCACGGGCGACGGATTGACAAGAAGTAGAGGGCACTCCCGGGGTCACACCACCTGCACACAAGTACCACACACTAAAAATCACGCCCACAAAACAATACGCAAACACTCTTCTACCCCGACTTCGCAAACTACTCGCAAAACCCGAAAACAGAGGTTTTGTCCCATCAGGACAGCAGACTTCCAACGAGCATAATGTAACATCCCAAAATTTGGTTTATTTACATTTATTAAGTTATTTGAATTTTTAAGAATTTTTTTTGGAATTTAATTGGAAATTTTGGAATATATTTGAACATAAGCCTGCGTGAACTAATTGAATTAAATAAAGATCATGCATTTTTGCATAAGCATAAAATCTAAAAATTCGTTTATAATTAAGATAATTGGTAGATGAGAGTGTTCGCTTCAAATATTTTCGAAAAACAAGCTATATAACGTAAGTCGCGGATTTTAAAAAAATCGGTACAGGTGTCTGATCCACGAAAAGAATTTTTACGAAAAATCTACTCGTCGAAAAATCGCGCAACCAACTTTGTTAAGTTCCAAATAGTTCCTTGTATTTTAGAGGAATTTTTCAAGACCTCTGAAACCTTTTTGCTATTTTATTCTAAACCTGTTTTGAGAACGTATATACGTATATGTGTAGGCATGTGTGGATGGACGGTGATTTTGCCTCAGCCGTTTAAAGCATGTGTGTGCATGAAGCTGTTACTTCCTTCATTCACTCCACCAATTTCTAGTCACTTAATTTCCACTGATTTTCCTCCAGTCATTTTCTCTCCATAATGTTTCCTTGCAATGGGATGTTTCCTTCATTCACTCCATCAGGACGTTTGCATGGCCTTGCATGCAAGAAAACTAGAAGGGTAATACTGGTATCAACCAAAATAGTAATTGCCATATAGCATGCACCATGTAGTGCATTTCCTCCTCTACTAGCCGTGCATAACATGCCGTTTCCATTTTGTAATTAATGCATGGCCACTCCAGCCATTTCCTCTACGTTTCTACTTCTTGCATTCATGAATCAATACTATAGCAACACCCTCGTGTACACATAGGTAGGAGTCCTGGACGCTTCCTTCTTGCCAGCCGTTTCCAATGCATATGAGCAGGGACGATTGATTTTCAGCCGTTTCCAACACCCACATGCATTACTCCAGCCGTTCTTCATGCATACTGTCTCTTTTCTTTGCCAAGCCGTTTCCAACCTTCCAGCAACGCATGAAGTCTCTCCTTTCTTTTCAGCCGTTCCCACTCCATTTCTTAATTCATCACGTTAAAACTTTGCAGCCGATTTCTATTTTTCCAGCCATGGGGCTTCTCCATTTCATTCTAGCTTTTATCTGCCATTTCCTTGACGTTGACGACGCCACTGCCGTGTACGACATCGCTGCCGCCGTCGCGAGCGCACTTTCTGGTCGCTGTCGCCACTGCCGTCTACGTTACCGTCGGCACACTCTCCGCCCTCACGTTTTCTGCGTTGCACGGTATAATTGTTGCTCTTTTTCTTTCACGCGTGCTCTATTTCTGTCAATCAGTCGATTTAGTCTGTACGTGCCTGTGCGGGTAGATACGTTTGGTCGAGTTGCTCGTAGAATTGTTCGGCTGTTATGCATGTATACAATAATATTTCAGGCCGCGTGCTTGTATATATTTACCTTGGCGTTTTGTAGTGTTCGCGATAAGTTGTTAGTTCAGTCCGCGTAGTTTCTCGCGTGTAATGTACAGGTGCATATTTACGTTCATATTAGATTGATTCGGTACTCTCGGTTACTAATCGCAGCATGTATGTATACGTGTGTATATATATATATAGATATACCCCTTAGTGTAAATCGCCAACAGTGTGCCACGTGAAGGGCTTCCGCCATGTACAGTAGCATGCAAGGAAAGAAATGAAAACTTGTTGTACGTGTTGATTTCCATAAATCACGAATTTTGTCTTTTTTGTTACAAATTCGTTTTAAGTCCAAACTGCGTGTAAAATTTTTTGTTAATTAGTAAAAATTAATACTTTTCTACAGTAATTTTTACGAAATTTTATAATTAAATTTATAATGTTAAATTATTCACGAAAAGTTCAAAATTACGAATTTTGTATCTCTTAACCTATACGTCCAAAAATTCTGAAATAAATTTTATAAATCCTAGAAAATACTGGACTAATTATCTGGAAGTTTTTGTGAAATTACGAGCTAGTTTGATTTGTAGTATTTTCCAAATGTGTGTTTATTCGTTGTTTTTGGATGTTTATCTGCTACGCGTAGACGTTGAACTGTGCAAAGGTGCGGAAGTTGAAGACCAAGCTCAAGATCAAGTCTTAGATCAGGATCATCAGCTCTTTGAAGGCAAGTTGTGCTTTGACCATATTGCTCCTAGTTTTTGAAATGTATTCTGATTTAAATTATGCATGCTATATTGATTAAAGTGAATAATTTAATTTGGGTAAAATAGTTAATAAACCTAATTGTTAATTCCACCCTTGATGATAATATTTGTATGCCATGTATCCATTGTCACCTTAAGTTGGTTTATTTAGTTGGATGTTAATATTGTGCCAACACGGGAGGCTAGACCGTGAATAGTTGCTTAGCCATGCTTACGTGAAATGTGTTTCAAATAGAAAAATAATATTGACTAATGATATAAGAAATGAATTTTGGAATCAGTGTAATCTTGCCACGTGATGATGTGAAGTGTAGGTACCTTTTTGGTTCTACATGGTAACTGGTATTATTGTTGGCATGTATTGCACAATAATCAAACTGGGGTGGAAAAATATTTAGACTGTGGCAAGTGGTAAGTGATTAATGGGAGGCCAATGTGGCACACAGGAGAGATGTTGTTGAATTTGGTTTTGTGAACTTTGGGTAGTCTTGCCACGGTCAACCTAAGGACTTAACCTTGCAAGCCTTTAAACTGGGCCTAACATACAACCACATGTCTAGAGTGGGACAGACCTAGTTGAGTACGATTCCGAAGTCTTAGCATGTGAGACCTCAGGTGGTTTTTGTAGCTGTAAATGTGGAGAGAAGGGTGTAGTGTTTACCGAAATGGTCTTACATCTCTTCAACGGTATCCGCTGGCCCTGTACTTCCGCTCCGCAAAAGGGAAGGGACAGTGGGAACTATACCGGGAGGTACGCATGCGAGGATAGAGGTTTTGGAAAGACTTTGTTATGGTTACTCGCCCATGTGGTGTTTAACTATATCGTGTGGGTAAAGTGTATAACCTCTGCAGAGTGTACAAACTATTCGAATAGCCGAGTCCACGGTACTGGACAAAGCTCGGGGATTACAGTCAAGGGTTAGATCTTTTAAAATAAAATGTGGAATGGTTGGTCGAGTGCCAGAGACAATTGCTAAAGTAAATTAGGGCTTTGAGCCGAATTGTTTAAAAAGAGATTGATAACTTATTATATAATATGGTTTTACTTCTTTTGAATCTATTAAGAGTATTTAATCAAAGCAAACTGCTGCTTGATGCAAATTAACCACTTAAGCCATTCCTTTGGAAGAAGCCATGCATATAGTAATAGAATTGCACCTCTGTGCATGACTTGCTGAGTATGTTGTATACTCACCCTTGCCTTCAACACAATCATCAGTTGAGGAGAAGACTACAACTTCAAAGAAGGTGAAGTTCCATGAGGAGGCGATTATCTAGGAGTTGAACCTTGTCAGTTGCCTGTGGCAAACTGATGGGAGTCACCGACGTTCTTCATTCCGCTGCTGATTATTCACTTTTGTTATTGTAAGCCCTGCGAGGCAAACTTTTGGTAAGGTGACCTCAAGGTCTTGTAATCAGTTTATATTAATGCTGAAGTACTTTATTTTATATTTCCGCTGTGTATGGATGTGATATTTAACCCTGTTTGACTGTGTGTACTAGCGTGATCCTGGACTAGTACAGAATACACAGAGGGTCCAGATTTGCAGATTCGGGTCCCGACACATAACTTGAGTTCTAAGACTCCGAATGTAACACCCCGGCATTTAATATGCCCGAATGCTACCAAACATAGACTAAGCAACCTCTAAATACCACAATTACAAGTAAATTACAGCAAAGGAGCAAATGCTAATACCGAAAATTTCGGCAGCATCTCCTTTGTTTTTCCATGAATTGAACCAACAACAATAGCATAGCAATATATGGCAATATAAGAGACATCTAAAATAGTAATAAATAATGGCATGACGGCAATATAAGTTAAATCTCAAGCATTCAAAGTCTTCATGAGCCAAACGAACAATAAGGCTCTCATAACACAAAACTAGATCATAAACCAATATGCATCACACTAAATTTATTATCAAGACTCCAAATGAATAACTGTGGGAACAAATGTGTGAAGCTACATGTAAGGGTGTGACTAGTTCCCTTCCCCGCATGCTGGTCTCATGGTACCTAAAAAAACAAGAAAGCACAAGCGTCAGTTCAACACTCCGCAAGTGTATTGCAATGGTACAAAAGAACAATTACATGGCTTCAACACCTCAATCATGCCTATCATCTTATTCATACTCAAATATCATTTTTCACATATCATCATCATCATATATGCAATGCGATGCGATGCACATGTCTCCTGGAAACTCATACCGGTATGGTTGAGTGCACACCCGTAGGTGTGCACCCTCTCTTCCCCTTCCATCCTAAAGATGGAGGGTGCCTACTCCTCGCTTCCATTCACCGCCGTGGATGCAATCACGATGTAGGACTTACTCAATGGTGCCCCGGAGTAGTTATAACTTTCTCACCGACCTTACCGGACTAGTTATGACTTTCTCACCGACTCGGCCAGGTATCATGCCATGTATGCAAACATGCCAACATCATAGATAACTTGTACATTAACACATGGCATCACAACATAATAAACCATATTCATCATATCAATGGCAAACATTAAAGCATGGCATGTGAACATGTCATATATTCAATTTCAACTCAACAAAACTAGCAATCTACAACCCACTACCCATTCCAATACACTTGCCTCAACCACGGGCGACGGATTAGCGAGAGGTAGAGGGCACTCCCGGGGTCACACAACCTACACATAGGCACCACACACTCAAAATCATGCCCACAAAACAATACGCAAACTACTCGCAAAACCCAAAAACACAGGTTCTGTCACGTCGGGGCAGCCGACTTCCAATGAGCATAACTCGGGTTCTAAGTCTCCGAATCGATTAAACGAGTACAGCCTCGCGTAGCTTAGGAAATTTCCTAACTTTTTCTATGTATATGGAAAAACTGATTCGGAATTTAAAGTGGTTTAATCTACAGAATACCGTGATCTGTTCCAATCTCGTCACAGTTTTGAACACGCTCGGTAAAACGAGCATAACGTTCAAACGGCTAATCGGAATTAAGCATTCTTTATGTACAATTAAATTTATTTCAATTACCTATAACTTCTTCAACAGGGGGACGACCAAATTCCGAATCTAAATTGGCGAAATCTCAAACCCTAGGTCGACTGTTCATTCTGCACGAAACAGAGAACGTGGCAAACTCTAGATTTCATCTAATCTACCCAATTACAACACCATCAATTGATCTAAAAACATGATATAAACCCCTAGAACAGTACCTAAACCAACCCCAAGGATTCCGGTGGCCATACCTTCGCCTGACGAACGAAGAACCAACGGATCTCCTCCCGGTTCGCGTGATCTCCTTCCTCGCTCCGAATCCACCGGATCTCCTCATCGCGGAGCACTCCAATGGACGGATCTGCGGGGTGGTGAGGTGTAGAACCCCCCTAGGGGCAGCAAGGGGTGGTGGTAGTGCAAGGGAGGGGAAGGGGCGGCTAGGGCAACAATGGAGGGGGGCACACTAGGGGAGGGGAGGGCGTGTGGGGACGGCGGCTAGGGCAGGGAGGGGCGCACCAAGCCCCCCCTTAACCAGGTTCTCCCCCCCATGGGCCATACCCCTTCCACTAAAGCCCACGGCTCATCCCCCCTTGGGCCCAAACTCCCCCGGAAAGGCCCGGAAACGCATTAAAATTGCATAACGTAAAGTTTTTAACCTCCATATTCACATTTCATAATGTTTTGACCTCAACATTCACATTTTATAAGATTACGACACTCCGTGGTGTCACACCGAATCGATTAAACGAGTACATCCTCGCGTAGCTTAGCAAATTTCCTTCCTTTTTCAAAGTATATGGAAAAACTGATTCGGACTCTAAAGTGGTTTAATCTACAGAATACCGTGATTTGTTCCAATCTCGTCATAGTTTTGAACACGTTCGGTAAAACGAGCATAACTTTCAAACGATTGATCGGAATTAAGCATTCTTTACGTGCAATTAAAGGTATTTCAATTACCTACCACTTCTTCAACAGGCGGACGACCAAATTCCCACTCAAATTGGCGAAAACTCAAACCCTAGGTCCACTGCACAATCTGCCCGAAACAGAGAACGTGGCAAACTCTAGATTTCATCTAATCTACGCAATCACAGCACCACCAATTGATATAAAAACATGATATCAACCCCTAGAACAGTACCTAGACCAACCCCAACAATTCCCCTAGCCATACCTTCGCCCGACGAACGAAGATCCGACGAATCTCCTCCCGGTTCACGCGATCTCCTTCCTCGCACCAAATCCACCGGATCTCCTCATCGCAGAGTACTCCAATGGACGGATCAGCGGGGTGGTGAGGTGGGGAACTCCCCTAGGGCAGCAAGGGGGTGGAGGGGAGAGGGGAGAGGTGGAGGCTCATGGGGGAGAGAGAGGGAAGGGGTGGAGGTGCCTGTGGGGAGGGAGAGGGTGCTAGGGATGGAGGGGGCGCAAAAGGAGGGGGAGAGCTGGTGCATGGGCTGTTGTGTGCAGGCAAATATCCCTCATGGGCCCAAAAACTCCACCACCAACGGCCCACTTCATCCCCCCAAGGCCCAATCTAGCCCCCGCTAGGCCCAAACTCCCCCGGAAAGGCCCAAATACATGATTAGACCTCATATTTTACATTTTATAAAGTCACATTCCCTAATTTCACCTTTTACGGTGTCTTGACATCCCGTAGTGTCACATTCTACCCCCCTTAAACAGGATTCGACCTCGAATCCGAAGAACGCCAAAGTCAACAACAATGTCCCGAAGGGACAAAAGACTTCTCTGCAGCACAAAACATCCGCACGAAGACTCAAACCGGAACAAACGACAAGCGAGTTCTCAAAACCAACACTTGGCGAGAAAATGTTTATTTAGCTCAACAGAGTGCAACCTCTCACGGTTCCACCTTCACTTCAATTCCCAAACAGAATCTGCGTTTCAACCACAAAGGAATCCATCAACCCAAAACGCCCGAAACCTCACGACAAACACTTCATACTACTATCACAACCAACCTGACTACCACACTTCATTAAACTCAACATGACACAATCAAAGCGAGTCACAATTCCTTTAACGACCTCTCTACATTCCCGAAAATTTCCATCGAGGGGAATAACTCATTAAGGCACATTTGCCCTTCCGATACACGATCATGTTAACATTTCATTCCATCCTCTCCCAGGCAAGACTCAAACCCAGAAACAACTAGTTAAGACAATTGCTCATGGCAGGACAATTATCACCGAACTACCGTCAACTTCACTTCCACCTGTCGGGACCCCGAATTTGCAAATCCGGACCCTCTGTGTATTCAGCACTAGTCCAGGAACGCGCTAGTGCACACAGTCTTAACATCGGTAAATATCACAATCATACCAATCGATATTACCAAAGTACTTTATTTAAATAACCAAAGGTTACTTGACCTTATGGCCAAGGTACAAATATATGCCTCGCAAGGCGAAGCTTATTAAAAGAGAAATAATAGCAGCGGAAAATCAAATAGCTTCGTGGCGCCATCCAGTATACCACAGGCAACTGACTGGGCTCGCATCCCTAAGTAGACGGGTCCTCTTGGAAATCCTCCTCCGAAACTGGCGTAGTCTCCTCTTCAACTGGTATTGTGTTGAGGCAAGGGTGAGTACTTGGTACTCAGCAAGTCATGGTAATGCAAGCTAATATACTATATGCATGGCTTGGTACAAAGGAATAGCTCAAGGTATATTTGCGATGTGACTTTTGACAAGTAATAAAAGTAGATTCGAAAGCAGTAGAAATAAGTAAAGCATAAATAACTTTTCAAGAAGTTTAACAAACATTTTTTTCCCATCCTAAACCACATTTCCATCATCTTCATCGTTAAACCAACCCATCTTTCAAATCCATGTTATTTTAATAAAGTCTAACCATTGACTGTAATTCCGAGCATTGTCGATCGTGGACTCGGCTATTTAAATAGATTCTCAACTCTGCAGAGGTTATGCACTTTACCCACAAGATACAGTCAAACACCACAAAGGCGAGTTCCCGTAACAAAGCCTTTCGGAAGCCTCAAACAACACAGGTGGTCCTCCCCGGTTCGTGCTCTACACCATCCCTTCCCTTAGCCAAGGCGAAGTATGGGACCAACACACCGTTAGATGGGTATCTGGCCACAGCCACGATACGCTCCCCGCACAATCACACAAACGGTGTAATCGACACCACGAGGCTCCACAAGTGAGTCCTTAGCGACTTAGTCAACTAGGGCCGTCCCATTCCAGCCATGTGGTTGCAAGTATGACCCAGTTCAAAGGCTTGCAAGGTTAAGTCCTTAGAGTGACCAGGGCAAGACTACCCGAAGAACCAAATCAACATCCCCAATGCCACAACTGGCCCACCTGATTACTCTTGCCACATGCCCCAGTCGAAATCTGTTTATCAAACCCCAGTTGATTACCATGCACCACGTGCCATCAACATCACATGATACTTTTCCAAAACAGGTTCAATATATCATTAAGTCCATATTAGCATTTGATTGTCCAAAATCATGTCATGAGCACGTAGCAGGTCTAAGCAGTGTACTACATCGGTCTAAACCCATGTTGGCAATTTAATAATGTCCAACTAGTAAACCACAACTAGGGTGACAAAGGGTCATGGCACATACTTAAGTAATCAAGGTGTCTTATAGCAAATTGGTATTTATCTAACCCCCAGGTTTAAACAAAGTATTTTTCTAATTGAACTAGCATGCAATAGTTTAAATCAAAATAGATTTCGAAATAGGATCAACATGGTCAAAGCGCAACTTGCCTTCAAAAAGTACTTGCTCTTGGTCTTGAGTTGGATCCTGAGTCAACACTTCTCCTTCGAATCCTTCCGGCACCTCAACGTCTACTCGTAAAGCGTGCAAATAGCAAATACACAAATAAACAATAGGCAAAAACATCCCAAAACTCCAAATAAAATCCATAAACAGAGAAAACATAATTTTCTGAATTTTTAGAAACTGGAATCGTTCAAATCGGAGTTAAAATGCAAAAGTTATGATTTATTAAAGTTTAAATAATCAATTAAATAATATTACAGAGAAAAACTTTAGTCCAAAAAATTAAATAAAATTCATATTTGAGTAGATCTGAATTTTATACAAATTTAGAAATTTGAATCACTCAAATCGGAGTTGAAACGCAAAAGTTATAAGCGTTTGAAGTTTGAAACAAAATCTGAAATCATTATTTCGAATTAATAAATCATTTTCTTTTTCGGAAATTAATTATTGCGTCAGCATGGACACGTGTCAGCTCCTGATTGGCTGGCTGACGTCAGCCGGCTCATGGGCTCAGCTCACGGCGCGGTTCGGTCCACGGTGGACCCGGTCCACAGCTCGGGTGAGGCTGACAGATGGGACCACTCGGGTGACGTCATTGCTGACGTCGGCGCTCGGCTGGGACAGCGGCCCGACATCTTGAGCCCTCGACACGCGGGCCCAGCGTGTCGGCGTCCTACCTGCCAGCTGCGTGGGCGGCGGCCGCGTCGGTCCACCTTCCCAACACGTGGCGCAATCTCGGCCGTTGGTTTGAAAATCAACGGCGCGGATTAAATCTAGCGTAGTGCTTTAGAAAAACAACTCCGCTGATCCAGACCGTTCGATCTTGATCGGACGGTCAAGATCCAATCTAACCTGGTGCAGTTCTAGCTACGTGGCACAATCTAAGCCGTTGGATCTAGATCCGACGGTTGAAAATAGATCCAGAGGTTGCACGTGAGATCTCACCGCGGTGTGGCGTGGCGCGATCGAGCCCTTGGATTACGATCGGACGGCTAGCGTAGCTCGCGGACGGCGATGGCGACGCGGGCGGAGCAGAGGCCACCGGAGATGAAGACGGCAGCGAGTCCAACGGGCGCTTTTCGGGGCCTCTCCGAAGTGAAGGGTCTCTTCGAGCGCGTCTCGTCGCGGTGGTTCCAGATCTGGCTCCTTCTCGGCGGAAGGCGGACGGCGGCGGAATCGAGCAAAGACCGCGGCGGTCACTTCCTCCAACTACTGGCGAGCTCGACGGGCATCTTGGCGGCTCGGGCGAGATGGCTCGGGGAACGGGTGCGCAAGGATGAGGGCAACCTCGGGAACGTCTCACGCTTTAAATAGCCTCGGCGTTCGTGCCTAGACGGAAACCTAGTTCTTACTGGCGGCGGGCGGCGTGAGTCCGGCTTCGAACTTCGGCGGAGACGATGACGCTCAGCCGTCCACGTGGCATGATCAACGGCCACGATAGCACGGGCGCGATCGGATCCGGGCCGGATACGGCTCAACCGGTACGGGCGGATCTCAGCCGTTGGATCTTGATCCAACGGTTGGGATTGATTAGGGTTAGGAGTGGGTTTGGTCGAGTCGCGTGGCTCGGGTCGGACTCGAGTCCGACTCGGGTTCCGACTTCGATCGGATGAACAGTACTTGACCCGAGTTTGATTTTCCAGCGATTTAATATTTAAAATAATTCCCGATAATTCATTTAATTCATTAAAAATAGCAAAAGACTCGAGAAAAATTCGAGAAAAATTGGAAAATATTTTAGGTATTTGGGACTCAAATAAAATATTTCCAACAAAATTTTATTTGCAAAATTAAATTCTTTAATTATTTCAAAATGGAATAAATTCAAATAAATTCCAAATAAATCCAAATAAATTCCAGAAAATTCCAAAAATTCACCAAAGTGCCAAATCACACATGAATTCAAGAAAAGCAAAATTTTGGGGTGTTACAAACCTCCCCCCCTTAATAGAATCTCATCCCCGAGATTCAGGGCTTACTAAAGGAATAGGTTTGGAAACTCTTTCTTCAAATCCTCCTCGCGTTCCCAAGTCGCTTCGCTTTCTTCATGGTTGCTCCACTGAACTCTACAAAAACGGGTTGACTTGTTTCTAGTTTCTCGATCCATTGTGTCCAGAATCCTCACGGGATGTTCCTTATAAGTCAAATCTTCTTGCAACTCAATTGACTCTAGCGGTGTCTGTTCCTCAGGAACTCGGAGACACTTCTTCAACTGGGACACATGGAATACGTCATGCACTCCTGCTAGCGACTGTGGCAACTCCAGCTGGTAAGCAACTTCGCCTCTGCGGCTCAAAATCTTAAATGGTCCAACATAACGGGGTGCGAGTTTCCCTTTGGCATGGAACCTCTTAACTCCCCTAAGAGGCGTAACTCTGAGGTATACAAAGTCTTCTGGTTCAAAACTCAAATCTCGGCGACGATTGTCAGCATAACTCTTCCGGCCGAGATTGGGCTATCTTCAACCTTTCCCTAATCATAGCGACCGCTCTTGACTTCTTGAAGAATATCAGGCCCAAAGACACGGCTCGCCGGTCTCATTCCAATTCAATGGCGTCGACAGGGTCGACCATACAAAGTGCCTCAAAAGGTGACATCTCAGGCGGCCTGATAACTATTGTTGTAATCGAACTCGGCATACGGCAAACTCTTATCCCAAGAGGTAGCATAAGCTAATGCACAAGCTCTCAACATATCCTCCAGAATTTGGTTGACTCTTTCGGCCTGTCCATCCGTCTGTGGATGATAAGGCATCTTGAAGTTCAAACGGGTTCCCATGGCTTCATGCAACTTATTCCAGAACCTTGAGGTAAATTGGGTACCTCGTCCGATACAATCCTCTTTGGCACTCCGTGCAAGCAGACAATCCCGATCATGTACAATTACGCTAATTTATCTCCCGAGTAAGTGGTCTTCACGGGGATAAAATGGGCTACTTTAGTCAAGCGATCCACTATAACCCATATGGAGTCATAACCTCCTTGAGTCTTCGCAAACCGGTAATGAAATCCATTCCGATTTCCTCCCACTTCCACTCAGGTATTTTCAGCGGTTGTAGCAATCCTGCTTGGTCTCGATGCATTGCCTTGACTCTCGGCACACGCCGCACAATGCAACATGCTCGGCAACTTCACGTTTCATACTCGGCCACGAGAATCTCTCCTTCAGATCTGATACATCTTGGCGCTTCGGGATGAATTGAGTACTTAGAGTCATGGGCTTCTTCCAAAATCAGTTGCTTTAACTCCTTTTTGTTAGGCACACAAATGCGATCCTTCATCCACAACGTGCCTTGCTCATCCACTTGAAGTCCTCTGCCTTGCCTTCCTCCTTTTGGACTTAATCCTACGGATCCTGTCATCATCCTTCTGTCCTTCTCGGATCTGGTCCTCTAAGGTAGGCTTTACCTCCAATGCGGCCAAGAATCCGCTTAGGTACAACCTCAATCTTCATCTTTTGAAAATCCTCACATAACTCATCCCGACTTGTGGCTAGCAACGTACTCACGGTGATGGCTTTTCCGACTCGAGCATCGGCTACTACGTTGGCCTTCAGGGATGGTAATGGATTCCGACATTGTAGTCCTTGATCAACTCTAGCCATCTCCTTTGCCTCATATTCAGATCCGATTGGGTGAATATGTACTTAAGGCTCTTATGATCCGTATATACTTCACATCTGTTTCCAATCGAGATAGTGACGCCATATCTTCAAGGCATGCACTACGGCAGCCTAACTCTAGGTCATGTGTCGGATAATTTTCCTCATGCGGCCTCAAGCGCCTTGATGCATAAGCGGCGACCTTTCCGTTACGCATCGGCACACATCCAAGTCCTTGGCGCGATCGCGTCACAATAAATATCGAAGCTTTGAGCAACATCAGGTAGAACTAACACCGTGCCGGCGTCAATCGCTTCTTCAGCTCCTGAAATCCTTTCTCACATTCCGGCCCATGCAAACTTCTTTTCCTTCTTCAGCAATTGCGTAAGAGGTTTCGCAATTGTCGAGAAGCCTTCAATGAAAGCGGCGATAGTATCCTGCCATTCCAAGGAAACTCCGAACTGGGTCACCGTCTTTGGTTGTTCCCAATGTAACACGACTTCTACTTTGCTTGGATCTACGGCGACTCCTTCCGCGGTCATTACATGTCCAAGAAAACTCCACCTTGTCCTTCCAAAAATCACACTTGCTGAACTTGGCGAAAAGTTGCTTGTTCCTCGCCTTTTCCAAAACTCGCCTTAAGTGTTCGGCATGTTCCTCCTCCTGTCTTGGAGTAGATTAGGATATCGTCTATGAACACGCACGACAAACTTGTCCAAATGTTCCATGAACACCTTATTCATCATATTCATGAAATAAGGCGCATTAAATCGGCCCAAAGGACATAATCGTAAACTCGTAATGTCCATATCTTGACGAGAATGCGGTCTTGAATATCTTACGATCGGATCTTCAATCGATGGTATCCCGATCTCGAGATCAATCTTGGAGAAAACTCCGGCTCCTCTTAATCGATCAAACAAATCATCAATCCTGGGTAGCGGATACTTATTCTTCACGGTGACTTCATTGAGTGCACGGTAGTCAATGCACATCCTGAAACTCCGTCCTTCTTCTTGACAAACAAAGCGGTGCTCCCCACGGCGACGAACTCGGTCCGATAAATCCTTTCTCCATTAACTCTTCTAGCTGTTTCTTCATTTCTACCAACTCCTCGGTGGACATCCGATAGGGTCTCTTTGCTATCGGTGCTGTGCCCGGTACAAGCTCTATCACAAACTCTATGTCCCTGTCTGGCAGCATACCTGGTAGATCTTCGGGAAAAACATCGGGTACTCATTCACTCTTTGGGACATCCTCTATGCTGATTGCCTTGGTACTGTTAACCATCAACTGCCCATCTCTAACTGCAGTGGCTTGAAATTCCACTTTCTTCCCACACGGGCTCTCAACTGAGATAGTCCTTCGTCCACAATCCAATACGGCCTTGTGCTTGGATAACCAATCCATTCCCAATATGACGTCTAAGGTCTGGGTCTCCAAAATTATAAGGTTTGCTAGGAATTCTATTCCACCTATTAGTATTCTCACCCCGGAACATCCTACTTCCGTTCGGAGTTCGGAACCAGGGGTTTGAACTAAAAGCATGCACTTAAGTCTTGCAATCCTTAAATCATTTCTAGTAGCAAAGCCTTGCGAAACAAACGAATGCGAAGCTCCAGAGTCAAACAAAACTGTTGCAGGTACTGAGTTAACAAGTAACTTACCCAGTACGACGTCCGTAGCATTCTGCAGTGCATCTGCGGTGACATGGTTGACTCGGCCTCTCACCACGATGCAGGGTGTGGCTCCTGGTGCGGCGTCCTAGCTGGGGTGGTTCCTAGATTGAAGCGAATCGGGTCGCTCTGGCATCTTCTTTGGACAAGCTGTTGGCAAAGTGTCTGGCTCGTTGCGATTGTAACGGCGTCTCACTTGTTCCTTCTTATTGCACGGAGTAGCGTTTCTAAGCGGGGTGAGTGCGATAGTTACGATTGGCAGGTCTTGGTGCCGAGGATGGTGTCCTCGTTGCATTACGTGGTTGGAATCGAAGAATTGATTTGGTGCAACTCTCAAGCGCTGCTGTTGCGTTCCTGGCGTGATCCTTCTTTGTTGCATCCTGCGCTTCTGTTCTCATCCAGTTCCTTGCGCTTGTCCTCAAGAATAAGTGCCTTATTCACCAACTCTTGGAAATGCGGGAAGGTGTGGGTGATCAACCCTACTTGCAATCTGAGTTGAGTCCCTTCATAAAACGAGACTGCCTGGATTTATCTGTCGCTACATCCTCAGTGCGTAGCGTGCTAGCTGTGTGAACTTGTTTAGGTAGTCGGCCACCGGTGATTACCTTGCTTTAATGCTCTGAACTCCTCCTTCTTAAGGTCCATGATTCCTTCAGCACGTGATCTTGTCGGAATGCATTTGTGAACTCTTCCCAAGTGATATCTTGAGGGTTCTCTTGCGTGGCACAGAAGTTCTCCCACCATTCGTTGTTCCTTCCAACTGATGAGAAGCGTAGAGTACCTTCTCATTCCCTATGCATTGAGCTATGTGTAGCTTCCTCTCGATTGATCTTAACCAATCATCGGCCTCCAATGGATTGGCATTCCCAGAGAAAGTGGGTGGGTGAGTCCTCATGAACTCTGACAACCTTGTATTCTGGCGTGGTCCCTGATTAACTTGATTAGCAGTGGCCTGAGCAGTGACGTGCTGCATTTGTTGCATCATAGCATGCATCAATCGAGTGCAGGCAGCAAGAAAAGCTCCGAAATTCTGCATATCCAGTGGCGGTGCTGGTGCTCCATCATTGGGGTTTTCTGCTGGGCGAGAACCACTCCCATTGCCTCCAAAGTTTCCACGGGTGTTCACCATCTGTTGGTTTGCTCTAGGTTTAGAGATGAGAGGGAAACAAGAATAGACAAGTAATATGGAACTTATGCGGGGCGAAAGGTGTATCCTTAAGGTCCAACTTTATTATTGATATTAATAACTTGGTATGGTTGCTTACAATGCCTAAGGGCCTTGCAACACATACTGCACACTCAGCAAACAAAGCAAATCCAAATCGAACTAATTCTGGAGTCTAACGCCTAAAGGGTGACTCTTTATTCTATGACGCGACTCGGCGAAGGAGTCTCACTATAGAACCTATGCTCACTCATCGAGAAAACCTCCATCTGTCACAAGAGTGCTTTACGTAAGAACTCGGAATTTTTAAATTGTGACAAGGTAAGGGAAAATTTCAGCAAGAGACAAGAACAGAGAGAAGGGGATAAGTCGAGATGTCATTTCTTGTCTTGACAAACTTTTAGCTTTAGAAAATAGGTTTTATCCTCATTACGACCATTCTAGCTAGGGTTGAGCCTACAGTCAAGTATGGCTCTGATACCACCTCTGTCGGGACCCCGAATTTGCAAATCCGGACCCTCTGTGTATTCAGCACTAGTCGAGAACGCAGCTTAGTGCACACAGTCTTAACATCGGTAAATATCACAATCATACCAATCGATATTACCAAAGTACTTTATTTAAATAACCAAAGGTTACTTGACCTTATGGCCAAGGTACAAATATATGCCTCGCAAGGCGAAGCTTATTAAAAGAGAAATAATAGCAGCGGAAAATCAAATAGCTTCGTGGCGCCATCCAGTATACCACAGGCAACTGACTGGGCTCGCATCCCTAAGTAGACGGGTCCTCTTGGAAATCCTCCTCCGAAACTGGCGTAGTCTCCTCTTCAACTGGTATTGTGTTGAGGCAAGGGTGAGTACTTGGTACTCAGCAAGTCATGCACAGAATGCAAGCTAATATACTATATGCATGGCTTGGTACAAAGGAATAGCTCAAGGTATATTTGCGAAATGCTTGACTTTTGACAAGTAATAAAAGTAGATTCGAAAGCAGTAGAAATAAGTAAAGCATAAATAACTTTTCAAGAAGTTTAACAAACATTTTTTTCCCATCCTAAACCACATTTCCATCATCTTCATCGTTAAACCAACCCATCTTTCAAATCCATGTTATTTTCAGAAAGTCTAACCCTTGACTGTAATTCCCGAGCATTGTCCAGTACCGTGGACTCGGCTATTTAAATAGATTCTCAACTCTGCAGAGGTTATGCACTTTACCCACAAGATACAGTCAAACACCACAAAGGCGAGTTCCCGTAACAAAGCCTTTCGGAAGCCTCAAACAACACAGGTGGTCCTCCCCGGTTCGTGCTCTACACCATCCCTTCCCTTAGCCAAGGCGAAGTATGGGACCAACACACCGTTAGATGGGTATCTGGCCACAGCCACGATACGCTCCCCGCACAATCACACAAGCGGTGTAATCGACACCTGAGGCTCCACAAGTGAGTCCTTAGCGACTTAGTCAACTAGGGCCGTCCCATTCGACCATGTGGTTGCAAGTATGACCCAGTTCAAAGGCTTGCAAGGTTAAGTCCTTAGAGTGACCAGGGCAAGACTACCCGAAGAACCAAATCAACATCCCCAATGCCACAACTGGCCCATCTGATTACTCTTGCCACATGCCCCAGTCGAAATCTGTTTATCAAACCCCAGTTGATTACCATGCACCACGTGCCATCAACATCACATGATACTTTTCCAAAACAGGTTCAATATATCATTAAGTCCATATTAGCATTTGATTGTCCAAAATCATGTCATGAGCACGTAGCAGGTCTAAGCAGTGTACTACATCGGTCTAAACCCATGTTGGCAATTTAATAATGTCCAACTAGTAAACCACAACTAGGGTGACAAAGGGTCATGGCACATACTTAAGTAATCAAGGTGTCTTATAGCAAATTGGTATTTATCTAACCCCCAGGTTTAAACAAAGTATTTTTCTAATTGAACTAGCATGCAATAGTTTAAATCAAAATAGATTTCGAAATAGGATCAACATGGTCAAAGCGCAACTTGCCTTCAAAAAGTACTTGCTCTTGGTCTTGAGTTGGATCCTGAGTCAACACTTCTCCTTGAATCCTTCCGGCACCTCAACGTCTACTCGTAAAGCGTGCAAATAGCAAATACACAAATAAACAATAGGCAAAAACATCCCAAAACTCCAAATAAAATCCATAAACAGAGAAAACATAATTTTCTGAATTTTTAGAAACTGGAATCGTTCAAATCGGAGTTAAAATGCAAAAGTTATGATTTATTAAAGTTTAAATAATCAATTAAATAATATTACAGAGAAAAACTTTAGTCCAAAAAATTAAATAAAATTCATATTTGAGTAGATCTGAATTTTATACAAATTTAGAAATTTGAATCACTCAAATCGGAGTTGAAACGCAAAAGTTATAAGCGTTTGAAGTTTGAAACAAAATCTGAAATCATTATTTCGAATTAATAAATCATTTTCTTTTTCGGAAATTAATTATTGCGTCAGCATGGACACGTGTCAGCTCCTGATTGGCTGGCTGACGTCAGCCGGCTCATGGGCTCAGCTCACGGCGCGGTTCGGTCCACGGTGGACCCGGTCCCACGGCTTCGGGTGAGGTCGGCAGATGGGACCACTCGGGTAGCGTCATTCTTGGCGTCGGCGCCGGTGGGACAGCCTGACATGCGAGCCCTCGACACGCGGGCCCCGCGTGTCGGCGTCACACGCTGCCAGGCGTGGGCGGCCGACCGTCGGTCCACCTTCCCAACACGTGGCGCAATCTCGGCCGTTGGTTTGAAAATCAACGGCGCGGATTAAATCTAGCGTAGTGCTTTAGAAAAACAACTCCGGCCGATCTGCACTGTTCGATCTTGATCGGACGGTCAAGATCCAATCTAACACAGTGCAGTTCTAGCTCATTGGCACAATCTAAGCCGTTGGATCTAGATCCGGCGGTTGAAAATAGATCCAGAGGTTGCACGTGAGATCTCACCGCGGTGTGGCGTGGCGCGATTCGAGCCCTTGGATTACGATCGGACGGCTAGCGTAGCTCGCGGACGGCGATGGCGGCAGCGGGCGAGCAGAGGCCACCGGAGATGAAGACGGCAGCGAGTCCAACGGCGCCAGGGCCTCTCCGCTGAAGTGAAGGTCTCTTGAGCGCGTCTCGTCGCGGTGGTTCCAGATCTGAGCTCCTTCGGCGGAAGACGGCGACGGCGGCGGAATCGAGCAAAGACCGCGGCGGTCACTTCCTCCAACTCTGGCGAGCTCGCCACGGGCATCTTGCGGCGGCTCGGGCGAGATGGCTCGAGGAACGCAGTGCGCAAGGATGAGGGCAACCTCGGGAACGTCTCACGCTTTAAATAGCCTCGGCGTTCGTGCCCTAGGCGGAAACCTAGTTCTTTCTGGCGGCGGCGGCGGCGTGAGTCCGGCTTCGGACTCGGCGGGACGATGAAGCTCAGCCGTCCCACGTGGCACGATCAACGGCCACGATCGCACGGCGCGATCGGATCCGGGCGGATCTGACTCAGCCGTGCAGGCGGATCTCACCGTTGGATCTTGATCCAACGGTTGGGATTGATTAGGTTTAGGAGTGGGTTTGGTCGAGTCGGCGTGGCTCGGTCGGACTCGAGTCCGACTCGGGTTCCGACTTCGATCGGATGAAACGATACTTGACCCGAGTTTGATTTTCCAGCGATTTAATATTTAAAATAATTCCCAGTAATTCATTTAATTCATTAAAAATAGCAAAAGACTCAGAAAAATTCCAGAAAAATTCTGGAAAATATTTTAGGGTATTTGGGACTCAAATAAAATATTTCCAACAAAATTTTATTTGCAAAATTAAATTCTTTAATTATTTCAAAATGGAATAAATTCAAATAAATTCCAAATAAATCCAAATAAATTCTAGAAAATTCCAAAAATTCACCAAAGTGCCAAATCACACATGAATTCAAGAAAAGCAAAATTTTGGGGTGTTACAAACCCGTCGATACTCTTAATAAAGGTTAAACCCATACATCATCAACCTCCATGACAAACCACCCTTATACCACTAAGTTTCGACACCTAGCCCCAAGCTAGGATCGTAAAACCTTACCAAACCACAATTGGCTCCTTTCTTAAGAGGGTCTCGCCCTCACACAATAACACTTAGTTATCAAGACCAAGTGTACACATATTTCACATACTCAACCATAAACCAAGAACATTTATATCCTCACTCCCATCTATAGAGCAAGAGAAGTACAATTCTTTTGAACCCAAGTGGACCACACACGACAACTCAAACCCAAAGCGTTAACAAGCACTTTGGAAAGAATTCGGCAACATCCAAGCCAAATCGCAAAGGAAGCACAAATCCCCTACACCACAACCAAAATACCAGAAATTCTTCATTCTTTCTTTTCACACAAGAAAGAAATGGACATCTCGATTCATGACATGCATCCACACTTTTCAAGAGCACTCCGGATTAGTCATATATGGATATATGACTTTCTCACCGACCTGGCTCATCGACTCTTTAATGTTTAGTTGTACATAAACGTTGTCATTGTTCTTTTTCACCATTCATTCATCATGTAAGAAACAATACCGAATAGTCATTCACCAAAAGACTTCTTCTTCGGTATCACATGATGAAATGCCCATAACATCGATGATTGCAATAAGTCAGATAAACTATGACGATATCATAGTTAACCGTAAAACACCACAACGTGTCACAACCCACCATCCATTTAAAGCTAACTTGCAAAACCTCGCATACTATCCAAAATCAACATTTTGGAACTGAACATCAACTCCAAAGTTAAACATCTGCACACACAACCACCACAAATTTTCTCAAAGAGAAAGAGAAACTCATTTCAAAAGGGAACACTTCACTAACTAAATCATTTATGAACCATCCACACACCACCTTTTGAAACACTTGCAAACACCACACAGATTTTCGAAATAACTCCAACTCTAGCCAAAAAGGAGATTACAAATTAAACCTCGAGAGTTTTCCAGCACAACCCTCTATGTCCATCTATTTCATTTTCAAATTTATTCCAAGGATGATTCAGTGTGAACGCGAAGGAGCGCGATCCACTCCAAGACTTTTGGGTGTAAATCCATACTCACAACGCAAACTAAACAAATGGGCCAAAACCAAAGATCGACACCAAACACTACGAGTTTTGGGGAAAATCTGAAACTCAACATAAGGAACACCTCAACCGAAAGCATTCAACCAAGATAGCAAACAACCAAACCAGTCCAGAAGGTTTTAAACACCAGCTTAGCATGAATACAATCATCTCTAGTGTTCCACTACGCTTTCCATTAAAGACTTCGAAATTCACTACTTACTCATTGAGAAAGTCCAACCGGTTTTAACAAAATTGACATAACAAATTCTTTCTCTAGTTACCATTCCCAACACTTTTAATTAAAGTTTATGATGCTTATCAAAAAGACACCCAACCGAGGCTACCTCGACATGATCCGCACGGATCATCATATCATAATACATCTTATTCTAAATTTGAAACTTAGTACTTCAACAGATACTTAAGCATGATCAACGTATCAAATTTATACCATCCATACATCAACATCTTGACAACTAAAACTTGTTCAATCAATAAAATGACTTCAACAAATAAGTATTATCTCTACAAGATAAAATTCGTAAATAGGATTCTAAGATATGCATTCATTATGGATAAAATTCTACATCATGATTATTATCCATTGTTCATCCCATCACAACATGCACTCGACAATAATACCACAGTTTTACACTTTTCTCTATTGGATCAATGGTTTCCAACAATTAACAACAGTACTAATTCATCCATATCATTAATTTGCGTTAGCATACAAACAACACATTGTTTAGTTACCCTTTCCATAAATTATAACAGATTGCAACTACTCAACATACTCCGACTATTTAAAATTTGCTTAGTAAGTTAGGCCATCCTCCATAGCTCTTAACAACATCATCAAACACCAAGTCCTATGTCTTCTCAAATGACAACTGTATTAGCATTTCAAAAACACAACTGCATGCTTCCAAATACTAATGGTTTGCAACAACAAAAATAGCACTCCAATCAACTTCCAAGTTAAGGTCACAAGCAATCATGATTAAATTTCCCGACTAACACGTTAATTTAAAACATCTTTAAACAACCAACCAAGTTTCTATAACAATGTTAATGGTTTACATCATCTTAATGTTCTCACTACGCACTAGGTTTTAAAACTTTAAATATTATCGGGGGTCATAAGCACTTTTAAAGAAAAAGCGACAGATTCTAAACATATACATTAACACATTTAATCATTCTCGCTATAGAGTACTCTACAACACTAGTAGCCTCTTTATTCTCAAGCTAAAGATAACAACCGCATTGAATTATTTCAACTCCCAAATTAATTTAACAATACATCATTCAATAAACCTCATTGGTACATACTACATAACATGCTAAACAACAATTCTCACAAGTGACAAACGATTTCAGTCAAAAGACTACTTACTTTGTTTGCAGCATTTTAGTTTTAAAACTCATCCCAAATTCATGGAAACTTGACTCTCAAAATTGTAATGAGACAAACCCAAACTTGGTCATGCAAAAGGAATTCTCCAAAACACTTTTCAATCTCAAAGACTCCCATAGAGGAAAATGGTTGAAAGACAATTTTCTTAAAAGGGAACCAAATGATCAAGTAATCCTTTTCAAATAAAACCTTAACACCAAACCCCAAACTTTCACGAAACACGAAGGGTTTTCAAAGATGATTTCTTAAACCAATAAAATAACGAAATCAAACACCACTTACTCGTACAAAGCCATAGGACTTTAGTCCTGCCAACCTGGTCTGGCATAACGGCGCAATAACTCTTTTAACCTCGGAGAAAGGCAAACACAGGAATAAATTGAATGCTTCTCCCCCATAAAGCAATCAACAAACTAAGCATCAAAGCTGGAAAGGCAACCAAAAGAAGCACAACACTAGACTCTTCTTCTTCGTCTTCACCCAAGGAAGACAAAACCACAAACCGCCTGTGGATCAATCCGCGAAAATCCAAGACCAAACACTTTTCTTTTGATTTCAATTGATTTAAAACCAAGAAGACCAATGAAAACCGACCGTCAGAACGGTGAAAAGCATCCGAAGGAAACCACCATCAACTCTTCTATTTGTCTCCAGTCAACTACCCGATTTACGATAGAAAAGGTAGGCACTCTTTCCCCACAAGGGGTTAATAGTTCTTCGGTGATGGCTTTAACCGGCCATACCGTCAAACCACACCCTTACTATGAACAAAAGTGGTGACCAAAACTCTTCGGCACCACAACCCCACTTTATCACCACAACAAGCACAATTCAATCATTTATCTCATAGACATAGCAACATGCATTATCAAATGAAGCATTCAACATCAAAGCATAAATACAACATTTAAGCATAAAGAAATGATACCCATACCCTTTCCTACTGTGCATCCATGTGTGTCAAATTTTAGATTAGTTATTCCACTTTTGCAAGTTTTAATGTTGTTATCCTATGACAAAATTTTAGGTAAAACCTAAGCCATGTTTCTAAGTTATTCCACATCACATTTTAGTTGTATCCTATAGCATGACACTAAAAATACACATTCCAAGGAACTACAGCCCGCTCTGATACCAACTGTAACACCCCGGCATTTAGTTTGCCCGAATGCTACCAAACATAGACTAAGCAACCTCTAACTACCACAATTACAAGTAAATTACAGCAAATGAGCAAATGCTAATACCAAAAATTTCGACAGCATCTCCTTTGTTTTTTCCAAGAATTGAAGCAACAATAATAGCATAGCAATATGGCAATATATGAGACATCTAAAATAGCAATAAATAGTAGCATGATAGCAATATAAGTCAAATTTAAAGCATTCAGAGTCTTCATGAGCCAAACGTACAATAAGGCTCTTATAACACAAAACTAAACCATAACCCAATATGCATCACACTAAATTTATTATCAAGACTCCAAATGAAAGACTATGGGAACAAATGTGTGAAGCTACGTGTAGGGTTGTGACTAGTTCCCTTCCCCGCATGCCGGTCTCATGGTACCTAAAACAACAAGAAAGCACAAGCGTGAGTTCAACACTCTGCAAGTATATTGCAATGATACAAAAAGATTATTACATGGCTACAACACCTCACATCATGCATATCATCAAAATCATGCTCACGTATCATTATTTACACATCATCATCATGTATGCAATGCGATGCGATGCACATGTCTCCTGGAAGCACATACCTGTATGTCTGAGTGCACACCCGTCGGTGTGCACCCTCTCTCCCCTTCCATCCCGAAGATGAAGGGTGCCTACTTCTCGCTTTCATTCACCGTGGTGGATGCAATCACGATGTAGGTCTTACTCAATGGCGCCCTGGACTAGTCATAACTTTCTCACTGACCTCACCGGACGAGTTATGACTTTCTCACTGGCCCGGCCATGTATCATGCCATGTATGCAAATATGCCAACATCATAAATAACTTGTACATTAACACATGGCATCACAACATAATAAACCGTATTCATAATATCAATGGAAAACATTAAAGCATGGCATGGGAACACATCATATACTCAATTTCAACTCATCAAAACTAGCAACCTACAACCCGCTACCTATTCCAATACACTTGCCTCAATCACGGGTGACGGATTGACGAGAAGTAGAGGGCACTCCCGGGGTCACACCACTTGCACATAAGTACCACACACTAAAAATCATGCCGACAAAACAATACGCAAACACTCTTCTACCCCGACTTCGCAAACTACTCGCAAAACTCAAAAACAGAGGTTCTGTCCCATCGGGACAGCAGACTTCCAACGAGCATAACTTGAGTTCTAAGACTCCGAATCGATTAAACGAGTACATCCTCACGTATCTGTAACACCCCGGCATTTAATATGCCTGAATGCTACCAAACATAGACTAAACAACCTCTAAATACCACAAACTCAAGTAAATTACAGCAAAGTCACTAATGCTAAAAACCGATATTTCGGCAGCATCTCCTTTGTTTTAACATGAATTGAAGGAAACACAATAGCATAGCAATATAAGGCAATATGAGAGACAACTAAAATAGCAATAATTAAGGACTTGACAACAATATAAGTCTAATTCCAAGCATTCAATGTCTCCATGCACCAAACGAACAATAAAACTCTCATAACGCAAAGCTAAACCATAAAACAATACGCATCACACTTAGTTTATTATCCAAAACCCAATTGAATGACTTTGTGAGACGAATGAGTGAAACTACGTGTAGAATTGTGACTATTTCCCTTTCCCGCATGCTGGTCTCATGGTACCTAAAACAACAAGAAAACACAAGCGTGAGTTCAACACTCAGCAAGTATATTGCAATTGTACAAAAGAACAATTACATGGCTATAACAAATCACATCATGTAAATCATCTCATTCATGATCATATAACATTATCATCATCATTATGTATGCAATGCGATGATATGCTCATGTCTCCTTAGAAACTCATACCGGTATGGTTGAGTACACACCCGTCGGCGTGCACCCTCTCCCCCCTTCCATCCCGAAGATGGAGGGTGCCTACTCCTCGCTTCCAAACACCGCGGTGGATGGAATCACGATGTAGGACTTACTCATTAGCCCTTCGGAATAGTCATAACTTTCTCACCGACCTTCCCCGGACTAGTTATGACTTTCTCACCGCCCGGGCCATGTATCATGCCATGTATGCAAACATGCCAACATCATAATTAACTTATACATTAACATATGGCATCATAACATAATAAGCATACTCATCATATAAATGGCAATCATTAAAGCATGGCAAGTGATCATATCATATAATCAATTTCATCTAGTCTCAACTAGCAACCAACAAACCGCTATCCATTACAATACACTTGACTCAACCACGGGCAACTGATTGGCGAGAAGTAGAAGGCACTCCCGGGGTCACACCACCTGCACATGGGTACCACACAATCACAATAATGTCCACAAAATAGTAAGCAATCCCTCTTCTACCCCGACATCGCAAACTACTCGCTAAACCCAAAAGCAGAGGTTCTGTCCCGTCGGGACTGCAGTATTCCAAATGGCAAAACTTGGGTTCTAAGACTCCGAATCAATTAAATGAGTACATCCTCGCGTAGCTTAGGAAATTTCCCAACTTTTTCTAAGTATATGGAAAGACTGATTCGGACTCTAAAATGGTTTAATCTACAGAAAACCGTAATCTGTTCAAATCACGTCACATATTTTAATACGTTCGGTAAAACGATCATAACTTTCAAACGGCTGGGCGGAATTGGACGTTCTTTACAACTACGTAAATATACTGAAATTACCTACAATTTCTTCAACAGGCGGCAGACCAAATTCCGAATCTAAATTGACGAAAACCTCAACCCTAGGTCGACTGCTCATGCTGCTCGAAACAGAGAACGTGGCATGTCGGGACCCCGAATTTGCAAATCCGGACCCTCTGTGTATTCAGCACTAGTCCAGGAACACGCTAGTGCACACAGTCTTAACATCGGTAAATATCACAATCATACCAATCGATACTATCAAAGTACTTTATTTAAATAACCAAACTGGTTACTAAACCTTATGGTCAAGTCACAAATGTACGCCTCGCAGGACGATACTTATTAAAAAGAGAAATAATAGCAGCGGAAAATCAAATAAGGTAACATCGTGGCGCCATCCAGTATACCACAGGCAACTGACTGGGCTCGCTTCCCTAAGTAGACGGATCCTCTTGGAGTTCCTCCTCCAAAGCTGGTGTAGTCTCCTCTTCAACTGGTGTTGTATTGAGGCAAGGGTGAGTACTTGGTACTCAGCAAGTCATGCCTGAGAATGCAAGCTAATATACTATATGCATGGCTTGGTACAAAGGAATAGCACAAGGTATTTTTGCGAAGAAATGACATTTGACAAGTAATATAAGTAGATTAAAGCGGTAAAAATAAGTAAAGCATAAATAACTTTTCAAGAAGTTTAGTAAACATCTTCCCCATCCTAAACCACATTTCCATCAACTTCATTATTAAACCAGCCCAACCTTTCAAATCCAAGTTATTTTGGAGAAAATCTAACACTTGACTGTAATTCCCGAGCGATGTACAGTACCGTGGACACGGCTATTCGAATAGATTCTAAACTCTGCAGAGGTTATGCACTTTACCCACAAGATACAGTCAAACACCACAAAGGCGAGTTCACGTAACAAAGCCTTTCGGAAGCCTCAAACAACAAAGGAGGTCCTCTCAGGTACGTGCTCTACACCATCCATTCACTTAGACAAGTCGAAGTATGGGACCAACACACCGTTAGATGGGTATCGGCCACGGCCCCGACACGCTCCCCCCGCACAATCACACAAGCGGTGTAATTGACACCCTGAGGCTCCACAAGTGAGTCCTTAGCGACTTAGTCAACTAGGGCCGTCCCATTCCGACCATGTGGTTGCAAGTATGACCCAGTTCAAAGGCTTGCAAGGTGAAGTCCTTAGGGTGACCAGGGCAAGACTACCCGAAGAACCAAATCAACATCCCCAATGCCACAACTGGCCCACCTGATTATTCTTGCCACATGCCCCGGTCGAAAACTGTTTATCAAACCCAGTTGATTACCATGCACCACGTGCCATCAACATCACATGATACTTTTCCAAAACAGGTTCAATATATCATTAAGTCAATATTAACATTTGATTGTCCAAAATCATGTTCATGAGCACGTAGCAGGTCTAAGCAGTATACTACAACGGTCTAAAACCCATGTGGGCAAGTGAAGACTGTCCAACTAGTACTCCACCACTAGGGGGCCCAGGGTCATGGCACATACTTAAGTAATCAAGGTGTCATATAGCAAATTGGTATTTATCTAACCCCCATGTTTAAACAAAGTATCTTTCTAATTGAACTAGCATGCAATAGTTTAAATCAAAATAGATTTCGAAATAGGATCAACATGGTCAAAGCACAACTTGCCTTCAAAAAGTACTTGTTCTTGGTCTTGAGTTGGATCCTGAGTCAATACTTCTCCTTCGAATCCTTCCGGCACTTCAACGTCTACTCGTAAAGCGTGCAAATAGCAAATACACAAATAAACAATAGGCAAAAAGTGTCCAAACACCCAAATAAAATCCATAAATAGAAAGAACATAATTTTATGGATTTTTAGAAACTGGAATCGTCAAATTTGGAGTTAAAATGCAAAAGTTATGATTATTTAAAGTTTAAATAATCAATTAAATAATTTTACAGAGAAAAACTTTAGTCCAAAAATTAAATAAAATTCATATTTAGGTAGATCTCAATTTTATACAAATTTAGAAATTTGAATCACTCAAATCGGAGTTGAAACGCAAAAGTTATAAGCGTTTGAAGTTTGAATCTAAATTTGAATCAATATTTCGAATTAATAAATCATTTTCTTTTTCGGAAATTAATTATTGCGTCAGCATGGACACGTGTCATCCTGTGATTGGTTGGCTGGCGTCAGCCGGTCCATGGACTTGGTCCACGCTTGGCTCGGGTCTCACGTGGACCCGGTCCACGGCTCCATGTGAGCCCGACATGTGGACCCATTCGGTGACGCGTCATTGCCGGCGTCGGCCAGGCTCACTTACGGCCGACAGTGGGTCCACCGATGACGCGTCATGGATGACGCCACGGTGCGATCGCCGACACGCGGGCCCAGCGTGTCGGTAACCTGCCAGCCAGCGTCTGACGACGACGCGTCGGTCCAACTTCCCGACACGTGGCGCAATCACGGCCGTTGGTTTGAAAATCAACGGCGCGGATTAGATCCAGGGTTAACACGTTGAAACTACTCGTTGATCGTGGGCCGTTCGATTTAGATCGGACGGTCCAGATCTAATCCTATAATAACACTACTACGGCACGTGGCAATTGTGAACCGTTGGATCTTGATCCAACGGTCCCGGATCTGTCGGGTTTGGAACACGTGAACTCACCTCAACCGCACGATCTGGATCGGCGGTTCACCGAGCTCGCGAAGTCCGGCGATGGCGCGCGAGGCTTGGGCACCGAGACGGGACGATGACCAAGAGCGCGGCGCTACGGGGCTCCTCCGGCGACGTGCGTGGTCACGTTCGAGTCGCCTTGGCTAGGGGATCCCGGTTCTGGCCTCCTTCTCCTCGGGCGACGGCGGACGGCGGCGGAATGTGAGAAAAACCACCACAATACCCTAAGCTACTACGGCGAGCAATCCCGAGCAAGCGGCGGCTGCTAGGGTTTAGCAAGCTAAGGCAAAAAGTAGCGCAAGGTCACGGCGGTCCTCGGGGTGCGATCCGGGCATTAAATAGCCCCGGGAGGCGTGCTCAGGGCGGAGCCCTAGTCGGTTACGGCGGCGGAGTCCGGCTCGGACTCGGCGGGGAAGACGGCACGAGAACCGTCCACGTGTCCAGATCAGCGGCCCCGATCGGACCGGCGCGAACGGGTTCGGGTCGGACACGGCTCAACCGGTACGGGCGGATCTCAGCCGTTGGATCTTGATCCAACGGTTGGGATTGATTAGGTTTAGGAGTGGGTTCGGTCGAGTCACGTGGCTCGGGTTGGACTCGAACTCGAGTCTGACTCGGGCTCGGTCGGATGAACAAGATTTGACCCGAGTTGATTTTCCAAATGATTTAATATTTAAAATAATTCCCGATAATTCATTTAATTCGTTAAAAATAGCAAATGACTCAGAAAAATTCCAGAAAAATTCTGGAAAATACTTTGGATCATTTTGGACTCAAATAAAATATTTCCAACAAAATTTTATTTGCAAAATTAAATTCTTTAATTATTTCAAAATGGAATAAATTCAAATAAATTCCAAATAAATCCAAATAAATTCCAGAAAATTCCAAAAATTCACCAAAGTGCCAAATCACACATGAATTTAAGAAAAGCAAAATTTTGGGGTGTTACAAACCTCCCCTTAATAGAATCTCGTCCACAGAGATTGGGGCTCACTCTGAGAATAGGTTTGGAAACTCTTTCTTCAAATCCTCTTCGTGGCTCCCAAGTCGCCGCTTTCTTCATGGTTGCTCCACCGAACTCTCTGAAACGGGTTGACTTGTTTCTAGTTTCTCGATCCATTGTGTCGAGAATCCTCACGGGATGCTCCTTATAAGTCAAGTCCTCTTGCAACTCAATTAACTCTAGCGGTGTGTTCCTCGGGAACTCGGAGGCACTTCTTCAATCGGGACACATGGAATACATCATGCACTCTGCCAACGATCGTGGCAACTCCGGTGATAAGCAACCGCCTCTGCGACTTAAAATCTTAAATGGTCCAACATAGCAGGGTGCGAGTTTCCCTTTGGCATGGAACCTCTTAACTCCCGAGAGGCGTAACTCGAGGTATACAAAGTTTTCTCGGTTCAAAACTCAAATCTCGGCGACGATTGTCAAGATAACTCTTCTCGCGAGATTGGGCGATCTTCAACCTTTCCCTAATCATGGCGATCTGCTCTTGACCTCTTGAAGAATATCAGGTCAGAAGACACGGCGCCGCCGGTCTCATTCCAATTCAATGGCGTCCGGCGAGTCGACCATACAAAGTGCCTCGAAAGCTGACATATGTAAACTAGCCTGATAACTAATGTTGTAAATGAACTCTGCATACGGAAAACTCTTATCCAAAGAGGTAGCAAAAGCAAAAGCACAAGCTCTCAACATATCCTCCAGAATCTGGTTGACTCTTTCGGTCTGTCCATCCGTCTGTGGATGATAAGCTGTACTGAAGTTCAAACGGGTTACCATGGCTTCATGCAACTTATTCCAGAACCTTGAGGTAAATTGGGTACCTCTTTCCGATACAATCCTCTTTGGCACTACGTGAAAACAGACAATCTCGATCATGTACAATTCTGCTAATTTATCTCCCGAGTAAGTGGTCTTCACGGGGATAAAATGGGCTACTTTAGTCAAGCGATCCACTATAACCCATATGGAGTCATAACCTCCTTGAGTCTTCGGCAAACCGGTAATGAAATCCATTCCGATTTCCTCCCACTTCCACTCAGGTATTTTCAGCGGTTGTAGCAATCCTGCTGGTCTCGATGCGTTGCCTTGACTCTCCGGCATACGTCGCACAATGCAACATGCTCGGCAACTTCACGTTTCATACTCGGCCACCGAATCTCTCCTTGAGATCCTGATACATCTTGGCGCTTCGGGATGAATTGAATACTTGAGTCATGGGCTTCTTCCAGAATCAGTTGCTTCAACTCCTTCTTGTTAGGCACACAAATCCGATCCTTCATCCATAACGTGCCTTGCTCATCCAACTTGAAGTCCTCTGCCTTGCCTTCCTCCTTGATGGACTTAATCCTGCGGATCTTGTCATCATCCTTACATCCTTCTCGGATCGATCCTCTAGGGTAGGCTTTACTTCTAATGCGGCCAAGAATCCGCTAGGTACTACCTCAATCTTCATTTTACGAAAATCCTCACATAACTCATCACGACTTGTGGCTAGCAACGTACTCACGGTATGACTTTTCCGACTCAGGGCATCGGCTACTACGTTGGCCTTCCGGGATGGTAATGGATTCCAACATTATAGTCCTTGATCAACTCTAACCATCTCCTCGCCTCATATTCGAGATCCGGTAGGTGAATATGTACTTAAGGCTCTTATGATCCGTATATACTTCACATCTGTTTCCAATCGAGATAGTGACGCCATATCTTCAAAGCATGCACTACGGCGGCTAACTCTAAGTCATGTGTCGGATAATTTTCCTCATGCGGCCTCAAGCGCCTTGATGCATAAGCGGCGACCTTTCCGTTCTGCATCGGCACACATCCAAGTCCTTGGCGCGCGATCGTCACAATAAATATCGAAGCTTTGAGCAACATCCGGTAGAACTAACACGGTCTTGGCGTCAATCGCTTCTTCACTCTGAAATCCTTTCTCGCATTCTGGCGTCCATGCAAACTTCTTTTCCTTCTTCAGCAGTTGCGTAAGAGGTTTCGCAATTGTCGAGAAGCCTTCGATGAAGCGGCGGTAGTATCCTGCCATTCCAAGGAAACTCCGAATCCGGGTCACCGTCTTTGGTATTCCCAATGTAACACGCCTTCTACTTTGCTTGGATCTACTGGCGACTCATACTGCGGTCATTACATGTCCAAGAAACTCCACCTTGTCCTTCCAAAAATCACACTTATGAACTTGGCGAAAAGTTGCTGTTCCTCGCCTTTTCCAAAACTCGCCTTAAGTGTTCGGCATGTTCATCCTCCTGTCTTGGAGTAGATTAGGATATCGTCTATGAACACGACGACAAACTTGTCCAAATATTCCATGAACACCTTATTCATCATATTCATGAAATAAGTGGCGCATTAAATCGGCCCAAAGGACATAATCTGTAAACTCGTAATGTCCATATCTTGACGAGAATGCAGTCTTGAATATCTTACGATCGGATCTTCAATCGATGGTATCTCGATCTCAGATCAATCTTGGAGAAAACTCCGGCTCCTCTTAACTGATCAAACAAATCATCAATCCTGGGTAGCGGATACTTATTCTTCACGGTGACTTCATTGAGTGCACGGTAGTCAATGCACATCCTGAAACTCCCGTCCTTCTTCTTGACAAACAAAACTGGTGCTCCCCACGGCAACGAACTCGGTCTGATAAATCCTTTCTCCATTAACTCTTCTAGCTGTTTCTTCATTTCTACCAACTCCTCGGTGGACATCCGATAGGGTCTCTTTGCTATCGGTCTTTGTGCAGGTACAAGCTCTATCACAAACTCTATGTCCCTGTCAGCGGCATACCAGGTAGATCTTCGGGAAAAACATCGGGTACTCATTCACTCTTTGGGACATCCTCTATGCTGATTGCCTTGGTACTGTTAACCATCAACTGTCCATCTCTAACTGCAGTGGCTTGAAATTCCACTTTCTTCCCACACGGGCTCTCAACTGAGATAGTCCTTCGTCCACAATCCAATACGGCCTTGTGCTTGGATAACCAATCCATTCCCAATATGACGTCTAAGGTCTGGGTCTCCAAAATTATAAGGTTTGCTAGGAATTCTATTCCACCTATTAGTATTCTCACCCCGGAACATCCTACTTTCGTTCGGAGTTCGGAACCAGGGGTTTGAACTAAAAGCATGCATCTAAGTCTTGCAATCCTTAAATCATTTCTAGTAGCAAAGCCTTGCGAAACAAACGAATGCGAAGCTCCAGAGTCAAACAAAACTGTGAAATCATGTGCTGAAAAAATGGCTTTGAACTGAAAAATTAACTTAGATTTGAATTTGCAAAATGTGTTTGTTCATGTGTTTTGACAATTTGACAAGAAACAGTAAGTTACGCATTAGCGCCGAACAAAGTTCTCAAGAAACAGTAAGTTTCCCATCTGCGACGGACAGTGTTTTTGGGTCTGTTGTGAACATGTTTTTGAGCCCATGACCGAAGTCATTTTCACATGTACAACGGATGCTTTTTCTTGGTCCGTTGTGAACAAGCTTTTTAGGTTTGGATAATTTATTTGAACCAAGATTTTAACATGTAAAACGGACTAATTATTTTTTTACGTCTTGAATGGACTGTTTATAGGGTTTTACTTTTGTGAAACATACCGTGGAACGTATGCGACGGACAAGCTTCTGGGGTCCGTTGTGAACTTGTTTTGAGCTCATGACCGAAGCCATTTTTGCATGTACAACGGACCAACTTTGTTTGTCCGTTGTGAACGTGTTTTTCCGCGTTTGGTTGGCTTCTTGGAACAGAAACTTTTCCTTATACAACGGACCAACTTTGTTTGTCCGTCGTGAATGCGTTTTCGCTCAATTAGGGTTTTGAGCGATTTGGATTTGAATTTTGAATGTGAATTTGAAATTTGTGATGATTTCATGATGTGAGTTTTAAAGTGGACTTTATGCAATGCTCGTGTGAGTATTTGCATGGATTGATGTGAGTCAAGTCGTGGACTTGTGCTCGGAATCGTTTTGTGATTTGTTCATGTGCAGGTATTGCTCGAAGACGAATGTGGTCGATGACGGGACCGGAACTAGGTTCATGGAGGAACTGAGGTTCGGGACTAGGTTCAGGAGGAACTGAGGTCTTGGTGGTCAAGGATGTCATGCGGGACGTTCGGGCTAAGAGAATGGTGCACATGAAGAATGGTTAGTCACGTGAGAATGGCAGGAGGTCATTCGCGTGCAAAGTGTTAGTCACGTGAGTATGGCAGGTGGCCATACGCGTGCAAAGTGTTAGTCACGTGAGTATGGAAGGGTTACCATACGCGTGCAAGAGTTGTACTCGGCCTGGTTGGGCCAAGTAGAGTTGAGTTGGATACGGATTCCTTCTAGGGAATAGGAATCGTATTCAGAACTCTTTGTGGGTTGGTGCTTTAAATAGGTGGGGGGTCTCCTGTTGAAACGCACCAAGTAGAGCTGAGCGCATCAAGCTTTGAGCTTGGTTTTAGGGTTTGTACTCTTTTGATGAGAGTATTTTAGACAAGAAATAAAGATCAATTCTTCCAAGATTTTTGCGTGCTACAGTAACCACGTCGCTACAGTATTTTCTGTTTTGGTTCTTGTTTGCATGCTTGTTCTAGTTCTAGATTGATTTTTGTTCTTCAAGTTTTATCTTGATTTGATCTATCAAAAACCTCTCTAGGGTATTGATCTAGTGTTTCTCAAAGTCTAGTTGATCAATCTTTTGTCGTTCTTGTTTAATCTTGAAGTTTAGATTAGATTGATTCTCGTCAAGTTCTGGATCAGCAAGCTTGCGAAGCTTATAACTTTTGATCCGTAAGTCCGATCGAGCCGATTCTTTTTGGGTTCGATTCGTATTGGAATCTAGTTTCTTGTGTCCAAATTTCAGATCGTTTCGACGGTTGGATCTCCGGGAATTCTCGTTTTACCAAACCTCTGTCATTCTGTTTTTGTCGAAAACGAGGCAATTATTTGGTTCTGTTTTGGGGTGAACTTTTAATAGGTCTAGAATTTGGTTTTAGCTTCCGCACAATCATTCACCCCCCCTCTGATTGCTATATTCGTATACTTCGATCCTACAAGTGGTATCAGAGCAAGGTTCTACTAATCCATCTTAACAGGTGATTAGTAAACGGTAAGTTATGGCAACAGAGAAATACTCAAACAAGCCGCCAATCTTCGATGGCACAGACTTCCCCCACTGGCGGATCCGGATGACTGCATATCTTCAAGCTCAAGGTAACGCGATTTGGCGCAAGGTAAAGATTTCATACAAGCTTCCTTCTAATGATGATATTGATAAAATCGAGTTTGAAAAGGATGTTGAAAGTAATAATAGAGCTAGAAACATATTGCTTCAAGGACTTGCTAGAAAAGAATTCGATAGAGTCTGTCATTTACTCATCGCTTCATGAAATTTGGAAATCTCTTCAAGATTATCATGAAGGCACCGACTCACAAAGAGGCTAGGCAAGATCAATTTAAAAAGGAATACACTAGATTTGAAATGAACTCGAGAATCATTAGATGATTGTTTTGCTCGTTTTAATAGAATCTTAAACAATCTTAGAGCTGTTGATGTACAATACATCGACTCTGAAAATGCTAGACATTTTTATCATCTCTTGATCTTAAAATCTGGCAAATGAAAGTAATCGCATTTAGGAGGCTCACAAGATGAGTGAAATGACATTGGATAAATTATATTCTAGTCTCAAAACTTTTGAGATAGATATTGTTTCAGAACATCCAAAGTGATAACTCTTTGGCTCTTAATGCAAATTCTTCTTCATGTGATAATGCTACTAGTGCTTCATCATCATATTCCATTACTGCCTTGAGTGCTCTTAGTGATGAACAGCTAGATCAAATACCAGAAGATACACTTGCTCTTCTTTCCAAGCGTGTCAATGCAGCTTACATGAGATCAAGGGAGAGAAGAGGAGTCTCCATCCACTGCTACAACTGCGGCAAGGCCGGGCACATCCGTGCTAACTGTTTCAAGAACAAAGATAGAGAGGAGAAGGAGCAAAGCAACTCCTCCAAGTCCTTCCGGCCAAGAGAGAGCAAGGATAAAAATAAACAACGGACAAAGAAGATGCTCAACAAAGTCTTCGAGGCAATTGGTCGCTTAGACTTAAGCGACATTGATGACTCAACTGAAGATGAGAAGGAAGCGAAGCAAACGAAGCTGAATGAGAAGGATCTCACCGGACTATGCTTCATGGCAAAAGGGAACACTAGTGATTCTAGTGACAACGACAAAGACCTCCAGCGACGGTGATGAGGTAATACCTTCATACGATGAGCTTTGTGAAGTTTTAGTCATATTGAGAAAATCTTTAAGAAAATCTTCACTCAAAAATAAAAGCTTAGAAAAAGATCTATCCATGCTAAAATCTGAAAACTTTGATCTTAGAAATTCAAATTCGGAAAATATTTGTGATACTTGCTTAGATCTCAAATTTGAAATTAAGTCACTAAAAGAGGAACATGTGATTAAACTAGAACAAGTTTATGCCGAACAATTGAAAAATGAAAAACTTGTGAAAAATATTGGTTGCTCTACTGATAGTTTACATGATCAAATTGCTTGCTCTAAATGTTCTATTCTTGAGTTGAAATTAAAAGATGCAAATTGTAGAGTTATCCAATTAACAAATGACATATTCACTCATGAAATTAACTCGTGTTTAAATTGCCGTAAATGTAAAGCTAAAATTGACACTCCTTGTGATAATTGTTTAAATCTTGCTAAAAGGTTGACTACTTGCAAGATTCTCTTTCTAGGTTCACTAAAGGGAAGAAAAATTTGAACATGATTTTAGATCAATCTAAAGTGAGCTTCAACAAACAGGGTTTAGGTTTTAACTCTCATGCTTCTACTAAACCAGTTGAGAGCAAAAATGTGAAAATTGATAATGAGTTTAAAAGAACTTTGATTAAATCTGGCGGCACTCTATCTCCCACTATTTCAAGTACAAAAGTTACTTCTAATGCCAAACCATATGTTAAGTACAATTGCACTCATTGTGGGAAAGATGGTCATTTGGTGAATTTCTGCTTTAGACTAGCCAAACAACAAAAGAAAGAAAGAACTAAGGCTAGGTCTAATTTCAGACAGGCACGTTTCATTTCTCATTATGTGCCTAGGGTGATGCAAACACCTCTTGTTGCTAAGAACACGAGAAAAGACAAATCTGCTTTTATGCATAAGAATGCTCGTGTTGTGCCAACTGTTGTGTGTCGTGTGTCTCAGTACTGGATTCCTAAACATCTTATTTCTAACCCCAGTACCGAGACCTCGACACTTTCTGCTTCTATGTAGGCTTCTCACGCTAGGAAGGAGAACATATGGCTAGTGGATTCCGGATGCTCACGCCACATGTCCGATGATAAGAATTGGTTCTCCTCCTTCACTCGTGCATCTCGTGCTAAAAGTGTTATTTTTCAAAATGCTTCTTCCACCTCTGTTTTTGCAAAAGGCACTAGTCCAAATAGTGCAGGTACAGGTGCATATGTTCAGGGGGAGAGTATCTTTATTGATGAAGATGATGATGATACTGTTGAGGACGAGATAATTAGAGGTTTACATGAGAGACTCCTCCCACGTGCTTGTGTGTGCTTGTTTTCAAGCTTCCCACGTGCTTCACATCGACAAGCTATCAAAAGGATTTTCAGGTATCTTCATGGAACTCAAGATTTTGGCATTAGGCTTTCTGCTTCCTCATGGATTAGTTTAAGAGCTATTCTGATGTTGACTTTCGAGGATGTTGATTTGATTTGGTTCGTGCCACCTCTTGAGTAATCCCTTTTCTTGAGCATATTGATATTGGATTTCACTTTCTTAAAGATCATGTTGAAAAAGAAAAAATTGTGCTTCATCATGTGGATACTGAACATCAATTGGCAGACATTTTCACAAAACCTTTGTCTTCTTCTCGTTTTGCTTTTATTCGGGGAGAACTTGGAATTATTCATCCAATGGGATTGTTTTGAGGGGGAGTTTCTTTGCCAAGTTCTTTCACTTAATGAGCTCACTTTATCATATTTCTTTATATGTTATGTAATTGAGCTAATATATAATTGTCTCACTTGAACTAAAAATGACATTGCGAAATTCCCTGGACTGATTGCCTATAGCTAAATACTCTGTGATATATCACTCTTCTAGGCTTGATATTGAATTCTCTTGACAAATTTGGGCTATGAAGCAAGTGTGGTTTCAACTTTACTCTTTCATAAGACCTTTTAATCACTTTTGCATGTTTTATAATCAAAGAAAAATGAAAAGAAAAGGGAATCAATAAAAAAGGGTTGTTAAAAGTAAAAGCCTCAAGTTATGAGCTTCAGGATGCTTTCCCTAAAAGATAAGATGTATGCTTCAAGCATGCCATTCCCTCAAAAGACAAGATGTATGCTTCAAGCATGCCACTCCAAGGAAATAAAAGAAGTATGCTTCAAGCATGCCACATGCGATTCTTGTTTAAAGATTAAATTGGTCCACTAGATTGGAGTTGAAACTACTTGCTCGCCCTGATTTGTTATTTGTTTCAACTTTGAGCCTTTGTTTTTCTTCTAAAGGTTTTGCTTAGTACTTGGCTATAGTTGACTGAATTGAGGTTGAGATGCATGTCATTCCCTAACTTGTTAAAATCACATCAAGATCGTGTATTTGGCATGTTATGTGATATATAAGGTTATATGATCGAATGAGCTAATCTTTTCCTATCTTGGCACTCCCTTGTTTCTCTTTGTGAAATCATTGTTTCAGAAAATTTTGAACCTGTTCTCTCTTTTACTCTTGATGAATCCATTGTCAAAGGGGGAGAAATTTGGAAATCTTTCTTTGAAAAAAGAAAAAGGGAGAGTTGTATTTGGAAATTTGAGAATTTTGGGAGAAGTTTGGAGAATTTTTGAAATTTTTGGGCACATTGCACATTCACACACATTTTCATTCTCAGGGGGAGATTTTGTTTTGCATTTTTGTCAAAGGGGGATTTCTGTGTTTTCTTACTTTGGTCTTTGATCCTTTGGATTTCAAAATCTTTTGTAAAGTGAATGCCAAATGATCAATTCTAAGTGGTGTTGCCAATGTTTTCATCAAGGGGGAGATTGTGAAATCATGTGCTGAAAAATTGGCTTTGAACTGAAAAATTAACTTAGATTTGAATTTGCAAAATGTGTTTGTTCATGTGTTTTGACAATTTGACAAGAAAGCGATGAAGTTACGCATTAGCGCCGGTCAAAGTTCTCAAGAAACAGTAATTTTCCCATCTGCGACTGACAGTGTTTTTGGGTCTGTTGTGAACATGTTTTTGAGCCCATGACCGAAGTCATTTTCACATGTACAACGGACAGTTTTTCTTGGTCCGTTGTGAACAAGCTTTTTCGGTTTGGATAATTTCTTGGAACCAAGATTTTCACATGTACAACGGACTAATTCTTTTTGTCCGTCGTGAATGGACTTTTTCTAGGGTTTTACTTTTGTGAAATCGAGCGTGGCACGTTTGCGCCGGACAAGCTTCTGGGGTCCGTTGTGAACTTGTTTTGAGCTCATGACCGAAGCCATTTTTGCATGTACAACGGACCAACTTTGTTTGTCCGTTGTGAACGTGTTTTTCCGCGTTTGGTTGGCTTCTTGGAACAGAAACTTTTCCTTATATAACGGACCAACTTTGTTTGTCCGTCGTGAATGCGTTTTCGCTCAATTAGGGTTTTGAGCGATTTGGATTTGAATTTTGAATGTGAATTTGAAATTTGTGATGATTTCATGATGTGAGTTTTAAAGTGGACTTTATGCAATGCTCGTGTGAGTATTTGCATGGATTGATGTGAGTCAAGTCGTGGACTTGTGCTCGGAATCGTTTTGTGATTTGTTCATGTGCAGGTATTGCTCGAAGACGAATGTGGTCGATGACGGGACCGAACTAGGTTCATGGAGGAACCGAGGTTCGGGACTAGGTTCAGGAGGAACTGAGGTCTTGGTGGTCAAGGATGTCATGCGGGACGCTCGGGCTAAGAGAATGGTGCACATGAAGAATGGTTAGTCACGTGAGAATGGCAGGAGGTCATTCGGCGTGCAAAGTGTTAGTCACGTGAGTATGGCAGGTGGCCATACGCGTGCAAAGTGTTAGTCACGTGAGTATGGAAGGGTTACCATACGGCGTGCAAGAGTTGTACTCGGCCTGGTTGGGCCAAGTAGAGTTGAGTTGGATACGGATTCCTTCTAGGAATAGGAATCGTATTCGTAACTCTTTGTGGGTTGGTGCTTTAAATAGGTGGGGGTCTCTGTTGAAACGCACTCAAGTAGAGCTGAGCGCATCAAGCTTTGAGCTTGGTTTTAGGGTTTGTACTCTTTTGATGAGAGTATTTTAGACAAGAAATAAAGATCAATTCTTCCAAGATTTTTGCGTGCTACAGTAACCACGTCGCTACAGTATTTTCTGTTTTGGTTCTTGTTTGCATGCTTGTTCTAGTTCTAGATTGATTTTTGTTCTTCAAGTTTTATCTTGATTTGATCTATCAAAAACCTTTCTAGGGTATTGATCTAGTGTTTCTCAAAGTCTAGTTGATCAATCTTTTGTCGTTCTTGTTTAATCTTGAAGTTTAGATTAGATTGATTCTCGTCAAGTTCTGGATCAGCAAGCTTGCGAAGCTTATAACTTTTGATCCGTAAGTCCGATCGAGCCGATTCTTCTTGGGTTCAATTCGTATTGGAATCTAGTTTCTTGTGTCCAAATTTCAGATCGTTTCGACGGTTGGATCTCCGGGAATTCTCGTTTTACCAAACCTCTGTCATTCTGTTTTTGTCGAAAACGAGGCAATTATTTGGTTCTGTTTTGGGGTGAACTTTTAATAGGTCTAGAATTTGGTTTTAGCTTCCGCACAATCATTCACCCCCCTCTGATTGCTATATTCGTATACTTCGATCCTACAAAAACTGCTGCAGGTACTGAGTTAACAAGTAACTTACCCAGTACGACGTCCGTAGCATTCTGCAGTGCATCTGCGGTGACATGGTTGACTCGGCCTCTCACCACGATGCAGGGTGTGGCTCTGATCTTTGGCGTCCTAGCTGGGGTGGTTCCTAGATTGAAGCGAACCGGGTCGCTCCTGCTGTCTTCTTTGGACAAGCTGTTGGCAAAGTGTCGGCTCGTTGCTATTGTAGCGGCGTCTCACTGTTCCTTGCCGATCGCTCGAGTAGCATTTCTAGCGGGGTGGGGTGCAGTAGTTCGATTGGCAGGTCTTGGTGCCGGGATGGTGTCCTTGTTGCATTCTCGTGGTTGAAATCAAGAATTGATTTGGTGCAACTCTCAGCGCTATTGCGTTCCTGGCGTGATCCTTCTTTGTTGCATCCTGCGCTTCTGTTCTCATCCGGTTCCTTGCGCTTGTCCTCAAGAATAAGCGCCTTATTCACCAACTCTTGGAAATCTGGAAAGGTGTGGGTGATCAATCCTACTTGCAATCCCGAGTTGAGTCCTTCATAAAACGAGACTGCCTCGATTTATCTGTCGCTACATCCTCGGTGCGTAGCGTGCTAGGCTGTGTGAACTTATTCGGGTAGTCGGCCACCGGCTGATTACCTTGCTTTAATGCTCTGAACTCCTCCTTCTTAAGGTCCATGATTCCTTCAGGCACGTGATCTTGTCCGGAATGCGGTTGTGAACTCTTCCCAAGTGATATCTTGAGGGTTCTCTTGCGGGCACGTAAATTCTCCCACCATTCGGCCTGTTCCTTCCAACTGATGAGAAGCGTAGAGTACCTTCTCATTTCCTATGCATTGAGCTATGTGTAGCTTCCTCTCGATTGATCTTAACCAATCATCGGCCTCCAATGGATTGGCATTCCCAGAGAAAGTGGGTGGGTGAGTCCTCATGAACTCGGCGACCTTGTATTACGGCGTGGCCTGATTAACTTGATTAGCGTGGCCTGAGCAAAGGACGTGCTGCATTTGTTGCATCATAGCATGCATTAACTGAGTCTGGGCAGCAAGAAAAGCTCCGAAATTCTGCATATCAACTGGCGGTGCTGGTGATCCATCATTGGGGTTTTCTGCTGGGCGAGAACCACTTCCGTTGCTTCCAAGGTTTCCACGGGTATTCACCATCTGTTGATTTGCTCTAGGTTTAGAGATGAGAGGGAAACAAGAATAGACAAGTAATATGGAACTTATGCGGGGCGAAAGGTGTAACTTTAAGGTCCAACTTTATTATTAATAACTTGGTATGGCTGCTTACAATGCCTAAGGGCCTTGCAACACATACTGCACACTCAGCAAACAAAGCAAATCCAAATCGAACTAATTTTGGAGTCTAACGCCTAAAGGGTGACTCTTTATTCTATGACGCGACTCGGCGAAGGGGCCTCACTACAGAACCTATGCTCACTCATCGAGAAAACCTCCACGGCCTGGGTACGGATGCTGCGGCATAGGCGCGAAACGATCGCCATGTCCAGCAATTGCGTCCTCTATGGTAGTCGAAGAAGCAGTGTCCTCATCGAGATCTGACTTCTCTGGATCTGGCTCGTGTAGCTCGAGCATCGCTCGGGTGCAGTCCGTACAAGGTCATCTCCAACTCGTCAATCCTTCGTAGAAGGTGTGCCACATACTCTTGAGCTTCCCGCCATCTGTTCTTCTCTGCCGTGATCTCCTTGCGGGCCTTCTGTAGCTCCTTGCCTGTATTATCTAGTACATCCTCCTGGGCGACGACAAATCGTGCCAACTGTGTAACCGTGGCATCCTCATCCTGAATCTCCTTCGGGTCAAGAAGGTTATCGCTGCGCGGATGGTAACGGAACACCGTGCTCTCCAACTCTCTGGCGTAGATACGGGTAATGTGCCGCATTGCTCGTCGTGATACTTCTTGGATACCCATCTGCATTGTAGATCTCCTGGCGGTCACGGTGTATCGGGCGATTGCCTGGGCCCTTTTTCCTAGCAGGTACCTCAATCTTTACGTCACAAGCCTTGATCAATCCCGCTTGTCTGATCACTTCTACTTGGTATTGGGGCTTCTCAAAATCTCCGAGAGTCTGTAGCATATGCCAAAGTTCCGCGGCGTGACCAACTCCCAGATCAACGTAGTTGAACTCTTCCTCCATCTGTCACAAGAGTGCTTTACGTAAGAACTCGGAATTTTTAAATTGTGACAAGGTAAGGGAAAATTTCAGCAAGAGACAAGAAAAGAGAGAAGGGGATAAGTCGAGATGTCATTTCTTATCTTGACAAACTTTTTAGCTTTTAGAAAATAGGTTTTATCCTCACTACGACCATTCTAGCTAGGGTTGAGCCTACTGATAACCTGGCTCGATACCACCTCTGTCGGGACCCGAATTTGCAAATCCGGACCCTCTGTGTATTCAGCACTAGTCCAGGCAGCGCTTAGTGCACACAGTCTTAACATCGGTAAATATCACAATCATACCAATCGATACTATCAAAGTACTTTATTTAAATAACCAAACTGGTTACTCAACCTTATGGTCAAGTCACAAATGTACGCCTCAGAGGCGATACTTATTAAAAAGAGAAATAATAGCAGCGGAAAATCAAATAAGGTAACATCGTGGCGCCATCCATATACCACAGGCAACCGATCGGGCTCGCTTCCCTAAGTAGACGGATCCTCTTGGAGTTCCTCCTCCAAAGTGGTGTAGTCTCCTCTTCAACTGGTGTTGTATTGAGGCAAGGGTGAGTACTTGGTACTCGACAAGTCATGCATGAGAATGCAAGCTAATATACTATATGCATGGCTTGGTACAAAGGAATAGCACAAGGTATTTTTGGCAAGAAACAGCATTTGACAAGTAATATAAGTAGATTAAAGCAGTAAAAATAAGTAAAGCATAAATAACTTTTCAAGAAGTTTAGTAAACATCTTCCCCATCCTAAACCACATTTCCATCAACTTCATTATTAAACCAGCCCAACCTTTCAAACCCAAGTTATTTTTGAGAAAATCTAACCCTTGACTGTAATTCCCGAGCGATGTCCAATACCGCGGACACGGCTATTCGAATAGATTCTAAACTCTGCAGAGGTTATGCACTTTACCCACAAGATACTGATCAAACACCACAAAGGCGAGTTCAGTAACAAAGCTTTTGAAGCCTCAAACAACACAGGTGGTCCTCTCAGGTTCGTGCTCTACACCATCCCTTCCCTTAGCCAAGGCGAAGTATGGGACCAACACACCGTTAGATGGGTATCCGGCCACACCCGATCGCTCCCCGCACAATCACACAAACGGTGTAATTGACACCACGAGGCTCCACAAGTGAGTCCTTAGCGACTTAGTCAACTAGGGCCGTCCCATTCCAGCCATGTGGTTGCAAGTATGACCCAGTTCAAAGGCTTGCAAGGTTAAGTCCTTAGAGTGACCAGGGCAAGACTACCCAAGAACCAAATCAACATCCCCAATGCCACACTGGCCCACTGATTACTCTTGCCACATGCCCCGGCCGAAATCGTTTATCAAACCCCGCTTGATTACCATGCACCACGTGCCATCAACATCACATGATACTTTTCCAAAACAGGTTCAATATATCATTAAGTCAATATTAACATTTGATTGTCCAAAATCATGTTCATGAGCACGAAAGGTGAGTCTAAGCAGTATACTACAACGGTCTAAAACCCATGTTGGCAATTTAATAATGTCCAACTAGTAATCCACAACTAGGGTGACAAGGGTCATGGCACATACTTAAGTAATCAAGGTGTCATACAGCAAATTGGTATTTATCTACCCCCATGTTTAAACAAAGTATCTTTCTAATTGAACTAGCATGCAATAGTTTAAATCAAAATAGATTTCGAAATAGGATCAACATGGTCAAAGCACAACTTGCCTTCAAAAAGTACTTGTTCTTGGTCTTGAGTTGGATCCTGAGTCAATACTTCTCCTTCGAATCCTTCCGGCACTTCAACGTCTACTCGTAAAGCGTGCAAATAGCAAATACACAAATAAACAATAGGCAAAAAGTGTCCAAACACCCAAATAAAATCCATAAACAGAAAGAACATAATTTTATGGATTTTTAGAAACTGGAATCGTCAAATTTGGAGTTAAAATGCAAAAGTTATGATTATTTAAAGTTTAAATAATCAATTAAATAATTTTACAGAGAAAAACTTTAGTCCAAAAATTAAATAAAATTCATATTTAGGTAGATCTCAATTTTATACAAATTTAGAAATTTGAATCACTCAAATCGGAGTTGAAACGCAAAAGTTATAAGCGTTTGAAGTTTGAATCTAAATTTGAATCAATATTTCGAATTAATAAATCATTTTCTTTTTCGGAAATTAATTATTGCGTCAGCATGGACACGTGTCATCCTGTGATTGGTTGGCTGACGTCAGCCGGTCCATGGACTTGGTCCACGCTTGGCTCGGGTCTACCGTGGACCCGGTCCACGGCTCCATGTGAGACTGACATGTGGGCCCATTCGGGTGACGTCATTGCTGACGTCAGCAGGGCTCAGCCCACGGTGCTGACAGGTGGGTCCACCGATGACGTCATGGATGACGTCACGGTGCAGTCGCTGACACGCGGGCCCCGCGTGTCAGTGGCCACGCACGCGCGCGTACGACGCTGACCGCGTCGGTCCAACTTCCCGACACGTGGCGCAATCACGGCCGTTGGTTTGAAAATCAACGGCGCGGATTAGATCCAGGGTTAACACGTTGAAACTACTCGTTGATCGTGGGCCGTTCGATTTAGATCGGACGGTCCAGATCTAATCCTATAATAACACTACTACGGCACGTGGCAATTGTGAACCGTTGGATCTTGATCCAACGGTCCAGATCTAATCGGGTTTGGAACACGTGAACTCACCTCAACCGCACGATCTGGATCTGACGGTTCACCGAGCTCGCGAAGTCCGGCGATGGCGCGGCGAGGCTTGGGCACCGGAGACGGGGACGATGACCAAGAGCGCGGCGCTACGGGGCTCCTCCGGCGACGTGCGTGGTCACGTTCGAGTCGCCTTGGCTCTGGATCCTGCTCGGCCTCCTTCTCCTCGGCGGCGGCGGCGGCGGAAGGTGAAAAACCACCACAATACCCTAAGCTACTACGGCGAGCAATCCCGAGCAAGCGGCCGCTAGGGTTTAGCAAGCTAAGGCAAAAAGTAGCGCAAGGTCACGGCGGTCCTCGGTGCGATCCGGGCATTAAATAGCCGGAGGCGTGCTCGGCGAGCCCTAGTCGATTACGGCCAAGACTTCGGGCGGAGTCCGGCTCGGACTCGGCGAGGAAGACGGCACGAGAACCGCCCACGTGTCCAGATCAGCCCCGATCGGACCGGGCGCGAACGGGTTCGGTCGGACACGGCTCAACCAGACAGGCGGATCTCACCGTTGGATCTTGATCCAACGGTTGGGATTGATTAGGTTTAGGAGTGGGTTCGGTCGAGTCACGTGGCTCGGGTCGGACTCGAACTCGAGTCCGACTCGGGCTCGATCGGATGAACAAGATTTGACCCGAGTTGATTTTCCAGCGATTTAATATTTAAAATAATTCCCAAGAATTCATTTAATTCATTAAAAATAGCAAATGACTCGTAAAAATTCTAAAAATTGGAAAATACTTTGGATCATTTTGGACTCAAATAAAATATTTCCAACAAAATTTTATTTGCAAAATTAAATTCTTTAATTATTTCAAAATGGAATAAATTCAAATAAATTCCAAATAAATCCAAATAAATTCCAGAAAATTCCAAAAATTCACCAAAGTGCCAAATCACACATGAATTTAAGAAAAGCAAAATTTTGGGGTGTTACATGGCAGCTTCTAGATTTCATCTAATCTACTCAATTCCAGCACCTCCAATTGATATAAAAATATGATAATGACCCTAAGAACAGTACCTAGACCAACCCCAAGGATTTCCATGGCCATACCTTCACCCGACACACGAAAACCCAATAGATCTCCTCCCGGTTCGCGCGATATTCTTCCTCGCTCCAATCCCGCCAGATCTCCTCGTCGTGGAGCGCTCCAACGGTTGGATCTACGAGGTGGTGAGGTCAAGAACTCACCTAGGGGCAGCAAGGGGGGGTGGAGAGGTGGTGGAGGGGTGGTGGCGCAAGGGGAGAGGTGGTGGAGGGGTGGTGCGGCTAGGAGGAGGAGTTGGGGGTGGCGGCTAGGGCACACAAGTGTGTGGGGGAGGCGCACAAGGGGAGGCGGGCGCAAGCAAGGGCAGGGGGAGGCCCTTTTTACCAGCCCAAACAGGATTCCTACTCCTAAATGGACTCATACTCCTCCCCACCAAGGCCCACGACCCTTTCCCTTAGGCCCAAACTCCCCCGGAAAGGCCCAAATCCTTGGAAACGGCCCGGAAACGCAAATAAACCTCATAGCGTATGGTTTCAACCTCCAATTCCATATTTCATAATGTTTTTGACCTCAACATTTACATTATATAAGGTTTCGACACTCCGTGGTGTCACAGTATCTTAGGAAATTTCCTAACTTTTTCTAAGTATATGGAAAAACTGATTCGGACTCTAAAGTGGTTTAATCTACAGAATACCGTGATCTGTTCTATTCTCGTCACAGTTTTGAACACGTTCGGTAAAACGAGCATAACTTTTAAACAGCTGATCGGAATTAAGCATTCTTTACGTATAATTAAAGGTATTTCAATTACCTACAACTTCTTCAACAGGCGGACGACCAAATTCCGATACTAAATTGGCGAAAACTCAAACCCTAGGTCGACTGCACAATCTGCCCGAAATAGAGAACGTGGCAAACTCTAGATTTCATATAATCTACCCAATCACAGCACCACCAATTGATCTAAAAACATGATATCAACCCCTAGAATAGTACCTAGACCAACCCCAACGATTCCCCTAGCCATACCTTCGCCCGACGAACGAAGATCCGATGAATCTCCTCCCGGTTCACGCGATCTCCTTCCTCGCTCCAAATCCACCGGATCTCCTCGTCGCGGAGCGCTCCAATGGATGGATCAGTGGGGTGGTGAGGTGGGGAACTCCCCTAGGGTAGCAAGGGGGTGGAGAGGAGAGGGGAGAGGTGGAGGCACATGGGGGAGAGGGAGGGAAGGGGTGGAGGCGCATGTGGGGGAGGGAGAGGCAGCTAGGGTTGGAGGGGAGGTGGGGGCGCACAAGGAGGGGGAGGGCTGGCGCATGGGTTGTTGTGTGCAGGAAAATATCCCTGATGGGCCCAAAAACTCCACCACCAACGACCCACTTTACCCTCCCAAGGCCCAATCTAGCCCCCGCTAGGCCCAAACTCCCCCGGAGGCCCAAATCCTCCCCCGGAAAGGCCCAAATACATGATTAAACCTCATATTTTATATTTTATAAAGTCACATTCCGTAATTTCACCTTTTACGGTGTCTCGACATCTCGTAGTGTCACACCCGTGTTGTGTTTCAGAGTTTCTCTAAAACTTGTAGTGATTGGTGCAAATCTTTGGTTTTGGCTAATTTGCTTAGTTTATGCTATGATGATGTATTTACACCCAAAAGTCTTTGAGTGGATCGTACTCCTTCGCGTTCGCGCTGAATCATCCTTGGAATAAATTTGAAAATGAAACAGATGGACATAGAGGGTTGTGCTGGAAAACTCTCGAGGTTTAATTCGTAATCTTTTCTTTGCTAGAGTTGGAGTTATTTGGAAAATCTGTGTGGAGTTTGCAAGTGCTTCAAAAGGTGGTTTTTGTGGATTTTTCATCGGCGATGCTGTTAGTGAAGTGTTCTCTTTTGGAAATGTGATTCCCTTTCTCTTTGAGAAAATTTATGGTGGTTGTATGTGCAGATGTTTAACTTTGGAGCCGATGTTCTTTTCCAAATGTTGATTGTGGTTAAAATGCGAGGTTTTGCAAGTTTAGTTTTCAATGGAAGTGAGTTCCTTTACGACACAGTGTCTCCCTATTAATGGTGTTGCCATCATAGTTTATACGAATTTCGCAGCCATCGATGTTAATACCGTTTCAATCATGTGATACCGAGGAAGAAGTTTTTTTTTTGTGAAGGACTATTCGGTATTGTTGTTACATGAGGGATGAATGGTGAAAAGGAAACATGACATCGTTTATAGATGTTAAATGATAAAAGAGTCGCCGAGTCAGGTCGGTGAGAAAGTCATATATGGATATATGACTAATCTGGAGTGCTCTTGGAAAGCCGCATGCATGTCCTGAATCGAGGTTTCAATTGCTTTCTAGTAAGTAAAAAAAGGATGAATATCTTCTGGTATATTTGGCTGCGGTATAGGAGATTTGTGTTTCCTTTGCGATTTGGCTTAGGAAAATAAAATGAGTACTCTTTGGTTGTTGCCAATTTCTTTCCAAAGTGGCTTTTAGCGCTTTGGGGTTCGAGTTGTTGTATGTGGATCATTTTGGGTTCTTGGGTCTTGGTTGAGCTTACTCAGTGATTGTACCCTTTGTTCTGATTCTTTGAAAGGAAGGATGAAAGGGCGAAACTTTCTAAGAAAGAGGAATCTAGTGTGGGTTGGTAATGACCTAAGATATTAGATGTTGCTTGTAGATGACCGTAAACAGTTTAAAAGTGAAGAGTAAAGGAAGGTTGTGTATGACTCAATCCAAACCTTCTTTGAGAATTGGGTCATTGATGTGTTTCGAGGTGGGGTTGATTAAATTATTAGTGGACCACTTGGTGGTTGCTAGTAATTGCTTTCTGTTTTCAAAGAGTATTGGATCTTTTGTCGCCGGGCTATTGCGCGAGTTGTGTCAATCGAAGCGGATTGTTCGGTTGTTACTGTTCTTGCGGGTTTTAAGAACCCTGGTTTTAATGTAAGCTTTCTCTTTCGGTGGTAGTGGTCGGTATTGGTCCTTTTGTGAAAGATCAATCTTCCTCAAGGTTATAACCCTATTTGTTCAAGCCATTGGTAATCTTGGAGTGTTGTGTCTCTTGGTTCGCCTCGTCTGGAATTTTGATGAACCACAATAGTGAGGTTGGTACCGTGTTCTTCTGGAGAGTAGCTTTGGTTAAAGGGATCAGGCAAGGAATGCATAGAATGAGGTGTTTGAGACCGCTTTCCTTCGTTGTCCGTTTAGGAAGTTATCCTTTTGCTTGGGATGTTCTGAGTCCTCATGCTTGCACTCTGTGTTTCAAGGTTGAAGAAGATTTTGGCAAGTTTTGAATATGAGTTATCTTTAGAGCCGTCAGTCTTCGAGCCTTAGCTCCTTGCTTCTGAGTGCTAGCTGGTGAAAATCGTGGGGGCTTCTAAGCGGGTTCTGAGACGTGAACCTTAGCTCCCTTTGATTTGGTTGTTTGCGTAGTGGTGTGTCGCGGATTCGGGGTCGAATCCTGTTGAAGGGGGGGAGAGTGTGACACTACGGAATAACGGTTTGAGACTTTTCGATGTCGGCACTTAGGTCTGACGTTATGTAGCATGTTTCTGGGCTTTTTCCGTGAGTTTGGGCCTTTCCTGGGGAGAATTTGGGCCTCCCGGGGAAGTTTGGGCCTAGCAGGAGCTACTTGGGCCTTAGGGGGTTGAAGTGGGCCGTTGGTGGGGAGTGTTTGGGGCCCAAGGGGGGAATTTTTCCTGCCACACAGCCCATGCGCCTGCCCCTCTCCCTATGTGAGCCCCCACCCCCTCTCCCATGCCCTAGCCGCCACCCCCATGCCCTTGCCGCCCCTCCTCCCCTCCTTGCCTTGCGCCTCCACCACCTCCCCACTGCTCCTCCTCCTCTAGCCGGCCCTAGGGCCTTCCCCTCCATGATATCTCGCTGTTCGGGAGCTCTCCAACCACGGGGAACCAGCGATTCCGGCGATTACGGCGTTCCCGGCGTTTGGAGAAGAGATCGGGCCGCGAGGAGGCGAAGATCGTCGATCGAGTGTCTTGCCAAGAAGAGGTAAGCCCCGGGGATCTTGGTTTTAGGGTGTAGGTGCTGGTTAGATGGTGAATTCCATGGTTAAATTTGATGTTTAGGTGCTGCCCCTAGATGATAATAGGGAGTTTTCTATGTTTGTCCCACGTCCTGTCTCGGGCAGATTGGGCACACGACCTAGGGTTTGAGTTTTCGCGACCTTAGAGTCGGAATTTGGTCGTCCGCCTGTTGAAGAAGTTGTAGGTAACTTCAATACCTTTCAGTGGAAATAAAGAACGTCCAATTCTGTCAAGCCATTTGAAAGTTATGCTCGTTTTACCGAACGTGTTCAAAAATGTGATGAGATTGGAACAGATCACGATATTCTGTAGATTAAACACTTTAGAGGCCGAATCAGTTTTTCCATATACTTAGAAAAAGTTCAAAAATTTCCTAAGCTATGCGAGGATGTACTCGTTTAATCGATTCAGAGTCTTAGAACTCAGGTTATGCTTGTTGGTAGTCTGCTGGCCCGACGAGACAGAACCTCTGTTTTTGGGTTTTGCGAGTAGTTTGCGAAGTCGGGGTAGATGAGTGATTGAGTACTATTTTGTGGGCATGATTTTGAGTGTGTGGTACCTATGTGCAGGTGGTGTGACCTCAGGAGTGCCCTCTACTTCTCGCCAATCCGTCGCCCGTGGTTGAGGCAAGTGTATTGGAATGGGTAGCGGGTTGTAGGTTGCTAGTTTTGATTAGTTGAAATTGAATATCTGATGTGTTCACATGCCATGCTTTAATGTTTGCCATTGATATGATGAATATGGTTTATTATGTTGTGATGCCATGTGTTAATGTACAAGTTATTTATGATGTTGGTATGTTTGCATACATGGCATGATACATGTCCGGGTCGGTGAGAAAATCATAACTAGTCCGGTAAGGTCGGTGAGAAAGTTATGACTAGTCCGAGGCACCATTGAGTAAGTCCTACATCGTGATTCCATCCACCGCGGTGAATGGAAGCGAGGAGTAGGCACCCTCCATCTTCGGGATGGAAAGGAAGAGAGGTTGCACACCGACGGGTGTGCACTCAGCCATACCGGTATGAGTTTCCAGGAGACATGTGCATCGCATCACATTGCATACATGATGATGATGATATGTGAATAGTGATATGTGAGCATGAACAAGATGATAGGCATGATGTGAGGTGTTGTAGCCATGTAATTGTTCTTTTGTACCATTGCAATATACTTGCTGAGTTTGAACTCACGCTTATCCTTTCTTGTTGTTTTACGTACCATGAGACCGGCATGCGGGGAAGGGAACTAGTCACACTCCTACACGTAGCTTCACACATTTGTTCCCACAGTTATTCATTTGGAGTCTTGATAATAAATTTAGTGTGATCATATTGGTTTATGGTTTAGTTTTGCGTTATGAGTCTTATTTTTCGTTTGGCTCATGAAGACTTTGGATTCTTGAAATTTGACTTATATTGCTGTCATGCCACTATTTATTGTTGTTTTAGATGTCTCATTTATTGCCATATATTGCTATGATATTGTTGTTGCTTAAATTCATAAAAAAACAAAGGAGATACTGCCGAAATTTTCGGTATTAGCATTCGCTCCTTTGCTGTAATTTACGTGTAATTGTGGTATTTAGAGGTTGCTTAGTCTATGTTTGGTAGCATTCGGGCACACTAGATGCTGGGGTGTTACACGATTGCCACATGATGATGAGACAGATGCTTCCAATTGCAATTAGGGGTGTTCTGCCAAACAAAGTCCGAAACCCAATTATCAAGATGTGTTCATTCTTCAACGCGATTTCACAGAAGGCCATCGATCCGTTAAAACTAGATAAGCTACAGGAAGACGTGGTCCCCACTTTGTGCAGGCTTGAGATGTGTTTCCCTCCATCTTTTTTTGAAATTATGATCCATCTCATTGTTCACATTGTGAAAGAGATACGGATTCTTGGTCCCATATTTCTACATCAGATGTACCCTTTCAAGAGATTCATGGGGGTTATAAAGAAATACGTTCGTAACCGACTGTAATACCCGAATCTCGATTTTTGTGTTCGTGCAGGAATTTCTGGGGTTTGTGGGCTGTAGCGGGACCTACGGAGGGTTTTGGGCTATTAAAGGGTAGAGTTTAGCCTTGAGGGAGTGATTTCTCATTAAAAGAAAAAGAAAAAAAGGGTTAAAAACTGCAGTCACCCTCTTGGGCCCCCAAAAACCAGCCCCACCGCATCCCTAACCCTAATCTCCCACCTCTCCTTTTCCCCCCTAGCCGCCCCAAACCTCCTCCTCCATGGACGAAATTTGCAGCCACTTCCTCCCCTCTTCCACGCCATTTCCAGCCAGTAGAAATGTAGATCCATCCACCCAAAGTGTTCCTCCGCTGCCCGGGATCGAATCTGCCGCGAAGAACGGGCGCGGATCGGCGAAGAACGGTGAGTTTTCATTCCCTTTAGGTGAGGTTTGATTTGGGGGTTTTAGATTCTGTTCTAGGGTGGTATTAGGAGGGCGTTTGAGCCCTTGTGCATGGTTAATTCGTTGAGGAGGGTTGCTGGGAGGAGATTTGATTTTCGGATCAGAGTGGTCTGAGTTCGAACAGTATGAGCAGTCGGTTTACAGACGCGATTTCGTGGCCTAGATAATTTTTACTGGAAAAGTGCATAACTAGAAAGTTGTAGATAAGATCGAGACCTAGCTCCTGTATTTTTTTCAGATTTTTCTGAGCTCTAGTTTGGGAGTAATCGCGGTGGGGATACTGCTGTAAGAAGAGAGGGACAGATTCCGTATTAGGATTAGGGCTGCAGATTAAACAGATTTGGGTCGGGAATTAGAATTTATGGTTTACATGAAAGTTGTAGATCACGTCAGTATCTAGCTCCTGTAATTTTTTTATAATTTTTGGAGTTGGGACTTGGAAGCTAGGGCTGTTGCAAGCCTGCTGTTCGGATTTGGAACTAGAGAACTGCCCACTGTGTTGAACCATTATTTAGGCAAATTTAAAAGTGGAATTGAAATCTTTGGTCTTCATGAAAGTTGTAGAGGATGCCAATATCTAGCTTATGTAATATTTTTAGATTTTTGGGCGTTACAGAGAAATAGTTACAAAATAATTAAGCCGGTGTGCATAACCTGTTTTCTGGGCAGAATCAGAGATAGTGTATTGCGGGGTTGTGGGGCGTAGGAGTCGGTTGAATGTGTTCAACTTGAGTTTAGAAAATGTTTGGGTACTGAGGTAAGATGTTTGTGTAGGTGGTGCGACTTGGGACGCAATTAACATCTTCGCCCTCATCGGTAAAGGCAAGTGGAGTTGGCAATGTTTGTTCATATTTTGATTGTTTACTTTATCCATGACGACAAGTAAGAAGTACTCACAATCAAGTTGTACGTGGAGTTGTTTACACATGTATCATGTCATATGCATTCATGCATTGGAAGAATGTCGCCGTGAGAACGCCGCGATCACCGTACAATACCGTGTGGTCCTCGAGAAAGGGCACGGTAGCCGTGTGTTCCTGAGAAAGGGCACGGTGAGAAGGAACATGTCATGAGCATATGCATTACTTCTCTTTTGCTGATGTCTGTTTGGGGTGGAAAGAAAGAAGAGGAAAGAACCGTTGTATGTCTTGTTTAATTTTGAGAAAAAGAAAAGAGGAAGTTCATGCTTACGATATTTGATTGTTGTCTTTGTATTATTTGTTCCACTTGCTGAGATTATTCGATCTCACCACTCCTCTTCCTTTCGTGCAATCTTACGGAGCGTAGCATGAAGGGTGGGGCGTAGATGCACTTACTACACATGTTCACTTGGAATAAAATATTTATGTGGAACATGTACTTAAGTCAAACCATGCACCTTGTGGGTCCGAAAAATTTTAATTGGGGGTGATATTACCTTGGGTTGTCATTTATGCTTCCGCTATTCTTTCCTTGTCTATGTTATGTTTGTTCCGTCTTGTTTTGGGCATTGGTCATGTCGAATTTTCTTCTTCTTTCCGTTCGTTGCTATTAGTTTAAGAAGTATTTCCATTAAGTAATTACGTAAATTACTAGTTTTGTGTTAGGGTGTTACAGTTGGTATCAGAGCGGGCTTCAGGTCCGTGGTGTTTGGAATTAGAAAATAACGGTAGAGTAAACTAAAATTTTGCTTTGTGAAAGTAGGAACAAGGCTTAGGATCAACCTTTAAAATTTGGCCTTAGGCAATAACTTAAAAAAAATTGATATAGATTGGTTAATTACTTTAAAACGTGACACACTCGATGCACGAGGAAGGGTATGGGGAATCATTGCATTACGCTTTAGTGTTTTATTGTGTTTTGATGAAGAATGTTATATTTTGTTGATTAATTATATTATGATAATGATGTGTATTTATATGCTTATGAAATAGTTGATTGAACGATTTTGTTTTGTGAAATAGTTGTTACGAAATGTTTCGGTCATGTTACATTGGCGTGGTAAGGGCTGTGGTTGTGGGTGTGGCTGGGTAGAGCCATCCCCAGAGGTTTAAGGGCATCTCGTTGTGAAGAGTTGTTGCTTAATATGTCTAGATCGGAGTGTTATTTGAGGGAGTTGTTTGATGATATGTCTTCGATGGTTGGGGGCAAAGAAAAGAGTTTAGTGAATAGTCATTGTTGATTGCTAATATTACAATTGTGGATATGAGTTTTGTTGGCTAACCTTAGTTGCTATGAAAAAAAAAATTAAATTGTTTTTTTTTTTTTTTTTTTTTTTTTGGTGGTTGTCATTCTTCGCATTTAAAAGAAACAACTGGTTTTTTTTGTGCAAACCTTAAATGGTGTGGACTTAAGTTTTATAGCTTTACCAGTAAAAGATTACTTGATTGCTTGGTTCTTCCTTTTGTGAAAGATTATCTTGGCGATCATCTTCCTCGGTGGAAGTATTTAAGCTCAAAAATTTTTATTGGGGGAGCTTGTGCATCTCAAAGTTTGAGCCTTGCCTTATTGCAAGGCGGGGAGTCTAGTTCCTTTGTTAAATTGGGGAGGGGTCACAGCCTACATTTAAGGATATGTGACCTACGAGAAAGTTTAAAATCTTGAAGTTTGATGCATAGTTGCAATAAAGTGAGATGATGTAAACTACCGTCATTGATAAAGTATGTTTGCAGGTTGTTTAAACACAATATAACATATTGTGGTTAGAGAGAATTAATCATAATGGTAGGTGATCCAAAAGTAAAAGTGGATTAGAGTTATTATGTGTGTTGATGTGAGCTATAAAAAAAATTATGAAGTAAGAAATCAGATCCTTTAATACTAGTATAGATCCCAATTGAGAAGATATAGATTTTGCCGTCGGATGAAATTTTAAGAACAAAGTATAAGAGTTATTGGATTGGTCGTCTTTGGTGCATAATTTTGTCCTAGCGAATGACTGTCTTAGAGCCTTATGGATGAAATATGTCTCATGAAGATGATATTTAATTGTTGGAGTTAGCTATTGGTTGAATGAGTTTTGGATGCTGAAATATTAACTTATGGGTTGTATGAAAATCTTATGATGGTCACACTACATGTAACCTTGAAAAGAGATGACTTAAAATTTAGAATATGCAGTGTGCATTAGGGAGCTTGTCATGGATTATAGACTTCGAATAAAGTTGATGTTTTATGATAAGTATCGTAAACTTTTGTTACAGTTGTGGGAGAAGGCAATTAAAGTAAGAATTGGTTTTGTGAATTTTGTTAAATCCAAAAGGGGTTTCTTAAGGTGTAACCTGTGATTATTGAAAACTTTAACGGTTAGCGCATTAGGTTACTAGAGATGGAGGGATTTAAGGTGAATCATGTTTTAAGGTATATGGATTGTTGTGTTTGTATGATCTTTTGGATGAATGTCTTTTGGCTAAGGCGTTCAAGTTCTAATATATGTATTAGAGTTCCCTATATTAGTGTGAATGTAGCCAAATTTGGCCGTAACTTTGAGGCTTCAAAATGAGGATGAAAGAAGGATTATTCATGAAGTATATGTTGATGAATGTGAATGTGTTACCGTGTAGAATAATGCAACTCAATTGTTTTGGTAAGATATTGGATTTAAGTCATGATTATGGAATCTAACCCCAAAGTGTGTATGCTTGGATTGCACTCATTAGTATACAAAATGAGTTATTGGTTGCATTACTGATTAAGCGAAATAACCGAATTTAATGTAATTTTTCAGAAGTGTTTGATTCGGAGATATGTGTATCTCTAGTTTGACTAGAGTAAAATTATTAAAATGTGTGAGGTATTTTGAAAATTTCTTAAAGATGATTTTTATGATTGTTTCGTAAGCGACTTTTGTTGCTAAAGCAAGTTTATGCCAAGAAATGAGTTTCCCATTCACCTAAAAATATGTGAGGTTGTTGTGTGGAGATATTTGATTTCTGGATCGGATTCCACTTTTCAAAGTTGTTTTGTTTTGGTAAAGTAAGAATGATCTGTTTTAGTAAAGTTGAAATGCATTTAGTACAGGTTATGCGGTGTTTCTCTTTTAATTGGAGTTATTCCTGTAGTTCATCTTGGTGCCTTGGTTTTAAAGTGATAAAAGTTGTTTATATTGTTAAAGAGAATCGAATGTTCCCTTGCTCCTTAAGTGAAAGATGGTGGAACGAGACCTTCCTATAAAAGAGAACCGATTGTGGGTTGGTAATACCTTAAGGCCTTAGCCCTTGCCTTCCTATAAAAGAGAACCGATTGTGGGTTGGTAATACCTTAAGGCCTTAGCTCTTGCTAGGTGTTAATCGTAAATGGTTGATTAGTGAGGAGTAATGAAGGTTATTGCATGTCGTGGTCCAAACCCTTCTTGGGAGTGTTTGAGTAATTTAATTATAAGGGGCGTAGCTAATGTTATGTTAATCTGACGTGAAACTTTCATTGTGAACTCTTGTCTAGGATAGTTGTCCCTTGATGTGAGATAGAGGGAAGAAGTGGGAGTAACTTTTATATTGTGGTTGGCTTTCCTAAAGTAAGTTGCTATATTTACTCAAATGAGTGTTTGCTTTGGGGCCTTGCTTGTATCTGGCCTTAAGTGGATCATGCAAATTCGTGGTCGTGGTGTTGGATGAGGTCCTACTCAGGTTTGTTTTGTTCAGCTTATATTGTTTTTGAGCGTTCACTTCTCGGTATAGAGTGCTGTTGTTGGAGATGCGATGTCTCCTTAGTAGTGTATTTCTTTGGAACATTTCTGTTTTCACTGAAGGGAGAGGTAGAAATTTGTTAATTGCAGCTGGTAGCCGTGGTTTGCCTTGTCTTATTTTGCGACATTTTAAGACTCCTTTCTTTGAATGCTTTGTGTTATGGAATACTTGAGTTGAGTGTTGTCCTGGGGCGTGTTACCAGATTGGCGACATGGGGGTCGACCTCGAACTTTTGTTCATGCCCATGTATCTTCTTCACGATATTGAATTGTATTTGAACATATCTCCCGTATTAGGTGTGTAGTGCGAGTAACTCATGGCCTGATCAACCATGACAATTACTTATACTACTCAATCTAGCTACGATGGAGTTATGGAAGGTGATACTCTCTTCTAGAGTTTCTTTGTTGGATGTTCACTAGGTAGGATATAGGTGGTATCCATGCTGATGATCGTTTCTAACATTTTCTTTCATGTTGCCTTTTTGTGTGAATGTGTCGTAACTCTTCTTGGTTAGATCTTGTAAAGTTGAATTGAGCACTCGATTGTGAGAATTGATTAGGAGTTGGTTTGGGGAAAGTGTTTTGGGTGGCACTGCCGCATAGAGTTGATCAAATTGTGGTAAAGATTTTGCAACTGAAGTGGATGAAGGAATTGCGAGGTGTAATCATAACAAAAAAATTGGAGTTGAGTTCAGATTTTGGCACCTGGTTATTCGAAATTGATCATTGGTTATGGAGGTTGTATGCTAAGATGTTAAAAGAAAATTTTCAAGGTTTCATTAAGCTGTAGGTGATAGGGGCTCGATATGGGAATTTTATCCCATGCTTTTCAAGGGAGGTAAGAAAGTTATTTGAGTCTTGTGGAGTTGAATGGAGATGAGTTGCTTCTCGTGTTAACTGAGAGTTGCTTCTTGATTTGTGTTCTTTCCAGCATGTGGAGTGTTGAGGTTTGTTCTTGTGGGTATGATTTGTGAATTTTGGTTCCCTATTGTTCTTGTTGTTGAGTAGTGGCCTGTTTGGGATTCGGGGTCGAATCCTATTTAGGGGGGGAGAGTGTAATACCCGAATCTCGATTTTTGTGTTCGTGCAGGAATTTCTGGGGTTTGTGGGCTGTAGCGGGACCTACGGAGGGTTTTGGGCTATTAAAGGGTAGAGTTTAGCCTTGAGGGAGTGATTTCTCATTAAAAGAAAAAAAAAGGGTTAAAAACTGCAGTCACCCTCTTGGGCCCCCAAAAACCAGCCCCACCGCATCCCTAACCCTAATCTCCCACCTCTCCTTTTCCCCCCTAGCCGCCCCAAACCTCCTCCTCCATGGACGAAATTTGCAGCCACTTCCTCCCCTCTTCCACGCCATTTCCAGCCAGTAGAAATGTAGATCCATCCACCCAAAGTGTTCCTCCGCTGCCCGGGATCGAATCTGCCGCGAAGAACGGCGCGGATCGGCGAAGAACGGTGAGTTTTCATTCCCTTTAGGTGAGGTTTGATTTGGGGGTTTTAGATTCTGTTCTAGGGTGGTATTAGGAGGGCGTTTGAGCCCTTGTGCATGGTTAATTCGTTGAGGAGGGTTGCTGGGAGGAGATTTGATTTTCGGATCAGAGTGGTCTGAGTTCGAACAGTATGAGCAGTCGGTTTACAGACGCGATTTCGTGGCCTAGATAATTTTTACTGGAAAAGTGCATAACTAGAAAGTTGTAGATAAGATCGAGACCTAGCTCCTGTATTTTTTTCAGATTTTTCTGAGCTCTAGTTTGGGAGTAATCGCGGTGGGGATACTGCTGTAAGAAGAGAGGGGACAGATTCCGTATTAGGATTAGGGCTGCAGATTAAACAGATTTGGGTCGGGAATTAGAATTTATGGTTTACATGAAAGTTGTAGATCACGTCAGTATCTAGCTCCTGTAATTTTTTTATAATTTTTGGAGTTGGGACTTGGAAGCTAGGGCTGTTGCAAGCCTGCTGTTCGGATTTGGAACTAGAGAACTGCCCACTGTGTTGAACCATTATTTAGGCAAATTTAAAAGTGGAATTGAAATCTTTGGTCTTCATGAAAGTTGTAGAGGATGCCAATATCTAGCTTATGTAATATTTTTAGATTTTTGGGCGTTACAGAGAAATAGTTACAAAATAATTAAGCCGGTGTGCGCAACCTGTTTTCTGGGCAGAATCAGAGATAGTGTATTGCGGGGGTTGTGGGGGGCGTAGGAGTCGGTTGAATGTGTTCAACTTGAGTTTAGAAAATGTTTGGGTACTGAGGTAAGATGTTTGTGTAGGTGGTGCGACTTCGGGACGCAATTAACATCTTCGCCCTCATCGGTAAAGGCAAGTGGAGTTGGCAATGTTTGTTCATATTTTGATTGTTTACTTTATCCATGACGACAAGTAAGAAGTACTCACAATCAAGTTGTACGTGGAGTTGTTTACACATGTATCATGTCATATGCATTCATGCATTGGAAGAATGTCGCCGTGAGAACGCCGCGACCGTACCGGTACAATACCGTGTGTTCCTGAGAAAGGGCACGGTAGCCGTGTGTTCCTGAGAAAGGGCACGGTGAGAAGGAACATGTCATGAGCATATGCATTACTTCTCTTTTGCTGATGTCTGTTTGGGGTGGAAAGAAAGAAGAGGAAAGAACCGTTGTATGTCTTGTTTAATTTTGAGAAAAAAAAAGAGGAAGTTCATGCTTACGATATTTGATTGTTGTCTTTGTATTATTTGTTCCACTTGCTGAGATTATTCGATCTCACCACTCCTCTTCCTTTCAGGCAATCTTCTGGAGCGTAGCATGAAGGGTGGGGCGTAGATGCACTTACTACACATGTTCACTTGGAATAAAATATTTATGTGGAACATGTACTTAAGTCAAACCATGCACCTTGTGGGTCCGAAAAATTTTAATTGGGGGTGATATTACCTTGGGTTGTCATTTATGCTTCCGCTATTCTTTCCTTGTCTATGTTATGTTTGTTCCGTCTTGTTTTGGGCATTGGTCATGTCGAATTTTCTTCTTCTTTCCGTTCGTTGCTATTAGTTTAAGAAGTATTTCCAGTAAGTAATTACGTAAATTACTAGTTTTGTGTTAGGGTGTTACACCGACATCGACCGGAAGGCTACATTGCAAATGGTTGGGGAACCAAGGATGTCTTTGAGTTCTGCGTCGATTATATGGATCTCAAACCGATTGGTGTGCCTATATCTCGGCATGAGGGGAGGCTACAGGGGAAAGGGACACTAGGCGAGAAATTTGTGCGTACTAGCAATCTAGCTTCATTTACACAAGCACATTTCATAGTTTTGGGACAATCAATTGTGGTGGCCCCCGTATGTCAACATGCACAAGAACATACTATCCAGAACCAACCCAGGGAGATCAGAGGTTTGGCTCGCGAGAGAGCACAGGGATAACTTCAGTGATTGTTTGTGTAGACACATAATGCATACAGAGACAGACTGCACTCAGTTGAAAGAGTTAGCTCAGGGACCATCATGTACATTTCGGACATTCCAAGTATACGATATAAATGGTTTTACATTTTATACAAGAGCGCAAGATAAAAAGAGCACCAACCAAAATAGCGGTATCCGTATAGATGCCTATGACAGCAATGGAAATAGGCAAACCTACTACGGATTCATAGAAGAGATTTGGGAGCTTGACTATGGACCTTTGAAGGTCCGTCTCTTTCGGTGCCAATGGGTCAGACTTCCAGGGGGCGTGAATATCGAGAAGTACGGTATCACTACCGTGGACCTCAAACTCATTGGATACAGAGAAGAACCATTCGTTCTTGATAATTCTGTTACACAAATCTTCTTCGTAACTGACCCGGCTAACAAGCAACGCCACGTGGTTATTCAAGGAAAAAGAAGGATTGTCAGAGTTAAGAATGTTGTTGACGAGGAAGAGTACAACCAATTCGATGAGCTTCCACCTTTCGGAGAGGATGTTGACCTAAGTATCATGGAAGAGAGTGACAAAGTTACGTACATACGCCGCGATCATAATGAAGGTCAAATCGTAGCTTAGTTGTAGTAATGAAATGTATGTTTTCTTTTGTACAAACGACATGTATTTATTTTCTTATACGTAACAATTAATGTATTTCAATTTGTATGAATTTGACTACATTTAAAATTATTGATTGTGGTCGCAAATTGAAGTTCAATCATTTTGTGAAGTTATTTGGAATTTCTATTGCATTATCAATCTTATTTATCACCTCTAAAAACTTTTACTAAGTTTGGAAATGATTTACTAATTTTAGAAAATAAAAAATCAGCGATGTGGGCTTGATCACTAATAGTTGGAAAATGGGCCGGTAGTGATAATCCTTATTCACTGCCGGTAATACGTAGAACCGGCAGTGGTATAGACTTATCACTGCCGGTTGAAGAAGTGATCCAGCAGTGATACATTGTTATCACTGCTGGTGAGATGTAGAACCAGCAGTGGTATAGACTTATCACTACCGATTATAGGAGTGAGCCAGCAGTAATAATATTATCACTGTCGGTTGTTATGGTCAACTGACAGCGAAATATTATCACTGCCGGTGGGTATTGTCAACCGGCAGTGATAGTCCCTCCCCTATATTTTGAAAGGGCGCGCTCTCCTCTCATTTGCCCTAACTTAGCCATCGTACCCGAGCTTCTCTCACTACCGTCCCCGAGCCCAACGCCGCCTCCCCGTGCCCGGCGCCGCCCTCCCCATGCCCGGCGCCGCCCTCCCCATGCCCGGCGTTGCCCCTTGAGCCAGCGCCGTCCTCCCTAAGCCCGACGCCGCCCTCCCCGTGCCTGGCGTCGCCCCCCTGAGCCCAACGCTGCCCGCCCCGCGCCCCCCGTCGCCTTCCCCGTGCCCGGCGCCGCCCCCCCTAGCCCTACACTGCCCTCCCCACCGTTTGGCGCCACCCCTCGAGCCTAGCGCCGCCCTCCCCGTGCGCGGCGCCCCACCCCCCCATGCCCGGCGCCGCCCTCCTTGCCGTCTCTCTCTCTCTCTCGCGCGCGCGATAACCTCTCTGCTGCTCAGCTCAGTGTGTTTCAATTTGTGATGATTTCCCTTTTGAGTTGCTTGAACATGAGTCCTTAGGCTAATTTGGCATGCTATTGTTAAACAATGTAATGTTACTCTATTAGAGGTTAGAACAATTTGCCAATTTTCCCTGAAACCCCGAACGATCACTGTCATTGATGTACATGTATATTTGACATATGGAAATATTCATGCAAGAAGGTAGTGCAGATAATGGAGTAATTCATAAACGATATGCCCTATGCCTTTTAGCTGAAGCTTAAAATGTTAATTAAGATAATTGGGCATGTTTTAATTGAAACCCTAGCTTCAAAAGTTGCCAATCTGCCCTCCAAGTATTGATTTCGATTAGTTTCGTATTTGTGAATGCTCTATGATGATAGGTTGCTCTATGATCCTTTAATTTTGTGATAACGTGAGAAAATAGTATGTATTACTGTGAGGAATTGAAGAAATGTGGATGTAAACTTGCATTGTGGATGTAAACGCTTCACGATTACTTTCTCTTCAATGTTTTTATGCTTAGTTATGTGCTTGTATGTGTGTTAATATTATATTGAATGTTGTCTTTTGACTGCTGAGTGGATTCCCACTATTTTAGGGGAGGTGATGTCGATTTTTTTTAGGTTCAACAATGTAACACCACGGCATTTAATATGCCCGAATGCTACCAAACATAAGCTAACCAACATCTAAATACCACATTTAATCATAAATTCCAGCAAAGGTACATATGCTAAAAACCGATATCTCGACAGCATATCCTTTGCTTTTCCATGAGTTAACACAATAACACAATCATGGCAAGATATAACATGGCACACGACATCTATAACATCAACATAAATGGACATAACATCAAATTACGCCAAAAAATACTACGCTCAACTACTTCATAAACTATAACGAAGCAAATAAGGAATCACTAGCATGCTAAATTAAACCATACATTAAGTTTAAGGCAAAACTCTTAATATCATGTCTCCAAGTGATTAATTATGGACTATGATGGTGGAGCTACGTGTAGAAGTGTAGCTAGACCCCTTATTCCCGCATGCCGATCTCAAAGTACCTAAAAACAACATAAAACACAAGCGTGAGTTCGAAAACTCAGCAAGCATATTGTAATGGACAACAAGATCATTTACAAGACAATACTACCTTACATCACATATAACATCTCATACTTGAGCACATAACAACATCATCATCATTAAATATGTATTGCAATGCAATGCAATGCAATGTTATGCTCATATCTCCTTGGAAACTCATACCGGTATGGTTGAGCACAAACCCGTCGGTGTGCACCCTCTCCCCCCTTCCATCCCGAAGATGGAGGGTGCCTACTCCTCGCTTCCATTCACCACGTGAATGGAATCACGATGTAGGTCTTACTCAATGGCGTTCCGGACTAGTCATAACTTTCTCACCGACCTTCCCCGGATTAGTTATGACTTTCTCACCGCCCTCGCCCCATCTCATGTCATGCATGCAACTATGCCAATTATCATATCTCATTTGTACATAAACATATGGCATCTCATCATGACAAATATAGACACATGGCATCGAATCATGATAAGTATAAACGCATAGCATCATATCGTGATAATCATACTCAATATATGATTGGAAAACATCAAGCATGGCAAGTGATCATAGCAAGTATTCAATCTTTCATCCAATATCAACAAGCAACCTACAATCCGCTATACATTACAACACACTTGCCTCAACCGCGGGCGACGGATTTGTGGGACATAGAGGGCACTCCCGGTGTCACACCACCTGCACATAGGCATCACACACTCATAATAATGCCCACAAAACAGTACACAAATCCCCATCTAACCCGACATTGCCCACTACTCGCAAACCTAAAAACAGAGGTTCTGTCCCGGCGGGACAGCTGCCTTGCAAAAGCCATAACTTGAGTTCTGGGAGTCCAAATCGATTAAACGAGTACACCGTCGCGAATCTTAGGAAATTTCCCAACTTTTTCTAGTTATACGGAAAGACTAATTCGGATTCTAAAATTGCTTAATCTATAGATTACCACAATCTGTTCCAATCGCGTCACCGATTTTAACACGCTCGGTAAAACAGCCATAACTTTCAAACGGCTGGGCAGAATTTCAATTTCTTTATATGAACTGAAAGATAATGAAATTATATACAACTTCCTAGAAGTCCGTACGGCCATATTCCAAATCTAAATTGGCGAAAACGCGAACCCTAGCTCGACTGCTCAATCTGCCCGAAAACAGAAACGTGGCAACATCTAGATCTAACCCAAATTACTCAAATCCAACGCCTCCAATTGATCAAAAAAACTTGATAAACTCCCTGATAACAGTACCTAGCTCATCCCCGAGGAGCCCCATGATCATACCTTTGCCCGACGCACGAAAACTCCAATAGATCTCCTCGCTCCTCGCTCCTCACACCTCGCTCCTCGCTCCTCGCTCCTTGCTCCTCGGATGGATCCATGAGGATGCAAGGGTGGGGAGGTCACCCTAGGGCAGCAAGGGGGGTGGAGGAGAGGTGGTGTGCAATGGGGAGCAATGGGGGCGCCATGGGGGCAAGAGATGGGGCGGCTAGGAGGTGGAGGGAGGAGGAAGGGTGGCGGCTAGGGTTAGGGGCGCATGGGGCAGGGGTGGATGCCCCAAGGGCTGGTGGGGAGCCCTTTTACCAGCCCCCACACCCAAACCTAGTCCGTTACGGAGACCTACTCCTTCCCACCAAAGCCCACCAAGGCCCAAACTCCCCCGGGAAGGCCCAAAACCCCAGAAACGACCCGGAAACGGCCCGGAAAAGCTATTAACCTCCACATCCTATAGTTTTAACCTTAATTCCACATCTCATAATGTTATTAACCTTATCATGCACGTTAAATAAGGTTACGACACTCCGTGGTGTCACAACACTTCAAAAGGCCCAAAAAACGCGAGTAAACCTCTAGCCGTAAGATTTTCTTCTCTAATTTCATAATCTGTAATGTCACACCAAAACATAGTGTCACATTCTTCCCCCCTTCAACAGGATTCGACCTCGAATTCGAAGGACACCAAAAACAACTACCAAGTCCCCAAGGGACAAAAGGCTTCTCAGCCGCACAAAGGCTCCATCAACCCAAAACGCTCGAATCCTCACGACAAACATTTCGCACTTCTATCACAACCAACCTGACTACCACACTCCATCAAACTCAATCATAAATTCCAACTGTAACACCCCTTCGAACCACAACAAAAGTTCTACGCCTAGCCCAAGGTAGAGTTGTAAATTCTTACCAAACCTCAACTGGTTCTTTTCCTATGAGGGTCTCGCCCTCACACTTTCTCACTCAAAAAAACTACCAAACCCATGAGTATAATCCTCCATTATGCTCAACAATTCCATAGACATTTCTATTCACATCTCAAACGAGAATGCCAACAAAGAGCAACTCCCCTAGTCGGATGAACCACATTCATCAACTCGAACCCAAAACACAACAAATCACTTGGAACAAAGGTTTGACAACCTCGAAAGATCACTCGATCTCTTTTCCTAAGTCAAGTCGCAAAGGAAAAACTCCAATCTCAAATCAATGCGATACATCTCGCATCGGGGACCACTCAAACAAAAAGAGAGACTCCACACAATTCTTTGTCAGAAATTCTCAACAATCAATGACAACTCGACTCACTTTCACCACAGCCAAGCATCTCATAAGAACAACATTGTGGAAGAGAAAACCGATTCTCAAACCAATCGAAAGAATCCACAACCGCCATAATAACTCTCAAGGAAACAAGGAAACCCAATCCTCTCACAACAAAGCCAAATGCCAGGAACTCTTCACTCTTTCTTTTCATGCTAAAGAGCAAATGGAAATCTAGATTCATGACATGAATCCAAGCTTTCGAGAGCACACCGGATTAGTCATATTTCCCTATATGACTTACTCACCGACACAGCTCAATGACTCTTTTATCAATAGACATCTATAAATGATGTCATGTTTCCTTTTCACCATTCATTCATCATGTACAATGCTACCAAATAGTCATTCACAAGACAACTTCTTCCTCTGCATCACATGATTAAAAACTTGGATAGCATCGATGATTGCGCCCAATCATAAAACTATGAGGGGAACACCATTAACAGGAAAACACCACGTCATACATAACCCGTCGACAATTGAAAGCCAAATTTGTAAAGCATCGCGTTTTAACCAAAATCAACATTTTGAAAGAGAACATCAATTCTCAAAGAGAAATGGGAGACTCATTTTCCCAAAATGAGAACACTTCACCAACCCGAATCACTTATAAACATTCATAAAATCCACCCTTTTGAAACACTCGCAAACACCACATGACCTTTTCCAAATAAATCCAGTTCCAATCAAATAGATTTACAAATTAAATCTCAAGAATTTTCAACACAGCCCACTATGTCCATCGGCTTCCTTTTTAAGATTTACTCCAAGTATGCTTCAGTCTAACGCCGAAGGAGCGCGATCCACTCAAAGGCTTTTAGGTGCAAAATCAAACTCATAGCATAAACTGAACAACTTAGCCAAAACCAAAGATGGGCACCAACCTCTACGAGTTTTAGGGAAACTCGAAAATGCAACATAAAGAACACCTTGACCAAAAAAACATTTAACCAAGATAGCAAACCACCAACCCAGACCAAAAGGTTTTATACACAAGCTCGGCATGAGACTCACCATAACGATGTCCCACTATCCTTAACATTTAAGCATTCCATAATCACTATTTACTTATCGAGAAAACCCATCTTAAATCAATCCATACTACCTCCTCAAGAACCCCACAAACCAACACATCATAAAACAACGTATTCTATATTTCAAACGTAGTACTTCAACAGATACTTAAGCATGATCATCCTATCAATTTTTATACCATAAATACGTCAACATCTTGACAATCAAAACTTATTCCATTAACAAATGACTTCAACATACAAATAGTATCTCCATAAGACAAAGTCAAAAATTATGATTCTAAGATATACCTTCTTTAGGATACAATTCTATATCATGCTAAAATATCCATGGTTCACTTCATCGCCACATGTTATAATAACCTCTATTTTACAATGGCTTCCAAAAAGTAATCCAAACAATTACCACCACTACTAAATCATCAATATCCATAAATAGGCATAATCATAAAAACAACTACATTGTTTTTAGTTACACTATCCATATACCATAACAAATTGTCACTACACAACATACTCCAACTATTAAAACAAATTTAATAGATTAGACCATCCCAATGCTTTAGCAATATCATAAACAGCAAAGCCTATGTCTTCACAATTGACATCAATACTAGCATCGTAGGAACACAACTGCATACTTCCAATTATACTAATGGTTTGCGACAACATAATTAGCAACTCTAATCAACTTCCAAATTAAAGTCACTAGTCAACACGATTAAATCTCTCTATTAATCCATTAGATTAGAACATCTTTAGACAACCAGCAAAGTTTCTTTAACAATATCGGCAGTCTACATCATCTTAATGTTTTAACTATGCATTAGGGTTTAAAACTTTAAACATAATCGAGGGTCATAAGCACTTTCAAAGCAAGTTAACAGATTCTAAACATGTACATTAACATATTTATTCATTCTCATTATAAGGTAATCTGCAACACTAGAAGTTCATTTAATCTTAAGCTAAACACAAATATTACTTTTAACTGATTCAACTCACCAATTAACTTAAGAACAAATCATTTCCAATAACCACATTGTTACATACTACATGACATGCTAAACAACCATTTTCACTTTTGACAAACAAGATGCAACTCCACTTTTAAGGACAACCACAACTCATGAACCAGAACGAACACCGTTAGACAATTTCTCCTTTTCCAGGCAAGGAAGAAAACAAAACTCTAACAGAAATGCAGGAGAGTTCCACTCTCAAGTTCCCAAATTTGCCCACAAAACTCTTCAAGAAATCTCAAGATCCATACTTCCAAGAAGGAAGAAGGATGCACTAGGGAAAACAAAATGTTCAACCAAACCTTTTCCGATAAAGTTACAAAACTTAGCTCCACCCAACCTAAGGTCGGCACTAGGATAACTTCAACTCTTTTCTCAGATAGGGTGGACAACAACCACATATGTTTCCTCCCTAAGACAATCCACAATAACCAAAGCAAAACCGGGGTCAAAGCAAAGGCGACTAAAAGGCGCAACTCTAAACTCTTCTTCTTCGTTTCCAACAAGGGAAGACCAAAAACCACAAATCGCATACGGAATGATCCGTGAAAAATCCAATACCAAACATTTTTCTTTTAGTTTCCATCAACTAAAACCAAGACAACCAACCAAAACCAACCGTCGAGCGGTGAAGAACATCTGAAGGAACCCACCACCAAACTCTTCTATTTGACTCCCGTCAACTACCCGATCTACGACAGAAAGGGTAAGCACTCTTCTCCTACAGGGGTTAATAGTTCTTCGGTGATGGCGCTAACCGGCCACACCGTCACACTTCACCCTTACAATGAATAAAGAGAGGTGACCGAAACCCTTCGGCACCTCAACCCCACTTTAACATAATAACATGAACAATTCCATTCAATTCTTTCATAAACATAGCAACATACAAAAACAAATGTAGCATTCAACATCAAGGCTCAAATACAACATTTAAGCGTAAAGCAACGATTCCCATACCCTTTCCTACTGTGCCTCCATGTGTGTCAAATTTTAAATTAGTTATACCACTTTTGCAAGTTTTAATGTTGCTATCCTATAACAAAGTTTTAGTTAAGACCTAAGCCATGTTTCTAAGTTATTCCACATCACATTTTAGTTGTACCCTATAGCATGATACAAAAAAATTCACATTCCAAGGACCTACAGCCCGCTCTGATACCAACTGTAACACCCCGGCATTTAATATGCCCGAATGCTACCAAACATAAGCTAAACAACATCTAAATACCACATTTAATCATAAATTCCAGCAAAGGTACATATGCTAAAAACCGATATCTCGGCAACATCTCCTTTGCTTTTCCATGAGTTAACACAATAACACAATCATGGCAAGATATAACATGGCACACGACATCTATAACATCAACATAAATGGACATAACATCAAATTACGCCAAAAAATACTACGCTCAACTACTTCATAAACTATAACGAAGCAAATAAGGAATCACTAGCATGCTAAATTAAACCATACATTAAGTTTAAGGCACAACTCTTAATATCATGTCTCCAAGTGATTAATTATGGACTATGATGGTGGAGCTACGTGTAGAAGTGTAGCTAGACCCCTTTTTCCCACATGCCGATCTCAAAGTACCTAAAAACAACATAAAACACAAGCGTGAGTTCGAAAACTTAGCAAGCATATTGTAATGGACAACAAGATCATTTACAAGACAATACTACCTTACATCACATATAACATCTCATACTTGAGCACATAACAACATCATCATCATTAAATATGTATTGCAATGCAATGCAATGCAATGTTATGCTCATATCTCCTTGGAAACTCATACCGGTATGGTTGAGCACACACCCGTCGGTGTGCACCCTCTCCCCCCTTCCATCCCGAAGATGGAGGGTGCCTACTCCTCGCTTCCATTCACCACGTGAATGGAATCACGATGTAGGTCTTACTCAATGGCGTTCCGGACTAGTCATAACTTTCTCACCGACCTTCCCCGGATTAGTTATGACTTTCTCACCGCCCTCGCCCCATCTCATGTCATGCATGCAACTATGCCAATTATCATATCTCATTTGTACATAAACATATGGCATCTCATCATGACAAATATAGACACATGGCATCGAATCATGATAAGTATAAACGCATAGCATCATATCGTGATAATCATACTCAATATATGATTGGAAAACAGCAAGCATGGCAAGTGATCATAGCAAGTATTCAATCTTTCATCCAATATCAACAAGCAACCTACAATCCGCTATACATTACAACACACTTGCCTCAACCGCGGGCGACGGATTTGTGGGACATAGAGGGCACTCCCGGTGTCACACCACCTGCACATAGGCATCACACACTCACAATAATGCCCACAAAACAGTACACAAATCCCCATCTAACCCGACATTGCCCACTACTCGCAAACCTAAAAACAGAGGTTCTGTCCCGGCGGGACAGCAGCCTTGCAAAAGCCATAACTTGAGTTCTGGGAGTCCAAATCGATTAAACGAGTACACCGTCGCGAAGCTTAGGAAATTTCCCAACTTTTTCTAGTTATACGGAAAGACTAATTCGGAATCTAAAATTGTTTAATCTACAGATTACCACAATCTGTTCCAATCGCGTCACAGATTTTAACACGCTCGGTAAAACAGCCATAACATCCAAACGGCTGGGCGGAATTTCAATTTCTTTATATGCACTGAAAGGTAATGAAATTATCTACAACTTCCTAGAAGTCCGTACGGCCATATTCGAAATCTAAATTGGCGAAAACGCGAACCCTAGCTCGACTGCTCAATCTGCCCGAAAACAGAAACGTGGCAACATCTAGATCTAACCCAAATTACTCAAATCCAACGCCTCCAATTGATCAAAAAACTTGATAAACTCCCTAATAAAAGTACCTAGCTCATCCCCGAGGAGCCCCATGATCATACCTTTGCCCGACGCACAAAAACTCCAATCGATCTCCTCGCTCATCGCTCCTCGCTCCTCGCACCTCGCTCCTCGCTCCTCGCTCCTCGGATGGATCCATGAGGATGCAGGGGTGGGGAGGTCACCCTAGGGCAGCAAGGGGGGTGGAGGAGAGGTGGTGTGCAATGGGGAGCAATGGGGGCGCCATGGGGGCAAGAGATGGGGCGGCTAGGAGGTGGAGGGAGGAGGAAGGGTGGCGGCTAGGGTTAGGGGTGCATGGGGCAGGGGTGGACGCCCCAAGGGCTGGTGGGGAGCCCTTTTACCAGCCCCCACACCCAAACCTAGTCCGTTACGGAGACCTACTCCATCCCACCAAAGCCCACCAAGGCCCAAACTCCCCCGGGAAGGCCCAAAACCCCATAAACGACCTGGAAACGGCCCGGAAAAGCTATTAACCTCCATATCCTATAGTTTTAACCTTAATTCCACATCTCATAATGTTATTAACCTTATCATGCACGTTAAATAAGGTTACGACACTCCGTGGTGTCACAACACTTCAAAAGGCCCAAAAACGCGAGTAAACCTCTAGCCGTAAGATTTTCTTCTCTAATTTCACAATCTGTAATGTCACACCAAAACGTAGTGTCACAAACAACCTCCAGTGTTTTGTAATTGTTTTGTAACCTCAATTTTAATTTAGAGCTCAAGTTTGATTTAGAGCTCAAGTTTAATTTAGATCTCAAGATTATATCTTCTTTTGATGGCTGCCTTTAACGTATGATATTTTCATTTTTTTAATGTTCTTTTGATGGCTTCCTTTGACACACTTACCTCTTTTTTAATTGCTCTCACTTTATTGCTACGTCTGTGAATGCTATATGATGCTTTGGGTCTGTTGATGAGCTAAAATAATTAAAATGTAAATCTGGCCTTGAACTAACATTATAGCTTCCTATTAAATGCTAGAAAGTATTGATTGATACTTCGTTGTATATGGTTATTAAGCTTGTTCTATTGTATAGCATATGCTTGAACTGTTTTAATTTAGGAAGGTAAGAGTTCAAGGCCATATTTGCTTAGTTAATTATTTAGCTTAATTGTGAAAAATCGACCCAGGTGTAGAGGACGTAAGAGATTGTCTCTAGCAGCCCTACATTGAGTGGTGAGGAGGCTGAAGATTTAATCTTCAAGCAGCCGGACACCTGATAAGATTGTTTAGTACTTGTGGCAAATGCTAATTTCTTTATCTGTATGGATGCACTATATCAAAAAACAGCAAAAATGAAGGTTATGAAACCTCGTAAAAAGATTGTTTAGTAGTGTGGCAAATGCTAATTTTTGATAAACTTGCTAGGAATGGCCTCTAATCAGGGACAAATGCCAGAGGGAGTGCCGCCCTCGAATATAGACGAAGTAGGAACAGGTAGCCCATCGTACTACCTGAACCTACAGGATATGAATATGGTCCAACCTGGCGCCACTGCGATGCACCAACCTGGCGCCAGTGACATGGATCAAGATGACGCCACTAACGTAGGTGAGGTTAAGTATTTGTACATTGTGACTCCCAACATATAGTAGGGTCAGATGACTAGTAAGAAGATCCAATTGTAGGCTCAGACGGCTGATGAACAAAGGCGATGCACAGGCCATGGTCCAAACAAGATGCCTATTGTTGTTCATAATATAGTACAGCTCTTGGCAATCGGGGAACCTAAAATACCTGAGTCATCATTGGGCCCGTACAGGACAGCTTGCAGAGTACTTGCTAGGGATAATGTGCCGATCATCTACAGATCATGGACCGGCCGCCGAGGTGACCAGTGGGTGGTTCCTGATGACCTGAAGGACTTGCTGTGGGACAAGCTAAAAGAAATATTCCAATTCCCCGAAGGGTCCGAGGTGGTTTCAAAGAAACGTGCACTATGCATCATGTGCACAGCGTGGAAGAATTGGAAGACGACGCTGAACAAGAACTTTGTGAAGAAGAACGAAACGCCAAATTTTAACTTGTACCCAAAGATAAGGGAGTTCTAGGAGGACTTCGTGGCGTACAAGAATTATGAAGAAATGTAACACCCCGTCATCTAGTATGCCTGAATGCTACCAAACATGAGTTAAACAACGTCTAAATACTATGAATTAAGGTAAATTACAGCAAAGGAGTAAATGCTAAAACCCGAAATTTCGGCAGCATCTCCTTTGTTTTAACATGATTTGAAGGAGCAACAATAGCATAGCAATATAAGGCATTATGAGAGACAACTAAAACAACAATAATTAAAGACTTAACGACAATATAAGTCTAACATCAAGCACTTAATGTCTCCAAGTGTCAAACGATCAATAAAACTCTCAAATAGCAAAGCTAAACCTTAAAGCAATAATCATCACACGCAGTTTATTATCAAACTAGTAGAATGACTTGTGGAATCAAAATGGTGAAGCTATGTGCGGACGTGTGACTATTTCCCTTCCCCGCATGCCGATCTCATGGTACCTAAAACAACAAGAAAACACAAGCGTGAGTTCGAAAACTCAGCAAGCATATTGCAATGGACAACAAGAACAATAACATGGCAATAATGTCTCACATCATGTATATCATCTCATTCATGAACACATAACACTTTCCTCATCATTATGTATGAAGTGCAATGCAATGCAATGCTCATGTCTCCTTGGAAACTCATACCGGTATGGTTGAGTACACACCCGTCGGTGTGCACCCTCTCCCCCCTTCCATCCCGAAGATGGAGGGTGCCTACTCCTCGCTTCCATTCACCGCGGTGAATGGAATCACGATGTAGGGCTTACTCATTGGCTCTCCGGATTAGTCATAACTTTCTCACCGACCTTCCCGGATTAGTTATGACTTTCTCACTGCCCAGGCCATGTAACATGTCATGTATGCATTTATGCCAACATCATATTTAACTCACATACTAACACATGGCATCATAACATAATAAACATGCTCATCATATCATTGGTAATCATTAAAGCATGGCAAGTTATCATATATCATATTATCAACATCATCTATTATCAACAAGCAACCTACAAACCGCTATCCATTACAATACACTTGCCTCAACCACGGGCAACGGATTGGCGGGAAGTAGAGGGCACTCCCGGGGTCGCACCACCTGCACATAGGTATCATACACTCACAATCATGCCCACAAAACAGTACGCAAACCCTCATCTACCCCGACATTGCCAACTACTCGCAAATCCTAAAAACAGAGGTTCTGTCCCGCCGGGACAGCAGCCTTGCAAAAGGCATAACTTGAGTTCCGGGACACCAAATCAATTAAACGAGTACATCCCCACGTATCTTAGGAAATTTCCCAACTTTTTCTAGTTATAGGGAAAGACTGATTCGGACTCTAAAGTTGTTTAATCTACAGATTACCGTGATCTGTTCCAATCACGTCACAGATTTTAACACGCTCGGTAAAACAGCCATAACTTTCAAACGGCTAGGCGGAATTTAACGTTCTTTATATCCCCGGAAAGATAATGAAATTATATACAACTTCTTCAACATCCATACGTACAGATTCGGATTCTAAATTGACGAAAAACGTAACCCTAGGTCAACAGCTCATGTTGTCCCAAAACAGAGACGTGGCAACAACTAGATCTAATCCAAATTACTCAAATCCAGCACCACCAATTGATCTAAAGACTTGATAAACACCCTAAGAACAGTACCTAGATCAACCCCAAGGATTCCCATGATCATACTTTTGCCCGACGCATGAAAACTCCAATAGATCTCCTCGCTCCTCGCTCCTCTGACGGATCCACGAGGATGCAAGGGTGGGGAGGCCACCCTAGGGCAGAAAGGGGGGGTGGAGGAGAGGTGGTGGAGAGGTGGGGAGCAAAGGGGAGCAATGGGGGAGGTGGAGGCGCATGCAAGGGAGAGGGGGAGGTGGAGGTGGCGGCTAGGGCATGGAGGGAGAGGTGGGGGAGCCCAAGGGCATGGTGTGGGCGCAAGGGGGCAGGGGGAGCCCCTATTTACCAGCCCAAGCCCCTCTCCTAGTCCTAAATGGACTCAAACTCCATCCCACCAAAGCCCACGATCCCCTCTTTAAGGCCCAAAATCCCCGGGAAAGGCCCAAAATCCCCCGAAAAGGCCCAAAACCCCGGAAACGCTATTAACCTCCAAATCTTATGGTTTTAACCTTATTTCCACATCTCATACTGTTTTTGACCTTATCATGCACGTTAAATAAGGTTTCGACACTCCGTGGTGTCACAAGAAGCCCAGGTAGTGAGTCAGAGGAACAAGGCTAACGCAGATAAAAATATATACCCTCACACACTAGGCACTGGTGGCTACGTGAAGAAAATACCTGCATGGGATAGGAGTGAAGAAGAGCTAATCCGCAGGGGCGTCATTCCTGTGACTACCGAGTTGAGCGAACGATCAAAGCACTGGTTGCTTGGGAGGGGGGCTTCTGTCTCAGAAGATGGAAGCTTAAGCTTCAAGTGCGATATAACCCAGGAAGTGTCGCGAAGAATAGCAAATGCTCACGTGCAGTCTTCCCAAGGCTTTTTCACACCACGAAGGGAGAACGATGAGCTAAGCGTTGCCCTGGGTAACAAGGAGCACCCTGGTCGCACCCGAGGAGTTGGTTTGGTGCTGTGGAAAGAAGGCTTCCTAGGAGACGCATCGTTGTACAAGTGGCCGAAGAGACTAAGAGAAGATCAACTGGACCGTCAAATAGAAGATGCTGTGGCAAGAGCGTTGGCGAAACAGAGAGCGGAGCTGGATAAGGTTGTGGAGCAAGCAGTAGAGAAAGCTCTCAGCTCACGACCGCCACCTAATGACAGCCCTCGGAACTTCAGTCACGGTTTTCATAAGAGCAGCTGCGCGTCCACAGGGATCCCTGAAGAGCATGGAATCCATTTTCCAGTGGATGACATCACAGAACCGACACTGTGCAAGCTGCATTTGTCCACACAAGGCATTACCTTCAAGGTGGCTGATGGCAGGGCTTGGTCATGCGGCTCCTCGCAGGTTCTGCAATGCCGCCCGATTCCGCTCGGATTTGCCAGGGTTGAAGTGGACAGTGTAGTCCGACAATACCGCAAAATGGAGGTAAAGATCCATAGTGAGGACGGGAACCAAAGACTTGGAGAAAATGTGCATGGCTTCCTCGCGTGGCGCAAGAGCTTGATTATGTTTGGCTCGGACGATGAGGATGACAAAGACGATGACGACGATGATGCTCAGCCGTTCTTGGGACCCGAATTAGCAAATTTGGACCCTCTGTGTATTCAGCACTAATCCAGGATCATGCTAGTGCACACAGTCTCAACATCGGTACATATCACAATCATACTCAGCAAATTAATAAAGTACTTTATTTAACTAACCAAACTGGTTGCTCGACCTTATGGTCAAGTTAAAAAAGTACGCCTCGCAGGCCGGAAACTTATTGAAAGAAATAACTGCAGCGCGGAAAAATAAAGAAACACGTGGTGCCAACCAATATGCCACAGGCAACTGATTGGGCTCGCTCCCTAGGTAGACGGCTCCTCCTGAAGTTCTTCCTCCAAAGCTGGCGTCGCGTTTTCTTCAACTGATGTTGTATTGTTGCAAGGGGTGAGTACTTGGTACTCAGCAAGTCATGCACAGAATGCAAGTTAATATTCTATATGCATGGCTTAGTACAAAGGACAGGCTAACAGGTTCATTTGCAGTAAAGCAGCATATGTAAATACAGTAATAGATTGTAAAGCGGTAAAAACATTAAAAAGGATAATAACTTTCACAATGGATTCACAAGTAAAACATTTCACCACCTAAGTCCAATTCACATCTCCAGCCTAAACATTTTCCAAAGTCCAAGTTATTTTCATGAAAGTCTAACCCTTGACTGTAATCCCCGAGCAATGTCCAATACCGTGGACTCGGCTATTCGAATAGGTTGTACACTCTGCAGAGGTTATGCACTTTACCCACAAGATACAACCAAACACCACAAAGGCGAGTGTCCATAACAAAGTCTTTCGAAAGCCTCTAACTACACAAGTGGACCTCCCCGATTGTTGCGCACTAGCCCTTCCCTTAGCAAAGGCGAAGTCTAGGCCAACCAACCGTTAGATGGGTACCTAGCCATCGCCCCGGTACGCTCCCCTGTACAACTACACAAAAGGTGTAGTTGACACCCTGAGGTTCCACAAGCAAGTTATTAGCAACTTATTCAACTAGGTCCGTCCCATTACAGACATGTGGTTGCACGTTTGACTTAGATCAAAGGCTTGCAAGGTTAACTCCTTAGGGTGACCAAGGTAAGACTACCGAAGAACCAAAACGACATTCCCTTTGCCACTCATGGCCCACCAGATCATTCTTGCCACTTTCCCTGCTCTAAAACATTTATCAAACCCCACTTGAATACCATGCACCATGTGCCATTAACATCATCATTAATAACACATGACACTTCTCCAAAACAGGTTCCATATCTCGTTATGTCAATATTAACATGTAATTATCCAAAATCAGGCCATGACTACATGGCACGGCTAAGCATTGTACTACAGTGGTCTAAATACCCATGATGGCAATTTAATAATGTCCAACTACTTAAACCAGATTGGGGTGACAAGAGGTCATGGCATACAATTATTTACGTCAAGGTGGAATATAGCAAATTGGCATTTAACTATTTTCCAGAATTAATTAAAGCATTTTCTAATTAAATTAACAATCAATAATTTGAATCAAAATAATTTCCAAAGTGGGAACAATATGGTCAAAGCATAACTTGCCTTCAAAAAGTACTTGTTCTTGCTCTTGAGCTGGCTCCTGGGTCAAAACTTCACCTTCGAAGCCTTCGGGTACTTCAAGGTCTACTCCTAACGTGTGCAAATAGCAATAAATAATTAAACAATAGACAAAATGTGTTCAAAAATTCAAATAAAATTCACCATTAAATAGAGCTCAATTTTATAAAAATTTAGAAATTGGAATCACTCAAATCGGAGTTGAAACGCAAAAATTTAGAAATTGGAATCACTCAAATTGGCTAAGTTAGGGTAAATCGGAGTTTGAAGTTCGCCCGCGGGAGCTCGCCGAAGTTGGAGAAGGCTTCTGTCGCGGTTCTCCACTGTTTGCTGCCGCCATTGAGTCTAGATCTGGAACCGTTGCATCAAGCCACGTCCGTGGAGATATCTCACCTCGCCGGAGCGTGCCCGGAGCGCCGTTTCGCATGTCATCCTCTTCGTCCCCGGCAGCCCGAGCTCCGCCGCACGCCATCACCGCTCGCGAGCTCTCTCAGCCGTCCGATCAAGATCCAACCGTCGCGGTGAGTCCACGCGTTTCCTAAACCCGTAGAAACAAGATTAGATCTGGACCGTTGGATCAAGATCCAATGGCCCACGTTCGTCCACGTCATCCCGTAGAGAATCCACGTTACGGTTTTAGATTCAATCCCAACCGTTGGATCTAGATCCAACGCCATAGGGCGTGCCACGTGTCGCGCGCCGGGACATGCCACGCCACCCACGGTGAGGCGAAAACCCGATCCAATCTGGACCATCCGATCCGAATCGAACGGCCCAGATTAGCCGCGTTGCACCGCAACGTGCGGCATTGGATCCAATCGGAACCGTTGATTTTCAAATCAACGGTCCAAATCGCGCCACGTGTCCAGGAGCCGAACCGGCGCGGTCAGCACGGTCAGCCGCAGTCGCTGCTGACGTCACGCGTGACGTCATGTCGGGCCCGCGCGTCAGCGGGATAGCCCAACCGTGCCATAACGTCAGCTGTGATGTCATGCTAACGTCATGGCGGGGCCTGCGTGTCAGCCCGCTCAGCCGAACCGCGCGATGACGTCAGCGCTGACATCGTCTGATGGGTCCCGCATGTTAGAGACACGTGGAACCGTGGACCGGGTCCACCGTGGACCAGGACAAATCGTGCGCCGGGTCCATGGACCGGAGGCAACATGGCGTCCCCTGATTGGTCCACGTGTCTTGCTGACGCAATAAATCATTTTCCGAAAAAGAAATTATTTATTTAATTCGGTTTATTGATTTCAAATATAGATTCAAACTTCAAACGCTTATAACTTTTGCGTTTCAACTCCGATTTGAGTGATTCAAATTTCTAAATTTGTATAAAATTGAGATATACCTAATGGTGAATTTTATTTAATTTTTAGACAAAAGTTTTTCTCTGTAATATTATTTAATTGATTATGTAAACTTTAAACGCTAATAACTTTTGTGTTTTAACTCCGATTTCGCCGTTTCAAATTCCTAAAAATTCATAAAATTATGCTCTCTCTATTTATGGACTTCATTTGGATGTTTGGACACTTTTTGTCTACTGTTTTATTCATTTATTGCTATTTGCACGCGTTACGAGTAGACGTTGAGGTGCCCGAAGGCTTCGAAAGTGAAGTGTTGACCCAGGAGCCAGCTCAAGACCAAGAACAAGTCCTCTTTGAAGCCAAGTTGTGCTTTGACCATGTTGATCCCATTTTGAAATTAGTTTGATTTAAATTATTGCATGCTAGTTCAATTATAAAATGCTTTAATTAATTTTGGGAGATTAGTTAATTACCTAGTTGTTGTATGCCACCTTGACATAGACAATTGAATGCCATGAACCCCTTGTCACCCTAGTTGAGGATTAAATAGTTGGACATTATTAAATTGCCAACATGGGAATTTAGATCGTTGTAGTATATTGCTTAGACCTGCTACGTGCTTATGACATGATTTTGGACAAACAAATGTTAATATTGACTTAATGATATATTGAACCTGTTTTGGAAAGCTATCATGTGTTGTGTTGTTGATGGCACGTGGTGCACGGTAATCAACTGGGGTTTTGATAAATAGTTTTCGACCGGGGCATGTGGCAAGAATGATCGGGTCGGCCAGTTGTGGCATCGGGAGCGTTGTTTTGGTTCTTCGGGTAGTCTTGCCCTGGTCATCATAAGGACTTAACCTTGCAAGCCTTTGAACTGAGTCAATCGTGCAACCACATGACCGGAATGGGACGGTCCTAGTTGAGTAAGTTACTAATAACTTGCATGTGATACCTCGGGTGTCAACTACACCTTTTGTGTAGCTTGAAAGGGGAGCGTACCAGGGCTGAGGCATGGTACCCATCCAACGGTATGTCGGTCCCATACTTTGCCTTTGATAAGAGAAGGGATGGTGTAGGGCAAAAACCGGAAAGGTTCACTTGTGTAGTTAGCCGTATCCGAAAGGCTTTGTTACGATCACTCGCCTTTGTGGGTAAAGTGCATAACCTCTGCAGAGTGTAAAATCTATTCGAATAGCCGTGTTCGCGGTATTGGACACTGCTCGGGGATTACAGTCAAGGGTTAGACTTTCATGGAAATAACTTGAACTTGGAAAGGGTTTGGTTTAAATGATGATGTTGATGGAAATGTGGATTAGGAATGGGAAGGATGTTTATTTAACTCCTGGAAAAGTTATTGATGTTATACTTGTTTTTACTGCTTTCGAATCTACTTATGATACTTGTTAAATGCAGTTTTATGCAATTATACCTTGAGCTATTCCTTTGTATTAAGCCACGCATGTAGTATATTAGCTTGCATTCTGTGCATGACTTGCTGAGTACCAAGTACTCACCCTTGCCACAAAACAACACCAGTTGAAGATTAGGCGACGCCAGCTTTGGAGGAGGAATATCAGGAGGAGCCGTCTAACTAGGGATCAAGTCCCAGTTAGTTGCCTGTGGCATATTGATTGGCGCCACGCATTTTCTTTATATTTTCCGCTGCAGATTTTACTGAATAAGTCTTAGCCCTGCGAGGCGTACCTTTGTAACTTGACCATAAGGTCGAGTAACCAGTTTGGTTATATTAAATAAAGTACATTATTATTAACGATGTGTATGATTGTGATATTTACCAATGTTGAGACTGTGTGCACTAGCGTGATCCTAGACCAGTGCTGAATACACAGAGGGTCAGGATTTGCAAATTCGGGTCCCGACAGAGGTGGTATCAGAGCCATACTGACCGTAGGCTCAACCCTTAGTTAGAATGGTCGTAGTGAGGATAAAACCTATTTTCTAAAGCTAAAAGTTTGCCAAGATAATGAATGAATTCTCGACTTATCCCTTTCTCTCTTTTCTTACCCCCTTGCTGAATTTTTCCCTTTACCCTCATCACAATTTGAAATCTATTCTTACGTGAGCATTTTGTGACAGATGGAGGGAGAGATCAACTACGTCGATCTTGAGGTTGGCCACGCCGCGGAACTTTGGCGTATGCTGCAGTTTCTTGAAGGTTTTGAGAAGCCGCAATACCAAGTGAACGTCATCAGACAAGCGGGGCTGATTAAAGCTTGTGATGTGAAGATCACGGTACATGCCAGGAAGAAGGGCAAGGGCAACCGTCCGATATACTGCACCGCCAGGAGGTCAACAATGCAGATGGGAATTCAGGAGGTATCACGATGAACAATGCGACACATCGCCCGGATCTACGCCAGCGAGCTGGAAGGCGCGGTGTACCGCTACCATCCACACAACAACAACCTACTTGACCCAAAGCTGATTCAGGATGAGAATGCCACGGTCACACAGTTGCCACGAGTTGTCATCGCTCAGGGGGATGTGCTCGATGATACGAACCGGGAGCTACAGAAGGCTCGCGAGGAGGTCACGATAGAGAAGAACCAATGGCGGGAGGCTCAAGAACATGTGTCCCACCTTCTGCAAAGAATTGACGAGTTGGAGATGGCATTGTACGGGCCAGGACCAGAGCCAGTACTCGAGCTACACGAGCCGAACCCGGAGGAGTCAGATCTCGATGAGGACACCGCTTCTTCGACAACCACAGTTGCAGGGCATGGTGATTGTTTCGCGCCGATGCCACCACACCCACACCCAGGCAGTGGAGGTTTTCTAGACGAGTGAGACTAGGTCTTGTAGTTGTGACTCCTTCGTCGAGTCACGTTATAGAATAAAGATTCACCCTTAGAGGCGTTGGATTTTCATTGCTTGCTGAGTGTGCAGTATGTGTTGCAAGGCCCTTAGGCATTGTAAGCAACCAAACCAAGATATTATTATGGTATAGTTAATAAAGTTGGATTTTGACTTACACCTCCCCGCATAAGTCACTCTACTACTTGTCTATGCTTGTTTCCCCCTTGTCTTTAAACCTTGGAGCAATCAATAGATGGTGAACACCCGCGGAAACCTTGGCGGCAACGGGAGTGGTTCTCGCCCAGCTGGAAACCCTAATGATGGAGCACCTGCACCCCAACCAGGACCGCCAGTTGACGTGTAGAACTTTGGAGCTTTTCTTGCTGCACAAACCCAGCTGATGCATGCCATGATGCAACAGATGCAGCAGGTCACTGCTCAGGCCACCGCTAACCAAGCAAATCAGTGACAATGATAGGGAACAAAGTTGTCAGAATTCATGAGGACTAATCCACCCACTTTCTCTGGGAATGCCAACCCATTGGAGGCGGATGAATGGCTAAGGTCGATAGAAAGGAAGTTACACATTGCCCAATGCATGGAAAATGAGAAGGTGCTTTACGCATCTCATCAATTGGAAGGGACCGCCGCTGAATGGTGGGAAAACTTCTGCGCTACGCGGGAGAACCCACAGGACATCACGTGGGAGGAGTTTACGGCTGCATTTCGTCAGTATCACGTGTCTGATGGAATAATGGACCTTAAGAAGGAGGAGTTCAGGGCATTGAAGCAAGGTAATCAACCAGTGTCAGAATATCTGAACAAGTTCACACAGCTTGCACGCTACGCACCTGAAGACGTAGCGACAGATAAGGCCAGACAATCTCGCTTTATGAAGGGACTCAACTCAGGACTGCAGGTGGGACTGATCACCCACACCTTTCCAGATTTCCAGGAGCTTGTGAACAAGGCGCTTATTCTTGAGGACAAGCGCAAGGAACTGGATGAGAACAGGAAGCGCAGAATGTAGCAGCAAGGATCACGTCAGGGATCGTAGCAGTGTCTGCGGGTTGCGCCAAATCAGTTCTTCAGATTCCAACCGCAGCATGCAGCAAGGACACCGTCACCAGCACCAAGGCCTGTGAATCAGAATTTCCAGACCCCAGCCCCAGCCAGGAACGCCGCTACAAGCAACCAGCAGGGCACAATGATGCGTTGCTATACATGCAATGAGCCAGGGCATTTCTCCAACAGTTGCCCTAAGAAGATAGCATGAGTGACCCCAGTTCGCTTCAACTTGGGATCCATACAGCTAGGACACCTGCACCAGGAGTAAATTGCGGAGCAGCACAGCCAGGAGCCGCACCCCCAGACCGTAGTGAGAGGCAGAGTCAATCACGTGACCGCAGATGCACTCCAGAATGCCATGGACGTCATACTGGGTAAGATACTTGTCAACTCAGTACCCGCAACTATTTTGTTTGACTCTGGAGCTTCGCATTCGTTTGTTTCCCGGATTTTGTTTCTAAGGATGATTTGGAGATTGTGGATCTTAGGTGCATACTTATAGTTCAAACCCCTGGGTCAGATCTCTGATCTCAAGTAGGATGTTTGGGGGTGAGAATATTAATAGATGGGGTAGAATTCTTAGTGAACCTTATTATATTGGGAACCCAGACCTTAGATGTTATTTTGGGAATGGACTGGTTATCCAAGCACAAGGCTGTGCTAGATTGTGGACGAAGGATTATTTCAATTGAGAGCCCGTGTGGAAGGAAAGTGGAATTTCAAGCGACTGCCGTTAGAGATGGATAGCTGATGGTTAACAGCGCAAGGGCAATCAGCATAGAGGATGTCTCAGTGGTGAATGAGTATCCAGATGTTTTTCCTGAAGATCTACCTGGGATGCCGCCCGACAGAGACATAGAGTTTGTGATAGAGCTTGTACCTGGTACAGCGCCGATAACAAAGAGACCATATCGGATGTCCACTAAAGAATTGGTGGAGATGAAGAAACAGCTTGAAGAGTTGATGGAGAAAGGATTCATCAGACCGAGTTCGTCACCATGGGGAGCGCTAGTTTTGTTCGTCAAGAAGATGGATGGGAGTTTCAGGATGTGCATTGATTACCGTGCACTCAATGAAGTCACTTTGAAGAATAAGTACCCGCTACCCAGGATCGATGACCTGTTTGATTAGCTAAGAGGAGCCGGAGTTTTCTCCAAGATTCATCTGAGATCGTGTAACACCCCAAATTTTTGCTTTTTATGAATTTAATCAAGATTTGGCACTTTGGTGAATTTTTGGAATTTTCTGGAATTTATTTGAATTTATGCCCTTTTGAAATAATTAAAGAATTGATTTTACAAATAAATTTTTGTTCAAAATATTTTATTTGAGTCCAAAATTCTCCAAAATATTTTCTAGAATTTTTCTGGAATTTTTCTGAGTGTTTTTCTATTTTTAATGAATTAAATGAATTTCTGGGAATTTAATTGGATTATTTAATCACTGGAAAAACCGAGTTGGTTTGTATTGTTCATCCGACCGGACCCGAGTCCAAGTCAAACTCGAGTTCGACCCGAGCCAGCCGTTCCGGTCGAACCCAGTCACTTAACCCTAACGCGCATGACCGTTGGATCGAGAACCAACGGCCACGATCACGCCACGTCACCCGAACCCGAGCCGGACCCGAGCCCAAACCCTCGCACTGTTGGATCTTGATCCAACGGCTCACGTTGAGCCACGTCACCCAATCCGAATCCAATTCGGATTCCGCCGCCGCAACAGTGTGGGCCTCGGTTTCCGCGAGTTTCACGGACGCCGAGGGCCCTATTTAATGCGCCGCCGCCGCCACCGGGTAGCCAACTTCCGTGCGCACCCGTAGCCCTAGCCCACGTCGCCTGAGCCGCCGCCGTTTGCCCGCGCGAGCTCACCGTAGTTAGTCTTGTACTCCGCCGCGGTTAATCGCCGATTCCGCCGTCCTCCGCCGCCGTTGAGCTCATATCCGGAACCGCAAGGTCAAGCCGCGCCAGAGGGGATCTTTCACTTTGCCGTAATCGCGCCCAAACGCCGTCGGGCGTGTCGCCGTCCTCGTCTCCGGTGAGCCAACTCCGCCGCACGCCATCGCCGTCGACCGAGCTCCACCAACCGTCCTATCCTGATCCAAGGGCCCAGAATCGTCCACGTCACCAGTGAGATCCACGTTCTAATTCCCAGATCTATTTCCAACCGTTGGATTTAGATCCAACGGCGCAGATCGCGCCACATAGCTAGAACCGCACCGCACTAGATCCAATCTCAGCCGTTAGATCTAGATCAAACGGCTAGGGTTAGCCGCGTTGTAAACTCCAGATTGGATCTTGACCGTCCGATCAAGATCGAACGGTCCAGATCAGCCGACTAGTTTCTTAACGTGTTAGCCAGATCCGATCTGGGCCGTTGATTTTCAAATCAACAGCCGAGATTTAGCCACATCTTGGGAAGAAGTGACCATCGTGATCACGCCCGATGCCGCCGACGTCAAGACGCGTGGCGTCGTGGGACCCGCATGTCAGTGACCGCCGAACCGCACCATGATGTCATGATGACGTCACGGTGGAGCCCGCGTGTCAGCCCGCTCGGCTGAGCCGTGCGCTGACATCATGCTGACGTCACTAGAGGGGCCCACCTGTCAGAGATAAGAGCCGTGGACCGAGTCCACGGAGGACCGAGCCAAACCGTGCGTCGGGTCCATGGACCCGAGGCGACGTGGCGGCTCCCGATTGGTCCATGTGTCATGCTGACGCAATAAATGAATTTCCGAAAAAGAAAATGATTTTTAATTCGAAATATTGATTTCAAAATTGGATTCAAACTTCAAATGCTTATAACTTTTGCGTTTCAACTCCGATTTGAGTGATTCAAATTTCTAAATTTTCAAAAAAATGAGACCTACTCAAATATGAATTTTAATTAATTTTTGATAATGAATTTTTCTCTGTTTATAATTAATTAATGTTTTCTTTAAACTTAAACGGTTATAACTTTAGCATTTAAACTCCGAATTTGACGATTCCAGTTTCTAAAAATTCATAAAATTATGCTCTCTCTGTTTGTGGACTTTATTAGGATGTTTGGATACTTTTTGTCTACTGTTTATTTATTTATTGCTATTTGCACGCTTTACGAGTAGACGTTGAAGTGCCCAAAGGCTTCGAAGGTGAAGTGTTGACCCAGGAGTCAGCTCAGGACCAAGAACAAGTGCTCTTTGAAGGCAAGTTGTGCTTTGACCATGTTGATCCCAATTTCAAATTAATTCGATTTAAACTATTGCATGCTAGTTTAATTAGAAAATGCTTTATTTATTATTGGGAAATTAGATAAAAGCCAAATTGTTGTATGACACCTTGGTTAATTAAATATGTGCCAAGATCCCTTGTCACCCTAGTTAAGGATTAAATAGTTGGACATTACTAAATTGCCAACATGGGAATTTAGATCGTTGTAGTATATTGCTTAGACCTGCTACGTGCTCATGACATGATTTTGGACAATCAAATGTTAATATTGACTTAATGACATATTGAACCTGTTTTGGAAAGGTATCATGTGTTGCGATGTTGATGGCACGTGGTGCATGGTAATCAACTAGGGTTTGATAAATAGTTTTTGACTGGGACATGTGACAAGAATGATCGGGTGGGCCAGTTGTGGCACCGGGAATGTTGTTTTGGTTCTTCGGGTAGTCTTGCCCTGGTCACCCTAAGGACTTAACCTTGCGAGCCTTTGAACTGAGTCAAACGTGCAACCACATGTCTGTAATGGGACGGACCTAGTTGAATAAGTTGCTAATAACGTACCTGTGGGACCTCAGGATGTCAACAACACCCTTTGTGTAGTTCTACGTGGGAGCGTACCGGGCTGCGGCCAGGTACCCATCTAACGGTGGATTGGCCTAAACTTCGCCTTCGCTAAGGGAAGGGTTTGTGTGCAACACCGGAGAGGACCACTTGTGTTGTTAGAAGTTTCTGAAAGACTCTGTTACGGACACTCGCCTTTCTGGTGTTTGACTGTATCTTGTGGGTAAAGTGCATAACCTCTGTAGAGTGTAAAATCTATTCGAATAGCCGTGTTCGCGGTATTAGACATCGCTCGGGAATTACAGTCAAGGGTTAGACTTTCTTGAAAATAACTTGGACTTGAAAGGTTGGGATTGGTTTATTAATGATGTTGACGGAAATGTGGATTAGGAGTGGAGAAGATGTTTATTTAACTCCTGGAAAAGTTATTGATGTTATACTCGTTCCTACTGCTTTCGAATCTACTTATGATACTTGTTAAATGCTGTTTACTGCAAATATACCTTGAGCTATTCCTTTGTACTAAGCCATGCATGTAGTATATTAGCTTGCATTCTGTGCATGACTTGCTGAGTACCAAGTGTTCACCCTTGCCGCAATACAACACCAGTTGAAGAAGAGTCTACACAAGCTTTGGAGGAGGAGCCCCCAGAGCAACCGTCTAACTAGGGAGCGAGCCTAGTCAGTTGCCTGTGGTATACTGGATGGCGCCACGAAGTTATCTTATTTTTCCGCTGCTATTATTTCTCTTTTATTAAGTTTCGCCTTGCGAGGCGTATATTTGTAACTTGACCTTAAGGTCAAGCAACCAGTTTGATTATCTAATTAAAGTACTTTATTAGTATCGAGTGGTATGATTATGATATTTACCAATGTTGAGACTGTGTGCACTAGCGCGTTCCTGGACTAGTGCTGAATACACAGAGGGTCCGGATTTGCAAATTCAGGTCCCGATAGAGGTGGTATCAGAGCCAGGTTGACTGTAGGCTCACCCATAGCTAGAATGGTCGTAGTGAGGTTAAAACTTATTTTCTAAAGATAAAATTTGTCAAGGTAATGAATGAATTCTCGACTTACCCCTTTTCTTCCTTGTTCATACCCCTGCTGAGTTCTTTTTGTCTTCCACATTGATTTCAAAATGTTGCGTTCTTACGCAAGCGTCTTTTGTCAGATGATGATGAAGAACAACTACGCCGAGCGTGAGGGAGGCTATGCCGCCGAGTTGTGGCGTATGCTTCAGTTTCTTGGAGGTTTCGAGAGGCCGCTCTACCGAGGGACTACACTCGTGCAAGCGGGAGTGGTCATAGGATGGGACGTCCGGATCACGGTGTATGCCCGAGAGAAGACAAAGTTCAGTCACCCTTTCCACTTCACCGCCAGGAGGTCTACCTTTGAGATGGGAATTCAGGAGGTGTCGCGTCGAGCAATGCAGCAGATTGGTCGCACCTACTCTAGGGAGCTGGAAGGCATAGTGTTCCGTCACCACCCACGCTGAGACGGCAGAGCTCAGCGGAAGCCGATAGAGGATGAGGATGCTACCGTCACTCACTTAGCCAGGTTCGTCGCCGCTCAGGAGGAGCTGATCGATGACACAGTCCAGGAGTTGAAGAAGGCTCGCGAACAGGTTGAGGAAGAGAAGAAGCATTTAGAGAATGCCCGTGAGTACGTCGCTTATGCTGCGGAAAGGATCGCAGAGCTGGAGACCGCACTGTATGGACAGGGCCCCGATCCAGTGTTGGAGTTGGAAGCCCAGAGCCAGAGGAGGACCCAGGAGAGGCGCCACCTGCACCCGCGCCACAGCCACAGCACCAGCTAGATCCCGAGCCAGAGGAGGACGCCGCGTCATCAACCACAGCTGCAGTTGCAGGGCATGGCGTTTGTTTCGTGCCTATGCCGTCGCACCCGCCGCGAGGAGGCAGTGGAGGTTTTCTCAACGAGTGAGCGTAGGCATTAAGGTTGAGACTCCTTCGTCGAGTCGCGTTATAGAATAAGAGTCACCCTTTAGAGGCGTTGGATTTTCATTGTTTGCTGAGTGTGCAGTATGTGTTGCAAGGCCCTTAGGCATTGTAAGCAACCATACCGAGTTATTATTATTAATAATAAAGTTGGATTTTGAGTTACACTTTTCCCCCGCATAAGTTTCCCTACTACTTGTCTATTCTTGTTCCCTCTCATCTCTGAAACCTTGGTGCAATCGACAGATGGTGAATACCCGCGGAAACCTTGGAGGCAATGGAAGTGGTTCTTGCCCAGCTGGGAACCCCAATGATGGAGCACCTGCACCCCACCTAGCACCGCCAGTTGACATGCAGAATTTTGGAGCTTTTCTTGCTGCTCAGACTCAGTTGATGCATGCTATGATGCAACAGATGCAACACGTCACTGCTCAGGCCACCGCTAATCAAGTCAATCAGGGACAACGCCAGAATTCAAGATTGTCAAAGTTCATGAGGACTCATCTGCCCACTTTCTCTGGGAATGCCAATCCGTTGGAGTCCGATGATTGGTTAAGGTCAATTGAGAGGAAGCTACACATTGCTCAATGCATGCGAAATGAGAAGGTACTCTACGCTTCTCATCAGTTGGAAGGGACCACTGCGGAATGGTGGGAGAACTTCTGTTCTACGCGGGATAACCCTCAGGACATCACTTGGGAGGAGTTTACGGCTGCATTTCATCAGTATCATGTGCCGGAAGGAATCCTGGACCTCAAGAAGGAGGAGTTCAGAGCACTGAAGCAAGGTAATCAGCCGGTGGCCGAATACCTGAACAAGTTCACACAGCTTGCACGCTACGCACCTGAGGATGTAGCGACAGATAAAGCCAGACAGTCTCACTTTATGAAGGGACTTAACTCAGGACTGCAGGTGGGACTGATCACCCACACCTTTCCAGATTTCCACGAGCTTGTGAACAAGGCGCTCATTCTTGAGGACAAGTGCATGGAACTGGACGACAACCGGAAGCGCAGGATGCAACAGCAGGGATTGCGTCAGGGAACGCAGCAACGCTTGAGGGTTGCGCCAAATCAGTTCTTCAGATTCCAGCCGCAGAATGCTATAAGGTGTAACACCCCTTAAAACTAAACTATAGAACAAGAAAATTTCGACAGCATCTCCCCTAAAAATAGGACATTACGGAAGCATTTCATGATAAGCAATTCAAACAGGAATATAAGCAATTCAACAATACTAGCGACAACAAGTCTAAACCAACCATAAGCAAGAATAAGTTTAGTCATAACAACAAATAGTCTAAGTGTAAATAAAATTCAGCAAGCTAATGTATTAAATAAACACTAGTTCATGGGAGTTGTGAAGACATTCGAAGGTTTATTGTGTTGCTAGCCCACCCCTCATGCTTATGTCTCTTGCACGCTACCTGAAAACAACAAAACACAAGCAGTGAGATTGGGTAATCTCAGCAAGCGGAACAATTAACACATAATCACATCCATCAAGAATTTAACACACCACATGCTTTACATTCAACACCACAACATCGACTACCACAACCTCAGTAAAATGCTCATGCTTGTGCATATGCTTATGCCATGATCCTCTTCACCGTGCCCTGTCTCAGGAACACACGGTGTTGTGACGGCACTGATCGCGCCAAGGCGTCGACAAACTTCCAATGCATGATTATGCAGTTAATGCTTCATGCATGAATTCATTCATAATTTTCCACATTGAGTCCACATATTTGCATGCCATCATATAACATGGATAGAAAAACAAATAACATTGAGATGAACTATTTAGACAGTTCAACCAATAGGCAACATCATTCTTCTCTTTACTCATGGTTCAAAGCCAAAGCACATCATCACATTGCTAATCTAATTATTGCAATCTTCCTAGCAAATGATCAAACCATGTATGATTAATGTCATCGGGAAATATAACGAAGGCAATGCAAACAACGATGTATAGCTCAACCATAACACTACTTCCACTTGCCTTTACCGACGTAGACGATGGATCTAGTTGCGTCCAGAAGGGGCACCACCTGTACAAGCATATTTTCAGTATGCAATAACACCACAATTGATTACACAACTCAAACACGCAATTCCTACAACCCGTTCCCCTTTTCCAACACCGAAACCCCGATCTGTCCGGATCGAACAGCAGCAACCCCATTCTCTTTTTCGTATCTTTTTTTCTACAGAACATAAAAATATGAAAAAAATTACAGGAGCTAGATATTGACGAGATCTACAACTTTCCAGAATATCATAAATTCTAATTCCTCTGTTAAATATGCCTAAACAGTCGTCCAACACAGTGGATGAAATCTGTTCCCAGATTCTGTTCGTCCGTTTGCAACAGCGATAACTCTCAGAAAACTTCCCCAAAAATTCTGAAAAAAATACAGAAGCTAGGTCTCGACGTTATCTACAACTTTCTAGTTATAGGTTTTGGCAGGAAAAATCATCTATGCCACGTAAAACGCGAAACAATCCGCACTGCACAATCCCCCCTTCCAGAAACAGCACCACGTGAACATCTACCCTTCTCCCCCAACAAGATCCATCCAAAACCCTCACCACCCAATCTAATACACTCCTAATCCCTAGGTAAAACAGAGGTAAAAGTTTGGGAATTTTACCTAGTGTTCTCCCTTGCGAACCCACGAAGAACACGCGATGAACCCCGAATCGGCGATCTGCTCGTCCTCCACGCCTCCACGGAGTCGCTCCTCGCCTTCTCCTTCGCGATTCGCGGCGGATCTTGAGCCACCACGTAGGGGAAGGAAGGGGAGGGAGAGGTGTGTGATACCACGGGATGGCAAAGACATTATAGAATGTGAAATGGAGGTATTAAACTTTACGGCATGAATTTTGGTCACGTTTCGGGCTGTTTTCGGGTGTTTGGGCCTCTCCGGGGTTTTTTGGGCCTAAGGGGGATCCTCACTTGGGCCGAGGGGGGGATTTCTGGCCCATGAGGGGGAGGAGTGCAGCAAGGGGGGCTCCCTTGCGCCAGCCCCTTGCCCCCATGCGCCCCCCACTCCCCAAACCCTAGCCCCACCTCTCCTCCAACCCTTTGCCTCCTCCTCCTCCTCCCTAGCCGCCACCCCTCCCTTGTCCTTGCGCCTCCTCCCCCACCACTAGGTGCCCTGCTGCGTCCCCATCGCTGCCATGCCACGCCTCGGTGCAGCCCTCGCCGGTGGTAGGATCCACGACGAGAAGAAACGGTGGAAGGAAGAGATCGGGTGGAGATCGCGCGAACGGAAGCGGTAGATTGGTGGATCTTCAAGAAGGTAATGGGGAAAACCTTTGGGGATCAATTAGATGCTGTGTAGGGGTGGTTTACCATGTTTTTAGATCAAGGGAGGTGCTGCCATGGGGTAGGATTGATGAAAACTAGAGTTGTATTCACGTTCTGGTTCGGGCAGATTGGGAACCCGAACTAGGGCAGGAGTTTTGGCCAATTTAGAGATTGAATCTGACCATACGGACTTTTAGGAAGTTGTAGAATTGAAATTCCGCCCAGCCGTTTGGAAGTTATGGATATTTTACCGAGCACTGTCAAATCTGTGACGAGATTGAGACAGTTCGTGTTCAACATTAGATTAAACTAATTTAGAGTCCGAATCAGTCTTTCCATATAACTAGAAAAAGTTGGGAAATTTTCTAAGCTACGCGAGGGTGTACTCGTTTATTCAATTTGGAGTCCTAGAACAGAAGTTATGCCCGTTGGAAGACTGCTGTCCCGAAGGGACAGATTTGCTGCTTTCTGGTTTTAGGAGTTGTAAGCGAAGTCGGGGTAGTGGGATTTATGTGTGTTGTTTTGTGGACTCGATTTGAGTGTATGGCACGTGTTTGCAGGTGGTGTGCCCCCGGGAGTGCCCTCGACCTCTCGTCACTCCGTTGCCGTGGTTGAAGGCAAGTGTGTTGCGTGGATTGTATGTTATATGCGTTGCTAGATTTGCTAGATAGCATTCGGAATAGATAACATGTTGTCTTGCCATGAATTACATGTTATAATTGATATGACGTCCTTAGGCCATGATTTAAAGGTTATCTATGATATGGTGTCCACATGCCATGATTAAAAATGTTTGTTGTTGATGAATGAATCACATGCCATGTTTTGAATGGTTACCGTCGATTGTTGAGTACGGACCTACATGTTTCGACGCCAAGTGTTGATATGCAATAGTTCTATTCATGTATATGTTGCTGTCCGCTTTTGCACACATGGCATATTTTTCATGGCGGCCGGTGAGATAAGTCATAACTATTCGGTAGGGTCGGTGAGAGCTGTTATGACTAGTCCGGGGCTATTCTTTGAATAAGTCCTACATCGTGATTCCTTCACCGAGGTGAATGGAGGCGAGTGATAGGCACCCTCCATCTTCGGGATGGAAGGGGAAAGGAGTGCATGCCGACGGGTGTGCACACAACCAAACCGGTATGAGTTTCCAAGGAGACATGTGCATTTCATAGCATTGCAGAAAAGAAATATGTATATGATGATGTTTATGAGATGACGATGTGAATACTTATGAGTTACTCATGAGATGAGTACATGGATGCTTAAAAGATGTTTGGAATGCTAACCATGTTGTGTTATGATGTGCTTTTGGAGATTGGTGATGATGGTTTGTTGACTTGATATTTGTTTTTCCATTACAATACACTTTGTTGAGTTTTGTACTCACGCTTGTGTTTTATGTTGTTTTTAGGTAACTTGAGATCTGCATTAGGTAAAAGGGGAATAGTCACACATCTCCACTTAGCTCACGTAATTGATTCCACAATGGAATCATTTGGAGTCATGACAATAAACTGAATGTGATACCATTGATGTTTATGGTTTAGATGTGTGCTAGTATTGCCTTATTCGTTTCATTTGGCTAATGATGACTTTGGGATGCTTAAAGTGGACTTATATTGCTTCCGTGCCGCTTATTATTGCTGTTTTAGATGTTTCATATTATGTCATATTCTGCTATGCTATTATGGTTGCTGAGATCATGATTAAACAAAGGAGATGCTGCCGAAATTTTCGGTTCTAGCAATTGGTCCTTTGCTGTAAGTTTCTTTTATTTGTAGTTTTAGATGATACATAATCGATGTTTGGTAGCATTCAGGCGTATTAGATGCCGGGGTGTTACAGTTGGTATCAGAGCGGGCTTCAGGTCCGTGGTGTATGAATTTAGTGAAATACCATAGGGTTAACTAAAACTTTGATGTGGGATAACCTAGAAACATGGCTTAGGTTATAACTAAAATTTTGCTATAGGATAGCAACCTTAAAACTTGTGTATGTGGAATAACTAATTTAAAATTTGACACACATGGATGCCTGATAGGAAAGGGTATGGGTATCGTTACTTTACGCTTAAATGTTATATTTAAGCCTTAATGTTGAATGTTTTATGTGATAAAGTATGCTGCTATGCGTATGAGATAATTGATTGAATTGCTCATGCTATCGTGATAAAGTGGGGTTGTGGTGCCGAAGGGTTTCGGTCACCTTTTTGTTCATAGTAAGGTTGTGGTTTAACGGTATGGCCGATTAAAACCATCACCGAAGAACTATTAACCCTTGTGGGGAAAGAGTGCTTATCTTTTCTGTCGCAGTTTGGGTAGTTGATTGGAGTCAAAAGGAAGAGTTAGTGGTGGATTCCTTCGTATGCTGTGTACCGTTCTGACGGTCAGTTTTGGTTGTTTTTCTTGGCTTTAGTTGAGTGAAATCAAATGAAAAGTATTGGGTTTTCGCAGATTGTTCCGTAGGCGGTTTGTGGTTTTGTCTTCTTCGGTAGAAGGCAAAGAAGAAGAGTTATGTGTGCGTGTCTTTTGGTAGCAACGTTTGGTTTTGACGTCGGTTTTGTTGGTTGCCTTGCAAAGAAAAGTATCATTTTGCTCTTGCGTGTCTTACTCTGAGTTTAAAAGAGGTTCTTGAAGTTGTGTACAAGAATTTAAGATGTGCCGATTTATGTTTTGTGCCTTTGTCCGCAAAGGTTACTTGATCGCTTGGTTCCCTCCCGTGGGAGTCTTTAAGATTTAAAGGTGATTTGGAGATCTTTTGCTTGATCCAGTGTGAGTCATGTTCCATTGCAACTTTTGGGGAGTCAAGTTTCTTTGTGAGTCTTGGATGAGTTTTAAAAGAAAATGCTGTAAACGGAGTAAGTAGTCTTTTGACTGAAATTATTTGTCAAATAGTGAGAATTGTTGTATAGAATGTTATGTGGTATGTAACAATGTGGTTAATGGAAATGATGTACTCCTTAGTTAATTTGTGAGCTGAATCAATTTAATGTAATAGTTATCTTTAGCTTAAGATTAAATGAACTTCTAATGTTGTAGATTACTCTATAGCGAGAATGATTAAAGGTGTTAATATACATGCTCAGATTCTGTTGTTTACTTTAAAAGTGCTTTTGACCCCTGATAATGTTTAAAGTTTTAAATCCTGATGCATAGTTAAAACATTAAGATGATGTGGACTGCTGATATTGTTAAAGAAGCTTTGCTGGTTGTTAAAGATGCTCTAATTTTACATGTTATTAGAGAGATTTAATCGTGTTGGTGACCTTAACTTGGAAGTTGATTAGACTTGTTATTTATGATGTTGCAAACTGTTAGTATATTTGGAAGTTTGCATATGTGTTCTTTTAATGCTAGCACCGATGTCAGTTGGGAAGACATAGGTTTAGTGGTTGTGGTAAGAGCTTTGTGATGGTCTAACTCATTTAATTTGTTTTAAATAGTTCGAGCATGTTGAGTAGTGACAATTTGCTATAGCCTTTGGATAGAATAACTAAAAGTAATGTTGCAGTTTTTAAGATTATGCAAACAATTGATATTGATGACTTGGTAGTGTTGTTAATTGTTGGAAACCATTGATCCAATAGAGAAAAGTGTAAAGCGTGAAAATTATGTCGAGTACATGTTGTGATGGGATGAACAATGGATAATAATCATGATGTAAGATTTTAACCTTAATGAATGCATATTTTAGAATGCTATTTACGAGATAATACTTATTTGTTGAAGTCATTTTATTGATTGAACAAGTTTTAATTGTCAAGATGTTGACGTATGGGTGGTATAAGATGGATAGGTTGATCATGCTCGGGTATTTGTTGAAGTACTGTATTCTAAATACAGAAAATGATGTATTACGATATGTTGGTCCGTGGGGATCTTGTTGATGCAGTCTTAATTGGATGTCTTTTGATAAGCATCATAAACTTTAATTAAAAGTGTTGGGAATGGTAACTAGAGAAAGAATTTGTTATGTAAATTTTGTTAAATCCGGTTGGACCTTCCCAATGAGTAAGTAGTGAATTTTGAAGTCTTTAATGGAAAGCGTAGTGGAACACTAGAGATGGTTGTATTTATGCTAAGCCGGTGTTTAAAACCTTTTTGACTGGTTTGGTTGTTTGCTAGTTTGGTTGAATGCTTTCGGGCAAAGTATTCCTTATGTCATATTTCAGAGTTTCCCTAAACTTGTAGTGATTGGTGCCAATCTTTGATTTTGGCTAATTTGTTTAGTTTGTGCTATGAGTATGGATTTAGACCCAAAAGTCTTTGAGTGGATCGCGCTCCTTTGCGTTCACACTGAATTATCTTTGGTATAAATGTTTAAAGGGAAGCAGATGGTCATAGTGGGTTGTGTTGGGAACTTTTGAGTTAAGCCCTTGATGGGTAACCCTATTTGGCTAGAGTTGAAGTTAATTGGAAAATGTGTCTGGTGTTTGCGTGTGCTTCACAAAGGTGGTTTTTGCGAATGTTCATAAGTGATTTTGTTGGTAAAGTGTTCTTTTTGGAAATGAGTTTCCCTTTCTCTTTGAGAAATTTATGACGGTTGTGGAAGTGGATGCTTGACTTGAAGTTTTGATGTTCTCTTTCAAAATGTTGAATTTGGTTGAAATGCAATGTTTTGCAAGTTCAGTTTTCAATTGTTGTGGGATGTGATGCGACGTGGTGTTTTATTGTTAACTATACTGCCGTCATATTCTATAGGAATTTCTGCAACCTTCGATGTTAATTGTATTTCAATTATTTGATACCGAGAAAGAAGTCATTTGGTGAATGACTATTCGGTACTGTTGTTACATGATGAATGAATGGTGAAAGGGAACAACGAGACATTGTTTATGCATAATTAATGATAAAAGAGTTGTTGAGCCAGGTCGGTGAGAAAGTCATATATGGATATATGACTAATCCGGAGTGCTCTTGGGAAGCTGCATGCATGTTACAGTCGAGATTTCAATTGCCTTCTAGTATGAGGAGTAAGAATGAATACCTGGTATGTTGGTTGTGATGTAAGAGATATGAGCTTTCTTTGCATCTTGGCTTAGGAAAAATAGAATGAGTACTTTTTGGTTGATGCCGAATTCTTTCCAAAGTGGCTTTTAGCGCTTTGGAGCTCGAGTTGTTTTATGTGGATCATTTTGGGTTCATGGGTCTTGGTTGAGCTTACTCAATGATTGTATTCTTTGTTCTAGACCTTTGAGTGGAAGAGCCTGAGGGCGAGACCTTCTTAGAGAGAGAAATCCAGTGTCGGTGGTTAATGACCTCAGTTATTAAGTGTTACTAGTAGTTAATCGAAAATAGTTTAAAAGTGAAGAGTAAAGGAAGGTTGTGTTGGACTCAATGCAAACCTTCTTGGGGTATTGTGTCGTTGATGTATTCCTCGGTAGGGTTGATTAAGTTACTCGTGGACCACTTGGTGGTTGCTAGTAATTGCTTTTCCTTTTAGAAGTGTATTTGATCTTTTTTCTCTGATCTATGAGCGAGTTGAGTCAACCGTAGTGGTTTTGTTTGGTTGTTATTGTTCTTGCGGGTTTTAAGAACCTTGGTTTTAAAGAAAGCTTTCCTTTTTGATGTTAGTGGTGGGTATTGGTCTTTTGTAAAAGATCAATTTTTTGCATGGTTTTAACCCCGTTTGTTCAAACAGTGGGTTGTCTTGGAGTGTAGTGTCTCGTTTGGGTCGTCGTCGTCTTGAATACGGCAAACCACAGTAGAGAGGGTTCTAGCGGTTGAAGCCGTGGTCTTCTGGGGAGTAGTGTTGGTTAAAAGAATTGGGCACTTTAGTGCTAAGGAATGTATAGTTTGAGGACGGTGAGACCGTTTTCTTTGGTGGTCTGTTTGGGAATTTATCCTATCGCTTGGGTCGTCTTTGAGGCCTTGTGTGAGTACTTGTGTTTCAATGTTAAGTAAAGTTCTTGCAAGTTTTCTTGTGAAATATCGTTAATGCCTTTGGTCTTCAAACCTGAGAGTTTGGTCATCGAGTCTTGATCAGTGTAGTTCCCGTGATTTTAGTTAGAGAGAGCAGTGACCGGGGATATTGAAGTCTCGCGTGTGCAAGCAATATCCAGAGTTATTTCCGATCTGGTGTGAGCTGCAAATCCTAGCTATCTTTTGCTTTCTTTGGATTGTCTAGTGGTGTCTTGGATTCGAGGTCGAATAGTGATGAAGGGGCGAGAATGTGATACCACGGGATGGCAAAGACATTATAGAATGTGAAATGGAGGTATTAAACTTTACGGCATGAATTTTGGTCACGTTTCGGGCTGTTTTCGGGTGTTTGGGCCTCTCCGGGGTTTTTTGGGCCTAAGGGGGATCCTCACTTGGGCCGAGGGGGGGATTTCTGGCCCATGAGGGGGAGGAGTGCAGCAAGGGGGGCTCCCTTGCGCCAGCCCCTGCCCCATGCGCCCCACTCCCCAAACCCTAGCCCCACCTCTCCTCCAACCCTTTGCCTCCTCCTCCTCCTCCCTAGCCGCCACCCCTCCCTTGTCCTTGCGCCTCCTCCCCCACCACTAGGTGCCCTGCTGCGTCCCCCTCGCTGCCATGCCACGCCTCGGTGCAGCCCTCGCCGGTGGTAGGATCCACGACGAGAAGAAACGGTGGAAGGAAGAGATCGGGTGGAGATCGCGCGAACGGAAGCGGTAGATTGGTGGATCTTCAAGAAGGTAATGGGGAAAACCTTTGGGGATCAATTAGATGCTGTGTAGGGGTGGTTTACCATGTTTTTAGATCAAGGGAGGTGCTGCCATGGGGTAGGATTGATGAAAACTAGAGTTGTATTCACGTTCTGGTTCGGGCAGATTGGGAACCCGAACTAGGGCAGGAGTTTTGGCCAATTTAGAGATTGAATCTGACCGTACGGACTTTTAGGAAGTTGTAGATAATTTCATTATCTTTCCGTGGACATAAAGAAATTGAAATTCCGCCCAGCCGTTTGGAAGTTATGGATATTTTACCGAGCGCTGTCAAATCTGTGACGAGATTGAGACAGTTCGTGTTCAACATTAGATTAAACTAATTTAGAGTCCGAATCAGTCTTTCCATATAACTAGAAAAAGTTGGGAAATTTTCTAAGCTACGCGAGGGTGTACTCGTTTATTCAATTTGGAGTCCTAGAACAGAAGTTATGCCCGTTGGAAGACTGCTGTCCCGAAGGGACAGATTTGCTGCTTTCTGGTTTTAGGAGTTGTGAAGTCGGGGTAGTGGGATTTATGTGTGTTGTTTTGTGGACTCGATTTGAGTGTATGGCACGTGTTTGCAGGTGGTGTGCCCCCGGGAGTGCCCTCGACCTCTCGTCACTCCGTTGCCGTGGTTGAAGGCAAGTGTGTTGCGTGGATTGTATGTTATATGCGTTGCTAGATTTGCTAGATAGCATTCGGAATAGATAACATGTTGTCTTGCCATGAATTACATGTTATAATTGATATGACGTCCTTAGGCCATGATTTAAAGGTTATCTATGATATGGTGTCCACATGCCATGATTAAAAATGTTTGTTGTTGATGAATGAATCACATGCCATGTTTTGAATGGTTACCATCGATTGTTGAGTACGGACCTACATGTTTCGACGCCAAGTGTTGATATGCAATAGTTCTATTCATGTATATGTTGCTGTCCGTTTTGCACACATGGCATATTTTTCATGGCCGGCCGGTGAGATAAGTCATAACTATTCCGGTAGGGTCGGTGAGAACTGTTATGACTAGTCCGGGCTATTCTTTCGAATAAGTCCTACATCGTGATTCCTTCACCGAGGTGAATGGAAGCGAGTGATAGGCACCCTCCATCTTCGGGATGGAAGGGGGAAAGGGTGCATGCCGACGGGTGTGCACTCAACCATACCGGTATGAGTTTCCAAGGAGACATGTGCATTGCATTGCATTGCATTAATGAAATATGTATATGATGATGTTTATGAGATGACGATGTGAATACTTATGAGTTACTCATGAGATGAGTACATGGATGCTTAAAAGATGTTTGGAATGCTAACCATGTTGTGTTATGATGTGCTTTTGGAGATTGGTGATGATGGTTTGTTGACTTGATCTTTGTTTTTCCATTACAAAACACATTTCTTAGTTTTGAACTCAAGCTAGTGATTTATGTTTTTTTTAGGTACCTTGAGATCGGCATGAGGAAAAGGGGAATAGTCACACATCTCCACGTAGCTCACGTAATTGATTCCACAATGGAATCATTTGGAGTCATGACAATAAACTGAATGTGATACCATTGATGTTTATGGTTTAGATGTGTGCTAGTATTGCCTTATTCGTTTCATTTGGCTAATGATGACTTTGGGATGCTTAAAGTGGACTTATATTGCTTCCGTGCCGCTTATTATTGCTGTTTTAGATGTTTCATATTATGTCATATTCTGCTATGCTATTATGGTTGCGCGAGATCATGATTAAACAAAGGAGATGCTGCCGAAATTTTCGGTTCTAGCAATTGGTCCTTTGCTGTAAGTTTCTTTTATTTGTAGTTTTAGATGATACATAATCGATGTTTGGTAGCATTCAGGCGTATTAGATGCCGGGGTGTTACAAGGTGGCTGCTAGGGGAGGGAGAGGGAGAGGGAGGAGGCGCCTAGGGTTAGGGGGAAAAGGGGTGGCGCCCCCCTTGGCTAGTGGGCCGGCCCACTTAGGGGAAGGGGGAGGGAGAGGTGGGGAGGGAAATCCCGGCCTCGGCCCAGGTTGTCCTCGGCCCACTGATTCTAGCCCGACGCTCCAAAAAAATATTAAAACGTCGCATGAACTTTAGTTAATCAATTCCCGACCAAACTTCTCTCTTTTCGAAACAACCACGACGGAAAAGAACTAGGATCGCTCTCAGACCTAGGGCATCACATTCTCCCCTCCTTAAAAGGATTCGTCCCCGAATCTACTCCTTTTAGCTACGGCGCTAAAAAAAAGGCAAAAAAAAGTAAACAACATTTTACCTTCAGTATTCTCAAAAAGCGCAGGATACTTCTTAGTATCTGGTCCTCCAGTTCCCAAGTTGCCTCCCGCTTCGGACTGATTTGTCCACAGAACTTTCACATACACGATGGTTCTCCTCCTCATGACCCGCTCCGAGGAGTCTAGTATCTGAAGTGGGCGACACTCCAACGTCGAGTCTTGCTCAATCAGAATGTCGGCTCCAGGTCAATCTTGTGCTCTGGGTCATGAAGATACTTCCATAACATAGAGACATGGAAGACATCATGTACTCCCCTCAAAGAGTCCGGCAACTCCAGACGGTAGGCCAACCGCCCACCCGTGCCACCACCGGAACGGACCAATGTACCTCGGGCTAAGCTTGCCGGTGGTACCAAAGCAGACGACACCCTTTGTTGGAGATACCTTGAGAAGGACTTGATCACCCACTGAAAATTCCAAATCCCGCCTCTGTTATCGGCATAACTCTTCGACGGCTGCAGGCGGCCAGGAGATTCTGCCGTATCTCTGCACTTTCTCAAAGGTCCCTGAACCCAATCCGGACCTTGCAAAGAATTTCCACCAACTGCATCCCAGCAAAGTGGGGAGACACACTTTCGCCCATAAAGCGCCTCGAATGGGGCCATTCGAATGCTAGCCTGGTAATCAAGTATTATAAGCAAACTCTACCAAGGCCAAGTGATCCTCCCAACTTCCTTTCCAAGAAAGAACACACGCCGAAGCATGTCCTCTAGAGTCTGGATGGTCCGCTCAGGTGGCCATCATGTCTGGGATGAAAAAGATGTCCGAGAGAGAGTTTTGTTCCCAGAGCACTATGCAAACTCTGCCAAAACAGGGACACAAATCTAGTGTCACGATCGGAGACAATCGATTTAGGCACGCCATGGAGCCTAAGCACTTCCTTCATGTATAAGGGAACTAGATCTGGTGCCGAATTGGTCGTCTTCATTGGAAAGAAATGTGCGGACTTAGTGAGTCTATCCACCACCACCCAAATGGCATCTCTACCTCGGCGGCGAGGTAACCCAATCACAAAGTCCATAGTGATGTGCTCCCACTTCCATTCCGAATTTCCAATGGTATGTAGGCCAATCGAGTGCCTCTTATGCTCAGCTTTTATCTGTTGGCACACTCCACAAGAAGCCACATACTTGGTGATATCCACCTTCATCCTCTTCCACCGTAAACTTCTGTTTGAGATCCCGATACATCTTGGTCTCGCCAGGGGTGAGCAGAATCTGAGTCCTATGGGCTTCCCTTAGAATGTCCATCTTCACATCCGATTTCCGAGGCACACAAAGACGGCCTCTAAACCGGATGGAACCATGCTCATCTATGCTGAAATCCCGATGTTTCCCCTCTGAAATCCTCCGCCGAACCTCCTGAAGCAAGCGATCCTGCGGTGAGTCTCATACAACCGCTCGGGTATGCAAGACTGAATGATCATCCGAGTCTCCTCTTGCGCAACCCTGACAAAGCAGTAAGTGGCCTGTCCTCTTTCCAACTCCGCAACCAAGGGCATAGCGGTCTTGGGGACACCCGTTCTACTCAAGGCATCCGCCACGACATTAGCCTTGCCGGGATGATCTTGGATCGACACATCAAAGTCCTTTATCAATTCCAACCATCTACGCTGTCGCAGGTTCAGCTCTCATTTGGGTGAATATATATTTGAGGCTCTTATGATCAGTGAAAATATCACAAGATTCCCCATAAAGATAGTGCCTCCACAATTTCAAGGCAAAAACCACAATGGCTAACTCGAGATCATGGGTGGGATAATTACATTCATGAGTCTTCACTGTCTTGAAGCATAAGCAATGACACAGCCTTCTTGCATGAGCACACAACCCAAACCAATCCTAGAGGCATCTGCATACTTTGTATATCGCTTGCCACCGAGGTAAAGATAGAATAGGTGCATTGACCAGTTTATTCTTTAGCGTCTGGAAACTAGTCTCACACTCCTCTGTCCAGATGAAAGGAACCCCTTTCTGAGTGAGCCTTGTCATCGGCTTAGCTATGATAGAGAAATTATGCACGAAGCGCCGGTAATAACCTGCCAACCCAAGAAAACTCCTGATTTCCGTCACACTAGACGGTCTTCGCCATCCAACCACAAAGACAACATTCTTTGGGTCAACTGTGATACCACTTTGGTTGATGACATGCCCAAGGAAACTCACCTCAGATAACGTAAGGCGCACTTCTTGAGTTTGGCATAGAATTGATTTCTACGAAGAGCCTCCAAAACTAGACCGAGATGCACGGCGTGCTCCTCCTCGGACTTCGAGTAGACAAGAATGTCGTCAATGAAGACGACAATAAAGACATCAAGATATTCATGGAGCATCCTGTTCATGGCTTCCATAAAGATGGCAGGAGCATTCGTTAGTCCAAAAGACATGACTACAAACTCAAAATGCCCATACCTCGTGTTGAAAGCCGTCTTTTCAATATCCTCCTCCTTAATCTGCAACTGATGATACCCAGATTGCAAATCGATCTTGGAGAATACTTTGGCACCCCTCAATTGATCAAAAAGGTCATCAATGCGAGGCAATGGATACTTGTTCTTAATGGTAACTTGATTAAGCGCCCGGTAGTCCACACATAGTCGCTTGGTGCCATCTTTCTTCCCCACAAACAAGACCGGAGCCGCCCAAGGAGATGAGCTCACTCTAATAAACCCCTTAGCTAGGAGTTCGTCCAATTGCCTCTTCAACTCAACTTGCTCTATCGGAGCCATCCGGTACGGGGTTTTATAAATCGGCCTCGTACCAGGAACAAGATCAATACGGAAGATAGTCTCCCGCTCCAGAGGCAATCCCGGAAGCTCACTGGGAAACACATCTAGATATCAGCAAACTACAGCAATGCCCTCCAAACTCTTCTCCTCCTCTCGACCCTCAACCATGGACCAGAGGACCCCTGATTTCAACATCCGGGAGTTTGGGAACAGCTTACACAAAAAGGAGAGGGAGTACCGCATAGCACTCCACAGAAAGTTATTTCTTGCCCAGACGGAGCATGCAAGGTATTTGTCCTCCAAGCGCGATCAATCACCGCTTTGGTCTTTGGGATAGCTTGATCCATGCCAAGGATAACATCAAATGGCTCCAAGGAAATCACCACCAGATTCGCCATGAACTCCTCATCACTAACAGAAAGTGACACCTGACGGACTCTCGAACTAGAAATCAAGCCTTGCGGTGCACTAACCACCACGGCATCACCCAAACTCTGCATGCAGACCAGCCCGAACAACAAAATCCACAGAGACAAACGAGTAGCTAGCGCCGAGTCGAACAACACACCGGCAACCACAGAGTGCAGAAATAGTACTGTCACCACATTGCCACGATCCGCATCCCAGAAGAGGGCAAAGCGTGGACTCCGGGGTAGGCGAGATGGTGCGACCCTCGCATCTGGATATGTCGGCGCAGGACCCACGGCGAAGTCCGGAGGAAGGTGGCGGTGGAAGGCTGGGGCATCCATGAAGTCCACGAGAGTGGCGCCGGGTAGAACGAGGGAGTCGGAGTAGGCACCGGAGGTGCTTTGCAGAGTAGGAGCTGATGGCAACATATGCGTCCACGCCCGCCGCTGTCCACACTGGAGAGGATGTCACCGGCTCCCAACGCAGCTTGCCGTTGGGGTTCTTCTGACACACCACATCCTTGTGATCCTCCCGACCACAGATGGTGCACCTTCCCTTCCACGAGCACTCGGCTGCGGCGATGGGAATTGCCACAATGAAAACATACCATCCCCATGCCAGGAGTGACTATGGCACGATCTTGAGGCGCACCTCCCACGAGGTGTCTTTCTTTGAGTAGGACGGCCACCATAGGGTGGTGACGAAAATTCTTCCCTTCTTATTCCAAGTACGGAGGATTGGCCCTTCTTCTCTGGAGGGCCCTTAACTGCTCTCAGTGGCAGGTTTGCGATGCTCTTCAGTGTAGTTCAGCTGCAGCTCTACACCCAGAGCTTGCTCCACCATTGTTCGGAAATCGATAATGGGGAAAGCGCCCAACATATGGCGAATGGCAGGACGGAGTCCCTGCCGGAACCGCCTTGCCTTCTCCACCTCGTCACGTGCCACATGGGGCACAAAACGTACGATCTGGTTGAAGCCAACCTCGTACTCCGCCACAGTCTTCTTGTCTTGGGCATATTGTCCCAAGTCAATTTGCATCTTGTCGAGGAAGGTGGCGGGGTAGAACCTCCTCTCAAATTGCCGGACAAACTCCTCCCAAGAGGAGTCACCCGGCGCGCCCCTCGAGGTCAGCGCACCCCTCCACCAGATCTGGGCTTCCCCCTTCAAGAGCTGCGCCACGAAGCGGACACGCTCCTGCGCCGCCACCTCAAAAGCGTCCAGCTGCATCTCCACATAGGACAACCAATCCGTTGCCTAGATCGGATTGCCCACCCCATCAAAGCTATCCGGTTGATCCAACCCACTCCTCGGCTTGATGCCACCGCTGCCGCGCCGCGGCAAGACAGCGCGCCAGCGCGCCACGGCGAGGCGGCTGTCGCCCCTCCTCGGACTCCATAACTCCTCTGCATCGCCCTCATGGCGGCCACTATCTCTGCGAAACCCCACCTCGGCTGGGTAGGTTCAGTTGCCTCCGACGGCTCGGAGGCGAGGCCCCCCCGAACGGCCTACCGCACGCGTCTTTGGTGGCATACTGCACCCAACAAGCCGCAAGCAAACAATCACAACAACAACAAAAGCATAACAAAATCACCCACAATCAAACAATAAATATAGTCGAACATACGCATGCCATGCAATGCAGCCCATCCCATCCTAATAGTGCAAGTGTGTCAATTTTAAAGTTGATTAACAATCCTATTCAGTATTAAAAGTTTATTACCCTAAGGCAATTTTAAGAGTTATACCTAAGCAATGTTATTAATTTCACACAGTAAAGTTTTAGTTCATGTTAGAATATCTCTCCTAAATTCATACACCAAGGACCTAAAGCCCGCTCTGATACCAACTGTAACACCCCTTAAAACTAAACTATAGAACAAGAAAATTTCGACAGCATCTCCCCTAAAAACAGGACATTACAGAAGCATTTCATGATAAGCAATTCAAACAGGAATATAAGCAATTCAACAATACTAGCGACAACAAGTCTAAACCAACCATAAGCAAGAATAAGTTTAGTCATAACAACAAATAGTCTAAGTGTAAATAAAATTCAGCAAGCTAATGTATTAAATAAACACTAGTTCATGGGAGTTGTGAAGACATTCGAAGGTTTATTGTGTTGCTAGCCCACCCCTCATTCTTATGTCTCTTGCACGCTACCTGAAAACAACAAAACACAAGCAGTGAGATTGGGTAATCTCAGCAAGCGGAACAATTAACACATAATCACATCCATCAAGAATTTAACACACCACATGCTTTACATTCAACACCACAACATCGACTACCACAACCTCAGTAAAATGCTCATGCTTGTGCATATGCTTATGCCATGATCCTCTTCACCGTGCCCTTTCTCAGGAACACACAGTGTTGTTATGCACGATCGCGACGCAAGGCGTCGACAAACTTCCAATGCATGATTATGCAGTTAATGTTCATGCATGAATTCATTCATAATTTTCCACATTGAGTCCACATATTTGCATGCCATCATATAACATGGATAGAAAAACAAATAACATTGAGATGAACTATTTAGACAGTTCAACCAATAGGCAACATCATTCTTCTCTTTACTCATGGTTCAAAGCCAAAGCACATCATCACATTGCTAATCTAATTATTGCAATCTTCCTAGCAAATGATCAAACCATGTATGATTAATGTCATCGGGAAATATAACGAAGGCAATGCAAACAACGATGTATAGCTCAACCATAACACTACTTCCACTTGCCTTTACCGACGTGAGGCAGCGGATCTAGTTGCGTCCAGAAGGGGCACCACCTGTACAAGCATATTTTCAGTATTCAATAACACCACAATTGATCACACAACTCAAACACGCAATTCCTACAACCCGTTTCCCTTTTCCAACACCGAAACCCCGATCTGTCCGGATCGAACAGCAGCAACCCCATTCTCTTTTTCGTATATTTTTTTCTACAGAACATAAAAATATGAAAAAATTACAGGAGCTAGATATTGACGAGATCTACAACTTTCCAGAAGATCATAAATTCTAATTCCTCTGTTAAATATGCCTAAACAGTCGTCCAACACAGTGGATGAAATCTGTTCCCAGATTCTGTTCGTCGGTTTGCAACAGTGATAACTCTCAGAAAACTTCCCCAAAAATTCTGAAAAAAATACAGATGCTAGGTCTCGACGTTATATACAACTTTCTAGTTATAGGTTTTGGCAGGAAAAATCATCTATGCCACGTAAAACGCGAAACAATCCGCGCTGCACAATCCCCCCTTCCAGAAACAGCACCACGTGAACATCTACCCTTCTCCCCCAACAAGATCCATCCAAAACCCTCACCACCCAATCTAATACACTCCTAATCCCTAGGTAAAACAGAGGTAAAAGTTTGGGAATTTTACCTAGTGTTCTCCCTTGCGAACCCACGAAGAACACGCGATGAACCCCGAATCGGCGATCTGCTCGTCCTCCACGCCTCCACGGAGTCGCTCCTCGCCTTCTCCTTCGCGATTCGCGGCGGATCTTGAGCCACCACATAGGGGAAGGAAGGGGAGGGAGAGGTGGCTGCTAGGGGAGGGAGAGGGAGAGGGAGGAGGCGCCTAGGGTTAGGGGGAAAAGGGGTGGCGCCCCCCTTGGCTAGTGGGCCGGCCCACTTAGGGGAAGGGGGAGGGAGAGGTGGGGAGGGAAATCCCGGCCTCGGCCCAGGTTGTCCTCGGCCCACTAATTCTAGCCCGAGGCTCCAAAAAAATATTAAAACGTCGCATGAACTTTAGTTAATCAATTCCCGACCAAACTTCTCTCTTTTCGAAACAACCACGACGGAAAAGAACTAGGATCGCTCTCAGACCTAGGGCATCACATAAGGACACCGTCACCAGCAGCAAGACCCGTCAATCAGAACTATCAGACCCCAGCTCCAGCCAGAAACGCCGCTTCAGGCAGTCTACAGGGGACAGTGAGACGCTGCTACAACTGCAACGAGCCAGGGCACTTTTTCAACAGTTGCCCTAAGAAGACCGCAGGAGTGACCCCAGTCTGCTTCAATTTGGGATCCACACCAGCCAGGACGCATGCACCAGGAGCCAACCGAGGGACAGCACAGCCAGGAGCAGCACCCCAGACCGTGGTGAGAGGCCGAGTCAACCATGTCACCACAGATGCACATCAGAATGCCACGGACGTCGTACTGGGTAAGTTACTTGTTAACTCAGTACCTGCAACAGTTTTGTTTGACTATGGAGCTTTGCATTCATTTGTTACTCAAGGCTTTGCTGCTAAAAATGATTTGGAGATTGCAAGACTTAAATGCATGCTTTTAGTTCAAACCCCTAGTTCCGAACTACGAACTAAAGTAGGATGTTCTGGGGTGAGAATAATAATAGATGGGATAGAGTTCCTAGCGAACCTTATTGTATTGGAAACCAAAACCTTAGATGTGATTTTGGGAATGGATTGGTTATCCAAGCACAAGGCCGTATTGGATTGCGGGCGAAGGATTATTTCGGTTGAAAGCCCGTGTGGAAGGAAAGTGGAATTTCAAGCTACCGCCGTTAGAGACGGACAGTTGATGGTTAACAGCGCCAAGGCAATCAGCATAGAAAATGTCTCGGTAGTGAATGAGTACCCAGATGTTTTTCCTTAAGATCTACCTGGTATGCCGCCAGACAGAGACATAGAGTTTGTGATAGAACTTGTACCTGGTACAGCGCCGATAGCAAAGAGACCCTATCGGATGTCCACCGAAGAATTGGTAGAGATGAAGAAGCAACTTGAAGAGTTGATGGAGAAAGGATTCATCAGACCGAGTTCGTCGCCGTGGGGAGCGCCAGTTCTGTTCGTCAAGAAGAAGGACAGGAGTTTCAGGATGTGCATTGACTACCGTGCACTCAATGAAGTCACCGTGAAGAATAAATACCCGCTACCCAGGATCGATGATCTGTTTGACCAGCTGAGAGGAGCAGGAGTTTTCTCCAAGATTGATCTGAGATCGGGATACTGTCGGGACCCCGAATTTGCAAATCCGGACCCTCTGTGTATTCAGCACTAGTCCAGGAACGCGCTAGTGCACACAGTCTTAACATCGGTAAATATCACAATCATAACATTCGATACTATCAAAGTACTTTATTTAAATAACCAACTGGTTACTCGACCTTATGGTCAAGTTACAATATACGCCTCACAGGGCGAAACTTATTAAGAGAGAAATAGTAGCAGCGGAAAATCAAATAAACTCGTGGCGCCATCCAGTATACCACAGGCAACTGACTGGGCTCGCTCCCTACGTAGACGGATCCTCTTGGAGCTCCTCCTCCAAAGCTGGTGTAGTCTCCTCTTCAACTGGTGTTGTGTTGAGGCAAGGGTGAGTACTTGGTACTCAGCAAGTCATGCACAAAATGCAGGCTAATATACTATATGCATGGCTTGGTACAAAGGAATAACTCAAGGTATATTTGCAGTAAATAGCATTGGACAAGTAATATAAGTAGATTCGAAAGCAGTAGAAATAAGTAAAGCATAAATAACTTTTCAAGAAGTTTAGTAAACATCTTTCCCATCCTAAACCACATTTCCATCAACTTCATTATTAATCCATTAACCTTTCAAACCAAAGTTATTTTTAGAAAATCTAACCCTTATTGTAATTCGAGCGATGTCCAATACCGCGGACACGGCTATTCGAATAGATTCCAAACTCTGCAGAGGTTATGCACTTTACCCACAAGATACAGTCAAACACCACAAAGGCGAGTTCCCGTAACAAAGTCTTTCGGAGACTTCTAACAATACAAGTGGTCCTCCCCGGTTATTGCGCACTAACCCTTCCCTTCGCTAAGGCGAAGTCTAGGCCAATCAACCGTTAGATGGGTACCTGGCCTCAGCCCCGGTACGCTCCCCCGTACAACTTACACAAAGGGTGTAGTTGACCTCCTGAGGTCCCACAGGTACGTTATTAGCAACTTAGTCAACTAGGTCCGTCCCATTACAGACATGTGGTTGCACGTTAGACCCAGTTCAAAGGCTTGCAAGGTTAAGTCCTTAGGGTGACCAGGGCAAGACTACCCGAAGAACCAAATCAACATCCCCAATGCCACAATGGCCCACTGATTACTCTTGCCACATGCCCTGGCCGAAATCGTTTATCAAACCCAGTTGATTACCATGCACCACGTGCCATCAACATCACATGATACTTTTCCAAAACAGGTTCAATATGTCATTAAGTCAATATTACCATTTGATTATCCAAAATCATGTCATGAGCACGTAGCAGGTCTAAGCAGTATACTACAACGGTCTAAACCCATGTTGGCAATTTAATAATGTCCAACTAGTAATCCACAACTAGGGTGACAAGGGGTCATGGCACATACTTAAATAATCAAGGTGTCATACAAAGAAATTGGTACTTATCTAATCCCCCATTTTAAAAATAAAGTATTTTTCTATTTGAATTTAGCATGCAATAGGTTAAATCAAAATAGATTTCAAAATAGGATCAACATGGTCAAAGCACAACTTGCCTTCAAAAAGTACTTGTTCTTGGTCTTGAGTTGGATCCTGAGTCAATACTTCTCTTTCGAATCCTTCCAGCACTTCAACGTCTACTCGTAAAGCGTGCAAATAGCAAATACACGAATAAACAATAGGCAAAAAGTGTCCAAACATCTAAATAAAATCCATAAACAGAGAGAACATAATTTTATGAATTTTTAGAAACTGGAATCATCAAATTTGGAGTTAAGATGCAAAAGTTATGATTATTTAAAGTTCAAATAATCAATTAAATAATTTTACAGAGAAAAACTTTAATCCAAAAATTAAATAAAATTCATATTTAGGTAGATCTCAATTTTATACAAATTTAGAAATTTGAATCACTCAAATCGGAGTTGAAACACAAAAGTTATAAGCGTTTGAAGTTTGAAACAAAATATGAAATCATTATTTCGAATTAATAAATCATTTTCTTTTTCGAAAATTAATTATTGCGTCAGCCTGGACACGTGTCAGCCTCTGATTGGCCTGCTGACGTCAGCCGGTCCATGGACGTGGTCCACGCTCGGCTCGGGTCTACCGTGGACTCGGTCCACGAATCCACGTGTCGCTGACATGTGGGCCCCACCTGCCAGCGCTGGTCTCACGCACGAGTGACTGCGGCTGACACGTGGGCCCTCTGACACGCGGGTCCCGCGTGTCAGAGACACGCTCCCAATGCGCGTGGGCGCGGCTAAGCACACGTGGCACAATCTCGGCCGTTGATTTGAAAATCAACGGTCGGATGAATCTGGATACCACGCGTTTGGGTTAACAGGTCAATCCACGCCGTTGGATCCAGATCTAACGGTCCAAAATGGATCCGGCCCACGACACTAGATCTAATCTACACCGTTCGATCCCGATCTAACGGTTAGGATCTAACCTAGCTCTAACGGCGTTAGGCGCACGTGGAACTCACCGTAGCGATCGGATCCGGATCGGACGGCGAGAAAGCTTCAAGTCGGCGATGGCGGCGGCGGAGCTGGTTCACCGAGGTCGGAGAAGGCGACCAACGGCGGCGTTTCGGGCTGCTCTGGCGAAGTGAAAGACCACCTCGGAGTGCGCCTTGGCCGGACGGTTTGAACCGGCTCGACGCGGAGAGGCGGCGACGGCGGCGAGGCGAGACAAAACCGTGGCGGCGCTTCACGCAACTACGGCGAGCGATTCCGGCAAACCTACGGCGGCTAGAGCTCGATGGGTTAGGGCAAGAGTGCGCGGTCACGGCGGTCCTCGGTACCACCCGTGCTTTAAATGCCGTCGGCATGCGGCGCCGGGGCGGAGCCCTAATCCCACACGGCGGCGAGCGGCGGAGGAGTCCGGCTTCGGACTCGGCGGACGACGACGACGGCCGCGGCCCACGCGGCACGATCGACGGCTGGGATCGCACGGCGTGAACAGTGGGATCGGATCCGATCGGATCGGTCTTGGCGCGAGTTCGGCCGTTGGATCTCGATCCAGCGGTTCCGCAGGCTTAGGGTTTGGACTTGGTCGGCCGAGTCACGTGGCTCGGTCGGGTTAGTCGGACTCGAACTTCGAGTCGACTCAGGCTCGATCGGATGAACAGTACAAACCCACTCGCATTTTCCAGCGATTTAATAATTAAAATAATTCGATAATTCATTTAATTCATTAAAAATAGCAAAAGACTTCGAGAAAAATTACGGAAAAATTACGGAAAATACTTTGGATCATTTTGGACTCAAATAAAATATTTCCAACAAAATTTTATTTGCAAAGTTTAATTCTTTAATTAATTCCAAATGGAATAAATTCAAATAAATTCCAAATAAATCCAAATAAATTCCAGAAAATTCCAAAAATTCACCAAAGTGCCAAATCACACATGAATTTAAGGAAAGCAAAATTTTGGGGTGTTACAAACCTCCCCCCCTTAATAGAATCTCGTCCCCGAGATTCAGGGCTCCTCTGAGAATAGGTTTGGAAACTCTTTCTTCAAATCCTCTTCTCGCTCCCAAGTCGCTTCGCTTTCTTCATGGTTGCTCCACTGAACTCTACAGAAACGGGTTGACTTATTTCTGGTCTCTCGATCCATTGTGTCTAGAATCCTCACGGGATGCTCCTTATAAGTCAAATCCTCTTGCAACTCAATTGACTCTAGCGGCGTCTGTTCCTCAGGAACTCGGAGACACTTCTTCAACTGGGACACATGGAATACATCATGTACTCCTGTTAACGACTGTGGCAACTCCAGCTGATAAGCAACTTCGCCTCTGCGGCTCAAAATCTTAAATGGTCCAACATAGCGGGGTGCAAGTTTCCCTTTGGCATGGAACCTCTTAACTCCCCTGAGAGGCGTAACTCTGAGGTATACAAAGTCTTAGGTTCAAAACTCAAATCCTGCGCGACGATTGTCGGCATAACTCTTATCGAGATTGAGCGATCTTCAACCTTTCCCTAATCATGGCGATCTGCTCTTGACCTCTTGAAGAATATCAGGCCCAAAGACACGGCGCTCGCGGTCTCATTCCAATTCAATGGCGTCCGACAGCGAGTCGACCATCTGATGCCTCAAAAGGTGACATCTCAGAACTAGCACGATAACTATTGTTGTAATCGAACTCGGCATACGGCAAACTCTTATCCCAAGAGGTAGCATAAGCTAATGCACAAGCTCTCAACATATCCTCGAGAATCTGGTTGACTCTTTTGGTGCATCCATCCGTGCATGGATGATAAGTCATCTTGAAGTTCAAACGGGTTCCCATGGCTTCATGCAACTTATTCCAGAACCTTGAGGTAAATTGGGTACCTCTGTCCGATACAATCCTTTTTGGCACTCCGTGCAAATAGACAATCCTGATCATGCACAATTCTGCTAATTTATCTCCCGAGTAAGTGGTCTTCACGGGGATAAAATGGGCTACTTTAGTCAAGCGATCCACTATAACCCATATGGAGTCATAACCTCCTTGAGTCTTCGGCAAACCGGTAATGAAATCCATTCCGATTTCCTCCCACTTCCACTCAGGTATTTTCAGCGGCTGTAGCAATCCTGCTGGTCTCTGATGCATTGCCTTGACTCTCTGGCATACGTCGCATAATGCAACATGCTCGGTAACTTCACGTTTCATACTCGGCCACCAGAATCTCTCCTTCAGATCCTGATACATCTTGGCGCTTCCAGGATGAATTGAGTACTTGGAGTCATGGGCTTCTTCCAAAATCAGTTGCTTTAACTCCTTCTTGTTAGGCACACAAATGCGATCCTTCATCCACAACGTGCCTTGCTCATCCAACTTGAAGTCCTCTGCCTTGCCTTCCTCCTTGATGAACTTAATCCTGCGGACCTTGTCATCATCCTTCTGTCCTTCTCGGATCTGGTCCTCTAAAGTAGGCTTTACTTCCAATGCGGCCAAGAATCCGCTAGGTACAACCTCAATCTTCATTTTCTGAAAATCCTCACATAACTCATCCTGACTTGTGGCTAGCAACGCACTCACGGTATGGCTTTTCCGACTCAGAGCATCGGCTACTACGTTGGCCTTCCCGGGATGGTAATGGATTCCAACATTGTAGTCCTTGATTAACTCTAACCATCTCCTCTCGCCTCATGTTCAGATCCGACTGGGTGAATATGTATTTAAGGCTCTTATGATCCGTATACACTTCACATCTGTTCCCGATCAGATAGTGACGCCATATCTTCAAGGCATGCACTACGGCAGCTAACTCTAGGTCATGTGTCGGATAATTTTCCTCATGCGGCCTCAACTGCCTTGATGCATAAGCGACGACCTTTCCATTCTGCATCAGCACACATCCAAATCCTTGGCGCGATGCGTCACAATAAATATCGAAGCTTTGATTAACATCCGGTAGAACTAACACCGTGGCGATGTCAATTGCTTCTTCAGCTCCTGAAATCCTTTCTCACATTCTGGCGTCCATGCAAACTTCTTTTCCTTCTTCAGCAATTGCGTAAGAGGTTTCGCAATTGTCGAAAAGCCTTCAATGAAACGGCGGTAGTATCCTGCTATTCCAAGGAAACTTCGAATCTGGGTCACAGTCTTTGGTTGCTCCCAATGTAACACAGCTTCTACTTTGCTTGGATCTACGGCGACCCCTTCTGCGGTCATTACATGTCCAAGAAACTCCACCTTGTCCTTCCAAAAATCACACTTGCTGAACTTGGCGAAAAGTTGCTGTTCCCTCAGCTTTTCCAAAACTCGCCTTAAGTGTTCGGCATGTTCATCCTCTGTCTTGGAGTAGATTAGGATATCATCTATGAACACGACGACAAACTTGTCCAAATATTCCATGAACACCTTATTCATCATATTCATGAAATAGTCTGGCGCATTAAATCGAGTCCAAAGGACATAATCAGAACTCGTAATGTCCATATCTTGGCGAGAATGCAGTCTTGAATATCTTACGATCGGATCTTCAATCGATGGTATCCCGATCTCAGATCAATCTTGGAGAAAACTCCGGCTCCTCTCAGCTGATCAAACAAATCATCAATCCTGGGTAGCGGATACTTATTCTTCACGGTGACTTCATTGAGTGCACGGTAGTCGATGCACATCCTGAAACTTCCGTCCTTTTTCTTGACAAACAAAACTGGTGCTCCCCACGGCGACGAGCTCGGTCTGATAAATCCTTTCTCCATTAACTCTTCTAGCTGTTTCTTCATCTCTACCAACTCCTCGGTGGACTGATAAGGTCTCTTTGCTATCGGTGCTGTACCAGGTACAAGCTCTATCACAAACTCTATGTCCCTGTCTGGCGGCATACCAGGTAGATCTTCGGGAAAAACATCTGGGTACTCATTCACTACTGAGACATCCTCTATGCTGATTGCCTTGGTACTGTTAACCATCAACTGTCCATCTCTAACTGCAGTGGCTTGAAATTCCACTTTCTTCCCACACGGGCTCTCAACTGAGATAGTCCTTCGTCCACAATCCAATACGGCCTTGTGCTTGGATAACCAATCCATTCCCAATATAACGTCTAAGGTCTGGGTCTCCAAAATAATAAGGTTTGCTAGGAACTCTATTCCATCTATTAGTATTCTCACCCCGGAACATCCTACTTTCGTTCGGAGTTCGGAACCAGGGGTTTGAACTAAAAGCATGCATCTAAGTCTTGCAATCCTCAAATCATTTCTAGTAGCAAAGCCTTGCGAAACAAACGAATGCGAAGCTCCAGTCAAACAAAGCTATTGCAGTCTTGAGTTAACAAGTAACTTACCCGATCTGACGTCCGTAGCATTCTGCAGCGGTGCATCTGCGGTGACATGGTTGACTCGGCCTCTTACCACGATGCAGGGTGTGGCTCCTGGTCTTTGGCGTCCTAGCTGGGGTGGTTCCTAGATTGAAGCGAATCGGGTCACTCCTGCTGTCTTCATTGGACAAGCTGTTGGCAAAGTGTCTGGCTCGTTGCTTGTAGCACGTCTCACTGTTCCTTCTTTATTTGCACGGAGTAGCGTTTCTAGCAAGGGCTGGGTGCAGTAGTTCTGATTGACAGGTCTTGGTCTTTGGGGATGGTGTCCTTGTTGCATTGTGGTTGGAATCGAAGAATTGATTTGGTGCAACTCTCAGGTCTTTGTTGCGTTCCTGGCGTGATCCTTCTTTGTTGCATCCTGCGCTTCTGTTCTCATCCAGTTCCTTGCGCTTGTCCTCAAGAATAAGCGCCTTATTCACCGACTCTTGGAAATCTGGAAAGGTGTGGGTGATCAATCCTACTTGCAATCTGAGTTAAGTCCCTTCATAAAACGAGGTATGCGGATTTATCTATCGCTACATCCTCGGTGCGTAGCGTGCTAGCTGTGTGAACTTGTTCAGGTAGTCGACCACTGGTGATTACCTTGCTTGATGCTCTGAACTCCTCCTTCTTAAGGTCCATGATTCCTTCAGGCACGTATCTTTGCCGGAATGCGGTTGTGAACTCTTCCCAAGTGATATCTTGAGGGTTCTCTTGCGTGGCACGAAATTCTCCCACCATTCGGTAATTTGTTCCTTCCAACTGATGAGAAGCGTAGAGTACCTTCTCATTTCCTATGCATTGAGCTATGTGTAGCTTCCTCTCAATTGACCTTAACCAATCATCGGCCTCCAATGGGTTGGCATTCCCAGAGAAAGTGGGTGGGTCCTCATGAACTCTGACAGTCTTGTATTCTGGCGTTGTCCCTGATTGACTTGATTAGCTGTGGCCTGAGCAGTGACATGTTGCATTTGTTGCATCATAGCATGCATCAACTGAGTCTGAGCAGCGAGAAAAGCTCCGAAATTCTGCATATCAACTGGCGGTGCTGGTGCTCCATCATTGGGGTTTTCTGCTGGGCGAGAACCACTTCCAAAGTTTCCGCGGGTGTTCACCATCTGTCGATTTGTTCTAAGTTTTAGAGATGAGGGGGAATCAAGAATAGACAAGTAATATAGAACTTATGCGGGGCGAAAGGTGTAGCTTTAAGGTCCAACTTTATTATTGATATTAATAACTTGGTATGGTTGCTTACAATGCCTAAGGGCCTTGCAACACATACTGCACACTCAGCAAACAATGAAAATCCAAATCGAACTAACACTGGAGTCTAACGCCTGAAGGGTGACTCTTTATTCTATGACGCGACTCGGCGAAGGAGTCTCACTATAGAGCCTACGCTCACTCATCGAGAAAACCTCCACGGCCTGGGTACGGATCTTTGCGGCATAGGCGCGAAAGCGATTGCCATGTCCAGCAAGCTGTGTCCTCTGTGGTAGTCGAAGAAGCGGTGTCCTCATCGAGATCGACTCCTCTGGATCTGGCTCGTGTAGCTCAAATCTTGGCTGGGTGCGGTCCGCATACAAAGTCATCTCCAACTCGTCAATCCTTCGCGAGAAGGTGTGCCACATACTCTTGAGCTTCCCGCCATCTGTTCTTCTCTGTCATGATCTCCTTGCGGGCCTTACAGCAGCTCCTTGCTTGTATCATCTAGTACATCCTCCTGGCGACAACAAATCGTGCCAAGCGTGTAACCGTGGCATCCTCATCTGAATCGCCTTCGGGTCAAGAAGGTTATTGCTGCGCTGGTGATAACGGAACACCGTGCTCTCCAACTCTCTGGCGTAGATACGGGTAATGTGCCGCATTGCTCGTCGTGATACCTCTTGGATACCCATCCGCATTGTAGATCTCTGGCGGTCACGGTGTATCAGGCGATTGCTGGCCCTTCTTCCTAGCAGGTACCTCAATCTTCACGTCACAAGCCTTGATCAATCCCGCTTGTCCGATCACTTCCACTTGGTATTGCGGCTTCTCAAAATCTCGAGAGTTTGTAGCATATGCCAAAGTTCATGGCGTGATCAACTCCCGGATCGACGTAGTTGAATTCTTCCTCCATCTGTCACAAGAGTGCTTTACGTAAGAACTCGGAATTTTTAAATTGTGACAAGGTAAGGGAAAATTTCAGCAAGAGACAAGAAAAGAGAGAAGGGGATAAGTCGAGATGTCATTTCTTGTCTTCACAAATTTTAGCTTTAGAAAATAGGTTTTATCCTCACTACGACCATTCTAGCTAGGGTTGAGCCTACAGTCAGTATGGCTCTGATACCACCTCTGTCGGGACCCCGAATTTGCAAATCCGGACCCTCTGTGTATTCAACACTAGTCCAGGAACGCGCTCGTGCACACAGTCTTAACATCGGTAAATATCACAATCATACCATTCGATACTATCAAAGTACTTTATTTAAATAACCAACTGGTTACTCGACCTTATGGTCAAGTTACAATATACGCCTCACAGGGCGAAACTTATTAAGAGAGAAATAGTAGCAGCGGAAAATCAAATAAACTCGTGGCGCCATCCAGTATACCACAGGCAACCGGACCGGCTCGCTCCCTACGTAGACGGATCCTCTTGGAGCTCCTCCTCCAAAGCTGGCGTAGTCTCCTCTTCAACTGGTGTTGTGTTGAGGCAAGGGTGAGTACTTGGTACTCAGCAAGTCATGCACAGAATGCAGGCTAATATACTATATGCATGGTTTGGTACAAAGGAATAACTCAAGGTATATTTGCAGTAAATAGCATTGGACAAGTAATATAAGTAGATTCGAAAGCAGTAGAAACAAGTAAAGCATAAATAACTTTTCAAGAAGTTTAGTAAACATCTTTCCCATCCTAAACCACATTTCCATCAACTTCATTATTAATCCAGCCCAACCTTTCAAACCAAGTTATTTTTGAGAAAATCTAACCCTTGACTGTAATTCCCGAGCGATGTCCAATACCGCGGACACGGCTATTCGAATAGATTCCAAACTCTGCAGAGGTTATGCACTTTACCCACAAGATACAGTCAAACACCACAAAGGCGAGTTCCCGTAACAAAGTCTTTCGGAGACTTCTAACAATACAAGTGGTCCTCCCCGGTTATTGTGCACTAACCCTTCCCTTCGCTAAGGCGAAGTCTAGGCCAATCAACCGTTAGATGGGTACCTGGCCTCAGCCCGATGACGCTCCCCGTACAACTTACACAAAGGGTGTAGTTGACCTCTGAGGTCACAGTGCGTTATTAGCAACTTAGTCAACTAGGTCCGTTCCATTCTGAGACATGTGGTTGCACGTTAGACCCAGTTCAAAGGCTTGCAAGGTTAAGTCCTTAGGGTGACCAGGGCAAGACTACCCGAAGAACCAAATCAACATCCCCAATGCCACAACTGGCCCACCTGATTACTCTTGCCACATGCCCCGGTCAAAAAAAACTATTTATCAAACCCCAGTTGATTACCATGCACCACGTGCCATCAACATCACATGATACTTTTCCAAAACAGGTTCAATATGTCATTAAGTCAATATTACCATTTGATTATCCAAAATCATGTCATGAGCACGTAGCAGGTCTAAGCAGTATACTACAACGGTCTAAACCCATGTTGGCAATTTAATAATGTCCAACTAGTAATCCACAACTAGGGTGACAAGGGGTCATGGCACATACTTAAATAATCAAGGTGTCATACAGCAAATTGGTACTTATCTAATTCCCCATTTTTAAATAAAGTATTTTTCTATTTGAATTTAGCATGCAATAGGTTAAATCAAAATAGATTTCAAAATAGGATCAACATGGTCAAAGCACAACTTGCCTTCAAAAAGTACTTGTTCTTGGTCTTGAGTTGGATCCTGAGTCAATACTTCTCTTTCGAATCCTTCCAGCACTTCAACGTCTACTCGTAAAGCGTGCAAATAGCAAATACACGAATAAACAATAGGCAAAAAGTGTCCAAACATCCAAATAAAATCCATAAACAGAGAACATAATTTTATGAATTTTTAGAAACTGGAATCATCAAATTTGGAGTTAAGATGCAAAAGTTATGATTATTTAAAGTTCAAATAATCAATTAAATAATTTTACAGAGAAAAACTTTAGTCCAAAAATTAAATAAAATTCATATTTACGTAGATCTCAATTTTATACAAATTTAGAAATTTGAATCACTCAAATCGGAGTTGAAACGCAAAAGTTATAAGCGTTTGAAGTTTGAAACAAAATCTGAAATCATTATTTCGAATTAATAAATCATTTTCTTTTTCGGAAATTAATTATTGCGTCGGCTGGACACGTGTCGACCTCGATTGGCTGCTTGGCGTCAGCCGGTCCATGGACGTGGTCCACGCTCGGCTCGGGTCTACCGTGGACTCGGTCCACGAATCCACGTGTCGCTGACATGTGGGCCCCACCTGCCAGCGCTGGTCTCACGCACGCGTGACTGCGGCTGACACGTGGGCCCTCTGACACGCGGGTCCACAATCTCGGCCGTTGATTTGAAAATCAACGGTCCAGATTGGATCTGGATACCACGCGTTTGGGTTAACGCGGTCAATCCACGCCGTTGGATCCAGATCTAACGGTCCAAATGGATCCGGCCCCTGACACTAGATCTAATCTACACCGTTCGATCCCGATCTAACGGTTAGGATCTAACCTAGCTCTAACGGCGTTAGGGCGCACGTGGAACTCACCGTAGCAGTCGGATCCGGATCGGACGGCGGAGAAAGCTCGAAGTCGGCGATGGCGGCGCGGCGGAGCTGGTTCACCGAGGTCGGAGAAGGCGACCAACGCGGCGGCGTTCTGGGGCTGCTCTGGCGAAGTGAAAGACCACCTCAGGTGCGCCTTGGCCGGACGGTTCCGGAACCGGGCTCAGACGCGGCGGAGGACGGCGGACGGCGGCGAGGCGAGACAAAAACCGTGGCGGCGCTTCACGCAACTACGGCGAGCGATTCCGGCAAACCTATGGCGGCTAGAGCTCGGTGGGTTAGGGCAAAGAGTGCGCGGGGTCACGGCGGTCCTCGGGGTACCACCCGGTACTTAAATGCCCTCGGCATGCGCGCCTGGGGCGAGCCCTAATCCCACACGGCGGCAGCGGCGGAGGAGTCCGGCCGGACTCGGCGGGGATGACGACGCACGGCCGTCCACGTGGCACGATCGGCGGCTGGGATCGCCGCACGGCGTGAGCAGTGCGGATCGGATCCGATCGGATCGGTCTTGTGAGTTCGGCCGTTGGATCTCGATCCAACGGTTCCGCAGGCTTAGGGTTTGGACTTGGTCCGGCCGAGTCCGCGTGGCTCGGGTGGGTTCGGTCGGACTCGAACTCGAGTCGACTCGAGCTTCGATCGGATGAACAGTACAAACCCACTCGCATTTTCCAGCGATTTAATAATTAAAATAATTCCCAGTAATTCATTTAATTCATTAAAAATAGCAAAAGACTCAGAAAAATTCCAGAAAAATTCTAGAAAATACTTTGGATCATTTTGGACTCAAATAAAATATTTCCAACAAAATTTTATTTGCAAAGTTTAATTCTTTAATTAATTCCAAATGGAATAAATTCAAATAAATTCCAAATAAATCCAAATAAATTCCAGAAAATTCCAAAAATTCACCAAAGTGCCAAATCACACATGAATTTAAGGAAAGCAAAATTTTGGGGTGTTACAGATACCACCAGTTGAAGATCCGATTGGAAGATATTCCGAAGACCGCATTTTCGTCAAGATATGGACATTACGAGTTTACAGTTATGTCCTTTGGTTTGACGAATGCGCCAGCCTATTTCATGAATATGATGAATAAGGTGTTCATGGAATATTTGGACAAGTTTGTTGTTGTGTTCATAGATGATATCTTAATCTACTCCAAGACAGAGGATGAACATGTAGAGCACTTGAGGCAAGTTTTGGAGAAGCTGAGGGAACAGCAACTCTTCGCCAAGTTCAGCAAGTGTGACTTTTGGAAGGACAAGGTGGATTTCCTCGGACATGTAATGATCGCAAAGGGAGTCGCTGTCGACCCGAGCAAGGTAGAAGTTGTGTTACACTAGGAGAAGCCGAAGACCGTGACCCAGATCCGAAGTTTCCTTGGAATGGAAGGTTATTACCGCCGCTCCATTGAAGGCTTTTCGACAATTGCGAAACCTCTCACGCAATTGCTGAAAAAGGAGAAGAAGTTTGCCTAGACGCCAGAATGCAAGATGGGTTTTCAAGAGCTGAAGAGGCGATTGACATCAGCACCGGTGTTAGTTCTACCGGACGTCAATCAAAGCTTTGATATTTATTGTGATGCATCGCGCCAAGGACTTGGATGTGTGCTGATGCAGAACGGAAAGGTCGTCGCTTATGCATCAAGACAGTTGAGGCCGCACGAGGAAAATTATCCAACGCATGACCTAGAGCTAGCTGCCGTAGTGCATGCTTTGAAGTTATGGCGTCATTATTTGATTGGGAACAGATGTGAAGTGTATACGGATCATAAGAGTCTCAAGTACATCTTCACCCAATCAGACCTGAACATGAGGCAGAGGAGATGATTAGAGTTGATCAAGGATTATAATGTTGGAATCCATTACCATCCCGGGAATGCAAACGTGGTGGCCGATGCTCTGAGTCGGAAAAGCCATACTGTGAATGTGTTGATAGCCACGAGTAAGGATGAGCTATGTGAGGATTTCCAGAGAATGAGGATTGAAGTAGTGCCAGAAGGATTCTTGGCCGCATTAGAAGTGAAGCCTACCCTGGAGGATCAGATCCGAGAAGGACAGAAGGATGATGACAAAATCCGCAGGATTAAGTCCAAAATGGATGAAGGCAAGGCAAAGGACTTTAAGCTGGATGAGCAAGGCACGTTGTGGATGGAGGATCGAATCTGTGTGCCAAACAGGAAGGAGGTGAAGCAGCTGATTTTAGAAGAAGCCCATGACTCCAAGTATTCAATTCATCCGGGAAGTGCCAAGATGTATCAGGATTTAAAGGAAAGATTCTGGTGGCCGAGCATGAAGCGTGAAGTTGCCGAGCATGTTGCGCTGTGCGACATATGTCAGAGATTCAAGGCAATGCACCAGAGACCCGCAGGATTGCTGCAGCCATTGAAGATACCTGAGTGGAAGTGGGAAGAAATCGGAATGGACTTCATTACCGGTTTGCCAAAAACTCAGGGTGGATATGACTCCATATGGGTTATAGTGGATCGCTTGACTAAAGTCGCCCATTTTATCCCGGTAAAGACCACTTACTCGGGAGATAAGTTAGCAGAATTATACATGACCAGGATCGTTTGTTTGCATGGAGTACCGAAGAAGATTGTATCGGACAGAGGTACCTAGTTTACCTCGAGGTTCTGGAATAAGCTGCATGAAGCCATGGTAACCCGTTTGAACTTCAGTACAGCTTATCATCCGCAGACGGATGGGCAAACCGAAAGAGTTAATCAGATTCTAGAAGACATGCTACGAGCATGTGCATTGGCTTATGCTACCTCTTGGGATAAGAGTCTGCCGTACGCTGAGTTCAGTTACAATAACAGCTATCAGGCCAGTCTGCAGATGTCGCCATTTGAAGCACTATACGGTCGACCTTGTCGGACACCGTTGAACTGGAACGAGATAGGTGAACGCCGTGTCTTCGGACCGGACATTCTTCAAGAGGCCGAAGAACAGATTGCCATGATCCGAGAAAGACTGAAGATAGCATAGTCAAGACAGAAGAGCTACGCCCACAACCGTCGCCGAGACCAAAGCTTTGAGCCGGAAGATTTCGTGTATCTCAGAGTCACACCACTCAAGGGAGTTAAGAGATTCCATGCCAAAGGAAAACTCGCGCCGCGATATGTTGGACCATTTAAGGTTCTCAGCCGTAGAGGTGAAGTTGCGTACCAGCTGGAGCTACCGCAATCACTAGCAGGAGTACATGACGTGTTCCACGTGTCCCAGCTGAAGAAGTGTCTCCGAGTGCCTGATGAGCAGACACCGCTAGAGTCAATCGAGCTACAAGAGGATCTGACTTACAAGGAGCATCCTGTCAAGATTTTGGACACAATGGATCGAGAAACGAGAAACAAGTCAACCCATTTCTGCAGAGTTTAATGAAGCAACCATGCGGAGAGTGAAGCAACTTGGGAGCGCAAAGAGGAATTGAAGAAAGAGTTTCCGAACCTATTTCTTTAGTAAACCCTGAATCTCGGGGACGAGATTCTGTTAAGGGGGGAGGTTTGTAACACCCCAAATTTTTGCTTTTCATGAATTTAATCAAGATTTGGCACTTTGGTGAATTTTTAGAATTTATTTGGATTTATTTGGAATTTATCCCCTTTTGAAATAATTAAAGAATTTGATTTTACAAATAAATTTTTGTTGGAAATATTTTATTTGAGTCCAAAATGCCCCAAAATATTTTCTAGAATTTTTCTGGAATTTTTCTGAGTGTTTTGCTATTTTTAATGAATTAAATGAATTTCTAGGAATTTAATTGGATTATTTAATCGCTGGAAAAACTGAGTTGGTTTGTACTGTTCATCCGACCGGACCCGAGTCCAAGTCAGACTCGAGTCCGACCCGAGCTAGCCGTTCCAGTCGAACCCAGTCGCTTAACCCTAACGCGCGTGACCGTTGGATCGAGAACCAATGGCCACGATCGCGCCACATCACCCGAACCCGAGCCGGACCTGAGCCCAAACCCTCGCACCGTTGGATCTTGATCCAACGGCTCACGTTGAGCCACGTCACCCAATCCGAATCCAATTCGGATTCCACAGCCGCAACTGTGTGGGCCTCGATTTCCGCGAGTTTCACGGACGCCGAGGGCCCTATTTAATGCGCCGCCGCCACCGGGTAGCCGACTTCCGTGCGCACTCGTAGCCCTAGCCCACGTCACCTGAGCCGCCGCCGTTTGCCTGCGCCAGCTCGTCGTAGTTAGTCTTGCACTCCGCCGCGGTTAATCGCCGATTCCGCCGCCGTCCGCCGTTTGATTATCTAATTAAAGTACTTTATTAGTATCGAGTGGTATGATTGTGATATTTACCAATGTTGAGACTGTGTGCACTAGCGCGTTCCTGGACTAGTGCTGAATACACAGAGGGTCCGGATTTGCAAATTCGGGTCCCGACAGATCGGGATACCACCAGCTGAAGATCCGATCGGAAGATGTTCCAAAAACCGCATTCTCGTCAAGATATGGACATTACGAGTTTACTGTTATGTCCTTCGGTCTGACGAATGCGCCAGCCTATTTCATGAATATGATGAATAAGGTTTTCATGGAGTACTTGTAACATCCTGAGTTTGAACTTGCCTTTTTAGTGTTAATTATCCTTTGAGAGTTATTTGGAATTTAATTTGGAGTTAATTGTTTTTGGATTTGGTTGCTTGATCTGTTTCGTTTTAGTTTTTGCTCCAAAATCTCGTTTCGTGTTGCGGTTAGAATTTCCGAGCAACCGTAGTTTCCAAACCTTCTTTAGCTACCCTAGAGTCAATCCTAAAAGTTTCTGGGAAGGATTCGTGAGTTTCGGAGTTTTTTTGGGGTTTCGGGGGTTTTTCCTGCCTGGGCGGTAGTACCGCCGGCCCTGGCCGGTACTGCCGGCCGAGGGGTTCGGGCGGGGAGGGGGGGCAGGGCGCCCGTTCTGACCGGCTGCCCTGGCCACCTCACCGTGTTCTAGAGGGTTCACCTCCCCCAGCCAACTCCCTCTCCCTCACTTCACTCCCTCTCACTCTCACCCTCACCCTCTAGCTCTCCCTCTCTAGCTCTATCTCCCATGGAGCTCTCTCTCTCTCTCGAGCTTTCCCTCCAGCTAAACCTCTCCCTCCGGTGTTTTGGAGCTCGTGGAGCAGCTGGTCAAGGAGGAGGACGTCGCTTCCTAAACCCTAGACAAGCACTGTGGTGAGTGGAGCAAGTTTCAGTTAGATCTGTGATGACTTGAGCTTGATCATGTACTTTTCTCCATTTCTATCAACTTTTCTTTTTGCCAAAACCCTAGAAAACGTAGTTGTAGTGCTCAACTTTTGGTTAGCTGAGTTTCTAAACCTAGGTTAGATGTTAGAGTTCTCGTTAGCGCGAAAACTGAGTTCTCGTTGAGTAGATTGGATTAGATCTAGAAGTTGCCACGTTTTCTGTTTCGGGCAGCATGAGCAGTCGACCTACGGTTCGGTTTTTCGCCAAATTAGATTCGGAATCTGGTCGTACGGACGTTGAATAAGTTCTATATAATTTCGTTATCTTTACGTGGATATAAAGAACGTTAAATTCCGCCCAGCCGTTTGAAAGTTATGGCTGTTTTACCGAGCGTGTTAAAATCTGTGACGTGATTGGAACAGATCACGGTATTTTGTAGATTAAACAACATTAGATTCCAAATCAGTCTTTCCCTATACCTAGAAAAAGTTGGGAAATTTCCTAAGCTACGCGAGGATGTACTCGTTTAATTGATTCGGAGTCTTAGAACACGAGTTATGCCTTTTGGAAGGCTGCTGTCCCGACGGGACAGAACATCTGTTTTTAGGTTTTGCGAGTAGTTGGCAATGTCGTGGTAGATGAGGTTTTGCGTACTATTTTGTGGACATGATTGTGAGTGTGTGATACCTATGTGCAGGTGGTGCGACCCCAGGAGTGCCTTCTATTTCCCGCCAATCCGTTGCCCGTGGTTGAGGCAAGTGTGTTGTAATGGATACTGATTTGTAGGTTGCTTGTTGAGAATAGATGGAATTGACTACATGATATATGATCACTTCCCATGCTTTAATGATTGCCAATGATATGATGAGCATGTTTATTATGTTATGATGCCATGTGTTAATGTACGAGTTAAATATGATGTTGGCATAATTGCATACATGGCATGTTACATGGCCCGGGCGGTGAGAAAGTCATAACTAGTCCGGGGAAGGTCGGTGAGAAAGTTATGACTAATCCGGAGAGCCATTGAGTAAGTCATGTCGGCGTACTAGCCAACAGGCACCTCCGAGTCGGGTGCTTATGAGGTTCAGACGGGGGGCTTTCGGGGCAATCGCCTGAGAGAGGAGGAAGAAGATGACCGGAGTACCGAGAAGTTCTGGAGAACAGGGAGACGCAAGACATTTACCCAGGTTCAGGCCCTCCAAAGAGTAACAGCCCTAATCCTGGTTCTCTGGTTATTGCTTGTGTTCTAGCTAGAGGGGATGAAACCTACTGACTATCCATCCAACCCATCCAGAGCCAAAAGGAACCCCCTCTCCCATGCACCCTGGCCCCCTTTTATACTTGGGCTGACGGGGGCGCATGGGAGGCTTACACTGCAAGCCACCCTCATTACACTGCCACGGGTGCATTTAATGCGCTTGTCACTGTTCTTACATCCTATTAATGTCTAACGCAGCCGTCGCACTCCTGCCTCGGGTTCCACGTTTACCAACGCCGCCCGTTCCGTCAGGGGATGAGGTGCCGCTAAACGCCGCCCGTTCCGTCAGGGGATGAGGTGCCGCCATGGCCTCACCCGCAATTATTACGCGCCTGGGGAAGGCGCGCCGCCAAACTGCAGCCTCCACGCCTGGTATTAAATGCACACGATTCGCATTAAATACCCTTGACCCGGGTGCATCCACCTTGGGGGCGGTGCGCCAGTGAAGCGGTTTGCACGCCACCAGTCCACTGGGCAACCACCTCCCCGGTCACCCAGCGGTGTGGCCTGATCACCACCTGTTCGCTAGGCGACTACCTTCCTAGTCGCCCAGCGGTGTGGCTCGACGCCACTGTCCATTGGCGACCACCTTCTGGTCGCCCGGTGTGGCTCGATCACCACTGTCATTTGGCGACCACCTTCCTGGTCGCCCAGTGGTGTGGCCTGATCGCCACTTGTCCACTGGGCTACCACCAGGTGGCCCCGCCCCTACCTGGCGCGCCACTGTCGGCGTACTAGCCAACAGGCACCTCCGAGTCGGGTGCTTATGAGGTTCAGACGGGGGGCTTTCGGGGCAATCACCTGAGAGAGGAGGAAGAAGATGACCGGAGTACCGGGAAGCTCAGGAGAACAGGGAGACGCAAGACATTTACCCAGGTTCAGGCCCTCCAAAGAGTAACAGCCCTAATCCTGGTTCTCTGGTTATTGCTTGTGTTCTATCTAGAGGGGATGAAACCTACTGACTATCCATCCAACCCATCCAGAGCCAAAAGGAACCCCCTCTCCCATGCACCCTGGCCCCCTTTTATACTTGGGCTAACGAGGGCGCATGGGAGGCTTACACTGCAAGCCACCCTCATTACACTTCCACGGCTGCATTTAATGCGCCTGTCACTATTCTTACATCCTATTAATGTCTGACGCAGCCGTCGCACTCCTGCCTCGGGTTCCACGCTTAACAACGCCACCCGTTCCGTCAGGGGATGAGGTGCCGCCGTGGCGTCACCCGCAATTGTTACGCGCCTGGGGAAGGCGCGCCACCAAACTGCAGCCTCCACGCCTGGTATTAAATGCGCACGATTCGCATTAAATACACTTGACCCGGGTGCATCCAGCTTGGGGGCGGTGCGCCAGTGAAGCGGTTTGCACGCCACCAGTCCACTGGGCGACCACCTCCCCGGTCACCTGGCCGGTGTGGCTCGATCGCCACTCGTCCATTTGGGCAACCACCTTCCTGGTCGCCCGGTGTGCTTTGATCGCCACTGTTGGCGACCACCTTCCTGGTCGCCCGGTGTGGCTCGATCGCCACTGTCCATTGGCGACCACCTTCCTGGTCGCCCGGTGTGGCTCGACGCCACTGTTATTGGCGACCACTGCCGTCGCTTCAGTGGTGTGGCCTGATCGCCACTTGTCCACTGGGCTACCACCACGTGGCCCCGCCCCTACCTCGGTGGTAGGGCCCAGACGCGCCCTATCCATCTGACGACCGTACTTACTGCGGGGGAGCGAGTACCCTGGTGTGGAATACGCCGACAGTAGCCCCCGGGGCCACCCTGGAGCGCCTTTCGACCTTCAACATTCCTTTTTCTTCTTCTCTCTTTTAAATGATCTTTGGGGGACCGCTGAGTCTCCCGGGTGGGCCCCTCAAACGCCCATGCGCCCCGCAGTCTTGAGGATCTTCCGGCTCCTCTGGTTCCCGAGTCGGGGCGCGCAGCTATTCCCGCCTCGTAACCGACACACGTTCTGCACAACCTTTGGGATCCCCACCTTTAGGGGGTTTCAAAACTCCCTTTTTCGCGAACCGTCGCGCCCCTTCGGTTTTCCCGCCAAGCCTTCCTTTGCAGCCTTATAAGAGGCTGTGTCGGGACCCCGAATTTGCAAATCCGGACCCTCTGTGTATTCAGCACTAGTCCAGGAACGCGCTAGTGCACACAGTCTTAACATTGGTAAATATCACAATCATACCACTCGATACCAATAAAGTACTTTATTTAAATAACCAAACTGGTTACTCGACCTTATGGCCGAGTTACAAATGTATGCCTCGCAAGGCGAAACTTATTAAAAGAGAAATAACAGCAGCGGAAAATCAAATAACTTCGTGGCGCCATCCAGTATACCACAGGCAACTGACTGGGCTCGCATCCCTAAGTAGACGGATCCTCTTGGAATTCCTCCTCCGAAGCTGGCGTAGTCTCCTCTTCAACTGGTATTGTGTTGAGGCAAGGGTGAGTACTTGGTACTCAGCAAGTCATGCACAGAATGCAGGCTAATATACTATATGCATGGCTTGGTACAAAGGAATAGCTTAAGGTTTATTTGCAGTAAACAGCATTTGACAAGTATCATAAATAGATTCGAAAGCAGTAGAAACAAGTAAAGTATAAATAACTTTTCAAGGAATTTAATAAACACTTTCCCCATCCTAAACCATATTTCCATCATCTTCATTACTAAACCAAACCAACCTTTCAAACCAAAGTTATTTTTGAGAAAATCTAACCCTTGACTGTAATTCCCGAGCATTGTCCAGTACCGTGGACTCGGCTATTTAAATAGATTCTACACTCTGCAGAGGTTATGCACTTTACCCACAAGATACAGTCAAACGCCACAAAGGCGAGTTCCCGTAACAAAGCCTTTCGGAAGCCTCAAACAACACAGGTGGTCCTCTCCGGTTCGTGCTCTACACCATCCCTTCCCTTAGCCAAGGCGAAGTATGGGACCAACACACCGTTAGATGGGTATCGGCCCACGACCACGATACGCTCCCCCGTACAATCACACAAACGGTGTAATTGACACCCTGAGGCTCCACAAGTGAGTCCTTAGCGACTTAGTCAACTAGGGCCGTCCCATTCCAGCCATGTGGTTGCAAGTATGACCCAGTTCAAAGGCTTGCAAGGTTAAGTCCTTAGAGTGACCAGGGCAAGACTACCCGAAGAACCAAATCAACATCCCCAATGCCACAACTGGCCCACCTGATTACTCTTGCCACATGCCCCAGTCGAAAACTGTTTATCAAACCCCAGTTGATTTCCATGCACCACGTGCCATCAACATCACATGATACTTATCCAAAACAGGTTCAATATATCATTAAGTCAATATTAACATTTGATTGTCCAAAATCATGTTATGAGCACGTAGCAGGTCTAAGCAGTGTACTACAACGGTCTAAACCCATGTTGGCGATTTAATAATGTCCAACTAGTAATCCACAACTAGGGTGTCAAAGGATCATGGCACATACTTAAGTAATCAAGGTGTCATATAGCAAATTGGTGTTTATCTAACCCCCAGGTTTAAACAAAGTATTTTTCTAATTGAACTAGCATGCAATAGTTTAAATCAAAATAGATTTCGAAATAGGATCAACATGGTCAAAGCACAACTTGCCTTCAAAAAGTACTTGCTCTTGGTCTTGAGTTGGATCCTGAGTCAATACTTCTCCTTCGAATCCTTCCGGCACTTCAACGTCTACTCGTAAAGCGTGCAAATAGCAAATACACAAATAAACAATAGGCAAAAACATCCCAAAACTCCAAATAAAATCCATAAACAGAGAGAACATAATTTTCTGGATTTTTAGAAACTGGAATCGTCAAATTTGGAGTTAAAATGCAAAAGTTATGATTATTTAAAGTTTAAATAATCAATTAAATAATTTTACAGAGGAAAACTTTAGTCCAAAAATTAAATAAAATTCATATTTAGGTAGTTCTTAATTTTATACAAATTTAGAAATTTGAATCACTCAAATCGGAGTTGAAACGCAAAAGTTATAAGCGTTTGAAGTTTGAATCTAAATTTGAATCAATATTTCGAATTAATAAATCATTTTCTTTTTCGGAAATTAATTATTGCGTCAGCATGGACACGTGGCAGCCTCTGATTGGTTGGCTGACGTCAGCCGGTCCATGGACGTGGTCCACGCTCGGCTCGGGTCCACCGTGGACTCGGTCCACGACTCCACGTGAGACTGACATGTGGGCCCACTCGGGTGACGTCATCACCGACGTCAGCGGGGCTCAGCCCACGGTGCTGACAGGTGGGTCCCACCGATGACGTCATGGGTGACGTCACGGCATCGGCCGACACGCGGGCCCAGCGTGTCGGTGATCACCTGCCACGGCGTGGTAGCGGCGGCTCGGCTTCCTGGGCGCGTGGCTGTCGTGGCCGTTGGTTTGAAATCCGGCGGCTAGGATTGAGTTTGGCCTCATGTGCTTGGCGCGACGTGATCGATCGTGGGCCGTTGGATCTTGATCCAACGGTCCAGATCCAATCTAACCTGGTGCAGTTCTTGATACGCGGCGCAACCTAAGCCGTTGGATCTAGATCCAACGGTTGGGATTAGATCTAGGATTTTCAGCGGGAAACTCACCGAGGTGGCGTGGCACGATCTGGGCCTTTGGATCTTGATCGGACGGTTGGTGGAGCTTCGGGTCGGCGATGGCTTCACGGCGGAGTTGCGGCTGCCGTGGCCGAGGGCAGCGACCACCCAAACGGCGGTTGGGGCGTGCTCGGCGAGATGGATGGTGTCTTGGTGCGCTGGCCTCGGGGTTTTCGAACTGGGGTCAATGGCGGCGGAGGGCGGCGGCGGCGGCGAGGCAAGGACCGTGGCGGCGCTTCACGCAACTACGGCGAGCGATTCCGGCGAACCTACGGCGGCTAGAGCTCGGCGGGTTAGGGCAAGAAGTGCGCGGGGTCACGGCGGTCCTCGGGGTGCGATCCGGGCATTTAAATAGCCTCGGCGTCCGTGCGGAAGACGGAGACCTAGTTCTTCACGGCGGCGGGTGCGGCGGCGGAGTCCGGCTCGGACTCGGCGAAGACGACGACGCTCAGCCGTCCACGTGGCGCGACGGACGGCCACGATCGCACGGCACGAGCAGGGTTCGACTTCGGTCTCGACTAGGGGCGACGTGGCGCCAATCACAACCGTTGGATCTTGATCCAGCGGTCGCGTGGCTAGGGTTGGGACGGCGGGTTCGGCTCGACCACGTGGCTTCGGTCGGACTCGAACTCGAGTCGACTCGGGCTCGATCGGATGAAACGATACTTGACCCGAGTTGAATTTACACCGATTTAATATTTAAAAAAATTCGATAATTCATTTAATTCATTAAAAATAGCAAAGACTGAGAAAAATTCAGAAAAATTCGAAAATACTTTGGAACATTTTGGACTCAAATAAAATATTTCCAACAAAATTTTATTTGCAAAATTAAATTCTTTAATTATTTCAAAATGGAATAAATTCAAATAAATTCCAAATAAATCCAAATAAATTCCAGAAAATTCCAAAAATTCACCAAAGTGCCAAACCACACATGAATTTAAGAAAAGCAAAATTTTGGGGTGTTACAGGCTGACCAAGGGGGGAGCGGTTCTTCCTCCTCCTAACTCCCGTCGCTCCACTTTGGATTCTTCCTGCTTCTTCTTCTTCTTCGCCGACGCGCCCCGACACTTTTCTGCGCCCGATGGCTCCCGTTCTCCCCTCGTCGGCCGTCGAGGAGGAGGTGGCCGCTAGGCTCTCCCGGAACATAACAGCGGGGGCTCTCCGCATCCGCGTCGGAACGGTTGAGCCCCACTGCCGGCCTGGGGAAGTGGTTTTCTTCGGGTGGCAGCTTCTTGCCGGCCTGCTGACGCCGGTTTCCGATTTCTACCTTTTCGTTCTTAACTTCTACGCCATTCACCACATCCATCTTCCCCCCAACTTCTGCGAAATGTTCATAGGAGTGCTACCCAACCTCCTGCTCTTTCGCTTCTTCTACACCCTTCGCGCTGCGGGCGGCAACTCGCCTGTTACCGGGAGCTGCCACCTGAGGCTTCGCGACAGGTCCATGTCGCGCTACATCCCACTGGACTGCCGATCCAGTTGGAGGAATTGGCGCAAAGATTGGGTGTACGTCGAGGATGACAGCGGCATTGAAGTCTTTGGAGCTCCCGATCGCCTGCGATCAAGAACCTCAAGCCCAGGGGCCAGGTGAGCGAGACGCCCAAGCTCCTGGCGATGCTAGCCCGCGTTGACCAGGCTGCAGCGGCGGATTCGACAGGGCCAATGGTTATCCGGGACTTCATCTCCCGGAGGCTGTGCCCTCTGCGCCGTCGCGTCCGCCCGGCCTGGCAGTATATGGGCTTAGGCGACGGGACCCGGAGTATCACCGGAGGTAACCCGCGTTATCCCTTGGCCTTCTTCTTTATTGGTTGAATCTGGTGCTGACTGTGTTTCTGTTTCCTAGGACTTTTCTCTTTTTCTTTTTTTTTCTTTTTTGGTTGCTAGCCGCCGGGAACCTGGCTCCCGACGTGATCGATAGGTGGATGGCACAGCTAGGTTTTGTCCACCCTATTCTGCCGTTCCCGGATGGCGCAGTTCCACTCTGCCGGTTATAACCGGCGGAGCGCGCGGCGATAATCCGCGCCATGCCATCGATGGACGCTATGGGCACACCCGTCGTGCTACGCCGGACCCCCCTGATGATCAGGGACCCTCCCCCCGTTGGCGGCCAGGGGGGTGGCGATCAAGGGAGGCGCAGGCGCTCCAACGACGACGATGATGCCAACAGGCCTCCCCAAAGACCCCGCCTCCTGGGCCCGATCGGGGCGGGATCCTCCGCGGCGGCCGCGGGCACTTCTTCTGCTGCAGCGGCGGGCTCGTCGGTGGCGGCGGGGGGTCCGACGATCGGCGCGACCTCGTCCTCTCTCGCCCCCGTCGGGGTGGTGACGACGGACCCTCTGGCACCGACGTCTTCTCATCCACTACCAACACCGACGGTGGTGCAACAGCTGCCACCGCCGCCGCCACCACCGCCGCCGACTTCGTTGACAGTGGAACGGGCTCCCCCGCCTCCACCGCCGTCACCGGCAGTGGCGATTCTTCCTCCGCCGCCGGCACCGGTCCTTAGGCCGCCAGGACCGGCGTTGATAGCACCGTGCGGGGGTCCGGTCCTCGCCCCGAGCGTGCCCCGCTTCCCGAGGCCGCCAACTAGGTAAGCCAGGAACAGACATGTTACATAAAAATTAGGTTCCCTTGGGTCGTACCTTATGATCATTCCTTTGTTCAGGGTTCCCGCTTCGGATGCCCCCGGCGCCCAGGACGGTCAAGGTGTTGCGGCCGTGGGGGCCTCGCTGCCCGGGGATGACGAGCCCCGGGATGAGCAGGAGGAGGGGACAATCTCAGCGGTGGCCGCTTTGTTGCTCAGGGCCCGGGCCCGCTGTGCCCTGTTCCTACCCCGAAGCCCCCGTATCTTCCATTCCTTCGGCGGACGCGGATGCCCTGCTGGCAGCCCTCGGTGAGCTCTACTCCAGCACGAGCAGCCGTCTGGAGACGAGCCGGGAGCCGAGATCCACCGCCTCCGCAAGGAGGTGGCCATCGGGCGCGACCAGTGGGCGGGCTTGAGCTCCACTGCAGCGAGGAACGGAGCGGCGAGGCAGAATGCCCGCGCTTGTGAGGAGCTTTCACGGAGCTGGCGGCGGAGAGGACCAACTGGTTCAACTGAGGCAGACACCTCGGATGCCGCGCCACGCCGACCGGACGGGCGCCAGCCTTTACTCCATTGGGGCCGAGCAGCCGGTTCGGGGAGGAGAGGCCGCAGCACTACGAAGTTCGCATCACCCGGACCGCGGACTTCTCACGCACCTGCCGCTGCCCTTACCGCCCGGTCCGCCAGGAGGGCGCGATGGCGGCGCCACGGCGACAGACGCGGCTCGCTCGCGCCAGCCACGACGCGCTAACCGATCCCATGGCCACCGCCCGTGGGATCAAGGCGCATCGGGCGCAGCGGAGGAGCGAGTCCAGTGGCGCCATCGAGCGTGTTGCCGCCACCGACATGGGGAATCTCGGTGAGGCGGCGCGGAGGGCGATGGCGATAGTCTGACGTCGGCCCGGCTGAAGAGGACGTGGCGGCTGCTGAGGCCGCAGCAGAGGACGAGGAGGAGCCACCCGCAGCGTAGCCCCCCCTTTTCTTTTGCTTCCGCCTGTAAGACACTTGATGTATTTCAATTCTAAGAATGAATCAGAAGCGCAGGCTTATCTTTTCGTCACCCAGAGTCTGTTGTCTCTTTTCTTTTCTTTTTTTATTGCACTGGTTCCAAGTGGGAAAGCGCATGAACGCCCAGCGACTTAACGGCTTGTGCCAGGGAGTCACCCCCTTCGAACCCTTCGGCTTAGCAAAATTTTTCCTCCCAGATAGCCTCTAGGGAACGGACACTCAGTGAGCCGTGACAGGGTCTTAGGCTTTCGGGCACGGTGTTCGAGACGCCGACCCCCACGGGGACACCCGGAGTGTCATGACCGTGCCGGGGGTCGTGTTGAACCAGCCGTCCGATCGCCTACCCCTGCACGCCGTTCGTACTGAACGGTTCCCCCTTTGCTACTAGGTTTTTGCACGGCCGCAGGGTAAAAAAAGAGGGAAAATGCCCTGGCACTATCCCGTGGAGGGCAAAAAACCAAAAACAAGAAGGGAAGCACAAATCCTTTGAATAAGGAAAATGAACATTTGAATTCAATGCAAGGCCTTCCCCGATCAACTATAGAGTGGAAGACACGCTGCGGCGGGTCGGGGAACAGAGCCTGGAACTTACAACCGTTCAAGGGTAGAACTTGCGCAGGTTCTCTATGTTCTGCGAGTTCGCCAGCTCTTCGCCGTCCTCAGTGGCCAGCCTGACCGCCCCGGGCAGAGAGATTGAAACCACTTTGAAGGGTCCCTCTCACTGGGGAGACAGTTTGTGCGACCCGGCATGCGACTGGATTTTCCGCAAGACCAGGTCACCCACTGCCAGTGTTCTCTCGCTGACCCGGGAGGCGTGGTACCGCCTGAGGCTTTGCTGATATCGCGCGGCGCGCAGGGCCGCCCGGTCTCGCGCCTCTTCTAGGAGGTTGACGTCGTCTCTACGCAGATCCTCCTGATCCGCCTCCGCGAACGCCGCAACACGGGGTGTTCCCAGTTCCAGCTCCGAAGGGAGAACAGCCTCCGCGCCGTAGACCAGGAAGAAAGGGGTGTCCCCGGTGGCCCGGCTGGGAGTGGTGCGAAGCGACCACAACACAGCCGGGAGCTCCTCGGTCCACCGTGCCCCATGCTTATGGAGTCGATCGAACGCCCGGGTCTTGAGGCCCTTCAGCACCAGCGCGTTGGCCTGCTCGACTTGGCCATTGCTTCGTGGATGGGAGACGGAGGCAAAGCAGACCTTGGTGCCCATCTCTTCACAGAAGTCGAGGAAGGCCGCGCTGGTGAACTGCGCGCCGTTGTCGGTGATGATGCGGTTGGCGACCCCAAAGCGGGCGAAAATCCCTTGGATGAACTTGACCGCAGCTGCGGCGGTGATGGATCTGACCGCCTCGGCTTCCACCCACTTATTGAACTTGTCAACGGCGACGAACAGGTAGGTGTAGCCCCCTGTGGCCCGCGGGAACGGGCCCAGGATATCCAGCCCCCAGACCACGAAGGGCCATGAGAGCGGGATAGTTTGCAGGGCCTGGGCTAGTTGGTGGGTCTGCTTGGCGTAGAACTGGCACGCCTCACATCTCCTCACCAGCTCGCAGGCATCCTGGAGGGCGGTTGGCCAATAGAACCCTTGACGAAAAGCTTTTCCCGCCATCGTTCGTCCGGACACATGGCTCCCGCACACGCCTGCATGGATATCTGAGAGCAAACTGCTCCCCTCTTCCCGAGTGATGCACTTCAGAAGAATTCCGTTCTTACCCCGGCGGTACAGGTCCCCGCCCACCAGGGTATAGCACTTGGCCTTTCGTGCTACCTTCTCTGTTGACGCATCATCGTCGGGGCACACTTGATCCCGCAGGTAGGCCAGGATCAGATCCATCCATGTACCTTCCGGGTCAAGTACAGCGACCACGAGGTGGTCGTCCGGGTACTCCGCCTGGCCGGGCGTTTCCACCGGAACCACTTTCCCTCCAGAGGCGAGGGCTGAAGCGGCATCACCATCGTCCTCACCAGAAACGGGGGCTGCGATGGACAGTCGCATAAGCCTTTCTTCAAAGACCCCGACCGGCACAGGAGATCTAGTTGAGGCGAGCTGGGCGAGCTCGTCCGCCAGATGGTTGTCGCGCCGGGGTATGTGAGTATACCCCAACCCTTCGAAGTGCCGTTCCAATTTCCTGACCTCCGCCAGGTACGTCGCCATGACGGGGTCAGGACAGGAAAAATCCTTCCTTGCTTGATTGACGACCAGCAGGGAGTCGCCCTTCACATGTAGGCGCCGTATACCGATGGCTGCGGCGGCCCGAAGCCCAGCCAGCAAGCCTTCGTACTCGGCGACGTTGTTGGTGGCCTTGAAGTCGAGGATGACCACGTACTTGAGGAGGTCCCCGGTCGGGGAGACCAGGAGGGCCCCAGCCCCCGCGCCTTCGAGCCTGAAGGACCCGTCAAAGAAGAGCGTCCAGGGGGAGGGCGCGAGGACCTCATCGGCTTCGGATTCGGCTGGAATCCACTCGACGACGAAGTACGCTAGTCTTTGACTTTTTATCACGGGGCGAGGAGTGAACTTGACGCCGAACTCTCCCAGCTCGACGGACCACTTTGCAATGTGGCCCTCGGCTTCTCGGTTGTGGAGGATCTCGCGCAAGGGGTAGGAGGAGACCACTGTGATCTCTCTCCCCTGGAAGTAGTGGCGCAGCTTCCTCGATGCAACTAGTACGGCGTACATCATCTTCTGAGCCTGGGGGTACCTTGTTTCCGCGTCGTGTAGCACCTTGCTGACGTAGTAAACCGGCCGTTGGACTCCTTCTCGCTCCGCCACCAGCGCAGCTGTAACACCCCTTAAAACTAAACTATAGAACAAGAAAATTTCGACAGCATCTCCCCTAAAAACAGGACATTACGGAAGCATTTCATGATAAGCAATTAAAACAGGAATATAAGCAATTCAACAATACTAGCGACAACAAGTCTAAACCAACCATAAGCAAGAATAAGTTTAGTCATAACAACAAATAGTCTAAGTGTAAATAAAATTCAGCAAGCTAATGTATTAAATAAACACTAGTTCATGGGAGTTGTGAAGACATTCGAAGGTTTATTGTGTTGCTAGCCCACCCCTCATGCTTATGTCTCTTGCATGCTACCTGAAAACAACAAAACACAAGCAGTGAGATTGGGTAATCTCAGCAAGCGGAACAATTAACACATAATCACATCCATCAAGAATTTAACACACCACATGCTTTACATTCAACACCACAACATCGACTACCACAACCTCAGTAAAATGCTCATGCTTGTGCATATGCTTATGCCATGATCCTCTTCACCGTGCCCTTTCTCGGGAACACCGCGGTGTTGTACCGGCTCTTGATCGCGCCGACGCTGGCGTCGACAAACTTCCAATGCATGATTATGCAGTTAATGCTTCATGCATGAATTCATTCATAGTTTTCCACATTGAGTCCACATATTTGCATGCCATCATATAACATGGATAGAAAAACAAATAACATTGAGATGAACTATTTAGACAGTTCAACCAATAGGCAACATCATTCTTCTCTTTACTCATGGTTCAAAGCCAAAGCACATCATCACATTGCTAATCTAATTATTGCAATCTTCCTAGCAAATGATCAAACCATGTATGATTAATGTCATCGGGAAATATAACGAAGGCAATGCAAACAACGATGTATAGCTCAACCATAACACTACTTCCACTTGCCTTTACCGACGTAGACGACGGATCTAGTTGCGTCCAGAAGGGGCACCACCTGTACAAGCATATTTTCAGTATGTAATAACACCACAATTGATCACACAACTCAGACACGCAATTCCTACAACCCGTTCCCCTTTTCCAACACCGAAACCCCGATCTGTCCGGATCGAACAGCAGCAACCCCCATTCTCTTTTTCGTATCTTTTTTTCTACAGAACATAAAAATATGAAAAAATTACAGGAGCTAGATATTGACGAGATCTACAACTTTCCAGAAGATCATAAATTCTAATTCCTCTGTTAAATATGCCTAAACAGTCGTCCAACACAGTGGATGAAATCTGTTCCCAGATTCTGTTCGTCGGTTTGCAACAGCGATAACTCTCATAAAACTTCCCCAAAAATTCTGAAAAAATTACAGAAGCTAGGTATCGATGTTATCTACAACTTTCTAGTTATAGGTTTTGGCAGTAAAAATCATCTATGCCATGTAAAACGCGAAACAATCCGCGCTGCACAATCCCCCCTTCCAGAAACAGCACCACGTGAACATCTACCCTTCTCCCCCAACAAGATCCATACAAAACCCTCACCACCAGATCTAATACACTCCTAATCCCTAGGTAAAACAGAGGTAAAAGTTTGGGAATTTTACCTAGTGTTCTCCCTTGCGAACCCACGAAGAACACGCGATGAACCCCGAATCGGCGATCTGCTCGTCCTCCACGCCTCCACGGAGTCGCTCCTCGCCTTCTCCTTCGCGATTCGCGGCGGATCTTGAGCCACCACGTAGGGGAAGGAAGGGGAGGGAGAGGTGGCTGCTAGGGGAGGAAGAGGGAGAGGGAGGAGGCGCCTAGGGTTAGGGGGAAAAGGGGTGGCGCCCCCCTTGGCTAGTGGGCCGGCCCACTTAGGGGAAGGGGGAGGGAGAGGTGGGGAGGGAAATCCCGGCCTCGGCCCAGGTTGTCCTCGGCCCACTGATTCTAGCCCGACGCTCCAAAAAAATATTAAAACGTCGCATGAACTTTAGTTAATCAATTCCCGACCAAACTTCTCTCTTTTCGAAACAACCACGACGGAAAAGAACTAGGATCGCTCTCAGACCTAGGGCATCACAGCAGCGCTTACCACCGAGGGGCTAGCCGCCACATACAGCAACAGCAGCTCGCCCGGCTCGGGGGCGACCAGTACCGAGGGGGAGGAGAGGTACTTCTTCAGGTCTTTGAACGCCCGCTGTGCTTCTGGGGTCCACTCAAACGAGTTGGTCTTTTTCAACAGCTTGAACAGCGGCAGACTTTTCTCCCATAGCCGGGCTATGAACCGGCCAAGGGAGGCCAACCGGCCAGCCAAGCACTGCAGTTGCTTGAGCCGGGTAGGCGGCTGCATCCGTTCAATTGCTCCTATCTTCTTTGGGTTGACCTCGATCCCGCGGCTGGAGACCAGGAACCCGAGCAGCTTCCCAGACGAGACACCAAACACGCACTTCTCGGGATTCAACTTTATACAATACTTTCTGAGGCGGGAGAAGGTCTCTTCCAGGTCCTGAACAAGTTCTTCGGCCTTCTCGGTCTTCACTACTAGATCATCAACATACACTTCAAGGTTCTTCCCTATCTGGGACCGAAACACGATGTGCATGGCCCGCTGATAGGTGGCACCAGCATTCTTTAGCCCGAAAGGCATCCTGATATAGCAATATACACCAAGGGGGGGTCACAAAAGCAGTCTTCTCTTCGTCTTCCCGCGCCATACTGATCTGATGGTAGCCGGAGTAGGCATCGAGGAAGCACAAAGCTTCGCACCCCGCCGTGGAGTCGACAATAGTGTCTATCCGCGGAAGGGGGTACGGGTCCTTGGGGCAGGCTTTGTTGAGGTTGGTGAAGTCGATGCACATACGCCACTTCCCGCTGGACTTCTTTACAATTACGGGATTGGCCAACCACTCCGGATAGGTGGCCTCCCGCACAATCTTCGCAGACAAAAGTTTCTCCACTTCGTCCCGAATGGCATCCTGTCGCTATGGCGCCTGCCACCGGATCTTCTGCCGAACCGGGTGCGCTCCGGGGAGCATTGCCAATCGGTGCTCGATCACCTCCCTGGGGACCCCGGTCATTTCTGATGGTTCCCAGGCAAACACATCCAGGTTAGACCGGAGGAAGGTGACGAGCGCACCTTCCTATTTGGCGCTGAGGTCGGTGCCGATCTTGACGACCTTGCCCTAGCCATCCTCGCCCACGGGGACCGCCTTTGCCTCGCCCGAGGGTCTGGGCGAAGCGCGGGTCTTGACCGAGGAGGGGGGCGGACCGTCGTCCTTGTCGCGTGCCGAGCAGGTGGTGCCGGCCAGGTCTTGCAGCTGCTTGCTGAGGCGCAGGGCTTCCAGTCTATCCACCTTCACCGTGATTGGACCCCCGAGCCCGGGGATCTTCACCAGCATGTAGGCGTAATGGGCCACCGCCATGAACTTGACCAGGGCTGGGTGGCCAAGCAAGACATTGTAGGGGAGGTCGAAATCAGCGACCTTGAAATCTACCAGCTCCGTCCGGAAGTTCTCCGAACTTCCGAACGTAACCGGCAGCCGGACTTGCCCCAGGGGTAAGAGGCCCACCCCGAGGGCAACTCCGTAAAAGAGTGGGGCCGGACGTAGCTCCTCGTACGGGATCTGGAGCGCCTGGTACGCCCCAACGGATAGCAAGTTGATGGCGCTGCCTCCATCAACAAGGACCCGCCCCAGCTTCGCATTGCGGACCGTGGGAGACACCACGATCGGGAGATGGCCAGGGCCGGAGGTATTCTCCGGGTGGTCGGCCCGACTGAAAGTAATCGGCTGCTCCGACCACTTCAGCAGCCGGCTTGTCCCGGAGGATGACGCGGTGGCACACACCTGCCTCAGATCCCGCTTGTACTGCGAGTTCGATGAGTAGGTGGCCGAGCCACCGTGTATGAACGCCACCGTACGCTCCGCCTGTTGGAAGGCTAGCGGAGCCGCATCTTCGTCGTCTTGGTCTCCGTGATCTTTCTCGCGGCGCTTCTTGAGCCGTCTGTCGACCAGTTTGGACACAACTTGGCAGTCCTCCAAGTCGTGTCCACTTGTTCGATGGATGGGGCAATAAGGCTTGCCGCCATCGTCTTCGTGGCGGGGCGAGCGACGGTCCCTGCGATCGCCGCGCTGGTTCCGGCGCTCGTCCCTTCGGTCCTGATCATCACGACGCTGGGATTTGGGTTTCGGCTCGGCGACCAGGACCTCCCTAGCGGCGGCCTCCTTCTGCTTCTTCTTCTTCTTGCGGTCGGAGGACTTCGAGGTGCCGGCGTCGCCGGAGTCGGAAGGTCTCATCGCGCACTTCCGAGCTTCGGCCGCCCTGGCGCACTTGTGTGCCAGGGAGAACAACTCGGACGTAGTTGAGATGACGCGGGTAGCCATCTTTTCCCGCATTTTCTGGTCTCGGACCCCCCTCCGAAAAGCAATGATCACCGACTGCTCAGAGATCCGGGGGATCGTATTGCGGCAGTGGCTGAATCGCCGGATGAACTCTCTCCGGGACTCCCCCTCTGTCTGCTCCAGAGCGTGCAGGTCATCCTCCACGCCTGGTTGAGCGTAGGAGCCCTGAAAGTTGGCGACAAAAATGTCGCACAACTCCTCCCACGAGCGCACAGAGCCTCGTGGGAGGTTGAGCAGCTAAGACCGGGCGGAGCCCGTCAGTGACGTCGGGAGGTAGTTGGCCATAACCTTCTCGGACCCTCCCGCCACACGCACCACCGTGGTGTAGATTTGCAGGAACTCCTCCGGGTTGGCGATGCCGTCGTACTTCTCGATGGAGGCGGGGCGGAATCTCTCCGGCCACGCAGCTTGCCGGAGGCGAAGAGAAAATGCCTGGCATCCAACGTTGTAGGGGAGCAGCGTTGCTCGCCAGCCCCTTGACCCTGGAATGGGGTCGAGGAGTGCGAGTCTACGCTCTCCCCGGAGTCAGAGGGGGAAGCCCCCTGTCGACCAGCGGGTCCCCGGGGGTGCACGCGCCGCTGCGAACGCTCGCGGCGCCCCCTGAGGACATGGCGAAGGTCGCCGTCGCGCTGGAGCCGTCTCTCGTCGAGGCTAGTCCTCAGATCCCCGCGGTCATCCCTCGACTCGGAGGGACTGAGGGAGGAAGTGGGAGCGTGTGCACGTCCCCCTGCGCTGGAGGGGGCTGCAGCCAGGGCTCCCTTACCCTTGTCCCGGGCCTTGGCGCCGGTAGAAGCTACCGTGTGGCGGCTGGAACCCTGCGCTTCAGTCGCGCGCATTCCCTGCCGCCTCGTGCCGGAAACCCCCGGCTGGGTTGCCGCCTCAACCTGTTATTGAGCGGCGTCAACTAGGCGGGCGATATCCCGCAGCCACGGAGTGGCTGGGGTATCGCCCCCAGCGGAACTGGAGGGTGATTGAGTAACAACCGCGTCGCATGAAGGCTCCGCGCGGGTGTATCGGCCCCCAGCACCAGGCGTCGCTGGACGGGCAGGGACCCGGGCGCCGGAGCCACGCGCGTCCCCCCTATGGAGGAGGGGCCCGGCTCCTTCCCCGGGCGCCGGGATCGTCTATCGGCGCCACTTTCCTCGGGCAGATTGCTGCGCTTTGAGTGTGACTCCGCCATGCAACCAACCACACCTGCTTTTCCTGAGCTCCGGAGCGGAAACCGAAAGAAGAGGGCAATCTAACCACCAATAGCCCCTACCTGGCGCGCCACTGTCGGCGTACTAGCCAATAGGCACCTCCGAGTCGGGTGCTTATGAGGTTCAGACGGGGGGCTTTCGGGGCAATCGCCTGAGAAAGGAGGAAGAAGATGACCGGAGTACCGAGAAGCTCAGGAGAACAGGGAGATGCAAGACATTTACCCAGGTTCAGGCCCTCCGAAGAGTAACAGCCCTAATCCTGGTTCTCTGGTTATTGCTTGTGTTCTAGCTAGAGGGGATGAAACCTACTGACTATCCATCCAACCCATCCAGAGCCAAAAGGAACCCCCTCTCCCAAGCACCCTGGCCCCCTTTTATACTTGGGCTGACGGGGGCGCATGGGAGGCTTACACTGCAAGCCACCCTCATTACAGTGCCATGGGTGCATTTAATGCGCCTGTCACTGTTCTTACATCCTATTAATGTCGGCAGCGTCGCCGCACTCCTGCCTCGGGTTCCACGCTACCAACGCCGCCTGGCGTCAGGGGATGAGGTGCCGCCGTGACGTCACCCGCAATTATTACGCGCCTGGGGAAGGCGCGCCGCCAAACTGCAGCCTCCACGCCTGGTATTAAATGCGCACGATTCGCATTAAATACCCTTGACCCGGGTGCATCCACCTTGGGGGCGGTGCGCCAGTGAAGCGGTTTGCACGCCACCAGTCCACTGGGCGACCACCTCCCCGGTCACCCAGCGGTGTGGCCTGATCGCCACCTGTCCGCTGGGCGACCACCTTCCTGGTCGCCCAGCGGTGTGGCCTGATCGCCACCTGTCCGCTGGGCGACCACCTTCCTGGTCGCCCAGTGGTGTGGCCTGATCGCCACCTGTCCGCTGGGCGACCACCTTCCTGGTCGCCCAGTGGTGTGGCCTGATCGCCACTTGTCCACTGGGCTACCACCAGGTGGCCCCGCCCCTACCTCGGCGGTGGGGCCCAGACGCACCCTATCCATCTAGCGACCGTACTTACTGCGGGGGAGCGAGTACCCTGGTGTAGAATACGCCGACAAGTCCTACATCGTGATTCCATCCACGTGGTGTTTGGAAGCGAGGAGTAGGCACCCTCCATCTTCGGGATGGAAGGGGGGAGAGGGTGCACACCGACGGGTGTGTACTCAACCATACCGGTATGAGTTTCCAAGGAGACATGAGCATTGCATTGCATTGCATACGTAATGATGATTATAATGTTATGTGTTCATGAATGAGATGATATACATGATGTGAGACATTATTGCCATGTTATTGTTCTTGTTGTCCATTGCAATATGCTTGCTGAGTGATGAACTCACGCTTGTGTTTATGTTGTTTTCTTTTAGGTACCATGAATCCGGCATGCGGGGAAGGGAAATAGTCACACTTCCACACATAGCTTCACTCTTTTGATTTCACAAGTCATTCAATTAGTGTTGATAATAAATTGCGTGTGATGATCATTGCTTTAAGGCTTAGCTTTGCTAAATGAGAATCTTTTCGTTCGTTTGACTCTTGGAGACATTATATGTTTGGAACTAGACTTACATTGTTGCTAAGTCGTTAATTATTGCTATTTTAGATGCTTTCCATTATGATTTAACTTGTGTTACTGTTGTTGCTCCTTCAATTCATGTTAAAACAAAGGAGATGCTGCCGAAATCTCGGTTTTTAGCATGTGCGCCTTTGCTGGAATTTTTGTTTAATTGTGGTATTTAGATGTTGTTTAGCTTATGTTTGGTAGCATTCAGGCATATTAAATGTCGGGGTGTTACAATAATCAACCCTACCGAGGAACACCTCAACGACACAATTCTCCACGAAGGTTTGCATTGAGTCATACACAACCTTCCTCACAAATGACCACGATAAAGAGCACAATCATTGAGTGAGCTCAACCATAACATGAACCCAAGTGGCCCTCATCCAACACTCAAACCCCAAAGCGTTAAAACCACTTTGGAAAGGATTCGACAACAACCAGAGAGTATTCATTTTAATTTCCTAAGCCAAAACGCAAAGGAAACACAAATCCCTTCACCACAACCAACACCCGTAATTCTTCATTCTTTTCTTTTCATAATAGAAAGCAAGGGAAATCTCGTTTCATGACATGAATGCACATACTTCAAGAGCACTCCGGAATAGTCATATCTCCATATATGACTTTCTCATCGACCTGGCTCAACGACTCTTTTATCATTTAACATCTATACACGATATCTTGTTTACTTTTCACAGTTCATTCATCATATAACAACAATACCGAAAAGTCATTCACCAAAAGACTTCTTCCTTGGTATCACATGATTGAAATACACATAACACTGACGGTTGCGCTAAATCATATAGACTATGACAGCAACAACGTTAGCAACAAAACACCACATCGTGTGAAAACCCATCATCCATTTAAAACTAACCTTGCAACACCTCGCAAAATCAAACTCAACCCTTTGGAACAGAACATCGACTCCAAAGTCAAACATCTGCACACACAACCGCCATAAATTTTATCAAAAGAGAGGGAAACTCAATCCCAAAAGAAAACTCTTCACTAACCAAATTCACTTATGAAACATTCATAAAAAACCAGACTTGTGAAACATCCGCATACCAGACACATTTTCCAAATGACTCTAACTCTAGCCAAACAGAGTTACACATCAAGGGCTTAACTTAAAAGTTTCCTACACAACCCTTTATGACCATCTGCTTCCTTTTAAAATTAATTCCAAAGATAATTCGGTCTGACATAAAAGGCGCGATCGACTCAAAAACTTTTGGGGTGTAAATCCATACTCATAGCATCAACTAAACAAATTAGCCAAAACCAAATATTTGCACCAATTTCTACGAGTTTTAGGGAAACTCTGAAACACAGCCTATGGAACACGTTGACCGAAAACCCTTCAACCAAAATGGCAAACAACCAAACCAGTCCAAAAGCTTTTGAACACAAGCTCAGCAAAAAAGAACCATTTCTAGTACTCCACTACGCTTTCCATTAAAGACTTCAATAATCACTATATACTCCTTGAGGAGCCCCAACACAAATCAACCAAAAGCTTCACAACAAATTCTTCCTCTAGTTACCAATCCCAACACTTTTAATTAGGGTTTATGATGCTTATCAAAAAGGCACCCAACAAAGACTATATTGACATGATCCCCACGGATCACCAAATCATAATACTTCTTATTCTAAATTTGAAACATAGTACTTTAACAAATCTTTCAGCAAGATTAAACATATAAATTTCATACCTCCTATATATTCACGTCTCGACAAACGAACCTTATTCAGTTAAACAACGACTTCAACATGTAAATATTATCTCCACAGGGAAGAATTCATAAGTGAGACTCTAAGTTATACTTTTATTGAGGGTAAGATCATTTATCATGTTAATTATCCAAAGCTCACTCCATCGCAACATGTTAAAATTTTCCTCTATTTAACCAAGGTTTTCAACAAGTAATCTAAACAATTACCACCACTACTAGGTTATTAATAACAACAAACGGCATAATCTTCAACCAACAACATTACTTTTAGCTACCATATTCATAGGTGATAACAAAATTACCATCACACAACATACTCCAATTATTTAAAAAAAATAGATTAAATACTAGCATTAACACTGTCCTTAACAACATCATTAACAATAAGTCTTATGTCGTCTCAATTGATATCAATACTAGCATTGAAGGGACACAACTGCATACTTCCGAATATACTAGTAGTTTGCAACAACATAAATAACAACTCTAATCAACTTCCAAATTAAAGTCACGAGGCAACACGATTAAATTTCTCTATTAATCCATTAGATTAGAGCATCTTTAAACAACCAGCAAAGTTTCTTTAACAACAACAGCAGTCTACATCATCTTAATGTTTCAACTATGCAACGGGTTTAAAACTTTAAACATTATCAAGGGTCATAAGCACTTTTAAAGCAAAGCAACAGATTATAAGCATGTACATTAACCCATTCAATCATTCCCGCTAAGAGTAAACTACAACACTAGTAGTCTATTTATTCTCAAGCTAGAGATAACAACCGCATTGAATTGTTTCAACTCACAGATTAACTTAGCAGTACGTCATCCCATAAACCACATTGGTACATGCTACATAACATGCTAAACAACAATTCTTACTAGGGATAAACGATTTCAGTCAAAATATTTCTTACTTTGTTTGCAGCATTTTAGTTTTAAAGCTCATCCCAAATTCATAAGGAAACTTGACTCTCAAAATTGCAATGAGACCAAGCCCCAAACTTAGTCATGCAAAAGGAATTTTCCAAAACACTTTTCAATCTCAAAGACTCCCATAAAGGAAAATGGTTGAAAGACAATTTTCTTAAAGGAAACCAAGCGATCAAGTAATCCATTTCAAATACAACCTTAACCTCAAACCCCAAACTTTCACGAAACAAGAAGGGCTTTCAAAGATGATTTCTCAAACCAGTAAAATGACGAAATCAAACATCATTTACTCCTACAAAGCCACAGAACTTCAGCCCTGACAGCCAGGTCTGGCACAACTCCGAAAAAAACTCCTTTAACCTCGGAGAAAGACAAACACAGGAATAAATTGAATGCTTCTTCCCCATAAAGCAATCAACAAACTAGGCATCAAAACTAGAAAGACGCCCAAAAGAAACGCAACACCAGACTCCTCTTCTTCGTCTTCAACCAAGGAAGACAAAACTACATACCACATAAGGAACGATCCGCGAAAATCCAATACCAAACACTTTTCTTTTGGTTTCCACCAACTGAAACCAAGGAAACCAACCAAAACCGACCACAGAACGATAAAGAACATCCGAAGGAATCCACCATCAACTCTTTTATTTGGCTCCAGTCAACTACCCGATCTACGATAGAAAAGGGTAAGCACTCTTCTTCTACAGGGGTTAATAGTTCTTCGGTGATGGCGCTAACCGGCCACACCGTCAAACCTCACCCTTACTATGAGCCAAAAAGAGGTGACCGAAACCCTTCGGCACCAAAACCCCACTTTATCACAACAACAAGATCAATTCAATCATTTATCTCATAGACATAGCAACATACATTATCAAATGAAGCATTCAACATCAAAGCTTAAATACAACATTTAAGCGTAAAGAGACGATACCCATACCCTTTCCTACTGTGCATCCAGTGTGTGTCAAATTTTAGATTAGTTATACCACTTTTGCAAGTTTTAATGTTGCTATCCTATGACAAAATTTTAGTTAGGACCTAAGCCATGTTTCTAAGTTATTCTACATCACATTTTAGTTGTACCCTATAGCATGTCACTAAAAATACACATTCCAAGGACCTACAGCCCGCTCTGATACCAACTGTAACACCCCAGCATTTAATATGCCTGAATGCTACCAAACATAAGCTAAACAACATCTAAATACCACAATTAAACAAAAATTCCAGCAAAGGCGCATATGCTAAAAACCGAGATTTCGGCAGCATCTCCTTTGTTTTAACATGAATTGAAGGAGCAACAACAGTATCACAAGTTATATCATAATGGAAAGCATCTAAAACAGGAATAACATGTGACATAGCAACATATAAGTCCAGGATAAAGCATTCAACCACTTCATGAGCTAAACGAATTAAATAATAAGACCGAGCACACGGTTAAGCAATACTCCAAGTTTCATGGCAATACTTTCATTATAATGTCATTGTTTAAATGGGTGATGCTAAGTGATGACGTGTGACTAGCTCCCTTTCCCGCATGTCGGATTCATGGTACCTAAAAGAAAACAACATAAACACAAGCGTGAGTTCATCACTCAGCAAGTATATTGCAATGGTACAAACATAAACAATTACATAGCAATAATATCTCACATCATGTAAACCATCTCATTCATGGTCACATATCATCATCATCATCAATATGTATGCAGTGCAATGCGATGCTCATGTCTCCTTGGAAACTCATACCGGTATGGTTGAGTACACACCCGTCGGTGTGCACCCTCTCCCCCCTTCCATCCCGAAGATGGAGGGTGCCTACTCCTCGCTTCCATTCACCACGGTGAATGGAATCACGATGTAGGACTTACTCATTGGCTCTCCAGATTAGTCATAACTTTCTCACCGACCTTCCCGGACTAGTTATGACTTTCTCACCGCCCGGGCCATGTAACATGCCATGTATGCAATTATGCCAACATTATATTTAACTCGTACATTAACACATGGCATCATAACATAATAAACATGCTCATCATATCCTTGGCAATCATTAAAACATGGCAAGTGATCATATATCATGTAGTCAATCTCATCTATTCTCAACAAGCAACCTACAAATCGCTATCCATTACAACACACTTGCCTCAACCACGGCGACGGATTGGCGAGACGTAGAGGGCACTCCCGGGGTCATACCACCTGCACATAGGTACCACACACTCACAATCGTGTCCACAAAACAGTAAGCAAACCCTCATCTACCCCGACATTACCAACTACTCGCAAAACCCAAAAACAACGGTTCTGTCCCGTCGGGACAGCAGCCTTCCAAAAGGCATAACTCGGGTTCTAATACTCCAAATCAATTAAACAAGTACATCCTCGCGTAGCTTAGGAAATTTCCCAACTTTTTCTAGGTATAGGGAAAGACTTATTCGGACTCTAAAGTTGTTTAATCTACAAAATACCGTGATCTGTTCCAATCACGTCACATATTTTAACACGCTCGGTAAAACAGCCGTAACTTTTAAACGGCTAGGCGGAATTTAAAGTTCTTTATATCTACGGAAAGATAATGAAATTATCTACAACTTCTTCAACGTCCGTACGACCAGATTACGAATCTAATTTGGCGAAAAACCGAACCCTAGTTCGACTGCTCATGCTGCCCGAAACAGAGAACGTGGCAACTTCTAGATCTAATCCAATCTACTCAAATCCAGCACCACCAATTGATCTAAAAACTTGATAAACACCCTTAGAACAGTACCTAGCCCAACCCCAAGGATTCCCATGGCCATACCTTCGCCCAACGCACGAAAACCCAATAGATCTCCTCCCGGTTTGCACGATCTCCTTCCTCGCTCCAATCCCGCCGGTTCTCCTCGTCGCGGAGCGCTCCAACGGATGGATCTTTGAGGTGTGGAGGTGGAGAACTCCCCTAGGGGCAACAAGGGAGGAGGATAGGTGGTGGAGAGGTGGTGGAGCAATGGGGAGCAATGGGGGAGGTGGAGGCGCCACAAGGAGGTGGTGGGGAGGCGTGGGGGGGCGGCTAGGACATGCGGGGGCGCAAGGGCAGGGTGGTGGACGCCTATAGGGGCTGGGGGAGGCCCCCAACCAGGTCTCCTACTCCTATTAGGACTCAAACTCCATCCCACCAAATCCCACAACCCTTTCCTTTAGGCCCAAACTCCCCCGGAAAGGCCCAAACTCCCGGAAACGGCCCGGAAACGCAAATTAAACTCATAACGTATGGTTTCAACCTCCAATTCCATATTTTATAATGTTTTTGACCTTAACATTCACATTTTGTAATGCCACAATCTGTAATTCCACATTTTATAATGTCTCGGCATTCCGTAGTGTCACAACTACCGACCCTTAAGGCCGGTACTGCCGGGCAGTAGGGCGGCACTACCGGGGTCTGTACGCCGGTACTGCCTGTCTCCAATTCAAATTTTGGTTTTTGTTTAAGTTTTCCCTCTCGTGTTCGCTTATTGGTTGTTGTCCGCTTCTTTGAGCTTTTTGCCTTGTTCTCGTTGGATCTTAATCGTTTCCTCGTTATTTCTTTTGTCGCGCTTTCGTTTAGACGTTGACGCCTCAGGAGCAGCAGGCGAGGATCTGGACTTCGACCCAGAGGACACGCAAAACCCAGAGCAAGCAGGCAAGCACCCCCTTTGAACATATTGCTCCTTTAATTGCAAAAGTATTTGATGTTTTGCAAAATGATTACGCATGCATATGATTATTACAAGTATTTAAATGGTGGGAATAGATAGATACCCTAATGGTTGGATGGCTTATCTTAATATCGTTGTTACCATAAAATCCTTGAGTAAACCTAGTATAAGGATAGATGCTATAATAAGTGTCGTCAGGGATTATAAGTCTAATAGTTGCATACGCTTAGCCCAGCTTTAGACTGATTGAATAATGATCGGTGGGCTCAGTCAATCAAAGATTTTCGATACGTTATTAGGATTTCGGAAATGGTGATTTCGAAAAAACAAAGGCTATGTTGGTAAAAGATGAAAAAGGAAAAGGTGTACGGTGATTTATGCCGGACGGATGATGGGAGGTCTCGTCTGTGCAATCCTAAGGACTGAACTTGACGTTTTTGACCAAGTCCTTTCGTACAACCACATGTGCTAGTATGGGATAGCCTAAACCCAGTACAAGAGTTGGAATTTGATCTTGCGCCGTGGTAGGTCGAAGTAGTTGGGCAATACCGACGTGCTGGTGTTGCTTAGAATACTCCCTCACCACGCGTAGGTGTTGGAGACTTTCGTGAAACAACGGTGGATGCTTTGCTGAGGGTAAAAGGCACGATGGGCTGTTAGCCATCGTTGGATCCGTGTGGGTGAATCAGGTTTGGAGTTTAAGGTACCCAAACACCTTAATTTGGGGGTACTCTCGCCTGGCCCGGGGGTACTCTGTGTGGGTGTGTGGAGCCCCCACCCAAAGCAAAGAGCGCACATCGCCGGGGCTGACGCAAAACTAGATGCCGACAATTGGAAGAGTTTCGTCACTATCTAGCAAAACGGATATGGTATGTATCGCGTGGCATGGTTGACATGATTGCTAGAGCGTGTCGTGTGGGTAAAGTGTGCATTCTCTGCAGAGATTAATCAAACTAATCGATTAGCCGTGCTCACGGTCACGAGCATATTGGGTATTTGCTGTCAAGTATAGTATTTTGGTTTTGATTTCTGAAAAGGATTTGAAATCGGCAGATCTTTTAAATGTTGGGCTGTTTCATGCAAATGTTGAGTCGTTGAACTCAAAGATCGGTTGGTTTGGTGATTTGATCAAGCTGGTGGTGAATCTTGATGCCATGTGATGGTGGTGTTGGTTATGTTGAAGGAAATGATTCCCGTTGCCATGTGATGGTGGTGTTGGTTATGTTGAAGGAAATGATTCTTGTTGCCATGTGATGGTGGTGTTGGATATGTTGGAGAAAATTTGATGTTGAATGAAATGTACAATTACATTACGTATTGATTTAATCTCATTTACTAAATGTTTTATAAATAGTGCAGTATTCCAATCTATTAGTCTATTGCAAATAACTTCAGCTTCATGCAAATCTGAACTAGAATAGTAACCATCTTCATTGTTTAGCCTGCATTATTATTATACTTGCAAACAATAAAGTCTTGCGAGTACATACGTGTACTCACCGTTTGCTCTAAAAATTTGCGTGAGGAGCAGAAGATGTAGGTGAGGAAGAAGGTGACCAGGAGTTTAGTGACCCAGACGCGGGTGGTGTGTTTGACAGCTAGCGGAGCTAGTTGCTCGCCGGTTGGCTGAGGGAATGGAGGCACACTGCGGCCACTTTACTTTTGATTCTCTGATGTTTTTCTCTTCAGTTTACTTTGAGCCAATCGGCATTTTGTAAACAGAAACAAGTTGTAATATTATTATCTATCGCATATACTACCTCTGCCCTTATATTGCGTTCGCTTGGATGAGACTCTACCTTCTCAACATGTGACACTAGTCTACTGATCCAGGGACTAGTGGTTATCACATGGTTGCGGGAAGCTCAAATTGGATCCAATTGGCTGGCATGTGACCTCATTACTCGAGTATCGTGCTGACCAAGTGGTTTCAACTGAGTGCAATCGTGATGCCGTGATCGTTACGTTCTTGGTTGCGTGATTATCCAGGCCAGCGCCTTGATAATGGAGTATCACCGCATGCCGGGCGAGAGCCCCACGACAAGTGGTATCAGAGCCAAGGTTAGTAATTGATAGGATTAAGGAAGAGTCTTTTCCCTTAAAAGTTATTTTGATTATGCACTCCTTAATTGTGAAAACATATAATGCTGATCTTTTCTTTTCTATAGCATCTCTTCTGGGTTTGAGCTTCAAACGAAATTTTCCTCTTAACTCGGCTTTCAAAGTCAAATTTCCAGGGCAAAAGCAAATGGAGTATTCGGTTTGATCTAGTTTCCCGATCCTATTCGAAATTTAAGTTAGAAGTATTTGGGAAGCTTATCCATTTCAAAAGATAGTTAATAATTGAGTAAGGATAAGGATAAGGCTTAAAATCGTGAGTTTCTTTTATTGGTCCGCTGTTGGTTTATTTTCTTTTTGTTTATTTAATTTATGTTTATTTCGAATTTCCGTTTGTTGAGGATGTCACTAATCTGTTTCCCTTCTTAATCTTAGATGTCTGGACGTTGGGAACCCTGCTACTTCACGTCTGCGATTCTAGAGGGCTCAGTTCAGGCTACCCTCTGGGAGATGATGCAGCGTGCTGGCTTTCCTGAGCTGCCAGGGTATTTAATCTCAGGTGCTGGACTTAGTCCCGCTTCCTCCCTGTATGTGGCTGAAGTTTCTATTCGCGGACGCCACGCGGGAGAGCAAACCCGTCAGTATCATGGTACAGCGCCAAGTCCTCTTGCAGCTCTACTCGATGGAGCATATATTGCAATTCTGAGGCTTCGCTTTGATGTACCGGAAATGGCTCAGTTGTTTCCTGTTTGTCCCTCTCGTGAGCCGGACAGCCAAGAAAACCTGTATGTGCCAGATTATCCACTGTTGGATCCTGTGCAGATTTGGCAGACTGGGCTAGTGAGGTCCCTTGATCGATATCTGCTTCGTCTCCGTGCAGAACTGTTGCTTGCTCGACGCCGTATCTCTGAGTTAGAGAGTGACATGGCGCCTTTGGTTAGCTATGGTTTCTTTACTACTGGGATGATCTATGGGGAGAATGATGATCTCGAGCCTGCTGAGGAGTTACCCCGTCCTTATGGATCTTATCGTCGGGTCTCTCGCAGTGCCAGGATGTCTGTTCGAGGTAGCAGCCGTCGTCGTGTTTCGGCTGTGCGCCCTAGTGCTTCTGCGACTGCCATGCCAGGACGTAACCTGCTGTTTGGTGGACGCGAGTACGAGTTGATGTTTCCCGCAGAGTCAACTGCTTCCTCTGTAGCCCCAGGCACCTCAGATGTCCCTGCTGCGAACGGTGGTCGTGTCTAGGATTAGATCCCTATCCTAATAGGTAGTTGGATCTACAGCTCGCTTTTGTTGTAATTACAAGCTGGTGGAAGAAACCTTTTGTTGTAATTATTCCCGTGGAACTTGTGGTAGTTGATGTTGGTGGTGTTGTAAATAACCCCCTGTAGCGCGAAGAGACGTGCTAAGTTATCATCTGTAAATCTATCGCCTTGCATTCCTTTCACTGTGATGCATACTTTAAATTTTGTATTGCTATGTGATGGATTGTGCTTGAGTTTCGCAATTGTTGTTCAAAATCCCCGCGTTCTTCGATGGGCTCTTGTGGTACTTGTCTCTAAGTCTTTGTGCCAGCAAGATGCCGCCGAAGAGACGTGTTGATCGTTCGGTAATGGCCCGGGGTGTTGCTCAAAATAGCCAAGAACCAGCTGTGGCAATACCGAATCCGGCGCGTCAAGATCCACCTTTGGCCAGATCCCGTAGCCAAGGATCTCATCACTCTAATGAGCCAGTAGGTAATTTGGAGGCATCGCTTAGTCATCACGATGCCCAAAGTGAAGAGTTACCTCCACCTCCGTCAATGGCCCAAGTTCTTGTTATGCAGACCCGCTTGTTCGAATGGTTGGTGCAGAATTCCGAGAACCTTGGTGCCGCTGCTTATGGTGGTTTGGCAGCAATGCAACCCCAATCGAGGTTGGCCGAGTTCCAGCGAACTCGCCCGCCAAACTTCACATCTGCGACCGATCCTCTGGATGCAGACGATTGGCTTCGCGATGTTGAAGATAAACTTGACCTCGTGAGGTGTACTGATGAGGAGAAGGTTCAGTATGCTGCTTACTATCTCCAAGGCGCAGCAACAGCCTAGTGGGATAGTGTTAAGGCAATTCGTCCACCTAATCAAGTCATGACTTGGGAGGAATTTAAAGGAGCCTTTCGTGCAGTGCACATTCCTGCTAGTCTGATGGAGATAAAGAAACGAGAGTTCTATGATCTTCGTCAGGGGTCTATGTCAGTGATGGACTATCTGCATAAGTTCAATTATCTGGTTCGATATGTAGCAGATGAGGTCCCGAGTGAAGCCCGAAAAGTCTCCTTGTTTCGTCAACATCTCAACGAGGAGATTCGTCATTCGCTCGCACCACTTGACATCCCCAATATGCAAGTGCTTGTGGACAAGGCGATTTGTGTTGAGGACAGCGGTAAGGCAGTTTTGGAGAGCCGGAAGCGTAAGTGGATGGCTCGGAAATCTGCCGGTGCCGGTACTTCGAGACCGCGTTCTGGGCAAACCGTCAGTGCTCAGTCCATGGCATCGCCGCCTCCACGATCTCATAGGAGCTTTCCCCAACCTGTTCTGTCTGCGGCTCAACCTTCTGGCCGCGGAGGACAGATTCGTGGAGGGCACGACAGTATGGCCGCACTCACCTGCTGTGCTTGCGGTGAGAAGGGACATATCTCTATTGTTTGTCTGAGCAAACGTCCTGTTGCTGCTCGACCTCAAGTTCCAAGCGGTCCGATTCGCCCGCAAGGTTCTGTAATCGGGCGTGGTGGACACCTAGGAGGGTGTTCTAGCCAAAAAGTAGCCCCAAGTCAAGCCCGTGGTCGACTTAACCTAGTGACCGCGGAGGAGGCCAGTAATGCTCCAGATGTGGTAGTTGGTATGTTTTTCATACACTCAGTACACACTTTGGTTTTATTTGATTCGGGCGCTTCGCATTCTTTCATTTCTTCAAAGTTTGTTTTGGAACATAATGTTAAGACTAACAGATTGCGAAATTCAATGTTAGTCTATTCTCCTGGTTCAGTTATGCGAGTTGAGCGCATATGCCTAGGAGTACCCATAGTTATCAATGAAGTTCTATTTTTGGGAAATCTGATTCAGATTGATACCCCCGGACTCAATGTTATCCTTGGGATGGATTGGTTATCTCAAAATCAAGGACATATTGATTGTGTAAATCGTTCCATTTCTCTGGTGAATTCGGATGGAATCCAGACTAAGTATTACTCCAGACGATCAAATGTGCTTAAGGGTTCCTTCCATTCGCTTTCTGTGCCGGAATTAAGTTAAGTGCCAGTGGTCTGTGAGTATCCTGATGTGTTTCCTGAAGAATTACCGGGATTGCCCCCAGATCGGGATATGGAGTTTGTTATTGATTTGCTGCCAGGAACAGCACCATTGTCCAAACGTCTGTATCGGATGCCCTCTGATGAGTTGTTGGAGTTGAAGAAACAACTCAAGGAGCAATTAGCTAAGGGTTTTGTTCGCCCTAGTTCGTCTCCATGGGGTAGTCCAGTGCTCTTCGTCAAGAAGAAAGATGGTAGTTTACGCATGTGCGTGGACTATCGATCCTTAAACGAAGTCACTATCAAAAATAAGTATCCTCTTCCTCGGATTGATGATTTGTTTGATCAATTAAGTGGAGCTCGAGTCTTTTCTAAGATTGACTTGAGACTCGGGTACTTTCAACTCAAAATTCGACCGGAAGATACCCAGAAGACTGCGTTTACTACTCGATATGGTTTGTACGAGTATACAGTAGTTTCTTTTGGACTCATCAATTCACCAGCCACATTCATGAATCTCATGAATAAGGTATTCATGGAATACCTAGATAAATTTGTGGTGGTGTTCATTGATGACATTCTTATCTATTCTCGGAGTGAGCAGGAGCATGAACTCCATCCACATGTCCCAGTTGAAGAAGTGCCTCCGAGTACCTGATGAGCAGACACCGCTAGAGTCAATCGAGCTACAAGAGGATCTGACTTACAGGGAACCCCATGAAGATTCTGGACACCATGGATCGAGAAACAAGGAATAAGTCAACCCGTTTCTGCAGGGTTCAATGGAGCAACCATTCAGAGAGTGAAGTAACTTGGGAGCGCGAGGAGGATTTGAAGAAAGAATTTCCAAACCTATTCTCTAGTAAGCCCTAAATCTCAAGGACGAGATTCTGTTAAGGGGGGAGGTTTGTAACACCCCAATTTTTGCTTTTCATGAAATTAGATGTTATTTTACACTCTGGTGAAGTTTTGGAATTTTCTGAAATTTATTTGGATTTATTTGGACTTAATTTGAATTTATTCCCTTTTGAAATAATTAAAGAATTCAAAGTTGCAAATAAAATTTTGTTGGAAATATTTTATTTGAGTCCCAAATGCCCTAAAATATTTTCTAGAATTTTTCTGGAATTTTTCTGAGTATTTTGCTATTTTTCTTGAATTAAATGAATTTCTAGAAATTAATTTGGTTATTTAAATCGCTGGCAAAACCAAGTTGGTTTTACTGTTCATGCGACCGAGTCCGAGTCCGACCCGAACCCAAACCGAGCCGTGTTTGAGCCGGATCCGGACCCAACCTAACCCTAAACCGCGTGACCGTTGGATCATGATCCAACGGCCACGATTGCGCCACGTCATCCGAGCCCGACTCCGACCAAGCCAGCCAGGTCACCGAGCCGGACCCGAGCCCAAACCTCGCGACCGTTGGATATCGATCCAACGGCCGAGAGTGCGCCACGTCACCCTCTCCGTGTTGCCGCCGGACTCCGCCGCCGCCCGTGCGTGGGTCCTCGTTTTCCACGCATATCACGGACGTCGAGGGCCTATTTAATGCGCCGCCATCCGTGTCGGGACCTCCTTTTTCGTGCGCACCCGTAGCTCTAACTCACCGAGCCCGAGTCGCCACCGTTCGCCCGCGGGAGCTCGCCGAAGTTGGAGAAGGCTTCCGCCGCGGTTCTCCGCTGTTTGCCGCCGCCTCCGCCGTCTTCCGCTGCCGTTGAATAAATTCAAATTAAATCCAAATAAATTCCAAAAAATTCCAAAAATTCTCAAAAGTGCAAAATTTCATTTAAATTCATGAAAAACAAAAATTGGAGTGTTACAAACCTCCCCCCTTAACAGAATCTCAACCCCGAGATTCAGGGCTGACTAAGGAATAGGTTAGGAAATTCTTTCCTCAAATCCTCCTCGCGCTCCCAAGTTGCTTCACTCTCGGAGTGGTTGCTCCACTGGACTCTGCAGAAGCGGTTAACTTATTCCTGGTCTCACGATCCATCATGTCCAGAATCTTTACCGGGTGCTTCTTGTAAGTCAGGTCTTCTTGCAACTCTATTGACTCTAGCGGGGTCTGCTCATCTAGTATTCAAAGACACTTCTTTAGTTGTGACACATGGAACACATGATGCACACCCGCTAATGACTGCGGCAACTCCAACTAGTAAGCAACTTCGCATTTGCGGCTCAAAATCTTAAATGGTCCAATATAACGCGGCACGAGTTTCTCTTTGGCATGGAACCTTTTAACTCCCTTGAGAGGTGTAACTCTGAGTTATATGAAATCCTCCAGTTCAAAGCTCAGTTCTCGGCAACGGTTATTGACGTAGCTCTTTTGTCTTGACTAAGCTATCTTCAATCTCTCCCTGATCATGGCAATCTGTTCTTCAGTCTCTTGGAGAATGTCCGACCAAAAGACATGGCATTCACCTGTCTCATTCCTGTTCAACGGTGTACGGCACGGTCGACCATACAGTGCCTTAAAAGGTGACATCTGTAAACTGACCTGATAGCTGTTATTGTAGCTGAACTCAGCATATGGCAGACTCTTATCCCAAGAGGTAGCATAAGCCAATGCACAAGCTCTTAGCATATCCTCTAGAATGTGGTTAACTCTTTCAGTCTGTCCATCCGTCTGCGGATGATATGCTGTACTGAAGTTCAAACGGGTCCCCATGGCTTCATGCAATCCCAAGAGGCAGCTTGTTCCAGAATCTTCAGGTAAATTGGGTACCCCTATCCGACACAATCTTCTTCGGCACCCTGTGCAAACAGACGATTCTGGTCATGTATAATTTTGCTAATTTATCTCTCGAGTAAGTAGTCTTTATAGGGATAAAATGAGCAACCTTAGTCAGGCGATCCACTATAACCCATATGGAGTCATACCCTCCTTGAGTTTTAGGTAAACCAGTAATGAAATCCAATCCGATTTCCTCCCACTTCCAGTCAGGTATCTTTATTGGCTGTAGCAATCCTGCTGGCCTCTGATTCATGGCCTTGACTCTCTGACATATGTCGCATAACGCAACATATTCGGCAACCTTGTGTTTCATGCTCGGCCACCAGAATCTTTCCTTCAGGTCTTGATACATCTTGGCACTTCCTGGATGAATTGAATACTTGGAGTCATGGGCTTCTTCCAGAATCAGCTGCTTCAACTCCTTCTTGTTCGGCACACAGATGTGATCCTTAATCCACAATGTGCCTTGCTCATCCAATCTGAAGTCTTTTGCCTTGCCTTCCTCCATCTTGGACTTAATTCTTTGAACCTTGCAATCGTCCTTCTGTCCTTCTCGAATCTGTTCTTCCAGAGTAGGCTTTACTTTCAACGCAGCTAAAAATCCTTCTGGTACAACCTCCAACTTCATCTTCTGAAATTCCTTGCATAGCTCATCCTGACTTCCTGGTATTATCATATTAACAGTGTGGCTCTTCCGACTCAAGGCGTCGGCTACCACGTTGGCCTTTCCCGGATGGTAGTCGATCCCGACATTGTAGTCCTTGATCAACTCTAACCATCTCCTCTGCCTCATGTTCAAGTCTGACTAGGTGAATATGTATTTAAGACTCTTATGGCCGTATACACTTCACACCTATTTCTGATCAGATAGTGATGCCACAACTTCAAGGCATGCACTACGGTTGCTAACTCTAGGTCATGCGTTGGATAATTCTCCTCATGCGGCCTCAACTGCCTTGATGCATATGCAACGACCTTCCGATTTTGCATCAACACACATCCCAATCCTTGATGCGATGCGTCACAGTATATATCGAAGCTCTGATTAACATCTGGTAGAACCAACACTAGTGCCGATGTCAATCGCTTCTTCAGCTCTTGGAAACCTTTCTCGCACTCTGGCGTCCATGTAAACTTCTTCTCCTTTATCAGCAAATGCGTAAGGGGTCTTACAATCATCGAAAAGCCTTCAATGAAGCGACGGTAGTAACCTGCCATCCCAAGGAAACTACTGTGGTGGGCCGGCTAGGCTCAGCCCTCCCCTCGGCCAACTAATCGAAAACACCACGCGTCTACTGACCCACATGAACGGATTTATAAACGTCAACCTCTCCCTTCGATAAAGCTATAAATCCTTACCTTAGGAGACCATCCCCCGGTAAAAGGCGAAAAAGAATAAAGACCGCCCCCTCCGCGACGAGGGGAAGTTTCCCTCCGTAGCGAGGGAGGAAAACGGAGGGAACTCCCCTCGGCTACGTCTCTTTCCGGCGCAAACGTAGCACGAACCACCAAGATCTGACACTCCCCAACAACCCCTCCCTAGTACGCCAGGGTGTGTCAGGCTAATCTGAGACCCTAACATAAGTGAAATCCCCGTTGAACCCCTACAAAGGGTATATGAATAGAGGACAAAAAACCCGACACAGGTGGGGAAGACCCAAGGAAAAGTCAAGTTAGCCCTTGGCGAGAACCAGGAAGGAAAAAGAAGGCCGACGAGGACGTGCATATCCTCAGGCCTGCCCTATAAAAAGAAAAGGAAGAAAGAGGACAGGCAGGTTCCCCGAAAAACAAGAAGCAGTCTGACGAGTAAGAAGAGAGAGAGACCCGGTGGTTCCACACCACCACACTGGCGCCGTCCGTGGGGAACCCAACCGCAAGGTGAAACCACCACCTGCCGATCAAGCCCAAGGGTAAGTTTCCTGCAACCATGCCACCAAAGAAAGGAAAGGAGGCAATATCCAAGGGGCGACAGCGGCCAGGAGCAGAAGAACCAAGGCGGCGTCACGAGAAGCCAATCTGAGATCCCCTCGACTTACGCATGACGAGGCGGATGCCACCGCCGAAGCTTCGAAACATTGCGGGAACTTTACATCAACAGACTCGGTGGCGTGCGCCAGCGAGCCCCCAAGCGGCGGCCTCCGACGCCAGGACGAACGGTTTCAACACCAGGAGGAGATGTGGCGGAAGCGTCGACACATCCGACTCATCGCCGAGAGACCCACGGAAATGAAGAAACCCACGGAGGAGGAACCGGAGCTCGGGAGGAGATTGACCCCAACGTGCGGGCGCTGATGGAAGCCAACGAGCAACTCATGGCAGAGTTGAGGCGTCTACAAGGGCAATCTGACGGGGGTCAATACGAATCACAAGATGAAAGCCCGAGCCGCGAGGTGCTATCTCCGGTGATTGCGATGGCGCCTGAGGAAGATCACGATCCAAACCCCTCGGCACCCGCCACGGGCCAAAAATGGCCCTCCCGGGAAGCTTCAAATTCCCCCTTTGTTAAGCCATATGGCGGTCGGACGGACCCAAGGGAGTTCCTCGCGTTTATGATCTGGCGATTGAAGCGGCGGGAGGAGATGATGACATCAAGGCGAAGGGGCTCCTTCTAGCCCTTGAAGGCATAGCCTGTCCTGGTACTCTTATTTGGAGCCCCGATCGATCACTGTTGGCCACAACTCCGATCCAAGCTTGAAGGCAACTTCGGGGTAACTTCGACGGAATGAAAGAGGAAAGTGACCTATTTGCGGTCAGACAGCGAAGGAAACCCTTAAAAGTTACTTCAGCGTTTCTCGGATTAAGTGCAGTGCGAGGAGTAAGCGACACTACTATCATCAATGCGACGCGTTGCGGCTGCGTGAGGGACCGTTGGCGGAAAGGCTCGCTCGTAAAGAGGTGCGCGCGGTGGAAGAACTCTTTGCGAAGATGAGGGAATGCAGGCGGAGGAAGACAACTTCCGAAGGGAAGGCGGGCCCCAGGAGAAGCAAGAATTCGCTCCACGCAAGAGAGGGCGAGGAAGGACCTCCCGCCCAACCCAAAAATGAGGGAACGATACGAGCCAGGAAGAAGAGGCGAGAGGAGGAGAATCCACCACATTGAAAAGCCAAGAGATCGGCAAGCCACGGGCGACAGGCGCTGAGCAGCAAAGACGAGGACCACCCGGCCGAGAAAACAAGACGAGGGAAGCCGAGTTAACAAGAAAAGAAGGGACGAGCCCGGCAGACTTCCGTGAATATCACGGGAAAATATCACTCACGACACCATCCAATGCAAAGTGATCAACGGATATAGGCGGTTCGAGGCGAAACAAAGGGAAGACAAGATACATCTGCGCCACGAAGCGCCTCTGTTGGGCGACAACACCCCGTGTAGGAATGAATCATCTTCGTCGCATTATCAACGTCATTGCGGGGCTCCTCATCACATCTCTCGTCAAAAACCAGAGGAAGGCGTCGCCCGGCAAATTAACCACGTTGCAATTACCCCACCACCCTTCCTCCGGTAAAATGCGAACCAATCACATTCACACGAGGAGGATGCCACGAGTACACTTCCCGCACCAAGATTCCTTGGTAGTAACCGCCATTATCGCCCATGCGAAGCACGTCGAATATTGGTAGATGGAGGGAGCGCGCGGACATACTATCCATGGAGGCTTTCCGACAAATGTTGATTCCACAAGATCGGTTGAAAAAATCGGAGGTGCTTGATGGGTTTTGGAGGAAGCACGGTCAGCACCCTGGGGCAATTGGAGCTTGAAGTCACGTTACTTAGCGCCTCAAACCCGATGTCACAAGTCGCGTCACATTCGATGTAGTAGACATGCCATTCCAATACAATGCGATCCTAGGCGGGGGCTCGTTGACAACCATGGGGGCCATAATTCATCACGGTTTCCTATGCATGAAAATCCCTACCGCGAGATGGTGTCATCACGGTGCGAGAGACCAAGCCTTGGCAAGGAAGATAGATATGGAGAACCCACCTCAGGTCAAACACGTCCGCTCTTGAGCTAGATCCCATCATACTGCGAATCGCAGTGGTGGCTCCTAAACCACAACCCGAGGAGAAACCCAGCGGATACCGCTCGAGGCCAGGAAGCGGCAAGGCGGTAAGTATCGGCGCCATGTTGTCTCGAGAGGAGGAAAAACACTTCTGCTGCTCCTCCAGGAATATGAAACCGTGTTAAGCAGGGGCTGAAGACCTTCCTGGCCTCGAGAGAAACTATTGAACATGCTCTCATTTGTTAATCCAAGCGTGAAGCCTAGGAAGCAAAAATTGAGAAAACTTGCAGCGAGAAAGACAAGAAGGCTGCGAAGGTGGAAGTGGCCAAAGCTGCTCCGGCGGGAATCATCCGCTAAACTTCGATACCGGATTGGCTGGCCAACATCGTCTTAGTCAAGAAGGCTAGCGGGGCATGGAGGATGTGCATCGACTTCACCGATTTAAACAAAGCATGCCCAAAAGATGACTTCCCCACGCGCATCGACCGGTGGTTGATTCAACCTCCGGTCGAGAAAGGATGAGCTTCCTTGATCGTACTCTGGTTATCACCAAATCTATATGCAAGAAGGAGGCGAAGACAAGACGGCATTCGTTACTCCCTTCGGTACCTATTGCTTCGTCACGGATGCCTTCCGGGCTCAAAAGCGCGAGTGCTACCTTCGCTCGACTCATCACGAAGATCTTCGCGATCGGTTGGGAAGAAATGTGGAAGCCTACGTTGGCGATATCATTGTCAAAAGTGAGAAGAAAGAAGATCACGTCGGGGACCTCAGGAAACTTTGAAATTTGATAAAAGGAAAGGTGAAGCTTAACCCGTCAAAATGCGTTTTAGGCGTGGGCGAGGAAAGCTGCTAGGCTTCCTGGTCTCCCAGCGGGGCATAGAAGCGAATCGAGAAAAGATAAGGGCTGTCAAGACATGGCCCCACCAAGAAACCTGAAAGAAGTACAACGGTTGGCGGGGCGGATAAGCGGCGCTTCGATCGGTTCTTGCCAAAATCCAGCGAGCGAAGTCTGCCGGTCTTTAAAGCCTTGCGCACAAGCGATAGTTTAAATGCAGACGAGGAATGCCAACGTGCCTTCGATAACTTGAAGCGAGCCTCATGGAAATCCCTGTCCTACAAAGCCCAAAGCAAGGTGAGGAGCTTCGTTATATCTAGCGGCTAGCCCCTCGGCCGTAAGCGCGTGTTAGTGCGGCCTCAAGGCGCCAAACAACAGCCGGTCTACTTTGTCTCTGAAGCCCTCAAGGAGGCGAAGCTACGATACTCGGAAATGGAAAAGCGGCATATGCTCTGTTAATGGCATCTCGAAAGCTCGGCATTATTTTCAAGCCAACCGCATCAAGGTGCCAACTACATATCCCCTAGGGTCTATGCTCTTCAAGAGGAAAGCACGGGCGCATCGGCAAGTGGGTGTCGAGCTAGCTCCCTTTGAATTAACCATAATTCCTCGCGACGGCAATCAAAAGCCAAGCCCTCGTCGATTTCATGGTAGAATGGACCTCCCGGCCAGGAGAACAACCAAACTCCAACAATGTGGTCCATCCACTCAGGCGGGTCTTGGGGGCAAGTGGGGCGGGAATAGCGGCGGTGATACACACACCAGCGGAGAAAAAGTGGAGTTTGCAGCAAGGCTGGAATTCCCTTCAACTAACAATATAGCTGAGTATGAAGCGCTATTATTGGGTATCGAGAAAAGCAAAGATCATGGGAGCAAGAAAGGCGATAATATACGCAGGCTTCGAAACTCATTCAGGGCACATCACCAAAGAATATCAAGTGAGGGATGAGCAGCTCGAAGTATGTCGATATGATCAGGACAATGGAGAAGGGCTTCACCGGGTTCACCGTTAATGCAATTCCCAGGTCTCAAAGCGAGCGTCTTTGACGAGCTAGCCAAGATCGCGACCAGGAGGAAGCCTACCTTCGACAATCTTCTTTGAGATACTTCGCACCCCTCCATTCCTTCCCAGATAAACCTCATCGTTCGGGCGGCGTGGCCCGGAGGGATGAGATATACAACTACCTCCTGGAAGGAGTTACGCTGCACGAGGATACACGCAGGCGGCGCGTCGAAGACGAGCAAAGAAGTACGCCATCATCAACGGCCTCTTGTTCCGTAGCGGCCTCTGCGCTCAGTGGCTCTGTTGCATCTCGCGAGAAGAAGGAGTTCAAGCCTTACTTGAAGCACACGAGGGAGATTGCGGGCGCACCAGGCCCCTAGGAATCTCGTGAGAAAGCTATTAGGATGGGGCTCTCACGGCCTTCGGCGTTGCAAGATGCGGAGCACATGGTCCGACACTTGTCATGCGTGCCAATGGATGACCAAGCAAGCGAGGCCCGCCCAACGAACTGCATGCGGTACCCGGTCTGGCCCTTCGCCAAGTGGGAATAGACATTGTTGGGGCGCTTCCTAAAGCTCGAGCAAACCTTCGATTTTAATCGTCGCCATCGATTACTTCTCCCGTTGGATCGAGGCAGAGCGATTCGCGAAGATAACCGCAGAGGCCGCCGTCAAATTCCTATGGAAAACAATTATCTGCCCGTCTGGGTCCCTTACCAGATCGTAACCGACAATGGGACTCAATTCGACTCCTGGAAATTCCGCGATTACTGTGATAATCTCGGGATAAAGATCTGCTTCGCCTCAGTGGGTCATCCTCAGTCGAACGGGGCGGTGGAAAGGGCGAGCAGGTTACTTCTTGATGGCATAAAGAAAAGGCTTTACGGCTCTAAGAAGGGGCTTTGGCCCGACGAGTGGATCACGTCTTATGGGCGACACGCGCCGGCCTCAAGAGCGACCGGGTTCTCCCCCTTCCGTCTCCTTTTCGGGGAAGAAGCCGTTTCTCCTGCGGAGATCTGTGCAAAATCCTTACGAGTAATCAAAACCCCGACCCATGAGGCAATTGACATCACGTGTGATCTAAAGGAAGAACACAAGCTTCAAGCCTTAAAGACCATGAAAGCCTACGCGGAGGCGTCCACCCGAAGCTTCAACAAGAAGGTGAAGAAACGTGAACTACACCCTGGAGACATGGTGCTCAAGCGGGCCGCTCCGGCCTTGTGAAGTTAGGCGACACAGGAAGGACCATACATCATCCAAGAGTCAACAGCGAAGGGTGCCCACAAGCTCATTACCCCCTGCGGAGAAGAGATACCACGGACCTGGAACACCGACGCGCTCAAAAAATTTTTTCCGTAGGTGGTCGAATCCGAAGGAAAGAAATGTACCGATCCTTATCAATAAAAAAATGGAAAGACATCGCAAGTTTGAGCCATTTTCATGTTCTCCAAGATTCAAATCAATAAACCTATTAGGATTTCGCGGATGCTTGGTCGGGCATAAGTCCCACCCATCCCTCGCTCCGGAGACCCGTTGCCTCGTCTTAGGGTAGGATTTGTGGATGCTTGGTCGGGCATAAGTCCCACCCATCCCTCGCCCCGGAGACCCCTAGCCAACACCCGGTTAGGATTCCGCGGATGCTTGGTCGGGCATAAGTCCCACCCATCCTTCGCTCCGGAGACCCGTTGCCTCGTGCCGGGTAGGATTTCGCGGATGCTTGGTCGGGCATAAGTCCCACCCATCCCTCGCTCCGGAGACCCGTTGCCTCGTCCCGGATAGGCTTTCGCGGATGCTTGGTCGGGCATAAGTCCCACCCATCCCTCGCTCCGGAGACCCGTTGCCTCGTGCCGGGTAGGATTCCGCGGATGCTTGGTCGGGCATAAGTCCCACCCATCCATCGCTCCGGAGACCCGTTGCCTCGTCAGGGTAGGATTTCGCGGATGCTTGGTCGGGCATAAGTCCCACCCATCCTTCGCTCAGGAGACCCGTTGCCTCGTCAGGGTAGGATTTCGCGGATGCTTGGTCGGGCATAAGACACACCCATCCCTCGCTCCGGAGACACGTAGCCAAGTGGCGGGTAGGATTTCGCGGATGCTTGGTCGGGCATAAGTCCCACCCATCCCTCGCTCCGGAGACCCGTTGCCTCGTGCCGGGTAGGATTTCGCGGATGCTTGGTCGGGCATAAGTCCCACCCATCCTTCGCTCCGGAGACCCGTTGCCTCGTGCCGGGTAGGATTTCGCGGATGCTTGGTCGGGCATAAGTCCCACCCATCCCTCGCTCCGGAGACCCGTTGCCTCGTGCCGGGTAGGATTTCGCGGATGCTTGGTCGGGCATAAGTCCCACCCATCCCTCGCTCCGGAGACCCGTTGCCTCGTGCCGGGTAGGATTTCGCGGATGCTTGGTCGGGCATAAGTCCCACCCATCCCTCGCTCCGGAGACCCGTTGCCTCGTGCCGGGTAGGATTTCGCGGATGCTTGGTCGGGCATAAGTCCCACCCATCCTCGCTCAGGAGACCCGTTGCCTCGTCGGGTAGGATTTCGCGGATGCTTGGTCGGGCATAAGTCCCACCCATCCTCGCTCAGGAGACCCGTTGCCTCGTCTTAGGGTAGGATTTCGCGGATGCTTGGTTGGGCATAAGTCCCACCCATCCCTCGCTCAGGAGACCCGTTGCCTCGTCTTGGGTAGGATTTCGCGGATGCACAGTCGGGCATAAGTCCCACCCATCCCTCGCTCCGGAGACCCGTTGCCTCGTGCCGGGTAGGATTTCGCGGATGCTTGGTTGGGCGTAAGTCCCACCCATCCCTCGCTACGGAGTCCCGTTGCCTCGCGCGGGGTAAGAATTCGTGGGTAGTTAGTCGCACCAACACTACAATCCGTTCGCTGTCCCCGTTCATCTATTCACGAAATAACCGTCCGGGTTAAGGTACCAACCTCACCTTCGCTCCGAAGGACCGGAGAACACGTCGTACTACCCTCGCCAAGTCATTGAGAAAATACGCCCAAGCCGGTATCCCGTTTTTCTCTCGGCAAGGAGGGAGGGGGTGCTTACGCATTATGCAACCATATGAGATCATTTCACGACTACTACTCAAGGCACGATAGAAAGCTAAGAATGTAAGATCAGAAGGAATTCAAACAGAGAAGACAAAGAACAGATACAAGCACCAATCCCCGACTGGGAATTACATAACATCGTTCCAAGCATACATAGAACAGTAATCCAACAATAGCTTTTACACGAAACGAAGCGGACTTAGATGCGATTAGCACGCGCCACGGCTTCCGCGAGGGCGTCCTTGGCTTCTAGCAACCGCGGCACCATCCCGATCAAAATGTCGAGGTTGGCGAGGTCTCGGGCGAGGGCCTCCTCTGCGGCCATTATCACGTCGAAATCTGCCCATAGACCTTCAATGAAGGCCTCGAAATCGTCGTGGTGGAAGACCAGGGGCGAGCGTCACCCGAAGATCGGGAACCATGATAGGGGCTCCCTCCTCCTCCAGCGATGGCGGGATCTACGCCACCGCGGCCCCTCATCCAGGTTGGCAAAAATGGGGTCTTCTTCCATAATTTCCCGGGAGGTCGACCATTGAAAAATCAAAGGAAGGCGGGGAAGAGAGCGATCGTCTACTCGATACTAACAAGGTGGGCGAGGAAGGTGAAAAGGGCGAGTTAAATACTAACGCGAGAAGCCCAAGCGTCTACACGTCCCCGAGAAGTTCGCGGACCATTAAGTCCCGCTAATACTCGTCATCGACGGCGTTTGGTCTCCATTGGGAGAAGCTAAACGCTTTTAGGACGAAGGGACCCGTGAGAGCGACGAACATACATGGTCATTTGATAAAATAAGTGATTTAACCCAAGTGTCTACAAAAATCCCCTCACACGAAGATACACCAACTAAGAAGGAGGCGGCTTCTCTTTGCCTTTCCCCGAGTCACGCATCACAGCACGAGCTCGACGAACTGACTCCCTTGCAGGGGGCTCCCGTCTTTGCTTCAATCTGACATAAAACTTGGCGATAATCTAGATGCGGCGGAGGAAGGCTTCACCGATTTAAGGGATATCTCGAACCCGTAACGACGGAGCTGCAGAAGAAAACCGAAATGCTCGCGTATATGAGTACATCCTTTTGCCTCCAATAGCTGAGCCGTTTTCACGGAGCCCAATCTCGCGTGATGTCGCCGAAGGTCGATCTTTGAATCCCCAAAAATCTTAGTGGATTTCTCAAGGAAGGAGACAGCTTCCAGGCTGGAGGAAGGAATACGACTCGGAGCCGCATCAATACCGAACCGAGGGAGCTGCTGAAGGAAGGCCTCTGTAGCCCCGTGAATCCCCGAGACAACGGATTCCAATTCCGTCTGAACCATGTTGTGACGCTCCTCCGCTCGTTGAGCGTTACGAAGATGCATTTGAACTTCGCTCCGCGCCGTTGCGAGTTGAGAGGTGAATTACTCCACTTGCTTCTTGAACATGTTCTTTCCCTCTTGAGCAACCACCAATATGTTTTTCTATTCCTCTATTCGATCATCCTTCTTCTTTTCGTTTCGCTCCGCCGCCATGCGGGCTCGCTCCTCCTCGGCGAGACGGTCCCTCATCAGAGAAATTACCCCCTCTAGTTCTGCATTTTTCGCAGCTAAGTCCCGACTGGGGCGCTTGGCTGCACTTTGGCCAACGAGTCCTCGAGTTCAAGCGCCCTTGATAGATTAGCCTTCTCCGCCTCTAGTTCCGCTACTCGTTCCTTCGCGGCCTCACAATCCTGGACCCCTTGTTGAACTGACCCAAGTACGTCCGAAATCGACGTGATATCTCTGAAGCGAGTACAGCCCCCTAAAAATGGAGAAGATAAGAAGCAGGATATTGAAAGACATTGATCCCGGTAGGATAAGCTCAAACGGAAGGATACCTTTAGATGATGGTCCATCGAGATCGCGCAGAGAAAGGTCATTGACTTCCTCAAATAAATCCACAGATTTATTGTAAGTAGAAAAGGCCGCTCGCATCTTTCTTAAGGACGGAGAAACAGCCGCCCCCCTTTCAAAATCTGAGGCTGAAAAATCCGACAAATCAAAGCGGACAAAGGAAGAGCCCACACCCCCCGCAGGTGGCGGGCAGAAGGTAGAATCCCCTCATCCGGGGATGCCTTGAGTACTTGGAATCGGAGGTTCTCGACCCTCCTCCTCCGCGACAGGCAAAGGATCGCAAGCGCCCGATTTGGACTGTTTCAACGGTGTTAAATCCTCCGCCTCCTCCGCATTATTACCTCCTGCATTAACCTCATCAAGACTGAAAGAATATCGCACCCTAACGAGTGGCGGGAAAAGTATCGAGAGTAAGACCTTCTACCCCAGTGGGGGTGTCAGGAGTGGAAATGTTCAACCGCAAACCCCGAGTCTCCCCTGTCGCGGCGGCAGTCCCATCTTTAAGTTGCCCTTGTGCGCACTCCGCAGCCGGAGAATCACCATCATCCTCGTCATATATGCCGATAGTCTCCACTCCGGGAATCCCCAGAAATGAATACCCGGGGGACTGACTCCCGTCAACAGGCACATTAACAGAAGGGTCAAGTGGGAGGGCCGAGGGAACCTCCCCCACAGCAGTCGGACTTGATGTTGCCTCAGGAAAGCTAAATGTCTGGGGCAGATGGCACATGCGAGGGTTCGCCCACAACAGCCAAGGGAATCGTTTCGGAGGGACCCCCCGCACCCACAGAATCCGGAGGGGGTGGAGGCAGGAGAGACGTAGCCGCCACAGAACCGGAGGAATCACCCTCGTCGCTGGATTCCTCCGAATCCCAATCCGCCTCCTTGTCGTCATCATCCCCCGAATCCTCGCTCCCACCCGAAGTAGCAGCGGCTTGGGGCAGCGCAACACGAGCTAACCTTGCTCGTTTAGCAGGGCGGGGAGAGCCAACTGACCCTCGGGGATGAGGGGGCGCGCGGCGTCCCCAGTCAGTAAAACGAGAACATCGGGTGGCCCCCACGGCGCCCATAGCAGCCTCATACTGCAAGCCTGGCAAGGGCCCAGAAGCTTGCGAGCCAATCTCTCGGCCGCCCCACGCCCCCGGTCTTGTACCCCTTCAGGACGAATCACGGACACCGTACCTCCCAGCGACCGCTCCAGAGTAACGGGGGAACTCCTGGCCAAAGGGTCGATACGACATAGGCAGTATTCTTCCACCAAATCTCGCATTGTACTGCAGGCACGAAGGGCCTTGAGATAGTCAAGATGTCTAATTTCTTCATGGTCGCTCCAATTAGGGGATCGAATCGCGCGGACTGGACCCATTGAAGTATGAAGAGGAGAGTCCGTGCCCACGAGAATTTGATAATACCACCGGGACATCCATCCTGAGTCCCATTTCCCCTTGGCGGCTGCTACTGGGATTTCCTTTATAAGAGATCTCTTCGTCTGGAAGTTCAGAGAACCGAAACATGACTTACGGCCTTCGTTCCCTGCTTTACATTGCCGGTTGCCAAAACGCGTCTTCTATGAGAGAAAACAAGCGCCTGTCAGGTGGATTCGGTAGGCGGAAAGCCCATTCCAACACCGCCAATCGTGCGATGGCATTAGGAGTAGCCGTGACGACTCCGCATGGAAAACCGAATCTTGATGATAGTAGAGGCGGACGGAAGCGAAGTCTGCCTCGAGAAATGCCGCGAACACCACTGCTTCATTTGCCTGAGGCTGAGGGGTTTCTTCACCACCCGGGAGGCGCATGGAAGGGCGTATTACCCCAAAATCAGCCGCTAGTGCATCGAGGTCGGCAGAACTCAACGCCGACCGCCCCAAAACGGGGGATAATCCTGCGGCATCCTCTTCGCTCAGAACTGGTTTTATCTTAGGGGGGCGCCTAGGACCCATGGAGATCTAGGTGGGTAGGAGATCAGGGAGCCAGGCACCAGAGGAGAATGCGAACGAGAAAAGAAAACGGATGAAATGCGGAGCCAAAGAAGATGAACTTCGCCACCATCGGAAAACCCTATCCCTATTAAAAAAAAAAAAAAAAAACTCGGACGTTTAATGTTGCATCCCAAATAGCGAAGCGACTTCTACCGTGACATGAGGGGCTAGTGTGGTGGGCGGCTAGGCTCGGCCCTCCTCGGCCAACTAATCGAAAACACCACGCGTCTACTGACCCACATGAACGGATTTATAAACGTCAACCTCTCCCTTCGATAAAGCTATAAATCCTTACCTTAGGAGACCATCCCCCGGTAAAAGGCGAAAAAGAATAAAGACCGCCCCCTCCGCGACGAGGGGAAGTTTCCCTCCGTAGCGAGGGAGGAAAACGGAGGGAACTCCCCTCGGCTACGTCTCTTTCCGGCGCAAACGTAGCACGAACCACCAAGATCTGACACTCCCCAACAACCCCTCCCTAGTACGCCAGGGTGTGTCGAGGCTAATCTGAGACCTAACATAAGTGAAATCCCGTTGAACCCTACAAAGGGTATATGAATAGAGGACAAAAAACCCGACACAGGTGGGGAAGACCCAAGGAAAAGTCAAGTTAGCCCTTGGCGAGAACCAGGAAGGAAAAAGAAGGCCGACGAGGACGTGCATATCCTCAGGCCTGCCCTATAAAAAGAAAAGGAAGAAAGAGGACAGGCAGGTTCCCCGAAAAACAAGAAGCAGTCTGACGAGTAAGAAGAGAGAGAGACCCGGTGGTTCCACACCACCACAACTACGTATCTGGGTTACCATCTTCGGCTATTCCCAATGTAACACAGCTTGTACCTTGCTTGGGTCAACTGCGACTCCTTCTGCAGTCATTACATGTCTTAGGAACTCTACCTTATCCTTCCAGAAGTCACATTTGCCGAACTTGGCGAAGAGTTGCTGTCCCCTCAGCTTATCCAAAACTAGCCTCAGGTGTTCCGCGTGCTCTTCCCTTGTCTTGGAGTAGACTAGAATGTCATCTATGAACACAACAACGAACTTGTCCAAATACTCCATGAATACCTTATTCATCATATTCATGAAGTATGTGGGTGCATTTGTCTTACCAAAGGACATAACAGTGAACTCGTAATGTCCATATCTTGACGAGAATGCGGTCTTCGGAATATCCTCTGATCAGATCTTCAACTGGTGATATCCTGACCTCAGATCAATCTTGGAGAAAACTCCAGCTCCTCTCAACCGATCAAACATATCATCAGTTCTGGGTAACGGATATTTGTTCTTCACTGTAACTTTATTGAGTGCACGGTAATCTATGCACATTCAGAAACTTCCATCCTTCTTCTTGACGAACAAAACATGCGCTCCCAATGGCGACGAGCTAGGTCTAATAAATCCTTTCTCCATCAGCTCCTCAAGCTGCTTCTTCATCTCTACCAATTCTTCGATTGACATCCGGTAGGGTCTCTTTGCTATCGGTGCTGTTACAGGTACTAACTCAATCACAAACTCTATATCTCTATCTGGCGGCATACCAGGTAAATCTTCAGGAAAAATGTCCGGGTACTCGTTCACTACTGGAACTTCTATAATGCTGACTGCCTTCGCACTATTGACCATCAACTGTCCATCTCGCACGGTGGTCGCTTGGTTCTCCACTTTTCTTCCACAAGGGCTCTCAACTGATATGACTCTTCGTCCACAGTCCAACACAGCCTTGTGCTTGGATAACCAATCCATTCCCAAGATAACATCTAAGGTTTGGGTCTCCAATATTATAAGGTTCGCTAGGAATTCTACCCCATCTACTAATATTCTTACCCTAGAACATCCTACTTTAGTTCAGAGTTCTGACCCAGGGGTTTGAACTAAAAGCATGCATTTTAGATCCATAGTCTCTAAATCATTTTCAGGAGCAAAACCTTGAGAGACGAACAAATGCGAAGCTCCAGAGTCAAACAAAACTGTTGCAGGGGCTGAGTTGACAAGTAACTAACCCAGCATGACATTGAAGCGTTCTGAAGTGCATCCGCAGTGACGTGATTGACTCTGCCTCTGACCACAGTCTGAGTTGCGGCTCCAGGCTGTGTAGCTCTAAGGCTTGGTCCTGGTGTAGGTGTCCTTGCTGGCGTAAATCCCAGATTGAAACGAACTGGGGTCACTCCTGCTGCCTTCTTGGGGCAATAGTTGGCAAAATGCCCTGGCTCGTGACAGTGGAAGCAATGCTTCACTATGCTCTGCTGACTTCCTGCTGGTGCGATTCTGGGTTGTGCTGGTGTCTGAAAATTTTGTCCGGCAGGCCTCGGTGATGACGACTGTGTCCTCGTAGCATTCTGCGGCTGGAACCTGAAGAACTGATTGGATGCAACTCTCAGCCTTTATGCTCCTGGGCGAGCTCCTTGCTGTGCCATCCGGCGCTTCTTGTTGTCATCTAGCTCCTTGCGCTTGTCCTCCAGAATAGGAGCCTTGTTCACTAGTTCCTGAAAATCCGAAAACGTGTGGGTAATCAGTCCCACCTGAAGTCAAGAATTTAGTCCCTTCATGAAACGAGACTATCTTGCCTTGTCCATTGCTACGTCCTCAGGTGCGTAGCGTGCCAACTTGGTGAACTTGTTCAGATATTCGGACACTGGCTGATTGCCTTGCTTCAGTGCCCTGAACTCCTCCTTCTTGAGGTCCATGATCCCTTCTGGCACATGATACTAACGAAATGCAGCTGTGAACTCCTCCCAAGTGATCTCCTGGGGGTTCTCATGTGCAGCACAAAAGTTCTCCCACTATTCGGCTGCAGTACCTTTTAACTGATGAGAGGCGTAAAGCACTCTTTCATTCCCCACGCACTGGGTGATGTGCAGCTTCCTTACAATCGATCTCAGCCAATCATCTGCCTCCATTGGATTGGCGTTTCCAGAGAATGTGGGCGGATGAGTCCTCATAAACTCTAAAAGTCTGGAATTCTGTCGCTGTCCCTGATTAGCTTGATTAGCAACGGCCTGAGCAGTGACTTGTTGCATTTGTTGCATCATGGCATGCATCAACTGAGTTTGTGTAGCAAGGAAAGCTCCAAAGTTCTACATGTCCACTACTGGTGCTGGTTGGGGCACGTTGTTCACATCATCTGGGTTCCCAGCTAGGCGAGAACCACTCCTGTTGCCTCCGTTGTTTCCACGAGTGTTCACCATCTGTCGATTACTCTAAGGTTTAGAGACGAGAGGGAAACAAGAATAGAAAAGTAGTAGGGAAACATATGCGGGGTGGAAGGTGTCGGTGTACTCTACACCAGGGTGCCCACTTCACCTTCGTAAAAGCCGCCCAGCGGACACATGGCGTCCTGGCCACGCCGTTGGCGGTCAACAGAGGTGATCACCCGACGGACACGTGGCGTCCAGGCCACGCCGCTGGCGGTCAGCAGAAGTGATTGCCCAGCGGACGGGAGGCGACCAGGCCATGCCTCTGGCGGTCAGCAAGGTGATCGCCTAGCGAACAGGTGTCGACCAGGCCACGCCGCTGGCGGTCAGCAGAGTGATCGCCCAGCGGGCACATGTCGTCCAAGCAACGGCTGCTGGTGGTCAGTAAGGTGGTCGCCAGGTGGGCGTGTGGCGCCCAGGCCACACCGCTGGCGCTCAGCTCCCGAGGTCACCTAGTAGCCTGTGCCACCACGCGGGAGGTCAAGGGCATTTAATGCGTATCGTGCGCATTAAATGGGGGTAATGAAGGCCACAGTATGGCGGCGTGTGTTCCCAAGGAGCGCCATAATTGCGAGTGACGTCACGGTGCAATTTCCCACCCCGGCAGAGCGGGCGGAGCCGGCAGGCACGGGGCCCAAGGCAGGGGAGAGGACGGCTGTGCCACGGCATTAAGTGTGCTGCAAGAACAGTGACAGGTGCATTAAATGGGTGAAAGACCGGGATGGCGATCAGAGGGGGGGTGAATGATCCCAAATAAAATTTCCCCCTCTCAAGGTACTCAAAACAATCTCGCAAGGATGCCGGTGCTTCTCAAATTCGCGAAGCTCGCAAAAACCAGAACAACTCGACAACTATGTGTATCCCGAGTTTGCATGAATGAGTACCATGAATCATGTGAGGGATTTTTTTAACTCGCAATCCTGGTTGTCAAGTGTCCAAAAGCAAAGGATAATCAATTCAACTACTTCTTTTCTAAAAGAGATCAAGCCAAATCACAAAAGCCTCTTTTAGAAAAGCAAAAGCAGAAATTTCAGGAATTGTCCTCAATTGGAGCAGGTGGATTGTGCACTTCTGTTACAAAAAAATTTTTGGTAATTTTTCACCCTATGAACATGTGAGTCGTGAAGCACTCCACCAAAAATCACCTCCAAAAGCCTTGCATAAAAATCATGAAAAATCAAGCACTATAGACTGTCAGGAACTTCGATCAGGAAATTTGGGGCTTGGTTTTCACCTCATAGCTCCCAAATGGTGCAAGCAATAGACTCCAAATTTTTTCAACAGATGGATATATGAGTCACGCACATTCTCGAACAAGAATTAATTAAAAAGAATTTTTCTAGATTTTTATAAAAATCAAAGACTGACTGCTGCGCGAAGAATAAGTTCTGGACAGATTTGCGATCTTGATAGAAACATGATAAAATAAATTCATGCGGCATACAAACTTTAGCAAATGAACTCGATCTTGAACGAAGATCCAAATAGAGTATAGAAGGAGGTGAACGCGAATCGCTCAAGTCAAGAACAAAATCCAGCAATCATAAATGTAAGTGCGGGAATGTAAATGCTGAATTTAATACATGAAAGTAAATGCCGAAAGTAAAGACATAATGTAAATTGCAAGAATTAAATTGCGAGAGAATAAATTTGGCTCTTGGAACTTCTATTTCATTCAGAGATGTTTGATTACAAAGCCTCACTTCATGTGGGCAAAGCTCAAAGGAGCAACACAACAACTCAAAGAATGTATGGGCATGGAGGCCTCCCTCCACCCCTCTATTTATACTACTCTTGGGCCACCTACCACCCTTGGATGAGTCCCAAACCCTAGGGCACTCCACCAAGGGCTAGGATTAACCCACTCACTCCACCATGCAAGGGACACCCAAAACCCTACACATTTAATGGGTTTTCTTGCACGATTTTCAAAGCATACTACTAGACCCGCTATCCTATCAACTAGACCGCGATCCAACGGCTCTCATCGATCCTCGCGGAATCTAGCTAGTATCATCCCCTTTCCTTATCTTCTTTGACTTGCCCGAACTCCGTCTCCGATCATCTTCCGGCAATCTCCAACCGTCTGGACCTCCGACGCACCTCGCCTAGTCCCGGTCATCATCCGCCTCACCATGACCTAGCACCGTCGTCCTACAAACATCAATGACAAGGAAAACCATTTTGCACATTCCAAAATATAATCTTACATTTTTCTTCCTGCATGTTAGTCCATATTATCATTAATTCAAACATGCAAATGCCAAGTCAAATCAAACTCAAACCTGAGCACACCTTACTCAAATAAAGTCAAATACTCATCACAAATATGGATGGACCTCCACATGGTCCTTCAATCTCCCCCTTGATGAGTATATTGACAAACCACACAAAAGGCATAAATTTGAGTTTGAAGACAAAGGAAGAAAAGCAACTTGATTGCAAAATCATAATTGGTCCAATTGAAAGAGAAAGAAAGATCATGACCAAATAGATGAATAGATTTTCCGAGCTCAACACGAGAAAGAACAATTTTTCGACAATAGCTCCAAAAACCAAGAAATCTCTCAAAAAGCTCAAAATTACTCATGATCCAAATGCAAGGACAATTTTTCAACAAAATCATGAGAAAGCATTTTTTTAATTTTCTTCCCTCTAAGATGCCTTTTCTACGTTTTCTCCCCCTTTTGGCAATATAGGCATCAAAAGAACAATTTTTGGATGAAATGCAACCTAGAAGAGCTTTGAGGATTATGAAAGTGACCACTTAGACAAAGTATGACACCAAGCTACTCAAGTTCAGATTATGTCATCCTAAGTCATATCCAACGGCATGTTTCAATTTTTGCTAACTAACTCAAAAGAAGTTATATTACTTTGGCATGGTTACAACAATAGCAACACTTAGCATAACTTCAAGACTAGAAGCAAAGCCAACCAAACGAGCAAATGGATATATTAGAGTTCAACCTAGTCAACACTTTGGGAAACTACAAGTCCATAAGAGAAGCCTCATGCTCAATCATCTCTTTAAATGCAATTTTTTTTAGATTAATGCTCATAAAGCGGTATGAGAGAGTTAGGCTTAGTGAAGCACATCCTCGACTAGGAGCCATCGACAAAGGCCTCCTAAGCTTCACCCTCCTCCACAAAACCTTTGAGGGTTTAGAGAGTTTATCCTAGAGAAACACAACCTCGACTAGGAGCCATCGACATAGGTCTCCTAGGCGTCACTCTCTTCCTCTAGTCTATTTTGCATTTTCCAATTTTATTGACTCAAGCCATATTCAACCATCTCAAGCAAGAAGCTTAAAAGAGTGGTTTTGGTCATACACACTGCATTCCAAGTTCATCCCAAGTGCAATGGGAAGCAGTCTCGTGAATTAAGAGTGTTGAGTTCAATTTTAGCACAAAAGAGTCAATTTTTGTATTTTCAGCACTTAGATTCATGAGCATTGTTGAGGATTCTAGAATGAAATAATGTAGCTAACCCAAGTTGCTCTAGGGATTCTCGTAGAAACCCACTATTTCAATAAGCATGGCATAAGCATCTAGTGAAGAAATATAGCAAGTAAAAGCCAAGTTTAATCAAGTTTTCAGGAAAGCTCAATTTAAAATGTTGGCTAGTTTCATATGATATACCAAATTGGATATGACCAAGATTAGCAAATATCTTCAGAAAAGTAGCTAGGTGCAACAAATCTCTATTTTATCATTTGCATAATAGACAAAGCTCGTAAATGAAAAACAAGTCTATATGCAATGCAAGAGAATCAATTCCAAGCTCCCCCTCAACAAGAGAGTTGATTAAGCACAAAAACTGATTGAAGTTGAGTTAATAGCAATTTTAGATTCAAAAAGATGAATTGAACTCAACTAAAACCAGAAAGATAGAAATGATGAGAAGGAATTAAGAAACTGACAAATGGGTAGTCTAGGAGCATAGATAACATGAAGAGAAACACTAACACTCGGACTCACTCTCACCTTCCCCATATGACTTATATAGAAAAGCTACATCTCCAACTCCAACCCAGGAGCAAACACAGACCCTGTCTACCCAAGGGGCCCAACACCTGCTAGACCTAAAAGACTGTGAGTGAGCTCAACTGAGAAGAAGAGAGGAATAGCACCCTAAAGCATAAGGTGAGAGGTCCATGCCGAGGCATGCCAGAAGTCTAGGTGAAGTGGACTCAACCAAATGAAAACCATCCCAAAGATACCCAGAAAGAGGAAATGCTGAATACGTATAAACAAATAATACAAACCAGCTCCCCCTCAAGATATGCCATAGGGGCTCATAATCCCAAGCTCTCCTCTCAGGGCAACAAACCTGGAGCTATCCAAAGGCTTGGTGAAAATGTCAGCCAACTGGTGGTCACTCTCCACAAACTGAAGCACTTTATCATCCTTCTCCACATGGTCTCTAAGGAAGTGATAGCGAATGTCAATGTGCTTGGTCCTAGAGTGCTGCACTGGGTTCTTAGCAATGTGAATGGCAGACATGTGATCACAAAAAAGTGGAACACAATCTGCTACTAACCCAAAGTCCCGCAAGGTCGACCTCATCCAGAGAACCTAGCTACAGCAACTGGCTGCAGCAACATACTCGGCCTCAGCGATGGACTGTGCAACACCGGACTGCTTCCTAGACGACCAAGAAACAAGAGAAGTGCCAATGAATTGGCAAGTGCCAGAAGTGCTCTTCCTATCTATCCTACAGCCGGCAAAGTCTGCATCGGAGAAGGCTCTTAGAGATAGACAGGAGGAAGAAGAGTACCAGATACCATAGTCAATGGTAGCTCGAAGGTACCTGAAGATGCGCTTCACCGCCTGACGGTGAGAGACGCGGGGAGAAGCCTGAAACCGAGCACAAAGACATACAGAGAAATGTATGTCAGGTCTCGAGGCAGTGAGATACAAGAGGGAGCCGATCATGCTCCGGAACTCCTTCTGATCAACTGGCTCACCATCCTCGTCAGGCTCGAGGACAGCAGTGGTGGCCATAGGAGCCATAACTGGCGTCCCATCAGACATATCAAAGCACTTCAGGAGGTCTCGAGTGTACTTGCCTTGATGCAAGAATGTACCCTCCTGAGTCTGCCTAATCTGGAAGCCAAGGAAGTAGCTCAACTCGCCCATCATGCTCATCTCGAACTCAGTACTCATCACATCTGAGAACTGAGTAACGAGCGAATGCGAGGAACCACCGAAAATGATGTCATCGACATAGATTTGGACTAGGAGAAAGTCCGAATCAGAATGTCTGACGAACAGAGTCTTGTCCACTTGACCCATATGAAAACCATGACTCAAGAGGTAGGACTTAAGCCTCTCATACCAAGCTCGTGGAGCTTGCTTAAGTCCATACAAAGCTTTGGAAAGCTTGAAGACATGGTTTGGGTGCTTCGGGTTCTCAAATCCTGGAGGCTGTCTAACATACACCTCTTCCTCAATGAAGCCATTGAGGAATGCACTCTTGACATCCATTTGAAAAAGCTTGAAGCCCTTGGATGCCACGATTGCGAGTAGGATCCGGATGGCCTCTAGTATGGCTACAGGGGCAAAAGTCTCCTCGAAGTCGAGACCCTCGACCTGAGAAAAACCCTGAGCGACTAGCCTAACCTTGTTTCGAACTACAACCCCATCCTCACTCTGCTTGTTTTTGAACACCCATTTGGTCCCGATGATGTTGTGACCAGAAGGGGGCTCGACAAGCTTCCAAACTTTGTTCCTCTCAAAGTTTTCAAGCTCCTGATGCATGGCATTAATCCATGACTCATTAGATAATGCATGAGAAACATCCTTTGGCTCGAAAGAGGCAACAAATGCAGAGTGGAGGCAGAAAGTGGACAAAGCTGACTTAGAGTGAATGACTTGCTCAAACAGATCTCCAATGATCTGGTTAGGTGGATGAGCCTGCTGAATGTGGCCGGGAGGTCCAGAAGCAGAAGTGACCTCTACTCCTCTCGTGGGACAAGTAGGAACAGAGTCACTAGCTGCCGAAGAGTCTGAGGGTAAGGGCTTATCCACTGGGGTGCAGATATGGAAATGGGAGGCACCTCGGGAGCAGGAATGGTGACTGGATCAGGCAAGGCGCCTTCATCTCCATCATCAACTTCCTCTGAGAAGATAGACTGAGAAAGAAGAGAAGAGCCTGAAATGTCTGGGCTATCACCAGGACTAGCCTCATCAAAGGTCACCTCACAGGTCTCTATGATCCTACCCAAGTCTACAACCCAAATCCTATAGCTACGGGCAGAAGTTGAGTAACCCAGAAAGATTCTGTCAGCTGAGCGTGACTCGAACTTATCTAGGTTCCCAGACTTCAAGAAGAAGCACTTGCAACCGAAAACACGAAAATGAGACACACTGGGCTTTCGCCCATATCTCAACTCATAAGAAGTGCGGTGCAAGTGTGCCCTAAGAAAAACTCTGTTGGCAACATGGCATGTCGTAGCTATAGCCTCAGCCCAAAACTTCCAAGGAGTATTGTACTTGTCTAGCATTGTCCTGGCCATCTCAACTAGGGTCCTGTTCTTCCTTTCCACTACGCCATTTTGCTGAGGGACGTATGGAGAGGAGAACTGATGCTCTAAGCCTAACTCCTCACAGAAGCTGCTAAAGCAGGAGTTCTTGAACTCCGTGCCATTGTCACTGCGGATCGCTCGTAAGGCACCGGGGAGCTCAACGGACAACCTACGGACCAAACCCCTGAAGTGTGAAAAAGACTCATCCTTCGAGGTCATGAAAAACACCCAAGTGTACCTCGAAAAATCATCGACAATGACAAGAATATACCACTTCCCAGCTGCTGACTGCACTCGAGCTGGACCAACAATGTCCATGTGTAGTAGCTGTCCTGGTGCATCAGTCATCACTCAGGTGACTGGAGGATGGGAGGCAGCAACCATCTTGCCATGTCGGCAAGGAGAACATACAACATCTTTGACCATCTTGAGTTTAGGCAGGTCACGAATGAGATCATGGCTGCTAACTCAAGTCAAATGATCAAAGCCAATGTGACCAAGTCTCCTATGCCAAAAGGAGAGATCACGGGACTCAGAAGCAATAAGGCAATGGAGAGAGTCTCTAGAGGAAGAAGAAAAATCAGCACGAAAGACTCTCCCAAAACGAGAAACCCCGCAAACAAACTCCCCAGAAAAATCGAGGATCCTACAAGAGCTCCTCTTAAAATTGGCCTCAAAATCATCATCAAGAAGCTGAGAGACTGAAAGCAAGTTGAAATGCAGCTTACTGACTAAGGCAACGTCCTTAAGAATGAAATGATCGTTAATGCAGACGGTACCTTTAGCGATGACTCTACCCGACGCAGCATCCCCAAAGGTGATCACTTCATCACCGGGATCTCGGTCCAGGGAAGAAAACCAATGGGAGTCTCCGGTCATGTGGCGAGAACAGCCGGAGTCTACGATCCAAACCTCCCCTTTCCCTGTCCTACGGACCTGAATCAAAGAGAGGGAAAAGTAGATGTCTCAGTACCAGGATATATCAGTGCAGATCTAGGAACCCAATACTGAGTCAACTGTGCGATGAAGCAAAGCTTGATCAACGGAGTAGAAGAATGCAATCTGGCACCTCTCCGTGACTCGACTCTCACAAACTCAGACTCCGCTCCATTCGAACGTCTAGGAGCAGGTGCCGGGTTGGTCCGCCGAGGTGCAAAGGCCGGACCATCCCAGTGCTGCTGCCCAGACCTCCCGCTGGGGAAAGCAAACTCACACCGCTGATATCTACCTCGATGGGAAAAACGAGGAATATCAAGAGGACGGCGGAAAGACTGACTCGGGATAGCTCTGGGGCGAAAACCAGAAGTAGAAGCCTGAAAACCAAGCCCCATGCGCTGTCCAAAAACAGGAGACTCTCTAGCTTGTCTATCCTGTCTAGAAGCCGTGTGTGCCTTAGGTGCACTCAGAGTCTAGGGATGACCCTGAATACCCCTAAGAGCACGGACACGCTCACACCGAGAGATCTTGGCGCTTCTGAAGTAGAAATCAGCTATATGTCCATCCTTCTGACAGAAGGTGCATGTATACTTCGCCTTGGGGGCTGAAGTAGCATGAGAAGCACCCTTCTCGTCAGACGTCTCGTGGACAATCCCTGCTAATCTAAACACAGTGGTGCTCACCTGTGGAGCCACCACTATCTCTCCGCTCTTGGAGGCATGCACAACAGTGGGCGGATGCGCCCGTGTATGCTCCAAGGCATCAAACCCTAGACCTTGATTGAATCTGCTAATCTTGGACTGATCTAGGATAAGATTGAGCTTCTTCTTACCTCCAACAAACTTCTCGAGAGTGCTCATAAGGTACTGACACTCTCGAAAAAGTGAGGCACAAGAAGAGCAAGGGGAAGGAGTAGCAAGGAAAGAGCCAGATGGAGAAGAGCGAACTAAACGATCAAATCTCTCCTTATAAAGAGCAGCCTCAATCTTGAGGGACTCGCAAGAAACACATGGAGAGTATCTAATCCTACCCACCTAGGCTTTGAGCTTCTTCCTAAGCTCTACATGAATTTGATTCATGTCCTCGGCTACCCCAACACACAGCATGCAACCATTTTGTGACTTAGCTAGTAGATCCTTAGCAAATTTTGAGTTTTCAAGCACCAAGTCATCATAAGCATTTTTTAGTTGCATACAGCCCTCACATGAGCTGATTGGGTCCTTAGAAGCATGCTTTTCAAGTTCATCATTTCTAGCAGATAGCTTCCTAAGGTGACAACTCATGGCATCAATTTCAGCGAGAAGCTTAGGGCAATTAGCACATGATGCATTTGTGTGAGTGTGAAGAAAACTAGCATCAACAGGAATAGGATCTACTGGACATGTACTAGCATCCTTCGACCTAAGTGACTCAAGATCAGAAACCACACTATCATGTAGAGTCCTTAGGTTCTCCAACTCCACAAGCAAAGCATCACACAAAGTACTGACTATCGAGTCTCGGGAGGAACAAGATCTAAGTGAAGCTAACTCCCGAGATAAGGTACCTACTTCCTTCTCTAGATCCAAACACCTAGCTCTAGACTTGGAATGAAATTTTCCTAGTTTGATAAAAGCATCATGGAGCTGGTCATAAGAAGGTACCTCCTCCGTGTCGCTGTACAGCTCGTTGTCGGGTACTTCCATGGTATTGGAGGCCATGAAGCACATGCCGGAGAAGTCATCGCCGCCCTTCGCCTTCTCTTCCGGTTCATCCTCATCCTCGTTGCCAGCATCTCCCAGCCAAAGAAGATTACTTCTCCCAAGCGGCAACCGGGCACGGCGGTCCCAGCGCGAGTGCGGACGGTGCCGCCGGAAATGTACCAGGAGAACCTCGCGGCGGCGACCTCTTCGACGGTCGATGGAGGAAGCAGAGGTGCTGGCGTCGCCATGAGAGCAAAGGAACGAAGGCGCAAGAGGCGGGTGATGCACAACTAAGAGGCAGTTCGCAAGAAGCAAAGGCTAGGACTTAGCAGTTGGGCGAGGCAGAAAGAAACGAACGAACCGCTCCCCTAGTGGCCATTTGTATATATAGGCGCATGGAGGAATGCTTCGGCGGGAGACCCGAAGGGGCCTGACATTTCGATGGCGGGAAGCCCAAAAGACCGATAAAGGCGTTGGCATGTTCCAAAGGCCCGCGCCTGTTATGAGGCGGGGCCGGTTGCACGTTCCACCTCGATGACCGGAAACGGCGGCGGCATTTAAAGCCGCAGCGTTACGTGGGCACTTATGATGGACCCACCTGGGAGACTAAGCCACTTTTTCCAAAAAGGTATGAGGATGCTCCAGGGTGGGTCCGGGTCTACTGTCGGTGTATTCTACACCAGGGTGCCAACTTCACCTTAGTAAAAGCCGCCCAGCGGACACGTGGCATCCTGGCCAAGCCGCTGGCGGTCAGCAGAGGTGATCGCCTAGCGGACACGTGGCGTCCAGGCCACGCCGCGAGTGGTCAACAGAGGTGATCGCCCGACGAACACGTGGTGTCCAGGCCACGCCGCTGGCGGTCAGCAGAAGTGATTGCCCAGCGGACGGGAGGCGACCAGGCAACTCCTCTGGCGGTCAGCAAGGTGATCGCCCAGCGGACACGTGGCGTCCAGGCCACGGCCGCTGGTGGTCAGTAAGTTGGTCGCCAGGTGGGCGCGTTAAATGGGGGTAATGAAGGCCACACCGCTGGCGCTCAGCTCCCGAGGTCACCTAGTAGCCTGTGCCACCACGCTGGAGGTCAAGGGCATTTAATGCGTATTGTGCGCATTAAATGGGGGTAATGAAGGCCACAGTATGGCGGCGTGTGTTCCCAACGCGCGCCATAATTGCGAGTAACATCACGGTGCAATTTCCCACCCCGGCAGAACAGGTGGAACCGGCAGGCGCGGCGCTTGAGGCGGGGCAGAGGACGGCTGTGCCAGGGCATTAAGTGTGCTGCAAGAACAGTGATAGGTGCATTTCTTTCCATACTAGAAAGAAATGGACATCTCGATTCATGACATGCATGCACACTTTTCAAGAGCACTCATATATCCTTATATAACTTTCTCACCGACCTGGCTCATCGACTCCTTTATGATTAATTATGCATAAACAATGTCTCGTTTTCCTTTTCACCATTCATTCATCGTGTAACAACGGTACCGAATAGTCATTCAAAAATGACTTCTTCCTCGGTATCAAATAATGGAAACACAATTAACATCAAATGTTGCGAAAATTCATATAGACTATGACGGCAGCATAGTTGACAGTAAAACACCACGTCGCATAACATCCCACATCAATTGAAAACTAAACTTGCAAAACATTGCATTTCATCCAAATACAACATTTTGGAAGAGAACATCAAAATTTCAAGTCGAGCATCTGCTCCCACAACCGTCACAAATTTTCTCAAGGAGAGGGAAACTCATTTCCAAAAGGAAACACCTCACTGACAAAATCACTTTATGAAACATTCATAAAATCCACCTTTTTGAAGCACTCGCAACCATCACACACATTATGCAAATAAATCCAACTCCAGTCAAAAAGAGTTACAAATTAAATCTCAAGAGTTTCCAACACAACCCACTATGTCCATCTGCTTCCGTTAAAATTTATTCCAAAGATAATTCAGGGTGAACGCGAAGGAGCTGTAACAACCTGGCATTTAATATGCCTGAATGCTACCAAACATAAGCTAAACAACATCTAAATACCAAGAATTAAGGTAAATTATAGCAAAGGAGTAAATGCTAAAACCTGAGATTTCGGCAGCATCTCCTTTGTTTTAACATGATTTGAAGGAGCAACAACAGCATAGCAATATATGGCAATATAAGAGGCATCTAAAACAGCAATAACTAAAGGCATGACATCAATATAAGTCTAATCCCAAGCATTCAATGTCTCCATGAGCCAAACGAACAATAAGACTCTCATATCGCAAAACTAAACCATAAATCAATATGCATCACACTTAATGTATTATCAAGACCCAATTGAGTGACTGTGGGAACAATTGAGTGACGCTACGTGTAGAAGTGTGACTAATTCCCTTCCCCGCATGCTGATCTCATGGTACCTAAAACAACAAGAAAGCACAAGCGTGAGTTCAACACTCAGCAAGCATATTGCAATGGTACACAAAAACAATTACATGGCTATAACAACTCATATCATGTCATTCATCTCATTCATGATCACATATTAATATCATCACCATTATGTATGCAATGCGATGCGATGCTCATGTCTCCTTGGAAACTCATACCGGTATGGTTGAGTACACACCCGTCGGTGTGCACCCTCTCCCCCCTTCCATCCCGAAGATGGAGGGTGCCTACTCCTCGCTTCCGTACACCGCGATGGATGGAATCACGATGTAGGACTTACTCATTGGCTCTCCGGAATAGTCATAACTTTCTCACCGACCTTCCCCGGACTAGTTATGACTTTCTCACCTCCCAGGCCATGTATCATGCCATGTATGCAAACATGTCAACATCATAAATAACTTGTACATTAACACATGGCATCATAACATAATAAGCATATTCATCATATCAATGGCAATCATTAAAGCATGGCATGTGAACATATCATATATTCAATTTCAATCTCAACCAATCTAACAAACTACAACCCGCTACCCATTCCAATACACTTGCCTCAACCACGGGCAACAGATTGGCGAGAAGTAGAAGGCACTCCCGGGGTCACACCACCTGCACATGGATACCACACACTCACAATCATGTCCACAAAACAGTAAGCAAACCCTCTTCTACCCCGACATCGCAAACTACTCGCTAAACCCAAAAACAAAGGTTCTGTCCCGTCGGGACAGCAGCCTTCCAGAAGTCATAACTCGGGTTCTCAGACTCCGAATCAATTAAACGAGTACATCCTCGCATAGCTTAGGAAATTTCTCAACTTTTCCTAAGTATATGGAAAAACTCATTCGGACTCTAAAGTTGTTTAATCTACAAAATACCGTGATTTGTTCCAATCACGTCACAGATTTTAACACGCTCGGTAAAACAATCATAACTTTCAAACGGCTAGGCGGAATTGGACGTTCTTTATACCCATGGAAAGATATTGAAATTACCTACAACTTCTTCAACAGCCGTAAGACCAAATTCTGAATCTAAATTAATGAAAACCCAAGCCCAAGGTCGACTGCTCATGTTGCCCGAAACAGAGAACGTGGCAAACTCAAGATTCCATCTAATCTACTCAATTCCAGCACCACCAATTGATCTAAAAATATGATAATCACCCTTAGAACAGTTCCTAGACCAACCCCAAGGATTCCCATGGCCATACCTTCGCCCGACGACCGAAAACCCAACGGATCTCCTCTCGATTCGCGCGATCTCCTTCGTCGCTCCAAATCCACCGGATCTTCTCATCGCGGAGCGCTCCAATGGATGGATTTTTGAGGTGTTGAGGTGGAGAACTCCCCTAGGGGCAGCAAGGGAGGTGGAGAGGGGAGGAGAGGGGTGGTGGCGCCATGGGGGAAGATGGAGAGGATGGGGAAGGGTGGAGGCGCATGGGGGGGCCTAGGGTTTGGCGACTAGGGTTGGGAGAGGGAGTTTGGGGCGCACCAAGGGGTGGGGGCCAGATTTGGCTGCCCAAAAGTCCCCCCCTTGGGCCCAAACCTTTCCACCGGAGGCCCAACTCAACCCCCAAGGCCCAAAGTCCCCCGGAGAGGCCCAAACACCCAAAAATGGCCCAAAAACACGCTATAAATGGCATAACGTAAAGTTTTAATCTCCATTTTCACATTTTATAAAGTTTTTGACCTCAACATTCACATTTTATAAGATACGACACTCCGTGGTGTCACATTCTCCCCCCTTCAACAGGATTCGACCTCGAATCCATGACACACCAATACGCTACCCAGCAAAGCAAAAGATAGCTAGGTTTCACATCTCATACCTAAGGCGAAAAGCTCGGGGTACTTCTCGCGCATGCGAGACTCCAATTCCCAAACCGCTTCTCTCTCTGACTAAAGCCACTGGAACTACACTGATCGAGACCCGATGGTAAGATGCTTAGGCTCAAAGACCCACAGTTCTAACGATAACCCACGATCAACCTCTTGCAAGAACTTTACTCAACATTGAAACCCAAAGCACCCATACAAGGCCTCGGCATGACCCAAGCGATAGAATAAATCCCAAACAGACCACGAAAGGAAACGGTCTCACACTCCTCCATCAATACATCCCTTGGCACTAAAGTGCCCGATCCCTTTAACCAAAGCCACTCTCCAGAAGGACATGGTACCAACTTCTAGATCCATCTTCCGCTCCCACGCACAAGAGTGATTGACGTATCAACCTCTCAACTATGGTTCGTCGTATTCGCGACGACGCAAACCAAGTGAGACACAACACTCTAAGATTACTAACTGCTTAAACCATCGGGGTTACATTCTGATCTTTTACAACAAGACCAACACCCACCCCACTACCAACGAAAGGAGAAGCCTACTTTATGGCCAGGGTTCTGAAAACCCGCAAAATCAATAACAGCCGAGCATTCCACTTTGGTTGGCACAACATACTCAATAGCCTGGCGACAAAAAGATCCAATACTCTTCGAAAACCGAAAGCAATTACTAGCAACCACCAAGTGGTCCACTAATAATTAGATCAACCCTACCGAGGGACACATAAACGGAAACAATTCTCCAAGAAGGTTTGAATTGGGACATAGAGAACCTTCCTTTACTCTTCACTTCTACACCATTTACGATCATCTACTAGCCACACCAGATTTCTCTTACTAAGAAAGCCTCGCCCTCACATCCTTCCACTTAAAGGACCAGGACAAACAGTACCATTGATGAGTCAGCCCAACCGTAACATGAACCCAATTGGTCCACATACAACAACTCGAACTCCAAAGCACTAAAAGCCACATTGGAAAGAGTTCGGCAACAACCAAAGAGTACTCATTTTATTTTTCCTAAGCCAAGATGCAAAGAAAGCTCAGATCTCTTACACCACAACCAACATACCAGAAGATATTCATTCTTACTTCTCGTACTAGAAGGCAATTGAAATCTCGATTCAGGACATGCATGCAGCTTTCCAAGAGCACTCCGGATTAGTCATATATCCATATATGACTTTCTCACCGACCTGGTTCAACGACTCTTTTATCATTTAACATCTATAAACGATGTCATGATTACTTTTCACCATTCATTCATCATGTAACAACACTACCGAATAGTCATTCACAAGACGACTTGTTCCTCTATATCACATGAATAAAACTCGAATAACATCGAGGATTGCGCTAATTCATATAAACTATGACGACAGCATAGTTAACAGCAAAACACCACGTCGTGTCAAAACCCACCATCCATTTAAAGCTAACCTTGCAAAACCTCGCATTCTAACCAAAATCAACATTTTGGAACAGAACATCAACTCCAAAGTCAAACGTCTGCACACACAACCACCGCAATTTTTTTTTCAAAGAGAAAGAGAAATTCATTTCAAAAGGGAACACTTTAGTAACAAAATCACTTATGAACCATTCATAAAATCCACCTTGTGAAGCATTTTCAAACACCGGACACATTTTCAAATAACTCCAACTCTAGCCAACTGGAGTTACGAATTGAATCTCAAGAATCTCCAACACAACCCACTAAGACCTTCTGCTTCCTTTAAAATTTACTCCAAATATGATGCAGCGCGAACGCGAAGTAGCGCGATCTGCTCAAAGACTTTTGGGTGTAAAACCATACTCATAGCATAAACTGAACAAATTAGCCAAATCCAAAAATAGACACCAATTTCTACGAGTTTTAGGGAAACTCTGAAACACAGCATAAGGAATACTTTGACCAAAAGCATGCAACCAAGATAGCAAACAACCAAACCAATCCAGAAGGTTTTAAACACCAGCTTAGCATAAATACAATCATCTCTAATGTTCCACTATGCTTTCCATTAAAGACTTCAAAATTCACCACTTACTCATTGAGGAAGTCCAACCGGATTTAACAAAATTTACATAACAATTTCTTTCTCTAGTTACCATTCCCAGCACTTATAAATAAAGTTTACGATGCTTATAAAAAAAACATCCAACCAATACTACTTCATCCTGTTCCCCAAAGACAAACACATCATACAACATCATTATAGGATCGAAGTATACGAATATAGCAATCAGAGGGGGGTGAATGATTGTGCGGAAGCTAAAACTAAATTCTTGATCTACTAAAAGTTCACCCCAAAATAGAACCAAATAATTGCCACGTATTCGACAAAAACAGAATGATAGAGGTTAGGTAAAACGAGCATTCCCGGAGATCCAACTGTTAGATTGATCTGAAATTTGAACACAAAAAACTAGATTCCAATACAAATCAAACCCAAAAAGAATCAGCTCGATCGGACTTACGGATCAAAAGTTATGAGCTTCGCAAGCTTGCTGTTCCAGAACTTGACGAAAACTAATCTAATCAAAACTTCAAGATTAAACAAGATCTTCAAAAGATTAATCAACTAGACTTTGAGAAACTCTAAATCAATACCCTACAAAGGTTTTTGATGGATCAAATCATGATGAAACTCAAGAATCAAAATCCAATCTAGAATTAGAGCAAGCATGCAAACAAGAACCAAAACAGAAAACACTGTAGCAACGTGGTTACTGTAGCACGCAAGAATCTTGGAAGAATTGATCTTTATTTCTTTTGTCTAAAGTACTCTCATCAAAAGAGTACAAACCCTAAAACTGAGCTTGAGGCTCTCAATGCGCTCAGCTCCGATTGATGCCCTTCAACAGGAGACACCCCTCCTATTTAAAGGAGCAAAACACAAGGAGTTCTGAATACAATTCCTAATCTAGAAAGAGTATTTATACAACTCCTCTTGGCCCAACCTGGCCGAGTACAACTCTTGCACGCGTATGGCATCCCTACCATACTCACGTGACTAACACTTTGCACGCGTATGGCCACCTGTCATACTCACGTGACTAACACTTTGCACGTGAATGACCTCCTGCCATTCTCACGTGACTAACCATTCTTCATGTGCACCATTATCTTAGCTCGAACGTCCCGCATGACATCCTTGACCACCAAGACCTCAGTTCCTCCCTGAACCTAGTCCCGAACCTCAGCTCCTCCATGAACCTATTTCCGGTCCCGTCATCGACCACGTTCGTCTTCGAGCAATACCTGCACATGAACAAACCACAAAACAATTCCGAGCACAAGTCCACGACTTGACTTACATCAATCCATGCAAATAGTCACACGAGCATTGCATAAAGTCCACTTCAAACATCATGAAATTCTCACAAATTTCATAATCTCAAAAACAAATCGAACACAATTCCAATTTTGCTCAAAACCCTAATCGAGCAAAAACGCATTCACGACAGACAAAAAAATAAGGTCCGGCGTACACATGAGAAAGTCACTCAAAAACCATTCACAACGGACCAACAAATTTGGTCCGGTGTACAAGTGAAAGTCTCGGTTTCAAGAAGAAATCATTCCGGCGAAAACACGTTCACGACAGACTAAAGAAATCAGTCTGTCGTAAATGCGAAATCAATCCTCAAAAAGCCGTTCATGACTGACCAAAGAAATTGGTCCGACGTACATGCAAAACTTACTGGTTTCTGGGAAAATTGAGTCCGGCTCATGATCTCAAAAGCACGTCCACGACAGACCCAAAAACTTGGTCCGTCGTACATGCGCTGACTGCTATTTTCTTGGAAAATTGAGTTTGGCACAAGAGCTCGAAAACATGTGCACGACAGACCCAAAAACTTGGTCCGTCGTACACAAAATCGGTTCGGCGCAAAAGGACTCAGATTCATGTTTACAACAGACCAAAAAACTTGGTTTGTCGTACATGGGAAAATGAGGTTGCCAAAGCATGTTTATGACAGACCAACAAATTTGGTCCGTCGTAGATGGGAAACTTACTGTTTTCTTTAAGTTTGGTCCGGCGGCAAAGCGAAACTTACTGTTTCTTGTCAAATTGTCAAAACACATGAACAAACACATTTTGCAAATTCAATTCTAAGCCAATTTTTCAGCACATGATTTCACAATCTCCCCCGTGATGAAAACATTGGCAACACCACTAAGAATTGAACATTTGGCATTCACTTTACAAAAGATTTTGAAATCCAAAGGATCAAGGACCAAAAATAAAAAATACAGAATTCCCCCTTTGACCAAAATGCAAAACAAAATCTCCCCCTGAGAAGGAAAATGTGTGTGAATGTGCAATGTGCCCAAAAATTTCAAAATTCTCCAAACTTCTCCCAAAATTCTCAAATTTCCAAACACAACTCCCCCTTTTTCCTTACACTTTTCAATGATTCCCAAATTTCTCCCCCTTTGACAATGGATTCATCAAGAGTACAAAAGAGAGAATTTGTTCAAAATTTTTCTTGTAGCAATGATTTCACAAGAACAAACAAGGGAGTGCCAAGATAGGAAAAGATGAGCTCATTCGATCATATAACCTTATATATCACATAACATGCAAAATACATGATCTTGATGTGATTTTAGCAAGTTAGGGAATGACATGCATCTCAACCTCAATTCAGTCAACTATAGCCAAGTACTAAGCAAAACCTTTAGTAGAAAAACAAAGGCTCAAAGTTGAAGCAAATAACAAATCAGGGCGAGCAAGTAGTTTCAACTCCAATCTAGTGGACCAATTTAATCTTTAAACAGTAAACTGCATGTGGCATGTGTGGGATGTCTGAGACAGGGGTCCCGCAAGTGGGGCCTACAACCGACTGGGCTAGACGGGCGGAGTAGTAGGCCCAAAGCCCAGAAGCACCACGACGGGCCCGGTGAAGGTTTTCGACTTGTTCCCCAAGGCAACTCCCGATCCTTCGGGGAAGCTTCGCGCCACGCCCAAACAATCCGCCAAAAACGAAGCATGTAGCCTGACACTCGCAGAGCCTGCAGATGCTGGAACCTGACAGGGCGGCAGGCGTGGGTCGGGGAAAGCACAACCACCTCTCCAAGACGTAGTGCGCCATAGCCGACGAAGACAAAATATGTGTTGGTGAGGCCACCATGTGGAGGGCCCGGTGGCGCCCATCTGTCATGTACCCTTCCCCCAGTATATAAGGGGAGGAGGGAGAAACAAGAAGAAGGAAGCTCATATATCCAAGAACACAGGACTAGGGTATTATCTCCTCCGAGAGAGCCCAAACCTGTCTAAAACAGATTGCCCTCGCATCCTGTGTTGCCATCAAGCTCAGATCCCGCACAAATCCCCTAGAATCACAAATCTTATTGCCGGCGAAACCGATCGTCGACAGTTGGCGCGCCAGGTAGGGGCTTGTGTCAAGATCTTCGTCAAGCTTGATGGCTACGACGAGCGGAGCCTCCATAGTCTTCTTCCCGGGTCAGGTCTTTCGTTTCGGAAGCCTGACCTTCATCTCCAACGACCTCGGGAGCCTTTCCCTCTCTAAGGGAACCGTGCTGCAGCACGGTGTGGTTTCTGGTGGGCCATCGCCACGACTTCCACGCCGATCTGGGGGTCCCCCTGTCTCGCGCTCTAAAGTGCCGAGTAGGGGACCGAAGGCCCATTCTGTCCTGGGAGTCGGACTCGAGGACGCCGAGGTACGAATGGTGGGGGTTCTCGCTGCCAAACCACTCGGCACCTCCGAGCGCCTGGAGTTATCTTCTTCAGGCTCACCCAGCTCAGCGGCCGAGTCAGAAGAAAGCCTAGAGAGCTGCTGGAATTTCCGTAGAGTCTGCGTAATCGAGGGCTCGCGGGCGGATTCGCAGCAGCGCCTCGACACCTCGGCCGCCGCCGACTTGGAAGGTGGCCGAGCAACTGAACCTGACGCGCGGGCGCGTACTCTCCGGGACCGCGCCCGGGCTGTCAATGAAGACATTCTGCAAGCTAAGATGGGGGACCAAGCTGTTTTTCGTACCCCACAGCAGAATATTGTCGCCTCCAAGACACTCCTGGATACCCTGACCCCTATGCTGGGGGCGGGTGATCGATTGCCCGATCGTGGCCCAAGTAAAGGCCATGGTGACGGGCGGCACTATCCAAAGAGCCTGCACCGACCACCGGCAAAGGAGCATCACGTGGTCGGTGAGGACCAGACGGCCGCCACTGGCCAGGCTCGGGAAGCCCGCTAGACACATCATGTTCCACCCCACGGAGACGACTTGCGACACAGCATCAACCGCGACCTCCGTTTAGATCTCGACGCTAGGCGCCGCGACCGAGAAAGGGAGGAACAACGCCGTCATGCCGACGAGTATGAACGCTACAGCATCCTTCCGCGAGATCGCGAAGTACGCCAAGCGCGATCCCCTCCGCGTCGATCACCACCCGGAGGGTGTCGCGGGGTCATTGAAGGGGTTCGCGCGTTTACCCCTCACCTACGCCGAGTGGTTTGGCTTGATGGATTTAATCCTAAAGGCATCTGTGATGCCCTAGAACTTTTCTTCCTTGTTTTTGTTTCGGAGAGGATTGACGGAATTGTCGGGGAATGAAACAATTGAAGAAAATGCTGCATTTCAATTTTTATTTTGGGTTTTGGGCTAGGGAATAAAAGGCCGAAGAAAACCTGGGCCTGGACCGGGAATCTCTCCTCCCACCTCCACCTCCCACCCCCCCTAGTGGGCCGGCCCACTAGTGGTGCGCCCCCCCATGTGGCCGGCCACACCCCCAAACCCTAGGCGCCTCTCCCACTCCCTCTCCCTCCCCTAGCAGCCACCTCTCCCTCCCCTTCCTCTCCCCACGTGGTGGCTCAAGATCCACCGCGAATCGCGAAGGAGAAGGCGAGGAGCGACTCCGTGGAGGCGTGGAGGACGAGCAGATCGCCGATTCGGGGTTCTTCGCGTGTTCTTCGTGGGTTCGCAAGGGAGATCACTAGGTAAAATTCCCAAACTTTTACCTCTGTTTTACCTAGGGATTAGGAGTGTATTAGATCTGGTGGTGAGGGTTTTGGATGGATCTTGTTGGGGGAGAAGGGTAGATGTTCACGTGGTGCTGTTTCTGGAAGGGGGGATTGTGCAGGGCGGATTGTTTCGCGTTTTACGTGGCATAGATGATTTTTCCTGCCAAAACCTATAACTAGAAAGTTGTAGATAACGTCGATACCTAGTTTCTGTAATTTTTTCAAAATTTTTGGGGAAGTTTTCTGAGAGTTATCGCTGTTGCAAACCGACGAACAGAATCTGGGAACAGATTTCATCCACTGTGTTGGACGACTGTTTAGGCATATTTAACAGAGGAATTAGAATTTATGATCTTCTGGAAAGTTCTAGATCTCGTCAATATCTAGCTCCTGTAATTTTTTCATATTTTTATGTTCTGTAGAAAAAAAGATACGAAAAAGAGAATGGGGGTTGCTGCTGTTCGATCCGGACAGATCGGGGTTTCGGTGTTGGAAAAGGGGAACGGGTTGTAGGAATTGCGTATTTGAGTTGTGTGATCAATTGTGGTGTTATTACATACTGAAAATATGCTTGTACAGGTGGTGCCCCTTCTGGACGCAACTAGTTCCGTCGTCTACGTCGGTAAAGGCAAGTGGAAGTAGTGTTATGGTTGAGCTATACAACGTTGTTTGCATTGCCTTCGTTATATTTCCCGATGACATTAATCATACATGGTTTGATCATTTGCTAGGAAGATTGCAATAATTAGATTAGCAATGTGATGATGTGCTTTGGCTTTGAACCATGAGTAAAGAGAAGAATGATGTTGCCTATTGGTTGAACTGTCTAAATAGTTCATCTCAATGTTATTTGTTTTTCTATCCATGTTATATGATGGCATGCAAATATGTGGACTCAATGTGGAAAATTATGAATGAATTCATGCATGAAGCATTAACTGCATAATCATGCATTGGAAGTTTATCGACGCCTTGGCGTCTTGCGGCCGTCAGTACAACACCGTGTGTTCTGAGAAAGGGCACGGTGAAGAGGATCATGGCATAAGCATATGCACAAGCATGAGCATTTTACTGAGGTTGTGGTAGTCGATGTTGTGGTGTTGAATGTAAAGCATGTGGTGTGTTAAATTCTTGATGGATGTGATTATGTGTTAATTGTTCCGCTTGCTGAGATTACCCAATCTCACTGCTTGTGTTTTGTTGTTTTCAGGTAGCGTGCAAGAGACATAAGCATGAGGGGTGGGCTAGCAACACAATAAACCTTCGAATGTCTTCACAACTCCCATGAACTAGTGTTTATTTAATACATTAGCTTGATGAATTTTATTTACACTTAGACTATTTGTTGTTATGACTAAACTTATTCTTGCTTATGGTTGGTTTAGACTTGTTGTCGCTAGTATTGTTGAATTGCTTATATTCCTGTTTGAATTGTTTATCATGAAATGCTTCCGTAATGTCCTGTTTTTAGGGGAGATGCTGTCGAAATTTTCTTGTTCTATAGTTTAGTTTTAAGGGGTGTTACAGTTGGTATCAGAGCGGGCTTTAGGTCCTTGGTGTATGAATTTAGGAGAGATATTCTAACATGAACTAAAACTTTGCTGTGTGAAATTAGTAACATTGCTTAGGTATAACTCTTTAAATTGCTATAGGATAATAAAACTTTTAATACGGAATAGGATTGTTAATCAACTTTAAAATTGACACACTTGCACTATTAGGATGGGATGGGCTGCATTGCATGGCATGCGTATGTTCGACTATATTTATTGTTTGATTGTGGGTGATTTTGTTATGCTTTTGTTGTTGTTGTGATTGTTTGCTTGCGGCTTGTTGGGTGCAGTATGCCACCAAAGACGCGTGCGGTAGGCCGTTCGAGGGCCTCGCCCCGAGCCGTCGGATCTTGTTGAACCTACCAGTGAGGGTGGGGTTTCGGCAGAGATAGTGGCAGCCATGAGGGCGTCACGAGGAGGAGTTGCGGAGTCTTGAGGAGGCGCACAAGCCGTCCCGTTGTGGCGCGGTGAAGCGCTGTCTTGGATTCTTGGCGCGGCGGTGGCATCAAGCTGAGGGAGTGGGTTGGACTGCGGCTGGATAGCTTTGATGGGGTGGGCAATCCGATCCAAGCAGCGGACTGGTTGTCCTATGTGGAGATGCAGCTGGACGCTTTTGAGGTGGCGGCGCAGGAGCGTGTCCGCTTCGTGGCGCAGCTCTTGAAGGGGGAAGCCCAGATCTGGTGGAGGGGTGCGCTGACCTCGAGGGGCGCGCCGGGTGACTCCTCTTGGGAGGAGTTTGTCCAGCAATTTGAGAGGAGGTTCTACCCCGCCACCTTCCTCGACAAGATGCAAATTGACTTGGGACAGTATGCCCAAGACAAGAAGACTGTGGCGGAGTACGAGGTTGGCTTCAACCAGATCGTACGTTTTGTGCCCCATGTGGCACGTGACGAGGTGGAGAAGGCAAGGCGGTTCCGGCAGGGACTCCGTCCTGCCATTCGCCATATGCTGGGCGCTTTCCCCATTGTCGATTTCCGGACAATGGTGGAGCAAGCTCTGGGTGTAGAGCTGCAGCTGAACTACACCGAAGAGCATCGCAAACCTGCCACGGGAGAGCAGGTTAAGGGCCCTCCAGAGAAGAAGGGCCAATCCTCTGGTACTTGGAATAAGAAGGGGAAGAATTTTCGTCACCACCCTATGGTGGCCAGTCCTACTCAAAGAAAGACACCTCGTGGGGAGGTGCGCGATCTGCGTGCCATAGTCACTCCTGGCATGGGGATGGTATGTTTCCGTTGTGGCGATTCCCATCGCTGCAGCCGAGTGCTTGTGGAAGGAAGGTGCACCATCTCGTGGTCGGGAGGATCACAAGGATGTGGTGTGTCAGAAGAACCCCAACCGCAAGGCTGCGTTGGGAGCCGGTGACATCCTCTCCAGGTGGACGGCTGCGGGCGTGATGCATATGTTGCCATCGGCTCCTACTCTGCAGCACCTCCCGGCGCCTACTCCGACTCCCTCGTTCTACCGGCGCCACTCTCGAGGGGACTTCCGGATGCCCGGCTTCCACCGCCACCTTCCTCGGGACTTCGCCGTGGGTCCCTGGCCGACATATCCAGATGCGAGGGCTGCACCATCTCGATCTACCAGGAGTCCACGCTTTGCCCTCTTCGGGGATGCGGATCGTGGCAATGTGGTGACAGTACTATTTCGTTAATTCGTGGTTGCCAGTGTGTTGTTCGACTCGGCGCTAGCTACTCGTTTGTCTCTGTGGATTTTGTTGCTCGGCCGGTCTGTCTGCGCAGAGTTTGGGTGATGCCGTGGTGGTTAGTGCGCCGCAAGGCTTGATTTCTAGTTCGAGAGTCCGCTGTGTCGCTACTTTAGTCGATGAGGAGTTCATGGCAAATCTGGTGGTGATTTCCTTGAAGCCATTTGATGTTATCCTTGGCATGGATCGGCTATCCCAAAGACTCAAAGCGGTGATTGATCGCGCTTGAGGACAAATACCTTGCATGCTCCGCTTGGGCAAGAAATAACTTTCCAGGAGTGCTATGCGGTACTCCCTCTCCTTTTGTGTAAGCTATTCCCAAACTCCCGGATGTTGAAATCGTGGGTCCTCTCGTCCATGGTTGAGGGTCGAGAGGAGGAGAAGAGTTTGGAGGGCATTGCCGTAGTTTCTTGATATCCAGATGTGTTTCCCGGTGAGCTTCCGGATTGCCTCGGAGCGGAGACTATCTTCCGCATTGATCTTGTTCTGCACGAGGCCGATTTATAAAACCCGTCGGATGGCTCCAATAGAACAAGTTGAGTTGAAGAGGCAATTGGATGAACTCCTGGCTAAGGGGTTTATTAGAGTGAGCTTCGTCTCCTTGGGCGGCCCGGTCTTGTTCGTGGAGAAGAAAGATGGCACCAAGCGGCTATGTGTGGACTACCGGGCGCTCAATCAAGTTACCATTAAGAACAAGTATCCATTGCCTCGCATTGATGACCTTTTGATCAATTGAGGGTGCCAAAGTATTCTCCAAGATCGATTTGGAATCTGGGTATCATCGATTCTTGGATTAAGGAGGAGGATATTGAAAAGACGGCTTTCAACACGAGGTATGGGCATTTTGAGTTTGTAGTCATGTCTTTTGGACTAACGAATGCTCCAAATTGCCTTTATGGAAGCCATGAACAGGATGCTCCATGAATATCTTGATGTCTTTATTGTCGTCTTCATTGGCGACATTCTTGTCTACTCGAAGTCCGAGGAGGAGCACGCCAGTGCATCTCGGTCTAGTTTTGGAGGCTCTTCAGAGAAATCAATTCTATGCCAAACTCAAGAAGTGCGCCTTCCGGTTGTCGGAGGTGAGTTTCCTTGGGCATGTCATCAACCAAAGTGGTATCACAGTTGACCCAAAGAATGTTGTCTGCTTTGTGGTTGGATGGCGAAGACCGTCTAGTGTGACGGAAATCAGGAGTTTTCTTGGGTTGGCAGGTTATTACCGGGCGCCGTGCATAATTTCTCTATCATAGCTAAGCCGATGACAAGGCTCACTCAGAAGGGTTCCTTTCATCTCGACAGAGGAGTGTGAGACTAGTTTCCAGACGCTAAAGAACAAACTGGTCAATGCACCTATTCTATCTTTACCTGTGAGTGGCAAGCGATATACGATGTATGCTGAGATGCCTCGAGGATTGGTTTGGGTTGTGTGCTCATGCAAGAAGGCTGTGTCATTGCTTATGCTTCAAGACGACTAAAGACTCATGAGCAGAATTATCCCACCCATGATCTCGAGTTAGCTGTGGTTTTTGCCTTGAAATTGTGGAGGCACTATCTTTATGGGGAGTCTTGTGATATTTTCACTGATCATAAGAGCCTCAAATATATATTCACCAAAGGAGCTGAATGCGGCAACGTAGATGGTTGGAATTGATAAAGGACTTCGATGTGTCGATCAGTATCATCTCGGCAAGGCTAATGTTGTGGCGGATGCCTTGAGTAGAACAGGAGTCCCCAAGACTGCCGTGCCTTTGGTTGCAGAGTTGGAAAGAGGACAGGTCACTTACTGCTTTCTTTGAGGTTGCGCAAAATGAGACTCGAGATGATCATTGAGTCTTGCATACCCGAGCGAGTGCATGAGGCTCGATTGCATGATCGTTTGCTTCAGAGGTTCGGCGGAGGATTTCAGAGGGAAACCCTCGGAATTCAGTATAGACGAGCATGGTTCTATTCGGTTTAGAGGCCGTCTTTGTGTGCCTCAAATCGGATGTGAAGATGGCATTCTAAGGGAAGCCCATAGGACTCAGTATTCCGTTCATCTGGTGAGACCAAGATGTATCGGGATCTGAAACAGAGTTTTTGGTGGAAGAGGATGAAGGTGGATATTGCCAAGTATGTGGCTTCTTGTGGAGTGTGCCAACAGGTAAAAGCTGAGCATAAGAGACCCGCCGATCTCATCTGACCATTGGAAATTCGAGAATGGAAGTGGGAACACATCACTATGGACTTTGTGATTGGGTTACCCGCTCACCTTGAGGTAGAGATGCCATTTGGGTGGTTGTGGATAGACTCACTAAGTCAGCACATTTTATTCCAATGAAGACGACCAATTCGGCACCGATCTAGTTCCCTTGTACATGAAGGAAGTGCTTAGACTCCATGGTGTGCCTAAATCGATTGTCTCCGATCGAGACACTAGATTTGTGTCCCATTTTTGGCAGAGTTTGCATAGTGCTTTGGGAACAAAACTCTCTCTCAAAGACATCTTTTCATCCTCAGACAGATGGCTGGCCTGAGCGGACCATCCAGACTCTAGAGGACATGCTTCGAGCATGTGTTCTATCTTGGAAGGAAGTTGGGAGGATCACTTGGCCTTGGTAGAGTTTGCTTACAATAACAGTTATTGTGCTAGTATTCGAATGGCTCCATTCGAGGCGCTTTATGGTCGAAAGTGTGTTTCTCCACTTTGCTGGGATACTGATTGGAGAAAAATCATTGCAGGGTCCTGATTGGGTTCAACAGACCTTTGAGAAGGTGCAAGAGATACGACGAAATCTCCTGGCTGCTCGAGCCGTCGAGAAGAGTTATGCCGATAACAGAGACGAGATTTGGAGTTTGTAGTGGGTGATCAAGTCCTTCTCAAGGTATCTCCATCAAAGGGTGTTGTTCGTTTTGGTACCACCGGCAAGCTTAGCCCGAGGTACATTGGTCCGTTCAGTGGTGGCTCGGGTGGGCGGTTTGGCATACCGTCTGGAGGTTGCCGACTCTTTGAAGGGAGTGCATGATGTCTTCCATGTCTCTATGTTACGGAAGTATCTCCATGACCTGCAGCATAAGATTGACTTGGAACCGATTACAGCTTGAGTAAGATTTGACTTTGGAGTGCCATCCACTTGAATTTTAGACTCTTCGGAGCGAGTCATGAGGAGGAGAACCATCCGCTTTGTGAAAGTTTTGTGGACCAATCAGTCGGCGGGAGGCAACTTGGGAACTCAAGACCAGATGCGGAAGAAGTACCCTACGCTATTTGAGGATCTTGGGGGTAAGTCGTGGTTTACCTTTTGCCTTCCTTTTCCTTTTGGTCCTCAGTAGCTAAAAGAAGTAGATTCGGGGACGAATCCTTTTTAAGGAGGGGAGAATGTGATGCCCTAGAACTTTTCTTCCTTGTTTTTGTTTCGGAGAGGATTGACGGAATTGTCGGGGAATGAAACAATTGAAGAAAATGCTGCATTTTAATTTTTATTTTGGGTTTTGGGCTAGGGAATAAAAGGCCGAAGAAAACCTGGGCCTGGACCGGGAATCTCTCCTCCCACCTCCACCTCCCACCCCCCTAGTGGGCCGGCCCACTAGTGGTGCGCCCCCCCATGTGGCTGGCCACACCCCCAAACCCTAGGCGTCTCTCCCACTCCCTCTCCCTCCCCTAGCAGCCACCTCTCCCTCCCCTTCCTCTCCCCATGTGGTGGCTCAAGATCCACCGCGAATCGCGAAGGAGAAGGCGAGGAGCTACTCCGTGGAGGCGTGGAGGACGAGCAGATCGCCGATTCGGGGTTCTTCGCGTGTTCTTCGTGGGTTCGCAAGGGAGATCACTAGGTAAAATTCCCAAACATTTACCTCTGTTTTACCTAGGGATTAGGAGTGTATTAGATCTGGTGGTGAGGGTTTTGGATGGATCTTGTTGGGGGAGAAGGGTAGATGTTCACGTGGTGCTGTTTCTGGAAGGGGGGATTGTGCAGGGCGAATTGTTTCGCGTTGTACGTGGCATAGATGATTTTTCGTGCCAAAACCTATAACTAGAAAGTTGTAGATAACGTAGAGACCTAGCTTCTGTAATTGTTTCAGAATTTTTGGGGAAGTGTTATGAGAGTTATCGCTGTTGCAAACCGACGAACAGAATCTGGGAACAGATTTCATCCACTGTGTTGGACGACTGTTTAGGCATATTTAACAGAGGAATTAGAATTTATGATCTTCTGGAAAGTTGTAGATCTCGTCAATATCTAGCTCCTGTAATTTTTTCATATTTTTATGTTCTGTAGAAAAAAAGATACGAAAAAGAGAATGGGGGTTGCTGCTGTTCGATCCGGACAGATCGGGGTTTCGGTGTTGGAAAAGGGGAACGGGTTGTAGGAATTGCGTATTTGAGTTGTGTGATCAATTGTGGTGTTATTACATACTGAAAATATGCTTGTACAGGTGGTGCCCCTTCTGGACGCAACTAGTTCCGTCGTCTACGTCGGTAAAGGCAAGTGGAAGTAGTGTTATGGTTGAGCTATACAACGTTGTTTGCATTGCCTTCGTTATATTTCCCGATGACATTAATCATACATGGTTTGATCATTTGCTAGGAAGATTGCAATAATTAGATTAGCAATGTGATGATGTGCTTTGGCTTTGAACCATGAGTAAAGAGAAGAATGATGTTGCCTATTGGTTGAACTGTCTAAATAGTTCATCTCAATGTTATTTGTTTTTCTATCCATGTTATATGATGGCATGCAAATATGTGGACTCAATGTGGAAAATTATGAATGAATTCATGCATGAAGCATTAACTGCATAATCATGCATTGGAAGTTTGTCGACGCTTGCGCGATCAGAGTGCAGTACAACACCGTGTGTTCTGAGAAAGGGCACGGTGAAGAGGATCATGGCATAAGCATATGCACAAGCATGAGCATTTTACTGAGGTTGTGGTAGTCGATGTTGTGGTGTTGAATGTAAAGCATGTGGTGTGTTAAATTCTTGATGGATGTGATTATGTGTTAATTGTTCCGCTTGCTGAGATTACCCAATCTCACTGCTTGTGTTTTGTTGTTTTCAGGTAGCGTGCAAGAGACATAAGCATGAGGGGTGGGCTAGCAACACAATAAACCTTCGAATGTCTTCACAACTCCCATGAACTAGTGTTTATTTAATACATTAGCTTGCTGAATTTTATTTACACTTAGACTATTTGTTGTTATGACTAAACTTATTCTTGCTTATGGTTGGTTTAGACTTGTTGTCGCTAGTATTGTTGAATTGCTTATATTCCTGTTTGAATTGCTTATCATGAAATGCTTCCGTAATGTCCTGTTTTTAGGGGAGATGCTGTCGAAATTTTCTTGTTCTATAGTTTAGTTTTAAGGGGTGTTACAGCATCACTAGGTTTGACGGTGAGAGGGACCTGGAGGCTTGGCTACAGGTATATGCTCTGGCAGTCAGGGCCGCCGGGGGGATCAGAAAGTAATGGCAAACTACTTACCGGTTACCCTCTCGCCCCTGGCCCAAGCATGGCTCACTGGACTCCCAGCGAACTCTATAGATTCTTGGGGAGATCTGTGTGAGCAGTTCATTTCAAATTTCCAAGGCACTTACGAGCGCCCAGGCACCCCTTGGGACCTATATCAGCTACACCAAAGGAGGAACGAACCCCTCCGGGAGTTCGTCAAGCGCTTCATGCATAGAAAAAGCATCGTTCGGGATATCACGGATGCGATTGTGATAGCTGCCTTCCAGAAGGGAGTCAGCGACCCCGATCTCATCAAGAAGATGTCCCGGAAGCCACCAACGTCGGTCCGGGAGCTGTTTGCCCTAGCGGACCATTACGCTTCAGCCTCTGAGGCTTTGGCGAAACGGCGTGACGAGGGGAAGGATCAGGCTGAACCACCCCGGCGGAAGGAAAAGAAGCGCAAGGGTGAAGAGCTGGTGGCAGTCGCTGCACCAACTCACCCTCGCGCCCTCAAGGAGGATGGATATGATAAGGTTATGAACTCGCTTTGCCCCTTCCATCCGAAGGGGAGACATGCCGCCAAGGACTGCTTCACCATAAAGAGATTCACCCGCGAGAGCAAGAAGCAGGCTGGACAAGGTCCGAGTGGACACGCCGCCAACACGGCACCTCCCCCCGAAGCCGAGGAGGACTATCAGGAAGCCGATCTCGAGCTCAACTACATATTCGGGGGCTCGGCTGCATATGAGTCCAAGCGGAAGCAAAAGCTCACCGCCCGGGACATCTACGCAGTGCAGCCGGAGATGCCCCAATATGTACGCTGGTCCGAGGTCACGATAACCTACGACCGCTCGGATCACCCAGATCATGTCCCATTCCCCGGCAGATATCCTCTTGTCTTGGCGCCCGTTGTCCGCGGCATCAAGCTCAAGAGGGTATTGATCGACGGTGGGAGCAGGCTCAATGTCCTCTTTGTCAAAACCCTTGACGATATGTGGATTCCGCGGTCGGAGCTAAAGCTCGGATCGTCGCCCTTCCACGGTGTCATACCTGGAACTTCTACGACACCACTCGGACAAATCACTCTGCCGGTCACTTTCGGCGCAAGGGAAAATTACCGAACAGAGAACCTTGGCTTCGAGGTGGCCGATTTCGCAACAGCGTATCATGCCATCTTGGGGAGACCAGCGCTGGCCAAGTTCATGGCAGTACCCCACTACGCATACCTGACATTGAAGATGCCGGGGCCGAGTGGTATCATCGCTCTACGCGGTGACATGAGGCAGTCTTTTTCCTGTGACAAGGAAAGCTACGAGATGGCCGAGTCCCTAGAGGCGCGAGCGGGTCGGGAGGGGATTCGGCGAGAAGCGGATTCCGACAAGCTGGAAGGAAGCGTCCTTACCCGTAAAGCGCGAAACCCCGGGATTGGCCCCGAGGAAGGTACCAAAAGAATCCTCCTCGACCCGTCCGATCCGTCGCGAACCACCTTGATCGGGACAGGGCTCGGAGACAAATAGGAGGACACGCTCATCACTTTCCTGTGGGCAAATAGAGACGTCTTTGCCTGGAAGCCGTCGGACATGCCCGGAGTCCCCAGGGAGGTGATCGAGCACGCATTAAATGTAAACCAATCAGCCATGCTAGTCAAGCAAAGGCTGCGACGATTCGCCCAAGACCGTCGACAAGCCATCAGGGAGGAGATTACAAAGCTGCTAGCCGCAGGCTTCATCAAAGAAGTGTATCATCCCGACTGGTTGGCAAACCCTGTACTTGTCCAGAAGAAGAATAAAAGCTGGCGCATGTGTGTTGATTACACCGACCTCAACAAGGCTTGCCCGAAAGATCCCTTCGGTCTCCCCCGTATTGATCAGGTGGTAGACTCCACTGCTGGATCCCAACTACTTAGTTTTCTGGACGCCTACTCAGGCTATCATCAAATCCGGCTTCGAGAGGAGGATTGCGAGAAGACCTCGTTTATCACCCTGCTCGAGCATATTGCTACATCACCATGCCGCTTTGGGCTGAAGAATGCCGGTGCAACTTATCGGTAGCGATACAAATGGTGTTTTCACCATCAGCTCGGACGCAATGTGGAAGCATATGTGGATGATATAGTGGTTAAAACTAAGACAGAAGACAGCCTCACCTCCGATCTGGCCGAGACGTTCGCAAGTCTGAGGGCGTTCCAGATGAGGCTAAATCCTGAGAAGTGCGTTTTCGGAGTTTCCTCCGGGAAACTACTCGGGTTCATTGTCTCTCATCGCGGGATCGAGCCAAACCCGGAGAAAATCGGGGCCATCATAAGGATGGCCCCGCCTGCCAGCCAAAAAGATGTCCAAAAGCTTACAGGGTGCATGGTAGCGCTTGGCAGGTTTATCTCCCGGTTGGGAGTTCGGGGGATGCCTTTCTTCAAGCTCCTCAAGAAACAAGATCGCTTTGAATGGACGGCAGAGGCACAACAAGCATTTGAAGAACTCAAGGTGTTCCTCTCCACCCCTCCAATTCTGCTCTCGCCGGTGCCAGGTGAACCTCTCCTGCTCTACATAGCGGCAACAACTCATGTAGTCAGCGCCGTGATAGTTGTGGAGCGAGAAGAATCTGGACACCGCTTCGGCGCGCAACGCTCGGTTTATTTTATCAGCGAAGTGCTAGGCGAATCCAAGGCGCGATACCCTCAAATCCAGAAGCTGCTGTACGCAATTTTGATCTCGTCACGGAAGCTGAAGCATTATTTCCAAGGACACTCGATTTCGGTAGTGACTTCTTTCCCCGTGGGAGAGGTCCTCCATAATCGAGACGCTACTGGAATAATTTCAAAGTGGGCAGCCGAGCTTGGAGCTTTCGACGTCTCATTCAAGCCGCGCACCGCCGTCAAGTCCCAGGTTTTGGCCGACTTTACGGCCGAGTGGACCGAATCCCAGGCTCCCCGCACGGAAGAAGAGCCATAATATTGGACCATGCACTTCGATGGATCCCTCATGCTTGGCGGGGCAGGGGCGGGAATTCTCCTTGTCTCGCCTAAGGGCCACAGGTTGAAGTATGTCCTTCGGATTCACTTCCCGGCCTCGAACAATGCCGCAGAGTACGAGGCTCTCATCCATGGGCTCCGCATCGCCACATCACTCGGAATCCGACGGCTGGCGGTTCGGGGTGACTCGATTGGTGGTGAGCCAAGTATGAAGGACTGGTCGTGGCGTGGATCAGACTATGACGGCATACCGCCAAAGAAGTCCGAGAATTGGAAGGCAAGTTTGACGGTCTGGAGCTGGTTCATGTCCTCCGCCGCAATAATGAGGCAGCCGACGAGTTGGCTAAAATGGGAGCCACTCGGGCAGTTGTCCCGAGTGGTATCTTCGTCCAGGATCTTTACGAGCCAACCGTTACAAAACGACAGGAGCCAAGTAAAGATCCTGGGACCGGAGTCCTGCTCATTGATCCCAACTGGACGGCCCCGTACCTTGATTATCTCCTGAAGGACAAACTGCCAGAAGCAACCGCTCTGGCAGAGCGCGTCTCCCGACAAGCCAAATCCTATGTGGTGGTGGGCGATGAGCTCTTTCGGAAGAGTGCCTCAGGTGTCCTCAGGCGGTGCATTTCAGGACAAGTGGGAAGAGAGCTGCTCCAAGAAATCCACTCGGGGATGTGTGGCCATCACGCGGCGTCAAGCGCCTTGGTTGGGAAAGCCTACCGACAGGGCTTCTTCTGGCCAACGGCAGTGACGGATGCCAAGGAGATCGTTCGAACTTGCGAGGGCTGCCAGTTCTATGCAAGGCAGACACACTTGCCGGCGCAGGAGCTGCAAACTATCCCCATCTCTTGGCCCTTCGCGGTCTGGGGGCTCGATTTAGTGGGCCCGCTCAAGAAGGCGCAAGGTGGCTTCGCCTACCTTTTCGTAGCTATTGACAAGTTCACCAAGTGCATCGAAGCCAAACCAGTCGCCACTATCACTGCAGTTAAGGCCAAGGAGTTCTTCCAGGATATCGTGGTTAGATTCGGAGTGCCCAACCGGATCATCACGGACAATGGCACCCAATTCAGGAGTGAAGAATTTAAAGAATGGTGCGAAGGCATCGGGATCAAGATCTGCTTCGCCTCGGTGGCTCATCCACGAAGCAATGGGCAGGTCGAGCGGGCTAACGGTCTGGTCCTCCAAGGCCTCAAGGCCAGGATCTTCGATCGCCTCAAACAATACACCGCCCGATTGGTGAAGGAGTTACCGTCGGTACTCTGGGGACTCAGAACCACTCCCAGCCGAGCAACTGGCCAAACACCCTTTTTCCTGGTCTACGGCGCAGAGGCGGTTCTGCCGACCAAACTAGGATTCGAATCCACGAGGGTTCGGAACTACAACGAAGCCGAGTCCGAGGGAAGCCGAATGGTGGAGCTTGATCAACTCGAGGAGGCTCGGAATGTTGCAGCCATCCAGTCGGCTAAGTACCTCCAGGAACTTCGGCGTTACCATTCTCGCAATGTCAGAAGTAGAACCTTTTCAGAAGGAGATCTGGTCCTAAGGAGGAACCAGAAAAGCGAGCACAAGCTCTCTCCAATTTGGGAAGGTCCGTACATTGTGGAGAAGACGGTCCGGCCGGGTGCTTATCGACTTAGACGTGAAGATGGCGAGATTTTGGCGAATACTTGGAACGTCGAACAGCTCCGTCGCTTCTACGCATAAGTTATGTACCCGACTCTCACATACTGAATAAAATGGTGATCCATCTTATTTTCTGAAGTTCTACTGTGTAATGCTAGTCCCGAGTGGTTATTACCCGACTGGTGTAGCACCTAACCCTGGTCGCGCCGGTACAAAACGCACGGAAATAAAAACCGCGATGAGCACAAAACTCCGGCGGTTTATACCAGCACGCACAACGGAAAGGGTAGAGCCTGAAAGCACTAACCACTCGGGGACTACAATTCGTAGTGCCAGAATTTAACCGAGATTCGCCTAATCGTGAGTTTTTAGCTGTCAAAAGCTCGAGCCCCAGCGCCTCGTTGCTGGCGCTGGAGCAACTGACTAGAACGGTTGATTAGGCGGAACCCTAAACTCGGAATAAATATGACGGCATAGATTGGGCAAGATTTCACATTTTGTTCCTTAGTATTAGTAATTTACATTACTGACTTTCTTTTTCATTTTCTCGCGCTAAAAAAAAGGGGGGGCGGGGCGGCTCCTGCCGCCAATCCTGCTGCTGCTGGTGCTACTGCTGCTGCTTCTGCCGCTGGGAGGCCCGGGGGAGGGGTCGTCGAGGTCAGACGCGAGGACCTCGTCCTCAACCACCCAAAGGGGTGGTATAAGGCGGACGAGAGTCCTGATGGCTAGGTCGTCGCGGCGCTCGCGCCCGATCATCTCCGTGATGATCTCGGCTAGCTCGTGGAGCCCCGGAGCCACCTCTCCAAAGAAGGCTGCCATTTGCGGCGGCGTCGCTGGCGGCTCCTTCCTCCTCCTCCGCCTCTAGAGTGGCGAAGTCGAGCTCCTCCCAAAACTCCGCCTCCTCCCAGCTATGGAGCAGCCCGAAGAATCGCTGGCGGAAGAATGCCGCGTAGGGGCCAACGAATCTTCTCATGTTAGCCATGGAGGAAGGCTGGGAGGGAAGAAAGAGGAAGAAGAGGAAGAAGAAAGGGACGATCGCTCAAGGGCGGTGACGTCCCATTTATAAACTGTACATGGCTCCGGAATCGAGGCGACGCCATTCAAAAACGTAAAAGACGAAGCGACGCCGCAAGACTGACAATTTGTTCGGAGTGCCAAAGAAGATCAGCACATTGAACAAAATTAAGAGACGTTCGCTGCACACCTGTCACGCAGCGGTTCAAGCTCATTCGGCCTTCCCGCTTACTTCGCTCAATTAAGCGAAAAGTCCGGGGGCTGTGAGCTAGGAAGCGACGACGCAAGCCTGGGGGCTAAACCACTCAGCCAGGTGGCCACAACGTAAGTCCCGACGCTCGAGAGCTGCACGCCAGCCTCTCGGAAAAGCGTGTCTGGGGCAAGAAGGCCACGGGCCAAGACCCTGGCGCTTGGGAGCCATACCAGTCGGCTGAAAGCCACCCAGAAAGGCGCAACGGGGGCCAAAAGGCCGTGGGCCTATATTCTAGCAACTCGCATAAAGGGGAAAGAGTGAAAGAGGTCCGGAGCCCACTTAGCAGAGGACAAGATGCACAAATTATATTCAAGTGAGAAAACACAATATTTCAAACAAGGAGGGGAGGGCCAGCACTCGGCATTAAGGTTCACATCGAAGTCAGAATTCAAGATTCTCTAACAAGGCTTGCGATGTACCGGAGACCTCTTCGAGGAGCGCGTTGGCTTTGTCTTCATCACAGGCAAAACCTTCTTTCACAGCTTCAAGGTCAACTCTCGGATAATGAGACTTGACCACTGCCAATGCCTGGTTCGCACTCATGGTCGCAGACTCCTTGGCATAAGCTCTGATCCTATCGGCTCCTCCAGAGAGAAGCAGAACAGCGTCGTCCCCCTGGCCCGGCTCAACTCCTTCAATACGCAGAAGGTGCACAACTGGCTCGCAGGCGACGCGCCTGGTCGGCCTCGCTCGGCCGCCATCTTCTCCTTGCATTCTGCAACAAAGCCGAACTGCCATCAAAAACATACCCGACGCCAAGTACGTTCAATCCAAGTCAAAGAAATTTACCCTTCAGCTCCCGCTGCATCCTCTCCAAACCGACTTGAGCTTCGAGGCCAGAACTCTCTGAAGCCTCCAGTCGGGCTCTCAGCTCAGCAATGGTCGAATCGTGCTCTGAAACACAAGAGCATCATCATCCTTTCCAACTATCCAAAAAGATGTCCAAACCGAGTCCAGGGGAGGATCTCACCTTCGAGCACATACTCAAGCTTCGCCTTCACCTCCCGGATCGCCATACATTGGTCCTCAAGCCTGTGGACCTCCTTCCATCTGTCGCTGCTGATCTCGCTGAGCTTGTCCTGATACTTCTGGTGCTCCTTGAGCTTTGGGAGCACCTTCCGAAAAAATTGCGACCGCTGCTCCGAGCACTCCCCCATGTCCTAGGTAACAGGGCAGAATCTCAGGGAGAAGCCAGCAGGCAACAGACTGAAGACAAGAAACTCACTCGACGAGCGCGTGCTACACTGACGGTGAGCTCATAAAGCTCCGTCCGAGCCGCTCTCTCCATCTCATCGTCCTCTTCCATCCCATTCGGTGGAACCCCCTCCCACCATACGGTCCGATTCGGGGGCTTCGGCAGAGGACCGAGCGGCGGTGGCTCTCGAGGCACCTCCTCCACTTCGGGAGACAGTGCCGGGTCAATCTCGTCGGCGGACGGACCACCTGATGGTTCAACGGTCGGGCCGCCGGCACCAGGTGGCGACGCCCCGGTAGTCGACGGCGAGGGTGACCTGGCTGACGCGGGGGGGGGGGCTCCCCTTGGAGAAGCCTGTGCTTGAGGCTCCTCTTCAGGAGACCCCTCCACTGGGATGTCCATAGTAGGAGTCCTGAATCGGCAAAAAGGGAAAACACCTCAGCACATGCAATAACAAAAAGACAAGGATCGCCCAAAAGAATACCTCCTGGATTTCTTGAATTTCATCCCAGGTCTCATCCGAGACCCAGCACCACTCGGAGGAGCGGACCAGACCACAGCCAGGGGCTGCCTCGGGATGTAAGGTCGTGTCTCGTGCTTCGTGATCCTGGCACCGGAGGTCGAAGGCCCTACCGAAAAAGGCCAGCAGCCTTCCTCCACCGATTCCTGGCAGCTCATCGGCCGAGGTGTCACCGTGCTGGCCTTTGAGCATTCCTCAGCCGAGAGAGGCCGACGACCGGAGCGTCAGAGAAGAAGGACGCGCGTTCCTGAAAAAGGAACGATCGCACCCTGTCAGAATCACACATCAGGCAAAAAATCATGGGACAGTTTTTCGAGAGAGTGGTGCACTCACGGGAGGGGGAGGCCTCGCCGCCGAAAATTTGTGAGGGCAGCCCCTGTTGGTGATCACAGTGCCAGGCACGAAGAGGTCAACTACCCGCGCCGCCAATGCATCCTTCGACAAGGACGTGTCCGTCTCCCGAGTGGGATCCTGTGACCCGCCGTACTGGAACCCCAAATGGATTCTCTCCTTTAAGGGCTGCACCCGGTGCTTCACAAAGCTAATCGCGATCCCGGGGCCCGTCAGCCCTCGGTTCTTCAGATCGTTAATCCATGCCAGAAGCTCGGAGACTTGGTCCAAACCGCCGCCATCCGGGGCGTCGCTCCAGCATCGGGAAGCTTTAGGGGCGCGGCCAGCGAAAGGGGCGAGAAAAGGGTCAACATTGGCACAATAGAACCACTCCCGCCTCCAACCTTTGAGGGAGGTCTTGAGGGGGATGACGAAATACTGTTTCTTCAAGCCCTCTCGCAGCTGGAGCCCGGCGCCCCCAATGACGCTGGGAGCGGCCCGGTTCGGATGAGGCTTGAGCAAGAAGAGGGAGCGAAACAAGTCAAAATGAGGACGTATCCCAAGATACGCCTCGCAAAGCTGAACGAAGATAGTAATGTGAAGAATGGAGTTGGGGTTCAAATTGATCAGCTCGATTTCGTAAAAGTGGAGGAGCCCCCGGAAGAAGGCGCTTCCAGGAACGTTAAATCCTCGCTAGAAGAAGGACTCGAACACCACAATCTCGTTTTCTAGAGGTGTGGGGTAAGGGTCACCTGCGGCGGGACGGGCGGAGATCAACTCCAGCGGAGGAAGGACGCCGGCGGCGACCAGCTCCTCCAAGCGGGACGTCGTGGTGATGGAGGTCTCCAACCCTGCGGTCGCAGGGTCAGTGTTACCCTCCGACGCTGATGAGGATCCCGAAGAAGAAGACATCTCGGTGAAGGAGACCTGGTGGGAGGAACCGCCGAGGGTCTTGGGCGCGAAACTAGAAACCCTAGGTCGCCCAAATCGCCAAAGGAGACTTAAAGATTTCTCAACTGTGGTGGGGGAAGGGCAAAGGTATCTTCACCTAGCAAGTTTTCCCTCATTTATAAGGAATAAGCCTTAATTTTCGCCTTACGGCGGGGAAAGCAAGGGCCTCCGCGCTCGATTCTGGGCCAGATCTAGGGCACACCCCATGTCGGGCCAAAAGCTGAGTTGCGCAAAACGCGACCAGGTGTCAAGTCTGGTTCGAAGTTTGGGATAAAGTGCGCCCCATGATGGGCCTGAACGCCGGCCGCCACGGAAGCTTGGGGCCGGGCACTTTCCGAACATCCTCAAGCGGTATGCCCCATAATTTGGGGTCAATTGCTGGTCACTGCTTCTTAGCGTGATTGGGTACCGTGGGAGGATTTTCACTAAACCGGTCTTGAGAATGCGCCCCATGAGGGTCTGAAGCAGTGCGCCGTAAGCGGGCACAGGCATTACTCTGAATGACCAAGGTATGCCCCATGAGGGTCGGTTGGGCCTCACAAGCCAATCGCCGCACACCGTAAACGGGTGCGGGTGCCGCTCGGCCCCGAGCCAAAAAGACTACGGTATGCCCCACGAGGGCCAGTTGAGCGACAAGCCAGTTGCCGCGCACCTTCAACGGGCGCGGGTACCACTCGACCACGAGCCAAAAGACTACGGTATGCCCCACGAGGGCCAGCTGAGCGACAAGCCGGTTGCCACGCACCGTGAACGGGCGCGGGTACCACTCGGCCACGAGCCAACCAACCACGGTGGCTTCACATTACAAGTTCTTTACGATCTTTTTTCCCGTATAATCTTTATGACAGGATAAGAGACGGAAATCCGATCCTAATGCACTTGGGGGCTGCTGTGGGATGTCTGAGACAGGGGTCCCGCAAGTGGGGCCTACACCCGACTGGGCTAGACGGGCGGAGTAGTAGGCCAAAAGCCCAGAAGCACCACGACGGGCCCGGTGGAGGTTTTCGACTTGTTCCCCAAGGCAACTCCCGATCCTTCGGGGAAGCTTCGCGCCACGCCCAAACAACCCGCCAAAAACGAAGCATGCAGCCTGACACTCGCAGAGCCTGCAGATGCTGGAACCTGACAGGGCGGCAGGCGTTGGTCGGGGAATGCACAACCACCTCTCCAAGACGTAGTGCGCCATAGCCGACGATGACAAAATATGTGTTGGTGAGGCCACCATGTGGAGGGCCCGGTGGCGCCCATCTGTCATGTACCCTTCCCCCAGTATATAAGGGGAGGAGGGAGAAACAAGAAGAAGGAAGCTCATATATCCAAGAACACAGGACTAGGGTATTATCTCCTCCGAGAGAGCCCGAACCTGTCTAAAATAGATTGCCCTCGCATCCTGTGTTACCATGTAACACCCTACAAATCTAAACTGTCGTACAAGAAAATTTCGACAGCACCTCTCCTAAAATTAGGACAAAACGGAAGCGACAACAAGAATCATAATAACCATTATAAACAGGAATAACATAAAAGCATCAATACTAGAGATAACAAGTCTAAATCAACCAGAAAACAAACATAAACGTAAAACAGCTCCAAAGAGGACATCAACAGGTCTATGATTAATAAAATTTCAGCAAGCTAATGAATTATTAAATGCACTAGTCCATGTGATTCGTGATGACCCTGGAGGGTTGATTGTGCTACTAAGCCCACCCTTCAAGCTTACGACTCGCGAGAACTACCTGAAAACAACAAAATAACAAGGGGTGAGATTGGGTAATCTCAGCAAGCGGAACAACTTCTAACGAATAACACAGCCACAGTAAAACTAGCATACCAAATATTTGTATTTCTATTTTGGGCTAGAGTTGTGTTGTGGTGTGAGGTGTTTGACAGTTTTTGTTTAAGAGACGATTCTTCTGGTTGTGACATGAATGATATTCGTGGTTGAAACAATTTTTCTGTTGGGAAGTGAGTTTGGTTCCTTTTTAAGGAAAAAGAGATGGTGGTTGTGTGGAAGCATTTAATTCCTTGATCGGTTTTTTTACGAATGGCTTGGCCTTGGATAAAAGTGAGATGATTTGTTTTGGTAAAAGTGAAATGCATTTGCAGAAGACTTTCATGGTGTTTCTCTTTTGAATAGAGCTTCTCCACTGAAGAAAATTTTTTTGGTGGTTTTGGTTCTATGGAGTTCCTCTTCCAAGTTGAGTTCCGTGTATGTGAATTTCAGCCCTTTGGTTTAAAGGTGGTGATTGTCGTTCGTTGTGTTAGTGAGAATTAAGATTTCTTTTACGTTCAAGCTTGGGGGTAAGAAAATGAATGTTTATGTTATGGTTGAGTATATTCAAGGATTGTACTCCTTGCCCTGGTCCTTGAGTGGAAGAATGTGAAGGCGAAACCTTCTTACAAGGGAAAACTAGTGTGGGTCGCTGATCGTAAGTAGTTTAAAAGTGAAGAGTAAAGGAAGGTTGTGTATGACTCAATTCAAACCTTTTTTTGGAGAATTGTTTTCATTGATGTGTTCCTCGATGGGGTTGCTTAATTTAGTAGTGGACAACTTGGAAGTTGCAGGTAATTACATTAATTTTTTGGAACTTTTGTCGCTGGGTTCGAGCGAGTTTGTGTCAACCGTAGTGATTGTGTTCGGTTGTTATTGTTTCATGGATTTACGGACCCTGGTTGTAAAGTAGGCTATCTCTGTCGTTGGTAAGGGTGGATATTGGTTCTTTTTGTAAAAGATCAATCACTTGTAGGAGATAGGAGTTTGTGTTTGGGTTGATTTAGAGACTTACCTAGAGCGTTGTGTCTCACATGGTTCGCGTCGTCCAGAATGCGACGAACTGTGGTAGAGGAGTTGAGATTGGAATGCGGAGTTTCGCGATCGGGTTGAAGAGAGAAGTGGGAGTTGAGATTCCAGATCGATACCAGATTCACCTAATAGGTGTCCTTTTTTTAATAGGGGAATAGTTCGTGTTAGTGTCCAATGAAAGATTTGTGGACCAATTAGTCTGAGCGGGATGCAACTTGGGAACTTGAGGACCAGATGCGGAAGAAGTATCCTACACTCTTTGAGGATGCTGAAGGTAAAGTGTTGATTACCATTTTGCATTCCTTTTTTTAAGATTCCGTAGCAAAGAGGAGTAGATTCGGGGACGAATCCTTTTAAGGAGGGAAGAAAGTGATGCCTTAGAGCGTCAGAGCGATTCTAGGGTTCCTTTTCCTGGTTTTGTTTCGGGAGAGGAATGAAGGATTTGTCGGGGGATGAAATAATTGAAGTTTATCCGGCGTATTAATATTAAATTTGGAGTTGTCGGGCTAGAAACAGTGGGCCGAGGAAAACCTGGGCCTGGGCTGCGAATCCCCTCCCCACCTCTCTCTCTTTTCCCCTAGTGGGCCGGCCCACCATATAAAAGGGGTGTCACCCCCCCAAAAGCCGTAGGGCACCCCCTTCCTCCCCTAGCAGCCACACCACCCCTCCTCTTCCTCCCCTTGCGTGGTGGCTCAAGATCCACCGCGAAACGCGAAGGAGCAAGCGAGAAGAGGATCCGTGGAGGCGTGGAGGACGAGCAGATTTCCGTTTCGGGAATCGTCGCGCGTTTTTCGTGGGTTCTCATGGGAGAACTCAAGGTAAAATTCCCAATGTTTTACCCCTGTTCTACCTAGGGATTAGGAGTGTATTAGATCTGGTGGTGAGTGTTTTAGATGGATCTTGATGGGGGAAAAGGGTAGATGTTCACGTGGTGCTGTTTTTGGAAGGGGAGATTGTGCAGCGCGGATTATTTCGCATTTTACGTGGCATAGACGATTTTTCCTGCAAAAGACTATAACTAGAAAGTTGTAGATAACATCGAGATCTAGCTTCTGTAATTTTTTCAGAATTTTTGGGGCGTTGGTCTGAGAGTTATCGCTGTTGCAAGATGACGGACAGAATCTGGAAAAAGATTTTGTCCACTGTGTTGGACGTTTGTTTAGGCTTATTTAACAGTGGAATTGAAATTTGTGATCTTCATGAAAGTTGTAGATCTCGTCAATATCTAGCTACTGTAATTTTTTTTGTATTTTTATGATCTGTATAAAAAAATATACGAAATTGTGAAGAGAGGGTGCTGCTGTTTGACCAGGACAGATTGGGGTTTTTGGCGCTTAAGAAGGGAGCGGGGATTAGGAAGCGTGTGTTCGAGTTGTGTGATCATTTGTGATGTCGCTATGTACTGAAATAATACTTGTACAGGTGGTGCCCCTTCTGGACGCAACTAGGTTCGTCATCCACGTTGGTAAAGGCAAGTGGAAGTAGCGGTCTTGCTAAACTATAACTCGCTATTTGTTTCGTCTTCAATATAAACCTTAATTGTAGCACACCTACATGGTTTAACTACTTGTTTATGAGATTACAATATCCTATCCTGCATTGTGATGTGGTTGTTTGGCTTTTGAATCATGAGTAAGAATGAAGAAAGATGTTGTTTGCAAGATGAATTGTGGAGATATTCTATCTCAATGATGTTTGCATTCTATCCATGTTATTTGATGGTATGCAAGCATGTGAATTCAGAGTGGGAAGTTATGAATGTATTTATGCATGAAGCATTAACTGCATAATCATGCATTGGAAGTTTGTCGGCCTTGACGTCTTGTGCAAATGCCGGTACAACACCGTGTGTTCCTGAGAAACGGCACGATGAGGAGGATCATGCCATAAGCATGTGCACAATCATATGCATTTTACTGAGGTTGTGTGGACTCTATAATGTGGTATTGGACATGAGGAATTTGGTATGCTAGTTTTACTGTGGCTGTGTTATTCGTTAGAAGTTGTTCCGTTTGCTGAGATTACCCAATCTCACCCCTTGTTATTTTGTTGTTTTCAGGTAGTTCTCGTGAGTCGTAAGCTTGAAGGGTGGGCTTAGTAGCACAATCAACCCTCCGGGGTCATCACGAATCACATGGACTAGTGCATTTAATAATTCATTAGCTTGCTGAAATTTTATTAATCATAGACCTGTTGATGTCCTCTTTGGAGCTGTTTTACGTTTATGTTTGTTTTCTGGTTGATTTAGACTTGTTATCTCTAGTATTGATGCTTTTATGTTATTCCTGTTTATAATGGTTATTATGATTCTTGTTGTCGCTTCCGTTTTGTCCTAATTTTAGGAGAGATGCTGTCGAAATTTTCTTGTACGACAGTTTAGATTTGTAGGGTGTTACATGCCATCAAGCTCAGATCCCGCACAAATCCCCTAGAATCACAAATCTTATTGCCGGCGAAACCGATCGTCGACAGCATGCTTGAAGCATACTTCTTTTATTTCCTTGGAGTGGCATGCTTGAAGCATACATCTTGTCTTTTGAGGGAATGGCATGCTTGAAGCATACATCTTATCTTTTTAGGGAAAGCATCCTGAAGCTCATAACTTGAGGCTTTTGCTTTTAACAACCCTTTTTTTTATTGATTCCCTTTTCTTTTCATTTTTCTTTGATTATAAACATGCAAAAGTGATTAAAAGGTCTTATGAAGGAGTAAAGTTGAAACCACACTTGCTTCATAGCCCAAATTTGTCAAGAGGATTCAATATCAAGCCTAGAAGAGTGAGATATCACAGAGTATTTAGCTATAGGCAATCAGTCCATGGAATTCCACAATGTCATTTTTAGTTCAAGTGAGACAATTATATTATCATATATTAGCTGAATTACATAACATATAAAGAAATATGATAAAGTGAGCTTATCAAGTGAAAGAACTTGGCAAGGAAACTCCCCCTCAAAACAAACCCATTGGATGAACAATCCCAAGTTCTCCCCGAATAAAAGGAAAACGAGAAGAAGACAAAGGTTTTGTGAAAATGTCTGCTAATTGATGTTCAGTATCCACATGATGAAGCACAATGTTGCCTTTTTCAACATGATCTCTAAGAAAGTGAAATCTGATGTCAATGTGTTTTGTTCTAGAGTGTTGCACGGGGTTCTTAGCAATGCAAATTGCACTAGTGTTATCACACAAAAGAGGAACACTATCCAAATTAACCCCATAATCTTTAAGTGTAGCTACTATCCAAAGAATTTGAGAACAACAACTAGCAGCAGCCACATATTCAGATTCAGCAGTTGATTGTGCAACAGAAGATTGTTTTCTAGATGACCATGCAATAAGAGAATTGCCCAAGAAATGACATGTACCAGATGTACTTTTTCTATCAATTCTACATCCTCCAAAATTAGCATCAGAAAAGGCTCTTAAACTAATGCATGAGGAAGCAGAAAACCAAATGCCAAAATCTTGAGTACCACGGAGATACCTTAAAATCCTCTTGATAGCTTGTCGATGTGAAGCACGCGGGGAAGCTTGAAAACGAGCACACAAGCACACAGCAAACTCCAATTATCTCATCCTCAACAGCATCATCATCATCTTCATCAACAAAGATACTCTCCCCCTGAATATATGCACCTGTACCTGCACTATTTGGACTAGTGCCTTTTGCGAAAACAGAGGTGGAAGAAGCATCTTGAAAAATAACACTTTTAGCACGAGATGCGCGAGTGAAGGAGGAGAACCAATTCTTATCATCGGACATGTGGCGTGAGCATCCGGAATCCACTAGCCATATGTTCTCCTTCCTCGCGTGAGAAGCCTACATAGAAGCAGAAAGTGTTGAGGTCTCGGTACTGGGGTTAAAAATAAGATGTTTAGGAATCCAATACTGAGACACACGATGCACAACAGTAGGCACAACATTAGCATTCTTATGCACAAAGATAGATTTGTCTTTTCCCGTGTTCTTACCAACAAAAGGTGTTTGCATCACCCGAGGCACATAATGAGAAACAAAGCGTGCCTGTCTGAAATTAGACCTAGCCTTAGTTTTTTCTTTCTTTTGTTGTTTGGCTAGTCTAAAGCAAAAATCTACTAAATGTCCATCTCTACCACAATGAGTGCAAGTGTACTTAACAGGATGTTTGGCTTTAGAAGTAGAAGCATCATTTGCATTCATCATAGTAGAAGATAACACTCTAGCAGACTTAAAGACAATTTTCTTAGGCTCATTGACAATTTCAAATTTTCCTCCTTCAAATGATTTAACAACAGTGGGAGCATGTGATTTATGATGAGCATAAGAATCAAAACCTAAACCTTTGTTATGAGTGCTGACTTTTGATTGATCCAAGATCATGTTTAGGTTTTTCTTTCCTTTAGTGAAACGTTCTAATGACTTTTCCAAGTAATCAATTTTTTGAGAAAGAGTTAAACAATTATTACAGGGAACGTTCACTTTTCCTTTTTGCTTGCAACAAGTTGAGCATGAAAGAACCTCATGTGTAAGCAAATCTTCTGTCATTTGAGAAGCCCTAGCATTTGCATCATGCAACTTCAATTCTAGTATGGAGCATTTAGAACATAGAGTTGTATCATGCGAATCAATGGTAGAACAACTAGCATGTTTAACAAGTTTCTCATTTTTCTCATTTTCAGCATTGATTTGCTCTAACAAGGAAACATGTTCTTTCCTAAGCAACGTAAGCTCATTGTAAATTAAGTCACATGATTTGCAAGCATCGTCATCAGGAATGAAGGTTTTAAGTCTAGAAATTTCAGCATTCAATGACTCCACAACAAAATCATGTTTCTTAATTTTCTTGTCACGTTTATCAAGCAATTTAACAAGACGAGCAACAGCAATAGCTAATTCATCGTAAGAAGGATCTACCTCATTGAAGTCGCTGTCATGATCGCCGTCGGTGAAGCTGTCGCTGCTTTTGGCCATGAGACACAACCCCGTCAACTCATGCTTGCTTGGAGTTGCATCATCCTCGCTGCTCTCCGAATCCACATCGCTCAAATTGACTTGTTCAAGAGCGGAAAGAACTCGATGGACAACTTTGCGGCTGATGAAGTTCTTCTTCTTTCTATCACTTGGAGAGAACTTCTTCTTCTTTTTTCTTCTGTCGTTGTCCTTCTCCTCCCTTGATGCTTTACCTGCAAGTTTAGGACAATTTGAACGAATATGGTCGAGATCACCACACTCATAGCATCTTGGAGGATCACCACCACCTCTCTTTCTCTTTCTCACATTTTGCAAAGCTTTGTTAAAGCGAGAAGAGAGTAGTGATAAGTCTTCTTCTGGGAATTGCTCAATCTGTTCATCGGTTAATGAAGACAAGAAAGATAGAGCAAAACTTGAAGCAGCACCATTATGAGATATGCTCGATTGAGATGTTAAAGCAATTGACTTATAATCATTCTTTCTAGCAAAAACATCTAATTCATGAGTTTTCAACTTAGAATAAAGAACATCTAAAGTAAGTGTACTCATGACAGTAGATTATCTAATGGATGTAACTTTCATCTCCCAAATTGACATGTCTAAAGCACCAAGCAATTGTCTAGCATTAGCAGCATCATCAAAGCTAACTCCAACAACACGAAGATTACTAAGAATTTTATTGAAACGTGCAAAGAAGTCATCTAGCGACTCACCGGGTTTCATCTCAAATCGCATGTATTCTTTTTTTTAAAGATCTTGACGAACCTCTTGAATAGTGTTAGAACCCTCATGGTAATCACAAAGAGATTTCCATACCTCATATGCGGATTTGAGATGGATCACACGGTCAAAGTCGCTGCGTCCCAAACGTTGGATGATCAAGTTGCGCGCCTTGCTGTTTGCTTCAACATGTGTGCGATTGGTGTCGTTGACGTTGTCATTTGCAGGGACTTCATATGGCTTGTAGACCTTCTCCCAAATTGTGAAGCCTTGTACTTGGATGAACGCCTCCATCTTGGCCTTCCAAAACTGAAAATCAACACCATCGAACGCACATGGTTTTGTCGAATAACGATCCATTAATCTAATCACCGGTTAAGATAGATTAGAAAAACCTTGCTCTGATACCACTTGTAGGATCAAGTATACGAATATAGCAATCAGAGGGGGGTGAATGATTGTGCAGAAGCTAAAACCAAATTCTTGATCTACTAAAAGTTCACCCCAAAATAGAACCAAATAATTGCCACGTATTCGACAAAATAGAATGATAGAGGTTAGGTAAAACGAGAATTCCTAGAGATCCAAAAGTTAGATTGATCTGAAATTTTGACACAAGAAACTAAATTCCAATACGAATTGAACCCAAAAAGAATCAGCTCGATCGGACTTACGGATCAAAAGTTATGAGCTTCGCAAGCTTGCTGTTCCAGAACTTGACGAAAACTAATCTAATCAAAACTTCAAGATTAAACAAGATCTTCAAAAGATTAATCAACTAGACTTTGAGAAACTCTAAATCAATACCCTAGAAAGGTTTTTGATGGATCAAATCATGATGAAACTCAAGAATCAAAAACCAATCTAGAATTAGAGCAAGCATGCAAACAAGAACCAAAACAGAAAACACTGTAGCAATGTGGTTACTGTAGCACGCAAGAATCTTGGAAGAATTAATCTTTATTTCTTTTGTCTAAAGTACTCTCATCAAAAGAGTACAAACCCTAAAACTGAGCTTGAGGCTCTCAATGCGCTCAGCTCCGATTGATGCCCTTCAACAGGAGACACCCCTCCTATTTAAAGGAGCAAAACACAAGGAGTTCTGAATACAATTCCTAATCTAGAAAGAGTATGTATACAACTCCTCTTGGCCCAACCTGGCCGAGTACATCTCTTGCACACGTATGGCATCCCTACCATACTCACGTGACTAACACTTTGCACGCGTATGGCCACCTGCCATACACACGTGACTAACACTTTGCACGTGAATGACCTCCTGCCATTCTCACGTGACTAACCATTCTTCATGTGCACCATTCTCTTAGCCCGAACGTCCCGCATGACATCCTTGACCACCAAGACCTCAGTTCCTCCCTGAACCTAGTCCCGAACCTCAGGTCCTCCATGAACCTAGTTCCGGTCCCGTCATCGACCACGTTCGTCTTCGAGCAATACCTGCACATGAACAAACCACAAAACAATTCCGAGCACAAGTCCACGACTTGACTTACATCAATCCATGCAAATACTCACACGAGCATTGCATAAAGTCCACTTCAAGCATCATGAAATTCTCACAAATTTCATGATCTCAAAAACAAATCAAACACAATTCCAATTTTGCTCAAAACCCTAATCGAGCAAAAACGCATTCATGATGGACAAAAAAATATGGTCCGGCGTACACATGAAAAAGTCACTCAAAAACCATTCACACCGGACCAACAAAATCGGTCCGGTGTACAAGTGAAAGTCTCGGTTTCAAGAAGAAATCATTCCGGCGAAAACACGTTCACGACAGACTAAAGAAATCAGTCCGTCGTACATGCGAAATCAATCCTCAAAAAGCCGTTCCCGACTGACCAAAGAAATTTGTCCGACGTACATGCAAAACTTACTGGTTTCTTGGAAAATTGAGTCCGGCTCATGATCTCAAAAGCACGTCCACGACAGACCCAAAAACTTGGTCCGTCGTACATGCGCTGACTGCTATTTTCTTGGAAAATTGAGTTTGGCACAAGATCTCAAAAACATGTGCACGACAGACCCAAAAACTTGGTCCGTCGTACACAAAATCAGTTCGGCGCAAAAGGACTCAGATTCATGTTTAGAACAGACCAAAAAACTTGGTTTGTCGTACATGGGAAAATGAGGTTGCCAAAGCATGTTTACGACAGACCAACAAATTTGGTCCGTCGTAGATGGGAAACTTACTGTTTTCTTTAAGTTTGGTCCGGCGCCAAAGCGAAACTTACTGTTTCTTGTCAAATTGTCAAAACACATGAACAAACATATTTTGCAAATTCAATTCTAAGCCAATTTTTCAGCACATGATTTCACAATCGTATTCTCATTCTAAAACATAATACTTCAACAAATACTTTAGCATGATCAACCTATCAATTTTATACCATCCATAAGTCAACATCTTGACAATTGGAACCTGTTCAATCAATAAATGACTTCAACAAGTAAATATTATCTCCACAAGGCAAAGCTCGTAACTATGATTCTAAGAAATACATTCATTATGGATAAAATTCTACATCTTATTAATTATCCATGGTCCACTCCATCACAACATGTTAAAGTAACCTCCATTTTTAACAAGGATTGTCAACCATTAATCTAAGCAATTACCACCACTACTAAGCCATCAATACCAACAAACGGCATAATCATCAACCAACAACATTACGTTTAGCTACCCTATACATAGGTTATAACAAAATTACGTACCACCACACAACATACTCCAACTATTGAGAATAGATTGAATACTAGCATGAACACTGCCTTTAACAACATCATTAACAATAAGTCTTATCTCTTCTCAATTGATATTAATACCAGCATTGTAGAGACACAACTGCATACCTCCAAATATACAAGTAGGTTGCAACAACATAAATAGAAACTCTAATCAACTTCCAAATTAAAGCCACTAGTCAACATGATTAAATTTCTCTATTAACCCGTTAGATTAGAACATCTTTAAACAATCGGGGAAGGTTTGTTTAACAGTATCATTAATTTACATCATCTTAATGTTCTAACTATGCATCAAGGTTTAAACTTTTAACATTAACAAGGATCATAAGCACTTTTAAAGCAAGGCAACAGATTCTAAGCATGTACATTAACCCATTTAATCATTCCCACTATGGGGTACTCTACATCACTAGAGGGCACCTAATCTTAAGCTAAAGGTAACAATTACATTTAATTGATTCAACTCGCAAATTAACTTAACAATACGTCATTCCATAAACCACATTGGTACATACTACATAACATGCTAAACAACAATTCTCACTATTAACAAACGATTTCAGTCAAAAAGACTACTTACTTTTTTTGCAGCATTTTTTTTAAAAAAACTCAACCCAAATTCACACGAAAACTTGACTCTCAAATTTGCAATGAGACAAACCCAAACTTGGTCATGCAAAAGGAATTCTCCAAAACACCTTTCAATCTCAAGGACTCCCATAGAGGAGAATGGTTGAAAGGCAATTTTCTCGAAAGGGAACCAAGCGATCAAGTAATCCTTTTCAAATAAAACCTTAACACCAAACCCCAACTTTCACGAAACAAGAAGGGTTTTCAAAGATGATTTCTTAAACCAGTAAAATGACGAAATCAAACACCACCTACTCCTACAAAGCCACATGACTTCAGCCCTGACAATAGGTATGGCATAATGCCGCAATAACTCTTTTGACATCGGAGAAAGACAAACACAGGAATAGATTGAAAGCTTCTCCCCCATAAAGAAATCAACAAACTAAGCATCAAAGCTGAAAAGGCGACCAAAATAAGCGCAACACTAGACTCTTCTTCTTCGCCTTCAACCGAGGAAGACAAAACCACACACCGCATACGGAACAATCCGCGAAAAATCCAATGCCAAACACTTTTCTTTTGGTTTCAGTCAACTAAAACCAAGAAAACCAACGAAGATCGACCAAAGAACGATCTACCAAACTCTTCTCTTTGCCTCCAGTCAACTACCCAATCTACGATAGAAAAGGTAAGCACTCTTTCCCCACAAGGGGTTAATAGTTCTTCGGTGATGGCTTTAACCGGCCATACCGTCAAACCACACCCTTACTATGAACAAAAGTGGTGACCGAAACCCTTCGGCACAACAACCCCACTTTATCACCACAACAAGCACAATTCAATCTTTTATGTCATAAACATAGCAACATGCATTATCAAATGAAGCATTCAACATCGAAGCTTAAATACAACATACCCTTTCCTACTGTGCATCCATTATGTGTCAAATTTTATATTAGTTATACCACTTTTGCAAGTTTTAATGTTGCTATCCTATGACAAAATTTTAGTTAAGACCTAAGCCATGTTTCTAAGTTATTCCACATCACATTTTAGTTGTACCCTATAGCATGACACTAAAAATACACATTCCAGGGACCTACAGCCCGCTCTGATACCAACTGTAACACCCCGGCATCTAGCATGCCTGAGTGCTACCAAACATAAGATAAACAACATCTAAATACCAAGAATTAAGGTAAATTACAGCAAAGGAGTAAATGCTAAAACCCAAGATTTCGGCAGCATCTCCTTTGTTTTAACATGATTTGAAGGAGCAACAACAGCATAGCAATATATGGCAATAGAAGAGGCATTGAAAACAGCAATAACTAAAGGCATGACATCAATATAAGTCCAACCCCAAGCATTCAATGTCTCCATGAGCCAAACGAACAATAAGACTCTCATATCGCAAAACTAAACCATAAATCAATATGCATCACACTTAATGTATTATCAAGACCCAATTGAGTGACTGTGGGAACAATTGAGCGACGCTACGTGTAGAAGTGTGACTAATTCCCTTCCCCGCATGCTGATCTCATGGTACCAAAAACAACAAGAAAGCACAAGCGTGAGTTCAACACTGAGCAAGCATATTGCAATGGTACACAAAAACAATTACATGGCTATAACAACTCATATCATGTCTTTCATCTCATTCATGATCACATATCAACATCATCACCATTATGTATGCAATGCGATGCGATGCTCATGTCTCCTTGGAAACTCATACCGGTATGGTTGAGTACACACCCGTCGGTGTGCACCCTCTCCCCCCTTCCATCCCGAAGATGGAGGGTGCCTACTGCTCGCTTCCATACACCACGGTGGATGGAATCACGATGTAGGACTTACACATTGGCTCTCCGGAATAGTCATAACTTTCTCACCGACCTTCCCCGAACTAGTTATGACTTTCTCACCGCCCGGGCCATGTATCATGCCATGTATGCAAACATGCCAACTGTGGGATGCCTGAGATGGGGGTCCTGCAAGTGGAGCCTACATCCGACTGGGCCGAGGATGGTGTAGTAGGCCCAGAGCCCAAAAGCGCCACGATGAGCCCGTGGGATGGCCCGACTTCTTCCCCATGGCAGCTCGCTGATCCTTCAGCAAAGCTTGGTGCCACGTCCAAGCAACCCGTCAAAAGCGAAGCCTGCGACCTAACATCGACAGAGCCTACAGGCGCCGGAACCTGGCGGAGTGTCAGGCGCGGGTCGGGAAAGGAACAACCACACCCCCCGGACGTAGTGGGGCTCAGCCGATAGAGACAAAGTACGTACTCATGAAGGCACCATGTTCAGGGCCAGGTGGCGCCCATTTTGTGGCGTATCCCTCCCCTAGTATATAAATGGGGGGGACAACCCTAAAAAGGGGAGAAGAAGGAGAAAAAAGGGAGAAGAAAGAGATCACACTCATATATCCAAGAACACAGGACTAGGGTATTATCTCCTCCGTGAGAGCCCGAACCTGTCAAAAAAGAGATCGCCCTCGCATCCTGTGTTACCATCTAGCTCTGATCCCGCACGAATCCCCTTGAATCACAAATCTCAATGCCGGTGAAACCAATCGTCGACAGTTGGCGCGCCAGGTAGGGGCTTGTGTCAAGATCTTCGTCGAGCTTGATGGCTGCGACGAGCGGAGTCTCCACAGTCTTCTTCCCGGATCAGGTTTTTCGCTTCGGAAGCTTGACCTTCGTCTCCAACAACCTCGGGAACCTTTCCCTCCCTGAGGAGGCCGCGCTACAGCACGGCGAGGTCTCCGGCGAGCCATCATCATGACTTCCGCGCCGATCGGGAGGTCCCCCTGTCTCGTGCTCTAAAGCACTGAGTAGGGGACGGAAGGTCCGGTCCTATCAGGGAGTCGGGCTCATGGGCGCCGAGACACGAATGGTGGGGGTTCTCACCGCCAAACCACTCGGCACTTCCGAGCGCCTGGAGCTATCCTCTTCAGGCTCGCCCAGCTCACCGGCTGAGTCAGAAGAGAGCCTAGAGAGTTGCTGGAATTTCCGTAGAGTCTGCGTAATCGAGGGCTCGCGGGCGGATTCGCAGCAACGCCTCGACACTTTGGCCGCCGCCGACTTGGAAGGTGGCCGAACAATAGAACCAGACGCGCGGGCGCGTGCTCTACGGGACCGCGCCCGTGGTGTCAATGAAGACATTCTGCAAGCCAAGATGGGGGACCAAGCGGTCTTCCGTACTCCACAGCAGAATATCGTCGCCTCCAAGACACTCCTGGATACCTTGAGCCCTATGCTGGGGGCGGGCGATCCAGCCGCCCCGATCGTGGCCCAAGTAAAAGCCATGGTGACGGCGGCAGCGATCCAGCAGGCCCAGACCGACAAGCCGGCAAAGGAGCGGTCACGTGGTCCGGCGAGGACCCAGACGGCCAGCAGCTGGTCAGGTCGGGAAGCCCCCCGCCAGGGACGTCAAGTTCCTCCCCGTGGAGACGACTTGCGACACAGCTTCAACCGCGACCTCCGTTCCGACCTCGACGCCAGACGCCGCGACCGAGAAAGGGAGGAGCAACACCATAATGCCGACGAGTATGAACGTTACGGCATCCTTCCACGAGATCGCGAAGCACGCCAAGCGCGATCCTCTCCACGCCGATCATCGCCCGGGGGTTGCCACGGGGTCATAGAAGGGGTTCGCGCGTTTACCCCTCACCTACGCCGAGTAGTTTGGCCTGATGGGTTTAATCCCAAGGGCATCACTAGGTTTGAAGGTGAGAGGGACCCGGAGGCTTGGCTACAGGTGTACGCTCTGGCGGTCAGGGCAGCTGTGGGGGATCAGAAAGTAATGGCAAATTACTTACCGGTTACCCTCTCACCCCTGGGCCAAGCTGGGCTCACTGGACTCCCAGCAAACTCTATAGATTCCTGGGGAGATCTGTGTGAGCAGTTTATTTCAAACTTCCAAGGCACTTACGAGCGTCCCGGCACTCCCTGGGACTTGTATCAGCTGCACCAAAAGAGGAATGAGTCCCTGCGGGAGTTTGTCAAGCGCTTCATGCATCGTAAAAGCACTGTTCGAGATGTCACGGATGCGGTCGTGATAGCTGCCTTCCAGAATGGAGTCAGCGACCCTGATCTCATCAAGAAGATGTCTCAGAAGCCACCAACGTCGGTTCGTGAGCTGTTCGCCCTTGCGGATCGCTACGCTTCCGCCTCCGAGGCCTTGGCGGATCGGCACGATGAGGGAAAGGATCAGGCCGAGCCCTCCAGACGGAAGGAAAAGAAGCGTAAAGGTGAAGAGCTAGTGGCAGTCACCGAACATGCCCACCCTCGTCTCCTCAAGGAGGACGGGTATGACAAGGTGATGAACTCGCTTTGCCCCTTCCATCCGAAGGGGAGACATGCCGCCAAGGACTGCTTCACTTTGAAGAGATTTGCTTGGGAGAGCAAGAAGCAGGCCGGACAAGGTCCGAGTGGACATGATGCCAAGCCGCCTCCCCCCGAAACTGAGGAAGACTATCAGGAGGTCGATCTCGAGCTCAATTACATATTCGGGGGCTCGGCTGCGTACGAGTCCAAGCGGAAGCAAAAGCTTACTGCCCGAGATATCAACGCAATAGAGCCGGAGACCCCCCAGTATGTACGGTGGTCCGAGGTCGCGATAACTTACGACCGCTCGGATCACCCGGACCGAGTCCCATTCCCCGGTAGATATCCACTTGTCTTGGCGCCGGTTGTCCGCGGCATGAAGCTCAAGAGGGTATTGATTGATGGTGGAAGTGGGCTCAATGTCCTCTTTGTGAAAACTCTTGACGACATGGGAATTCCACGGTCGGAGCTTAAGCGCGGGTCGTCGCCTTTTCACGGTGTCATACCCGGAACGTCCGCGACACCACTCGGACAAATCACTCTGCCGGTCACTTTCGGTGCAAGAGAAAATTACCGGACAGAGAACCCAACCGAGGTGGCTGATTTCGCGACAGCATATCATGCCATCTTGGGGAGACCAGCGCTAGCCAAGTTCATGGCGGTGCCCCACTATGCGTACCTGACGCTGAAAATGCCAGGCCCGAGTGGTATTATCGCTCTACGCGGTGATATCAAGCAGTCTTTTTCTTGTGACAGGGAGAGCTGTGAGATGGCCGAGGCGCTGGAGGCGCGAGCGGGTCGGGACACGATTCGGCAAGATGCGGATTCCGGCAAGACGGAAGGTAGCGTACCTACCCGCAAAGCGCCGAACCCTGGGATTGGTCCGGAAGAAGATACCAAGAGAATTACCCTCGACCCGTCCGATTTGGCTCAAACGGCCTTGATCGGGACAGGGCTCGGAGAGAAATAGGAGGATGCACTCGTCACCTTTTTGCGGGAAAACAAAGACGTCTTTGCCTGGAAGCCGTCGGACATGCCCGGAGTCCCTAGGGAGGTGATTGAGCATGCGCTGAACGTAAATGAATCGGCCAGGCCGGTCAAGCAAAGATTACGACGGTTCGCTCAAGACCGCCGAGAAGCCATCAGGGAGGAGATCACAAAGCTGCTAGCCGCGGGTTTCATCAGAGAAGTGTATCATCCCGACTGGTTGGCAAACCCTGTACTCGTTCAAAAGAAGAATAAAAGTTGGCGCATGTGTGTTGACTATACCAACCTCAACAAGGCTTGCCCGAAAGATCCCTTTGGTCTGCCTCGCATCGATCAAGTGGTGGACTCCACTGCTAGATCTCAACTACTCAGTTTTCTGGACGCCTACTCAGGCTATCACCAAATCCGGCTTCGAGAGGAGGATTGTGAGAAGACTTCGTTTATCACTCCATTCGGAGCATATTGCTATATCACCATGCCGTTTGGGCTGAAAAACACTGGCGCAACTTATCAGTGCGCGATACAGCGGTGTTTTCACCATCAGCTCGGACGCAACATGGAGGCATATGTGGATGATGTAGTGGTTAAAACGCAGACCAAGGACAGTCTCACCTCCGATCTGGCTGAGACGTTTGCAAGTCTAAGGGCGTTCCAGATGAGGCTAAACCCTGAGAAGTGCATTTTCGGAGTTTCTTCCGGGAAACTACTCGGGTTCATTGTCTCTCATCGTGGGATCGAGCCAAACTCGGAGAAAATCGGGGCCATCATGAGGATGTCCCCACGTACCAGCCAGAAAGATGTTCAAAAACTTACTGGCTGCATGGTAGCGCTTGGCAGGTTTATCTCCCGGTTGGGGGTTCGGGGGATGCCTTTCTTCAAGCTCCTCAAGAAGCAGGACAGTTTTGAATGGACGGCAGAGGCACAGCAAGCCTTCGAAGAACTCAAGGTGTTTCTCTCCACCCCTCCAATCCTAGTCTCGCCGGTGCCAGGTGAACTTCTCCTGCTTTACATAGCGGCAACAACTCATGTAGTCAGTGCCGCGATAGTTGTGGAGCGGGAAGAGTCAGGACACCGCTACGGCGCATAACGCCGGTTTATTTTGTCGGTAATCTTGGCGAATCCAAGACACGGTATCCTCAAGTTCAGAAGCTGCTGTATGCAATTTTGATCTCGTCACGGAAGCTGAAGCATTATTTCCAAGGGCACTCGATTTCAGTAGTGACTTCTTTCCCTGTGGGAGAGGTCCTCCATAATCGAGAAGCTACTGGGAGAATCTCAAAGTGGGCGGCCGAGCTTGGAGCCTTCGACATCTCGTTCAAGCCGCGCACCGCCGTCAAGTCCCAGGCTTTGGCCGACTTTACGGCCGAGTGGACTGAATCCCAAGCTCCCCGCATGGAAGAAGAGCCGGAGTATTGGACCATGCACTTCGATGGATCTCTCATGCTCGGCGGGGCCGGGGCGGGAATTCTCCTCGTCTCGCCGAAAGGCGATAGGTTGAAGTACGTCCTTCGGATTCACTTCCCGGCCTCGAACAATGCCGCAGAGTACGAGGCACTCATCCACGGGCTTCGCATCGCCACATCGCTCGGAATCCGACGACTGGCGGTTCGCGGTGACTCCCAGTTGGTGGTGAGCCAAGTATAGAAGGACTGGTCGTGTGTCGATCAGACTATGACGGCGTATTACCAGCAAGTTCGAGAATTGGAAGGCAAGTTTGACGGTTTAGAGCTGGTCCATGTCCTCCGCCGCAATAATGAAGCAGCCGACGAGTTGGCTAAAATGGGAGCCACTCGGGCAGAGGTCCCTAGTGGTATCTTCGTCCAGGATCTTTACGAGCCGACTGTTGCAAAACAACGGGAGCCAAGTAAGGATCCTGAGACCAGAGTCCTAGTCATTAACCCCGACTGGACAGCCCCATATCTAGATTATCTCCTTAGGGACAAACTTCCAAAGGCAACCGCTTTGGCCGAGCGCATCTCCCGACAAGCCAAATCCTATGTGGTGATTGGCGAGGAGCTCTTTCGGAAGAGCACCTCAGGTGTCCTCAGGCGGTGCATTTCCGAACAAGTGGGAAGAGACCTGCTCAAAGAAATCCACTCAGGGATGTGCGGCCATCACGCGGCGTCAAGTGCCTTGGTTGGGAAAGCCTACCGCCAGGGCTTCTTTTGGCCTACGGCGGTGACGGATGCTAAGGAGATCGTTCGAACTTGCGAGGGCTGCGAGTTCTATGCAAGGCAGACACACTTGCCGACGCAGGAGCTGCAAACTATCCCCATCTCTTGGCCCTTTACGGTCTGGGGGCTCGACTTAGTCGGCCCACTCAAGAAGGCGCAGGGTGGCTTCGGCTATCTTTTCGTAGCCATTGACAAGTTCACCAAGTGGATCGAAGCTAAACCAGTCGCCACGATCACTGCGGTCAAGGCCAAGGAGTTCTTCCAGGATATCGTGGTTAGATTCGGAGTTCCCAACCGAATCATTACAGACAATGGTACCCAATTCAGGAGTGAAGAATTTCAAGAGTGGTGCGAGGGCGTCGGAATCATGATTTGCTTCGCCTCGGTAGCTCATCCACGAAGCAATGGGCAGGTGGAGCGGGCTAATGGCTTTGTCCTCCAGGGCCTCAAGGCCAGGATCTTCGATCACCTCAAACCGTACGCTGCCCGATGGGTGAAAGAGTTACCGTCGGTACTCTGGGGACTCAGAACCACTCCCAGCCGGGCAACTGGGCAAACTCCCTTTTTCCTAGTTTACGGTGCAGAGGCGGTTCTGCTGACTGAACTAGAATTCGAATCCTTGAGGGTTCGGAATTACAAGGAAGCCGAGTCCGAGGGGAGCCGAATGGTAGAGCTTGATCAACTCGAGGAGGCTCGAAACGTTGCAGCCATCCAGTCGGCCAAGTACCTCCAGGGACTTCGGCGTTACCATTCTCACAATGTCAGAAGTAGAGCCTTTTCAAAAGGAGATCTGGTCCTCAGGAGGAACCAGAAAAGTGAGCACAAGCTCTCTCCAATTTGGGAAGGTCCGTACATTGTGGAGGAGACGGTCCGGCCGGGTGCCTATCGACTCAGACGGGAAGATGGCGCGGTCCTGGCGCATAATTGGAACGCCGAACAGCTACGTCGCTTCTACGCATAAGTTATGTATCTCGCTCCCATGCATTAAATAAAGCTCCCGACTATCTAGTACTTTGATCAGTTTTGACTAGTGACCCGATTAATCCCGAGTGGTTACCACCCTTCTAGCGTATCGTCTGATCCGAGCCGTGCCGATACAGAATAAACGAAAATGCACGTTCGAGATGAGATCGCATCAAGCGGCAATATCCGAACGACTGTACTAGCGGACGAGTTAGAAAAGACTAAGCTAAAAGAAGGTACCAACCACTCGGGAATAACGATCGATACTCCAGGAATTTTGTTGGACGGAAATCGGGGTCACTAAACTGTAGTCGATGAGAATTCGGCCCTCCAGCACCCAGTGCCGCCAGGATCTCATCCTCAACCACCCAAAGGGGTGGTATAAGGCGGACGAGAGCCCTAACGGCTAGGTCGTTGCGGCGTTCGCGCCCGATCATCTCTGCGATAATCTCGGCCACCTCGTGGAGCCCCAGGGCCACCTCCAGCAAGGTGGCCACAGCGGCGGCATCCCTGGCGGCCCCGTACTCTTCTTTCGCCTCCAGAACGGCGAAGTCGTGTTCCTCCCAGGACTCTGCCTCCTCCCAGCTGTGGAGCAGTCCGAAGAACCGCTGGCGAAAAAACGCCACGTAGGGGCCAATAAACCTCCTCATGTTAGACATGGAGGAAAGCTGGGAGGAAGGAGGGGAAGAAGACTCGAAGAGAGGGACGATCGCTCAAGAGCGGTGATGTCCCATTTATAGGCCATGCATGGCTTCGGAGTCGAGGCGACGCCATTTAAAGACACAGAAGACGAAGCGACGCCACGATGCCGCCAATATCCTCGAATCGTGAAGAAGATCAACATGTGCCAGGCGCAATTCCGGCGTAATCTAAACGGAACAAAGGGGCATATCGCTAGGCACGTGTCAGACGCGGTTCAAATTAAGTTGGCCTTCCCGCTGAGTGGGCCCAATTGAGCGGAAGGTGACCACATGAGCTTGGGGGCTGAACTACTCAGCCAGGAAGCCGCAACGTGGGTCCCGACGCTCGAGGGCGAGGACATTTCGGACATCAGCCACTCGAAAAAGCGTGCCTGGGGCGAGAAGGTCACAAACTAAGTCCCGACGCTCGAGGGCTGAACCAGTCGGCCAGAAGGGTAGCAAATGCTGTCCCGAGTGCTACTCAAAGTCCCGACACTCAAGGGCAGAACCACTCAACTAGAAGGGCGACAAATGCTATTTAACTCGACAAAGTACAAATGAGGCAAGTCATATGAAAACTTCGAACAACGCCTCACACAAGAGTCGACGTTTGGCACGAAGGGGTACATCAAAGTCAAAATTCAAGATTCTCCAGTAAGGACTGCGATGTGCTGGAAACCTCTTCGAGCAGAGCGTTGGCCTTGTCCTCGTCGCAAGCGAAACCCTCTTTGACAGCTTCAAGGTCAACCCATGGATAGTGAGATTTGATCACCGCCAACGCCTGGTTCACACTCATGGTCGCCGACTCCTTTGCGTAAGCTTTGATCCTATCGGCTCCACCCGAGAGAAGCGGAACGGTGTCGTCTTCCTGGCCTGGTTCGGCTCCTTCGATACGCAGAAGATGCAGAACTGGCTCGCAGGCGACGCGCAACTCCGTGTGGCTTCGTTCGACAGCGGCTATGTTCCCCTTGTATTCTGCACCAAAGCCAAGCTGCCGCTAAAGAACACACCCAACGCCAAGTACGTTCAATTCAAGTCAAGGGAGCTTACCCTCCAACTCTCGCTGTGTCTTCTCCAAGCCAGCTCGAGTTTCGAGGCTAGAGCTTTCTGAAGCCTCCAGTCGTGCCCTCAACTCAGCGATGGTTGAGTCGCGTTCTGAAACACGAGGTCGCCGTCATTTTTCCCAGCTATTTAAGAAAGTGTCCATACCAAACCCAGGGGAGAATCTTACCTTCGAGCGTATGCTCAAGCTCTGCTTTAAGCGTCATGCACTGGGCCTCCAGCCCATGGACCTCCCTCCATCTGTCGTCACTGATCTCGTTGACCTTGTCCTGATACTTCTGGTGCTCTTTAAGCTTGGGGAGCACCTTCCGAAAAAACTGCGATCTCTTCTCTGAGCGCTCTCCCATGTCCTAGTGGACACGGCGAAGTCTCAGGCGGGGGTCAGCATTCCCTGATGATAACAGACTAAAGAAAGACAGAAGAATTACCCTGACAAGCTTGCTACACCTGACGGTGAGCTCGTAAAGCTCCGTTCGAGCCGCTATCTCCGCTTCCTTGTCCTCCTCCATTCCTTTCCAGTCGGAACCCCCCTCGCACCACACGGTCCGATTCAGGGGCTTCGGCAGAGGACCGAGTGGTGGAGGCTCTCGATGCACCTCCTCCACTTCGGGAGGCGAAGCCGGGTCAAGCCCATCGACTGCCGGACCACTCGACGGCTCAGCGGTCGGGCCAGCAGCATGAGGTGGCGACGCCCCAGCCACCGAAGGAGACGGGGACCTAGCCGACGAGGGGGGGGTCCTCCTTGGAGAAGCTGGCTCCGGGGCCTCCTTTTCAAGAGACCGCTCCACTGGGATATCCATAGTAGGAGCCCTGGGTTGACAAAAAGGAAACGCCTCAGCACAGGTAAGAACAAAAAGACAAGGATTGCCCGAAAGATTACCTCTTGGATTTTTTAAACTTCATCCCAGGCCTCATCCGAGTCCCAGCACCGCTCGGAGAGGAGCCCGACCCGACACCAGCAGTCGGGGCTGCCCCTAAGTCAGAGGGCTGCAACTCTGCACCTTGTGACCCGGGGACGCTGGAGGTCGAAGGCTCGGCCGGCGAGGGATCAGCAGCCTCCTCCGCAGATTGCCGGCACAGCTCATCGGCCGAAATGTCAACCGCTCGCTTGGCCTGAACATTCGTCAGCCGAGAGAGGCCGACGACCGGAGCATCAGAAAAGAAGGACTCACGTTCCTGAGGGATGAACGATTGCACGTTGTCGGAATCACACATCAGTCAAAAATCATGGGACAACTTCTCGAGAGAGTGGGACACTCACAGGAGGGGGAGGGTTCACCGCCGAAAATTTGTGAGGGCAGCCCCTGTTGGTAATCTCAGTGCCAGGCGCGAAGAAGTCAACCACCCGCGCCGCCAATGCATCTCTCGATAGGGACGTGCTGGTCTCCTGGGTGGGATCCTGAGTCCCGCCATACTGGAACGCCAAATGGATTTTTCCCTTTAAGGGTTGCACCCGGCACTTGACAAAGCTGATCGCGATCCTGGGGCCAAACAACCCCCGGCTTTTCGGATCATTAATCAATGCCAGAAGTTCGCGGACTTGGTTCAACCCGCCACCATCTGGGGCATCACTCCAACATCAAGAAGCTCTAGGGGCGCGGCCAGTGAAAGGGGCGAGAAAAGGATCAGCATTTGCACAATGGAACCTCTCCCACCTCCAACCTTTGAGAGAAGTCTTGAGGGGAATGGCGAAGTAATGTTTCTTCAAGCCCTCTCGCAGCTGAAGTCCGGCGCCCCCAATGACACTGGGAGCAGTCCGGTTCGGATGAGGCTTCAGCAGGAAGAGGGAACGGAACAAGTCAAAGTGAGGACGTATCCCAAGATACGCCTCGCAAAGTTGAACGAAGAGAGCAATGTGAAGAATGGAGTTGGGATTCAAGTTGATCAGCTCGATCTCGTAAAATTGAAGGAGCCCTCGGAAAAAGGCGCTCCCATGAACACTAAACCCCCGCCAAAAGAAGGACTCGAAGACCACTATCTCATTCTCTAGGGGTAGGGGGTAAGGTTCACCTGCGGCGGGTCGGGCGGAGATCAACTCCAGCGGAGGAAGAACGCCGGCCGCGACCCGCTCCTCCAGGCGGGACGCCGTAGTAATGGAGGCCTCCCACCCCGCGGACGTTGGGTCGGCGTAGCCCTCCAACGACGACGAAGAGTCCGAAGAAGAAGACATCTCGAAGAAGAAAACCCTATTGGAGGAACCGCCGCGAGTCTCGGGCGCGAAACCAGGAACCCTAGATCGCCCAGATCGCCAAAGGAAATTCGAAGATTTCTCAGCCGTCGTGGGGGGAGGGCCAAAGATGTCTTTACCCCAGCAAGGTTTTCCTCATTTATAAGAAATGAGCCTCAATTTTCTCCTTACGGGGGGAAAAGCAAGGGCTTTCATGCTCGATTCTGGGCCAGATCTAGGGCACGCCCCATGTTGGGCCGAGAGCTGTGTCGCGTAAAACGCGACCAGGTGTCAAGTCTAGTCCGAGGTTTGGGATAAAGTGCGCCCCATGATGGGCCTGAATGCCGGCCGCCACGGAAGATTGGGGCCGGGCATTTTCCGAATATCCTCCAGCGGTATGCTCCATAATTTGGGGTCAATTGCCGGTCACTGCTGCATAGCGGATCGGGTATCGTGGGAGGATTTTTACTAACACAGTCTTGAGAATGCGCTCCATGAGAGTCTGAAGCAGTGCGCCGTCAACGGGCACATGCATTACTCTGTATAACCAAGGTATGCCCCATGAGGGTCGATCGAGCTTTGCAAGCCGATTGCTGTCGGGACCCCGAATTTGCAAATCCGGACCCTCTGTGTATTCAGCACTAGTCCAGGAACGCGCTAGTGCACACAGTCTTCACATTGGTAAATATCACAATCATACCAATCGATATTATCAAAGTACTTTATTTAAATAACCAAACTGGTTACTTGACCTTATGGTCAAGTTACAAATATATGCCTCGCAAGGCGAAACTTATTAAAAGAGAAATAATAGCAGCGGAAAATAAGATAACTTCGTGGCGCCATCCAGTATACCACAGGCAACTGACTGGGCTCGCTTCCCTAAGTAGACGGATCCTCTTGAAGTTCCTCCTCCAAAGCTGGTGCAGTCTCTTCTTCAACTGATATTGTGTTGAGGCAAGGGTGAGTACTTGGTACTCAGCAAGTCATCCACAGAATGCAAGCTAATATACTATATGCATGGCTTGGTACAAAGGAATAGCTTAAGGTATATTTGCAGTAAACAGCATTTGACAAGTATCATAAATAGATTCGAAAGCAGTAGAAACAAGTAAAGCATAAATAACTTTTCAAGAAGTTTAATAAACATTTTCCCCATCCTAAACCACATTTCCATCATCTTCATTACTAAACCAACCCAACCTTTCAAATCCAAATTATTTTCAGAAAGTCTAACCATTGACTGTAATTCCCGAGCATTGTCCAGTACCGTGGACACGGCTATTTAAATAGATTCTAAACTCTGCAGAGGTTATGCACTTTACCCACAAGATACAGTCAAACACCACAAAGGCGAGTTTCCGTAACAAAGCCTTTCGGAAGCCTCAAACAACACAGGTGGTCCTCTCCGGTTCGTGCTCTACACCATCCCTTCCCTTAGCCAAGGCGAAGTATGGGACCAACACACCGTTAGATGGGTATCGGCCACGACCACGATACGCTCCCCCGTACAATCACACAAACGGTGTAATTGACACCCTGAGGCTCCACAAGTGAGTCCTTAGCGACTTAGTCAACTAGGGCCGTCCCATTCCAGCCATGTGGTTGCAAGTATGACCCAATTCAAAGGCTTGCAAGGTTAAGTCCTTAGAGTGACCAGGGCAAGACTACCCGAAGAACCAAATCAACATCCCCAATGCCACAACTGGCCCACCTGATTACTCTTGCCACATGCCCCGGCCGAAAACTGTTTATCAAACCCCAGTTGATTACCATGCACCACGTGCCATCAACATCACATGATACTTTTCCCAAAACAGGTTCAATATATCATTAAGTCAATATTAACATTTGATTGTCCAAAACCATGTCATGAGCACGTAGCAGGTCTAAGCAGTATACTACAACGGTCTAAAACCCATGTTGGCAATCTAATAATGTCCAACTAGTAATCCACAACTAGGGTGACAAGGGTCATGGCACATACTTAAATAATCAAGGTGTCATACAGCAAATTGGTACTTATCTAACCCCCAGGTTTAACAAAGTATTTTTCTAATTGAACTAGCATGCAATAGTTTAAATCAAAATAGATTTCGAAATAGGATCAACATGGTCAAAGCACAACTTGCCTTCAAAAAGTACATGCTCTTGGTCTTGAGTTGGATCCTGAGTCAATACTTCTCCTTCGAATCCTTCCGGCACTTCAACGTCTACTCGTAAAGCGTGCAAATAGCAAATACGCAAATAAACAATAGGCAAAAACATCCCAAAACTCCAAATAAAATCCATAAACAGAGAGAACATAATTTTCTGGATTTTTAGAAACTGGAATAAATCAAATTCAGAGTTAAAACGCAAAAGTTATGATTTATTAAAGTTTAAATAATCAATTAAATAATATTACAGAGAAAAACTTTAGTCCAAAAATTAAATAAAATTCATATTTGGGTAGACCTGAATTTTATACAAATTTAGAAATTTGAATCACTCAAATCGGAGTTGAAACGCAAAAGTTATAAGCGTTTGAAATTTGGAACAAAATCTGAAATCATTATTCGAATTAATAAATCATTTTCTTTTCGGAAATTAATTATTGCGTCGGCATGGACACGTGTCGGCTCGATTGGCTGGCTGGCGTCGGCGGTCCATGGACTTGGTCCATGCTTGGCTCGGAGTCTCACAGTGGACTCGGTCCACGACTCACGTGTCGGCCCGACATGTGGGCCCACTCGGGTAGCGTCATTCTTGGCGTCGGCGGAGGACTTCGGCCGCAGTCTTGGCGAGTGGGACCCGGCCAGACGTCATGGGTGACGTCGGCGCTCGGCTGGGACGACGGCCGACATCTTGAGCCCTCGACACGCGGGCCCCGCGTGTCGGCGTCACACTGCCAGCGTGGGCGGCTCGATCGCGTCGGTCCAACTTCCAAGACGCGTGGCACAATCTCGGCCGTTGATTCGAAAATCAACGGCCCGGATTGATCGGGTGGCGACGCGTTACGGGGTGAACGTGGCCAATCTGGACCGTTGGATCTAGATCCAACGGTGGGATTAGATCCGAGGATCTAGGCGTGATCTCACCGTGGCGGTCGGATCTGGATCGGACGGCCTTGTCCGAGCTCGCGAGGTTGATGTCGACGCGCGGCGTTGGCTTGACCGGAGACGAAGACGGCGACCTCCCGCGGCGGCGTTCCGTGCAACTCCGGCGTGAAGGCCGGGCACTCCGGCGCGGCGCGACACGGCGATCTCGGTCCAGGTTTGGTGTCGTCGGAGAAGGCGGCGGATCTGGCGAGGATCAACGAAGAACGCGGCGGAAGACCTCCTCTACTCCAGCGAGCAATAAGCGGGCGGCAGCGGCTCGGCGAGGTGAGAAGGGGCTCGGTGCCAGGCGGTTGTGCGCTTCCGATGGCGGCGGCGTATTTAAAGGGGCCTCGGCTTCCGTGTAGAGCGCGAACCGAGGTTGACACTGATGGCGGCGGAGGACTCGGCTCGGATCCGGCGAGGGCGACGAAATCGCGGCCCGTCCACGTGGCGCGATCAACGGCCCACGATGGCTTGGCGCGAACGGTCCGGTCGGACACGCGGCTCGGGTCGAAGTCGATCGATCATGACCGTTGGATCTCGATCCGAGCGGTCCACGTAGTTAAGGTTCAACGTGGTTCGGTCAAGTCGGTGGCTCGGGTCGGACTCGAGTCCGACTTCGGGTTGACTTCGATCGGAGGAATAGTACTTGACCGAGTTGAATTTCCAGCGATTTAATATTTAAAATAATTCGATAATTCATTTAATTCATTAAAAATAGCAAAAGACTCGAGAAAAATTCGAAAAATTCTGGAAAATACTTTGGAACATTTTGGACTCAAATAAAATATTTCCAACAAAATTTTATTTGCAAAATTAAATTCTTTAATTATTTCAAAATGGAATAAATTCAAATAAATTCCAAATAAATCCAAATAAATTCCAGAAAATTCCAAAAATTCACCAAAGTGCCAAATCACACATGAATTCAAGAAAAGCAAAATTTTGGGGTGTTACAAACCTCCCCCTTAATAGAATCTCGTCCCCGAGATTCAGGGCTTACTAAAGGAATAGGTTTGGAAACTCTTTCTTCAAATCCTCTTCGCGCTCCCAAGTCGCTTCGCTTTCTTCATGGTTGCTCCACTGAACTCTACAGAAACGGGTTGACTTGTTTCTAGTTTCTCGATCCATTGTGTCTAGAATCCTCACGGGATGCTCCTTATAGGTCAAATCCTCTTGCAACTCAATTGACTCTAGCGGTGTCTGTTCCTCAGGAACTCGGAGACACTTTTTCAACTGGGACACATGGAATACGTCATGCACTCCTGCCAACGACTGCGGCAACTCCAGCTGATAAGCAACTTCGCCTCTGCGGCTCAAAATCTTAAATGGTCCAACATAACGGGGTGCAAGTTTCCCTTTGGCATGGAACCTCTTAACTCCCCGGAGAGGCGTAACTCTTAGGTATACAAAGTCTTCTGGTTCAAAACTCAAGTCTCGGCGACGATTGTCAGCATAACTCTTCTGTCGTGATTGAGCTATCTTCAACCTTTCCCTAATCATGGCGATCTGTTCTTCAGCCTCTTGAAGAATATCAGGCCCAAAGACACGGCGCTCGCCGGTCTCATTCCAATTCAATGGCGTCAAGTGGTCGACCATCTGATGCCTCAAAGGTGACATCTGTAAACTAGCTTGATAACTATTGTTGTAACTCGAACTCGGCATACGGTAAACTCTTATCCCAAGAAGTAGCATAAGCTAATGCACAAGCTCTCAACATATCTTCGAATCTGGTTGACTCTTTCGGTCTGTCCATCCGTCTGTGGATGATAAGTCATCTTGAAGTTCAAGCGGGTTCCCATGGCTTCATGCAACTTATTCCAGAACCTTGAGGTAAATTGGGTACCTTCGTCTGATACAATCCTCTTTGGCACTCCGTGCAAGCAGACAATCTGATCATGTATAATTACGCTAATTTATCTCCCGAGTAAGTGGTCTCCACGGGGATAAAATGGGCTACTTTAGTCAAGCGATCCATCAGTAACCCATATGGAGTCATAACCTCCTTGAGTCTTGACAAACCGGTAATGAAATCCATTCCGATTTCCTCCCACTTCCACTCGGTATTTTCAGCGGTGTAGTAATCCTGCTGGTCTCTCGATGCATTGCCTTGACTCTACGGCATACGTCGCACAATGCAACATGCTCGGCAACTTCACGTTTCATACTCGGCCACGAGAATCTCTCCTTGAGATCTGATACATCTTGGCGCTTCCAGGATGAATCGAGTACTTGAGTCATGGGCTTCTTCGAATCGATTGCTTTAACTCCTTTTTGTTAGGCACACAAATGCGATCCTTCATCCACAACGTGCCTTGCTCATCCAACTTGAAGTCCTCTGCCTTGCCTTCCTCCTTGATGGACTTAATCCTGCGGATCTTGTCATCATCCTTCTGTCCTTCTCGGATCTGATCCTCTAGGGTAGGCTTTACTTCTAATGTGGCCAAGAATCCGCTAGGTACAACCTCAATCTTCATTTTCTGAAAATCCTCACATAACTCGTCCTGACTTGTGGCTAGCAACGTACTCACGGTATGGCTTTTCCGACTCAGAGCATCGGCTACTACGTTGGCCTTCCCAGGATGGTAATGGATTCCAACATTGTAGTCCTTGATCAACTCTAGCCATCTCCTTTGCCTCATATTCAGATCCGACTGGGTGAATATGTACTTAAGGCTCTTATGATCCGTATATACTTCACATCTGTTTCCAATCAGATAGTGACGCCATATCTTTAAAGCATGCACTACGGCAGCTAACTCCAGGTCATGTGTCGGATAATTTTCCTCATGCGGCCTCAACTGCCTTGATGCATAAGCGACGACCTTTCCATCCTGCATCAGCACACATCCAAGTCCTTGGCGCGATGCGTCACAATAAATATCGAAGCTTTGAGCAACGTCCGGTAGAACTAACACCGGTGCTGATGTCAATCGCTTCTTGACTCTGAAATCCTTTCTCACATTCTCGGCGTCCATGCAAACTTCTTTTCCTTCTTCAGCGATTGCGTAAGAGGTTTCGCAATTGTCGAAAAACCTTCGATGAAGCGGCGGTAGTATCCTGCCATTCCAAGGAAACTCAGAATCTGGTCACAGTCTTGTTTGCTCCCAATGTAACACCGCTTCTACTTTGCTTGGATCTCTGGCGACTCATACGTGGTCATTACATGTCCAAGAAACTCCACCTTGTCCTTCCAAAAATCACACTTGAACTTGGCGAAAAGTTCTTTGTTCCTCGACTTTTCCAAAACTCGCCTTAAGTGTTCAGCATGTTCATCCTCTGTCTTGGAGTAGATTAGGATATCGTCTATGAACACGACGACAAACTTGTCCAAATATTCCATGAACACCTTATTCATCATATTCATGAAATAAATTTGGCGCATTCGTCAGCCCAAAGGACATAGCGTAAACTCGTAATGTCCATATCTTGACGAGAATGCGATCTTGAATATCTTACGATCGGATCTTCAATCGATGGTATCGATCTCGAGATCAATCTTGGAGAAAACTCCGGCTCCTCTTAATCGATCAAACAAATCATCAATCCTGGGTAGCGGATACTTATTCTTCACGGTGACTTCATTGAGTGCACGGTAGTCAATGCACATCCTGAAACTCCGTCCTTCTTCTTGACAAACAAAGCGGTGCTCCCCACGGCGACGAACTCGGTCTGATAAATCCTTTCTCCATTAACTCTTCTAGCTGTTTCTTCATCTCTACCAACTCCTCGGTGGACATCCGATAGGGTCTCTTTGCTATCGGTGCTGTACCCGGTACAAGCTCTATTACAAATTCTATGTCCCTGTCTGGCGGCATACCAGGTAGATCTTCGGGAAAAACATCGGGGTACTCATTCACTCTTTGGGACATCCTCTAGGCTGATTGCCTTGAATGCATTAACCATCAAGCTGTCCATCTCTAACTGCAGTGGCTTGAAATTCCACTTTCTTCCCACACGGGCTCTCAACTGAGATAGTCCTTCGTCCACAATCCAATACGGCCTTGTGCTTGGATAACCAATCCATTCCCAATATAACGTCTAGGGTCTGGGTCTCCAAAATTATAAGGTTTGCTAGGAACTCTATTCCATCTATTAGTATTCTCACCCTGGAACATCCTACTTTCGTTCGGAGTTGAACCAGGGTTTGAACTAAAAGCATGCACTTAAGCCTTGCAATCCTCAAATCGTTTCTAGTAGCAAAGCCTCGCGAAACAAGCGAATCTGAAGCTCGAGTCAAACAAAGCTGTTGCAGTGCTTGAGTTAACAAGTAACTTACCCGATCTGACGTCAGTAGCATTCTGCGGTGCATCTGCGGTGACATGGTTGACTCGGCCTCTCACCACGATGCAGGGTGTGGCTCTGATCTTTGGCGTCCTAGCTGGGGTGGTTCCTAGATTGAAGCGGCGGGGTCACTCCTGCTGTCTTCTTTGGACAAGCTGTTGGCAAAGTGTCCTGGCTCGTTGCGGTTGTAGCGGCGTCTCACTTGTTCCTTCTTTGCACTGGGGTAGCGTTTCTAGCGGGTGGGGTGCAGTAGTTACGATTGGCAGGTCTTGGTCTTTGAGGATGGTGTCCTTGTTGCATTACGTGGTTGGAATCGAAGAATTGATTTGGTGCAACTCTCGGTATTGCGTTCCTGGCGTGATCCTTCTTTGTTGCATCCTGCGCTTCTGTTCTCATCCAGTTCCTTGCGCTTGTCCTCAAGAATAAGCGCCTTATTCACCAACTCTTGGAAATCTGGAAAGGTGTGGGTGATCAACCCTACTTGCAATCTGAGTTAAGTCCCTTCATAAAACGAGGTATGCCTGGATTTATGCATCGCTACATCCTCAGTGCGTAGCGTGCTAGGCGTGTGAACTTGTTCGGTAGTCGACCCTTTGGCTGATTACCTTGCTTGATGCTCTGAACTCCTCCTTCTTAAGGTCCATGATCCCTTCAGGCACGTGATCTTGTCGGAATGCGGTGTGAACTCTTCCCAGGTGATATCTTGAGGGTTCTCCTGCGTGGCACAGAAGTTCTCCCACCATTCGGTGGCGGTTCCTTCCAGCTGATGAGAAGCGTAGAGTACCTTCTCATTTCCTAGGCATTGGGCTATGTGTAGCTTCCTCTCGATTGATCTTAACCAATCATCGGCCTCCAATGGATTGGCATTCCCAGAGAAAGTGGGTGGGTGAGTTCTCATGAACTCACGGCGACCTTGTATTAGCGTTGTCCAGATTAACTTGGTTAGCGATGGCCTGGCGTTGGCGTGCTGCATTTGTTGCATCATAGCATGCATCAACTGAGTCTGAGCAGCAAGAAATGCTCCAAAATTCTGCATATCAACTGGCGGTGCTGGTGCTCCATCATTGGGGTTTTCTACTGGGCGGGAACCACTTCCATTGTTTCCAAAGTTTCCGCGGGTGTTCACCATCTGTCGATTTGCTCTAGGTTTAGAGATGAGAGGGAAACAAGAATAGACAAGTAATATGGAACTTATGCGGGGCGAAAGGTGTAACTTTAAGGTCCAATTTTATTATTAATAACTTGGTATGGCTGCTTACAATGCCTAAGGGCCTTGCAACACATACTGCACACTCAGCAAGCAATGAAAATCCAAATCGAACTAACACTGGAGTCTAACGCCTAAAGGGTGACTCTTTCTTCTATGACGCGACTCGGCGTAGGAGTCTCACTATAGAACCTATGCTCACTCATCGAGAAAACCTCCACGGCACAGATGCGGGTCTTTGTGGCATAGGCGTAACGATCGCCATGTCCAAAGAATCGTGTGTCCTCTATGGTAGTCGAAGAAGCGGTGTCCTCATCGAGATCGACTCCTCACGGATCGGCTCGTGTAGCTCAATCTTGGCTCTGGGTGCAGTCCGTACAAGGTCATCTCCAACTCGTCAATCCTTCGTAGAAGGTGTGCCACATACTCTTGAGCTTCCCGCCATCTGTTCTTCTCTGCCGTGATCTCCTTGCGGGCCTTACGTAGCTCCTTGCTTGTATTATCCAAGTACATCCTCCTGGCGGCGACAAATCGTGCCAAGCGTATGGCAACCGTGGCATCCTCTTCTGAATCGCCTTCGGGTCAAGAAGGTTATCGCTGCAGCGGATGGTAACGGAACACCGTACTCTCCAATTCTCTGGCGTGAATACGGGTAATGTGCCGCATTGCTCGTCGTGATACTTCTTGGATACCCATCCGCATTGTAGATCTCCTGGTAGTGCGGTGTATCGGGCGATTGCACAGGCCCTTTTCCTAGCGGTACCTCAATCCTCACGTCACAAGCCTTGATCAATCACGCTTGTCCGATCACTTCCACTTGGTATTGGGGCTTCTCAAAATCTCCGAGAGTGTAGCATATGCCAAAGTTCTGCAGCGTGACCAACTCCCAGATCAACGTAGTTGAACTCTTCCTCCATCTGTCACAAGAGTGCTTTACGTAAGAACTCGGAATTTTTAAATTGTGACCAGGTAAGGGAAAATTTCAGCAAGAGGCAAGAAAAGAGAGAAGGGGATAAGTCGAGATGTCATTTCTTATCTTGACAAATTTTTAGCTTTAGAAAATAGGTTTTATCCTCACTACGACCATTCTAGCTTAGGGTTGAGCCTACGGTCAAGTATGGCTCTGATACCACCTCTGTCGGGACCCCGAATTTGCAAATCCGGACCCTCTGTGTATTCAGCACTAGTCCAGGAACGCGCTAGTGCACACAGTCTTCACATCGGTAAATATCACAATCATACCAATCGATATTATCAAAGTACTTTATTTAAATAACCAAACTGGTTACTTGACCTTATGGTCAAGTTACAAATATATGCCTCGCAAGGCGAAACTTATTAAAAGAGAAATAATAGCAGCGGAAAATAAGATAACTTCGTGGCGCCATCCAGTATACCACAGGCAACTGACTGGGCTCGCTTCCCTAAGTAGACGGATCCTCTTGGAGTTCCTCCTCCAAAGCTGGTGCAGTCTCTTCTTCAACTGATATTGTGTTGAGGCAAGGGTGAGTACTTGGTACTCGACAAGTCATGCAGAATGCAATCTAATATACTATATGCATTTCTTGGTACAAAGGAATAGCTTAAGGTATATTTGCGATGCTTGACATTTGACAAGTATCATAAATAGATTCGAAAGCAGTAGAAACAAGTAAAGCATAAATAAATTTTCAAGAAGTTTAATAAACATTTTCCCCATCCTAAACCACATTTCCATCATCTTCATTACTAAACCAACCCAACCTTTCAAATCCAAATTATTTTCAGAAAGTCTAACCCTTGACTGTAATTCCCGAGCATTGTCCAGTACCGTGGACACGGCTATTTAAATAGATTCTAAACTCTGCAGAGGTTATGCACTTTACCCACAAGATACAGTCAAACACCACAAAGGCGAGTTTCCGTAACAAAGCCTTTCGGAAGCCTCAAACAACACAGGTGGTCCTCTCCGGTTCGTGCTCTACACCATCCCTTCCCTTAGCCAAGGCGAAGTATGGGACCAACACACCGTTAGATGGGTATCTGGCCACAGCCACGATACGCTCCCCCGTACAATCACACAAACGGTGTAATTGACACCCTGAGGCTCCACAAGTGAGTCCTTAGCGACTTAGTCAACTAGGGCCGTCCCATTCCGACCATGTGGTTGCAAGTATGACCCAGTTCAAAGGCTTGCAAGGTTAAGTCCTTAGAGTGACCAGGGCAAGACTACAGAAGAACCAAATCAACATCCCCAATGCCACCTGGCCCACTGATTACTCTTGCCACATGCCCTGGCCGAAAATCGTTTATCAAACCCGGTTGATTACCATGCACCACGTGCCATCAACATCACATGATACTTTTCCCAAAACAGGTTCAATATATCATTAAGTCAATATTAACATTTGATTGTCCAAAACCATGTCATGAGCACGTAGCGAGGTCTAAGCGTTATACTACAACGGTCTAAAACCCATGTTGGCAATCTAATAATGTCCAACTAGTAATCCACAACTAGGGTGACAAGGGTCATGGCACATACTTAAATAATCAAGGTGTCATACGACAAATTGGTACTTATCTAACCCCGAGTTTAACAAAGTATTTTTCTAATTGAACTAGCATGCAATAGTTTAAATCAAAATAGATTTGAAATAGGATCAACATGGTCAAAGCACAACTTGCCTTCAAAAAGTACTTGCTCTTGGTCTTGAGTTGGATCTGAGTCAATACTTCTCCTTGAATCCTTAGGCACTTCAACGTCTACTCGTAAAGCGTGCAAATAGCAAATACGCAAATAAACAATAGGCAAAAACATCCCAAAACTCCAAATAAAATCCATAAACAGAGAGAACATAATTTTCTGGATTTTTAGAAACTGGAATAAATCAAATTCGGAGTTAAAAGCATAAAAGTTATGATTTATTAAAGTTTAAATAATCAATTAAATAATATTACAGAGAAAAACTTTAGTCCAAAAATTAAATAAAATTCATATTTGGGTAGATCTGAGTTTTATACAAATTTAGAAATTTGAATCACTCAAATCGGAGTTGAAGCATAAAAGTTATAAGCGTTTGAAATTTGGAACAAAATCAAATCATTATTCGAATTAATAAATCATTTTCTTTTTCGGAAATTAATTATTGCGTCGGCATGGACACGTGTCGGCTCTGATTGGCTGGCTGGCGTCGGCCGGTCCATGGACTTGGTCCATGCTTGGCTCGGAGTCTCAGTGGACTCGGTCCACGACTCTACGTGTCGGCCCGACATGTGGGCCCACTTTCGGGTAGCGTCATTCTTGGCGTCGGCGGGGACTCGGCCACGCAGTCGGCAGTGGGACCATTGTGACGTCATGGGTGGCGTCGGCGCTCATTTGGGACAGCGGCGACATGCTTGAGCCCTCGACACGCGCGGGCCCGCGTGTCGGCGTCCTACCTGCCCACGGCGTGGGCGGCGACCGCGTCGGTCCAACTTCCAAGGCAGCGTGGCACAATCTCGGCCGTTGATTCGAAAATCAACGGCCCAGTTGATCGGGTAGACGCGTTACGGGGTGAACGTGGCCAATCTGGACCGTTGGATCTAGATCCAACGGCCGGATTAGATCAGAGGATCTAGGCGTGATCTCACCGTGGCGGTCAGATCTGGATCGGGCCGTCCGAGCTCGCGAGGTTGATGTCGGCCAGCGGCGTTGGCTTGGCCGGAGAGCGAAGGCAGCGACCTCCGTCGGCGTTCCGTGCAACTCCGGCGTGAAGGCTGGCACTCCGGCGCGGCGCGACTGCGGCGATCTCGGTCTGGGTTTGGTGTCGTCGGAAGGCGGCGGATCTGGCGAGGATCAACGAAGAACGCGGCGGAAGACCTCCTCTACTCCGGCGAGCAATAAGCGGGGCGGCGGCGGCTCAGGCGAGGTGAGAAGGGGCTCGGAGTGCCAGGCGGTTGTGCGCTTCCCGATGGCGGCGGCGTATTTAAAGGGGCCTCGGCCGTGTAGAGCGCGAAACCGAGGTTGACACTGATGGCGGCGGAGGACTCGGCTCGGATCCGGCGAGGGCACGAAATCGCGGCCCGTCCGCGTGGCGCGATCAACGGCCCACGATGGCTTGGCGCGAGCGGTCCGGTCGGACACGGCTCGGGTCGGTCGATCGATCATGACCGTTGGATCTCGATCAAGCGGTCCACGTGGTTAAGGTTCAGCGTGGATTCGGTCAAGTCGGTGGCTCGGGTCGGACTCGAGTCCGACTCGGGTTCTGACTCGGTCGGAGGAATAGTACTTGACCCGAGTTGAATTTCCAGCGATTTAATATTTAAAATAATTCCCAGTAATTCATTTAATTAATTAAAAATAGCAAAAGACTCAGAAAAATTCCAGAAAAATTCTGGAAAATACTTTGGAACATTTTGGACTCAAATAAAATATTTCCAACAAAATTTTATTTGCAAAATTAAATTCTTTAATTATTTCAAAATGGAATAAATTCAAATAAATTCCAAATAAATCCAAATAAATTCCAGAAAATTCCAAAAATTCACCAAAGTGCCAAATCACACATGAATTCAAGAAAAGCAAAATTTTGGGGTGTTACAATTGCCGCGCACCCTAAACGGCCGCGGGTACCGCCCGGCCACGAGCCAAAAGACTATGCTACGCCCCATGAGGGTCAGCCGAGCGACAAGCCAGTTTCCACGCACCGTAAACAGGCGCGGGCACCACTCGGCCACGAGCCAAAAGACTATGGTACGCCCCATGAGGGTCAGCCGAGCGACAAGCCAGTTGCCGCGCACCGTAAACGGGCGCGGGTACCACTCGGCCACGAGTCAAAACACTATGGTACGCCCCATGAGGGTCAGCCGAGCGATAAGCCAGTTGCCGCGCACCGTAAACGGGCGCGGGTACCACTCGGCCATGAGCCAAGCAACTCATTCAAGGTACGCCCCATGAGGGTTGGTCGAGCTTTGCAAGCCGATCGCCGCGCACCGTAAACGGGCGCGGGTACCACTCGGCCACGAGCCAAAAGACTATGGTACGCCCCATGAGGGTCAGCCGAGCGACAAGCCAGTTGCCGCGCACCGTAAATGGGCGCGGGTACCACTCGGCCACGAGCCAAACAACTCATTCAAGGTACGCCCCATGAGGGTCGGTCGAGCTTTACAAGCCGATCGCCGCGCACCGTAAACGGGCGCGGGTACCACTCGGCCCCGAGCCAAACAACCACGGTGGCCTTACTTAACAAGTTCTTTACGATCTTTTTTCCCATAAAATCTTTATGACAGGATAAGAGGAGGAAATCCGATCCTAAAGCACTTGGGGGCTGTTGTGGGATGCCTGAGATGGGGGTCCCGCAAGTGGAGCCTACATCCGATTGGGCCGAGGATGGTGCAGTAGGCCCAGAGCCCAGAAGCACCACGATGAGCCCGTGGGATGGCCTGACTTCTTCCCCAAGGCAGCTCGCTGATCCTTCAGCGAAGCTTCGTGCCACGTCCAAGCAACCCGTCAAAAGCGAAGCCTGCGACCTGACATCGGCAGAGCCTACAGGCGCCGGAACCTGGCGGAGTGGCAGGCGCGGGTCGGGAAAGGAACAACCACACCCCCCGGACGTAGTGGGGCTCAGCCGATAGAGACAAAGTACGTACTCATGAAGCCCCCATGTTCAGGGCCAGGTGGTGCCCATTTTGTGGCGTATCCCTCCCCTAGTATATAAAGGGGGGGACAACCCTAAAAAGGGGAGAAGAAGGAGAAAAAAGAGAGAAGAAAGAGATCACGCTCATATATCCAAGAACACAGGACTAGGGTATTATCTCCTCCGTGAGAGCCCGAACCTGTCAAAAAAGAGATCGCCCTCGCATCCTGTGTTACCATCTAGCTATGATCCCGCACGAATCCCCTAGAATCACAAATCTCATTGCCGGCGAAACCAATCGTCGACACCAACATCATAAATAACTTGTACATTAACACATGGCATCATAACATAATAAGCATATTGATCATATCAATGGCAATCATTAAAGCATGGCATGTGAACATATCATATATTCAATTTCAATCTCAACCAATCTAACAAACTACAACCCGCTACCCATTCCAATACACTTGCCTCAACCACGGGCAACGGATTGGCGAGAAGTAGAAGGCACTCCCGGGGTCACACCACCTGCACATGGGTACCACACACTCACAATCATGTCCACAAAACAGTAAGCAAACCCTCTTCTACCCCAACATCGCAAACTACTCGCTAAACCCAAAAACAGATGTTCTGTCCCGTCGGGACAGCAGCCTTCCAAAAGGCATAACTCGGGTTCTAAAACTCCGAATCAATTAAACGAGTACATCCACACATAGCTTAGGAAATTTCCCAACTTTTTCTAAGTATATGGAAAAACTCATTCGGACTCTAGAGTTGTTTAATCTACAAAATACCGTGATCTGTTCCAATCAAGTCACAGATTTTAACACGCTCGGTAAAACGATCATAACTTTCAAACGGCTGGGCGGAATTGGACGTTCTTTATACCCACGGAAAGATTGAAATTACCTACAACTTCTTCAACAGCCGTACGACCAAATTCTGAATCTATATTGACGAAAACCCAAGCCCTAGGTCGACTGCTCATGCTGCCCGAAACAGAGAACATGGCAAACTCAAGATTCCATCTAATCTACTCAATTCCAGCACCACCAATTGATCTAAAAACATGATAATCACCCTTAAAACAGATCCTAGACCAACCCCAAGGATTCCCATGGCCAGACCTTCACCCGACGAACGAAAACCCAACGGATGTCCTCCCTCGCTCCAAATCCACCGGATCTCCTCGTCGCGGAGCGCTCCAATGGACGGATCTTCAAGGTGTTGAGGTGGAGAACTCCACTAGGGGCAGCAAGGGAGGTGGAGAGGGGAGGAGAGGGGTGGTGGCGCCATGGGGGAAGATGGAGAGGAAGGGGAAGGGTGGAGGCGCATGGGGGGGCTAGGGGGTGGCGGCTAGGGTTGGGAGAGGGAGTTTGCGGCGCACCAATGGGTGGGGGCTAGATTTGGCTACCCAAAAGTCCCCCCTTGGGCCCAAACCCTTCCACCGGAGGCTCAACTCAACCCCCAAGGCCCAAAGTCCCCCGGAGAGTCCCAAACACCCAAAAACAGCCAAAAAACACGCTATAAACGGCATAACTTAAAGTTTTAACCTCCATTTTCACATTTTATAAAGTTTTTGACCTCAACATTCACATTTTATAAGATACGACACTCGGTGGTGTCACAGGAGCGCGATCCACTCAAAAACTTTTGGTTGTAAATCCATACTTATAACACAAATTAAACAAAATAGCCAAAGCCAAAGATTGGCACCAATAGCTACGGGTTTTAGGGAAACTTGGAAACACAACACAAGGGATTCCTTGACTGAAGGCATTCAACCAAAATGACAAACAACCACACCAGTTTAAAAGGTTTTAAACACCAGCTAAGCATGAATCCCACCATAACTTGTATTCCACTACACTTAAAATTTAAGCATTCAATAATCACTCTTTACTCCTCAAGAGAGTCCAACCGGATTTAACAAAATTTACATAACAATTTCTTTCTCTAGTTACCATTCCCAACACTTTTAATTATGGTTTAAGATGCTTATCACAAAGGCACCCAACCAAGACTACATTGACATGATCCCCATGGATCACCAAATCATATAACAACGTATTCTATATTTCAAACGTAGTACTTCAACAGCTACTTGAGCATGGTCAACCTATCAATTTTATACTATCCATATGTCAAAATCTTGACAATTGAAACTTGTTCAATCAATAAACTGACTTCAACAAATAAGTAATATCTCTACAAGACAAAGCTCGTAACTATGATTCTAAGACATACATTCATTAAGGATAAAATTCTACATCATGTTAATTACCCATGGTCCACTCCATCACAACATGATACAGTAACCTCCATTTTAACAAGGATTTTCAACAATTAATCTAAGCAATTACCACCACTACTAAGCCATCAATATCGCTAATTTGCATAATCATCAATCAACAACATTGCTTTTAGCTACCCTGCACATAGGTTGCAACAAAATTGTCACTACACAACATACTCCAACTATTAAATTAGATTTATTAAGTTAGACCTTCACGAAGTTCTTACAATATCATCAAACAACAAAACCTATACGTTTCCAATTGGCCTCGATACTAGCATTTTAGGAACACGACTGCGTACTACCAATCATGCTAATATTTTGCAACAACATGAATAGCAACTCTAATTAACTTCCAAGTTAAAGCCACTAGCCAACCCGATTAAATTTCTCAATTAACCCGTTGGGTTAGAACATCTTTAAACAACCAGCAAAGTTTCTTTAACAATAACAGCAGTCTACATCATCTTAATGTTCTAACTATGCATCAGGGTTTAAAACTTTAAACATAATCGGGGGTCATAAGCACTTTTAAAGCAAAGCAACAGATTCTAAGCATGTACATTAACACCTTTAATCATTCTTGCTATAGAGTAATCTACAACACTAGAAGTTCATTTAATCTGAAGCTAAAGATAAATATTACATTTAACTAATTCAACTCGCCAATTAACTTAGGAGTAAATCATTTCCATAAACCACATTGTTACATACTACATAACATGCTAAACAACCATTTTCACTTTTGACAAACAGGATGCAACTCAACTTTTAAAGATAACCACAACTCAAGAACCAAAACGAACACTAATAGACAATTTCTCCTTTCCAGGCAAGGAAGAAAAACAAAACTCCAACAGAAATGCAGGAGAGCTCAACTCTCAAATTCCCAACTTTGATAGCCCAAAACTCTTCAAGAAATCTCAAGATCTATACTTCCAAGAAGAAAGAAGGATGCACCAGGGAAAATCAAATGTTCACTAAATCTTTTCCGATAAAAGATTCAAACTTAGCTCCACTAACTCAAGGTCCGCACAAGGGGAAACTCCAACACTTTTTCTTAGATAGGGAGAACAACAACCACATAATCTTCCTCCCCAAGACAGTCCACAATGACCAGCAAAACCGGGTGTCAAAGCAAAAATTACGACCAAAAGACGCGCAACACAAAACTCTTCTTCTTCGTCTTCAACCAAGGAAGACAAAACCACGAACCACCAACGGAACAATCCGCGAAAACCCAACACTTTTCATTTGATTTCAATCAACTAAAGCCAAAAAAAACAACCAAAACCGCCGTCAAAACGGTAAAGAACATACGAAGGGATCCACCACTAACTCTTATATTTGACTCCAATCAACTACCCAATCTGAGATAGAAAAGGTAAGCACTCTTTCCCCACAAGGGTTAATAGTTCTTCGGTGATGGCTTTAACCGGCCATACCGTCAAACCACAACCTTACTATAAACAAAAAGGTGACCGAAACCCTTCGACACCACAACCCCACTTTATCACGATAATTTGAGCAATTCAATCAATTATCTCATACACATAGCAGCATACTTTATCACATAAAACATTCAACATCAAGGCTTAGATATAACATTTAAGCGTAAAGAAACGATACCCATACCCTTTCCTACTTTGCATCCATTGTGTGTCAAATTTTAGATTAGTTATACCACTTTTGCAAGTTTTAATGTTGCTATCCTATGACAAAATTTTAGTTAAGACCTAAGCCATGTTTCTAGGTTATTCCACATCACATTTTAGTGGTACCCTATAGCATGACACTAAAAATACTCATTCCAAGGACCTACAACCTGGCTCTGATACCAACTGTAACACCCCGGCATTTAATATGCCCGAATGCTACCAAACATAGGCTAAACAACATCCAAATACCATAAACTAAGGTAAATTACAGCAAAGGAGTAAATGCTAAAACCGAAAATTTTGGCAGCATCTCCTTTGTTTTTCCATGAAGCAACAACAATATGATCACATGAGTTAGTATAAAGAATGACATCTAAATCATCAATACCAAGAATTCTAGGAGCAGTATAAGCCTAGAATAAACATTCCAACCATCTTATGAGCCAAACGAAGTAAATGAGGAAACCAAGCACACAAATTAACCATTTCACCAAGTTGCATGGCACTACTCTTATTATCACGACCAAGATGAATAAATTATCTATAAGTGTGGAGCTTAGTGTAGATGTGTAGCTAAAGCCCTTCCCCGTATGCCGGTTTCATGGTACCTAAAACAACAAGAAAGCACAAGCGTGAGTTCAACACTCAGCAAGTATATTGCAATGGTACAAAAGAACAATTACATGGCTACAACAACTCACATCATGTCTATCATCTCATTCATGATCACATATCATTATCATCATCATCATGTATGCAATGCGATGCGATGCGCATGTCTCCTGGAAACTCATACCGGTATGGTTGAGTACACACCCGTCGGTGTGCACCCTCTCCCCCCTTCCATCCCGAAGATGGAGGGTGCCTACTCCTCGCTTCCATACACCGCGGTGGATGGAATCACAATGTAGGACTTACTCATTGGCTCTCCGGAATAGTCATAACTTTCCCACCGAACTTCCCCGGACTAGTTATGACTTTCTCACCGCCCGAGCCATGTATGCAGACATGCCAACATCATGGCATGTGAACATATCAATGGCAATCATTAAAGCATGGAATGTGAACATATCATATATTCAATTTCAATCTCAACCAATCTAGCAAACTACAACCCGCTACCCATTCCAATACACTTGCCTCAACCACGGGCGACGGATTGGCGAGAAATAGAGGGCACCCCCCGGGGTCACACCACCTGCACATATGCACCACACACTCAAAATCAAGCCCACAAAACAATACGCAAACACTCTTCTACCCCGACTTCGCAAACTACTCGCACAACCCAAAAACAGAGGTTATGTCCCGTCGGGACAGCAGACTTGCAATGAGCATAACTCGGGTTCTCAAACTCCGAAACGATTAAACGAGTACATCCTCGCGTAGCTTAGGAAATTTCCTAACTTTTTCTAATTATATGGAAAGATTGATTCGGAATGTAAAGTGGTTTAATCTACAGAATACCGTAACCTGTTCCAATCACGTCACAGTTTTTAATACGTTCGGTAAAACGAGCATAACTTTCAAACGGCTGGGAGGAATTGGACGTTCTTTATACCCACTGAAAGGTATTGAAGGTACCTACAACTTCTTCAACAGGCGGACAACCAAATTCCGAATCTAAAGTGTCAAAAACCCAAACCCTAGGTCGACTGCTCATGCTGCCCGAAACAGAGAACGTGGCAAACTATAGATTTCATCTAATCTACCCAATTACAGCACCACCAATTGATCTAAAAACATGATATTAACCCTTAGAAAAGATCCTAGACCAACCCCAAGGATCCCTGTGGCCATACCTTCACCCGACGAATGAAAACCCAACGGATCTCCTCCCGGTTCGCGCGATCTCCTTCCTCGCTCCAAATCCACCAGATCTCCTCGTCGCGGAGCGCTCCAATGGATGGATCTTCGGGTTGGTGAGGTGGATAACTCCCCTAGGGGAAGCAAGGGAGGTGGAGAGGTGGTGGAGGGGGTGGTGGCGCAATGGGGAGAGGAGAGGCACATGGGGGTGGCGGCTAGGAGGTGGAAGGGAGGGAAACCCTAAGGCTAGGGGGGTGGCACCCAAGAGGGCTAGGGGGGCGCACAAGGCAGCCCAAACTGATCCCTCCCTCCCTCATGGGCCTAAACTCCCTCCCACCAAGTCCCACGACTCATCCCCTTAGGCCCAAACTCCCCCGGAGAGGCCCAAACTCCCGAAATCGGCCCGGAACTGCGATTAAACTGCATAACGTAAAGTATTAACCTCCGATTTCACATTTTATAATGTTTTGACATCCCGTAGTGTCACAGAAATAATTACATTCATCACATACACATAGGCCATACTATTTCACATAAAATCTTGCAAAAACTAATTAAACAAAATAGATTCTACGGCGGCGGGGTCCTAAGGGCAGCGCCCCTAGCGGGGGTCCAAGGGGCAGCGCCCTTGGAAATTTTTTTCAGAGGCGTGTGTGCTGTTAAAAGAAAACACCCTCAAAATTTCCACGGATCAATCAAATTGACCCAATCCGATTCAATTTGATTGTTTTGGTCCCATATGGTCCTGATTTCTGAACCCTGATGGCGATAACCCGACCGATAAGGGCAACGCCGTACCATGAACGGACTCACCCAAATCAAGATTGATTTGGTTTGCACTTTCCTCAAACTCTAAACCAATCGATCTCATCGATGGCTGCCTCCACCAATTCATCACATGAATCGGTTGAACATGTAATAGATCCAATCTACTATCCTCACATACCATATGTGCAATATCTAGATCACGAATCTATACGAGATTGCTCTAACACCACTATTGAGGAACGCCGTATGCTACTCTAGTACAAATTAAAATTTCTACCGCAAAACCAAAAAAGCTACTCGCAAGAAGGGCATCATAGATCAATTACCACTAGACGAGCAGTTGCGGAATCCTTCGCACATCGTTGTAGTGGATTGTTTTCACCATAGTCGTGGATTGTCCTCACCTCGGTTGTGGATCGTCCTCACCTCGCCGTGGACAGTCCTTGCCTCGGTCGTGGATCATCCTCCCTCGGTTATGGATCATCCTCACACGCTGCAGTCGTAGCAGCGTCACCACAGCAGTCCACACGTCCGGGGATGGGACGTCGTGCGTCAGTGTGCAAGCACCGGGTTGCTCTGCAGGGGCAACGAGAGGAGGTGGCTAGGGTTTTGGGCGAAACACTTCTAAACCGCACGAAAGTGAGGTCTACACCCAGCCTCCTCCCATCCTAATATAGCCACAAGGTGAAACCCTAGGCAGTAAGGGCCCATCTACGCGCTAAGCCCACGAGGTACATTAATTACAGATCCAATCTGAACTAATGCGTCCTAGCCCGTTAAGTGTGTGACCCTGTAGATTCATGCATATTTGGACATAGATTCGGAAAACCCTTTTCTAATCAAATAGTCGGTAGCGACTCCTTGCAGAGGATGCCAACTCCCAAACGCATACGATCAAAGTACTAAAGTAATAATCCATTTGCCAAACAATATGAAGATCGAACTCATGGCGAGAAGCATGTCATCCTTTGACAGTTCAATCCATCTCTCGTATCTGTGATATATTAATAAGTTGTGATTGACTTCTCAATCACGGCATGGCCATGCACTTCATTAATCATATCACACGAGTGGCCTAGACATATATCTCTGTTACACTAGAGTGGCAAATTCCATCTTGACTCTCACTTCCCTCTGCATGTTTCATAGTAAACAAGAAAGCTACCTTTATAACTATATCCGGTTAGGAAATAGTGTTTGGTAACCCCAAGGTACACTATTACATATGTAGGGAATGTGACAATCTCACGTCTAAGGATCATACATCTACTATGTATGAGATACACTGATGACATATAAGAATGTAACATTCTCGTAGTGTCCCATTGCGGATCTATCTAACACATGTTCTTCAACATGCGTTCACAATGTATTGATGATATCACCATATCCCATTATCTATGAAACTTGATCATCGATCAATACATGCACTGATCTATTCATCATTGTTCTATACGATGATGCCCGATCAGAGATACAGAATTATATCAATGAGTAAAGAGTTTCATAAGCAAGTCACATACTTGCTTATCAATCTAATGATATACATTCATTGGACCAATAATCATATTATTCATAAACATAGTCATGTTACAATCATCTATATGATTGCCTCAAGGGCATAACACTAACACCCATCACACGCGCGGGTACAGTCGCTAACGTGTGGGCCTAACGCTAAAGTCACCGCTGATGTCAGCAACGACCGAGTGCTCGGCCATCGGCGCTTCGAATTCTGCGCACATGTGGCACGTTCGGATTGCCCTAAGCGCGGTGCGATCTCGTGCGTTAATTTAAAATCCGATGGTTCATATTCAATCCTATCCCACTCATACGGAACTACGTGGCCCAATATGGCCCATCCGATTTAGATCAGACGGTCGAGATTCACCCCAATCTACCCTACATGGGTTGATCCTATCCACACAATCCAAATCGGATGGCTAGGATCGGATCTAGCTTTCCGCGGCAAAGGGACTACGTGGATAGTCCTAGCGTCTTACACGTGGTGACATCTACGCCCTTGATCCTAAATCGAACGGCCACTGGGCAGCGAGAGGGTAGCCAGGGGTGACTGCCAGGTGCAACCAAGGTGTAGAGACGCGTTGAGGGGCCAAAGCAAGGGGATGGCCCACAAGGCAGATAGAGAGGGAGAGAGAGAGAATGGTTTTAGAAGAACTGATTTTTTAGCTAGGAATATCACCTGAATTTAATTGAGCTAGGAACAAGGTTTAAATTTTTTTAAAAATTTTGTGAGTGCTCATGACGAGGTTCTAAGGTTTCTATAAAATTTTTAGATGGTGATTTTTTAAAGATGATTTAAGGGTTATTTAGACTAAATTTTTGTATTAAATTTCATATTTTTATTTTCTTGAATTTTCGAGCTGTTACAGCCAGTGAAGGCTCGGTCGGCCTTAATTCGACAAGGGAGGAGACTGCAGGGCACTCGCACATGAGGGGGAAGGACGGTGCGTGCATGGGGCAGTCCGTATGGCGCGAGAGGTGATGAAGGCTAGTGGTTTGCCGTGCGATGAAGAAAGCCGATCGATCATGGTACTGTCGCAGCATTGATACACTACCAGGGAACAGTGCAACGCAAGCGGTTCGTAAGCGCTTTCACAAGCGGTTATCGAACCGCTTGTACACAACTGACAGTGATACCCAGAGGGTATCACTCGCGGTTCCACGAACCGCTTGTGGTGCCGCACCACAAGCGGTTCGGAAGGTGTCCAGGAAGCGCACTAGAGCAGCCACGTGGAGGCAAATCACAAGCGGTTGGCAACACCAACCGCTTGTAGAGCCCCTCCACGAAAGGTGCCACGTGTGCTCTCTCCACAAGCGGTTGTTGTTACGAACCGCTTGTGGAGAGGCTATAACCTTTTCAGTAGGCTTTCCAATATGAATTTTGGCAATTAAATTAAATACAACTACAAGTTTATTTCTGCATAATTAAATATATATTATAATTGATAAAACCATTAGTTTGTTTGCACAAATAGTATGAAATTATAATGTATTAACAAATTAGATGCATATATACACACAAGTTTTACAATACATGAAATGATGAGCACAAGCAAATGTTTTACGACTTTCGAAGAGTACAAAGGTGGTGATCTTGAGATCATTTCTTGCGTGCATCACTTTTTGCGTCCATAGACGAAGATTCCGTAAGTTCACCTGTCCTTATTGAAGGATAATCTCTCCATCCCTTTGCATAGAACTCGCCTCTAGGGGTTATAATCTCATCGACAATGAAGCCAATAAGTTGTTCTTGGACTGCTTCAACCCGATGCGAAGGGATCACGCCTGTCTCATCGATGCCGGGATACGAAAAGAAAGAAATAAATAAATCTTTGAATACGTGAAGTATAAGTGTACTTAGAAATTTGTTTTTAACACACGCATCTCGTTGTCCAATCATCGCATATCACCGTGGGTAAGATTTTGCATGTAGAGGCACACATAATAGCCACATAAGTTGTTTCCGGCCGATTGTTGTAGAACCTGGAGTGATATATTTGAAAAGAATGCAATTAATTATTGAGAAGATAAATTTTTACGCCATATATATTCTTTAATTGATATTTTGTAGTACGTACTCAAGTGCTCAGTTGCACTGTGAATTCATTCCTAGAACTCTTTCCTATATGCTTCGTTCGGAACGTGGCGAATGCCCTGTCATGCGTTATTATATGAATAGTAATTATGAGTATTCGAAGTACTTAAATATATGTAGGTTGGCATCTCAATATTACCTGTTTAGAATATCAATGACAAACTGAAAATCTTGTTGTGGTTTTTTTCTTGAGTCTTGCACAATGATCTTCGCACTATCGACATTGATAATAAGTAGGATCCAGTGAAACCTATTATATATATGTATTGCAACATATATGTAATTAGTCATATTATGAATGTCTTGAAGAAGGATAAATGAGAGGCTGTGTGATGACATGTATATATACGTACATGAAGTTGAAGGGCAGAAGTATGTGCGGTTTGTAGTACTATTCTGAAAGAGCTTTCAGAATTTATTCTTCAATTTCTTTTAGGATGCCTTTACATGTTGTCTTGTTGACAATTAATGGATCGATGAAGCTGATGTTGAAGATAGTCTCTTTTCTACATCGTTGTATCTCCATTCTACATACAAAGGGGATGAGTTATTAGATTTTTCAGCTTGAACTACGGCGAACTTAACACATATATATGGTAAACTCAATGATTAGCTGGAAGTATTTACAGACACCAGCAGCTCATTAGAGACACATTGACGGCGTCTCGATGGTAATATTGGTACAAGTCCTCGAATTCCATCCATATGGGTTGATCCCCACGATAGAAATCTATCTCTTTTACATGGATGGGGAACATTGTTCTTCCTTCAGTGGACTGTTCCATGTACCATTCAAGAAATTGTCGCATCTTGGTTGGCAGATCCTTTATCTTTTCCGGTGGAACCAACTCCCGGCCCAGCTTATATTGCCACCTGACCTCTGCCATTGGAAGATTATCTGATGCTCCCACAGCTGCAGCGAAAGTGTGACACCACGAAGTGTCGTATCTTATAAAATGTGAATGTTGAGGTCAAAAACTTTATAAAATGTGAAAATGGAGTTTAAAACTTTACATTATGCCGTTTATAGCGTGTTTTTGGGCCGTTTTCGGGTGTTTGGGCCTCTCCGGGGGATTTTGGGCCTTGGGGGTTGAGTTGGGCCTCCAATGGTAGGGTTTGGGCCCAAGGGGGGGACTTTTGGGCAGCCAAATCTGGCCCCCACCCCTTGCTGCACCCCCACTCCCTCTCCCAACCCTAGCCACCAACCCTAGCCCCCCCATGCACCTTCACCCTTCCCCTTCGTCTCCATCTTCCCCCATGGCGCCACCACCCCTCTCCTCCCCTCTCCACCTTCCTTGCTGCCACTATGGGAGTTATCCACCTCACCACCCCACAGATCCGTCCATTGGAGTGCTCCGCGACGAGGAGATCCGGTGGATTTGGAGCAAGGAAGGAGATCGCGCGAACCGGGAGGAGATCCGTTGGGTTTTCGTTCGTCGAGCGAAGGTATGGCCACAGGGATCCTTAGGGTTGGTGTAGGTTTTGTTATAAGGGTTAATATCATGTTTTTACATAAATTGGTGGTGCTGTAATTGGGTAGATTAGATGGAATCTAGAGTTTGCCACGTTCTCTGTTTCGGGCAGCATGAACAGTCGACCTAGGGTTTGCATTTTCGCCAATTTAGATTCGGATTTTTGTTGGCCTCCTGTTAAGGAAGTTGTAGGTAGTTTCAATAACTTTCAGTGGGTATAAAGAACGTCCAATTCCGCCCAGCCGTTTGAAAGTTATGCTCATTTTACCGAACGTGTTAAAAACTGTGACGTGATTGGAACATATCACAGTATTCTGTAGATTAAATCACTTTATAGTCCGAATCAGTTTTTCCATATATTTAGAAAAAGTTAGGAAATTTCCTAAGCTATGCGAGGATGTACTCATTTAATCGATTCGGAGTCGTAGAACCCGAGTTATGCTCGTTGCAAGTCTGCTGTCCCGACGGGACAGAACCTCTGTTTTTGGGTTGTGCGGGTAGTTTGCGAAGTCGGGGTAGAAGAGTTTTTGCGTATTGTTTTATGGGCATGATTTTGAGTGTGTGGTGCCTATGTGCCGGTGTTGTGACCCCGGGGGTGCCCTCAACGTCTCGCCAATCCGTCGCCCGTGGTTGAGGCAAGTGTATTGGAATGGGTAGCGGGTTGTGGTTTGCTAGATTGGTTGAGATTGAAATTTAATATATGATATGTTCACATGCCATGCTTTAATGATTGCCATTGATATGATGAATATGCTTATTATGTTAGGATGCCAAGTGTTAATGTACGAGTTATTTATGATGTTGGCATGTTTGCATAGATGGCATGATACATGGCCCGCGCGGTGAGAAAGTCATAACTAGTCCAGGGAAGGTCGGTGAGAAAGTTATGACTATTCCTGAGAGCCAATGAGTAAGTCCTACATCATGATTCCATCCACCGCGGTGTATGGAAGCGAGGAGTAGGCACCCTCCATCTTCGGGATGGAAGGGGGGAGAGGGTGCACACCGACGGGTGTGTACTCAACTATACCGGTATGAGTTTCCAGGAGATATGTGCATCGCATCGCATCGCATCGCATCGCATTGCATTATATGAGGATGTTATATGATGATGATATATGATGATGTCAATGATATGCTTACAATATGAATATGAGATGTGTATGATGTCGTATGTGAAAAGTGGTGATGAAGGTATTGGAATGTATTTTCTTGTTCCATTGCAATATACTTGCTGAGTGATGAACTCACGCTTGTGTTTATGTTGTTTTTCTTAGGTACCATGAAACCGGCATGCGGGAAAGGGAGCTAGTCACACGTCATCACTTAGCATCACACATATAAACAATGACATGTTCCTTCCTTTAATTGTGATGGTTAATTCACTGAACTAAACTGTGGTGTTGATGCTTGTTGGTTGCCATGAGTAAATGATTAGTTCATATTTGACATGAGACGGATAGGCTTATATCCTTAGCTGTATGATGGCTGAAATTCCTGTTTTCTCAAGTTATTGCTATCGTTCTTTATGCTATCTTGATATGTTAAGATTGTTGTTGCTTCAATTCATGGAAAAACAAAGGAGATGCTACCGAAATTTTTGGTATTAGCACTTGCTCCTTTGCTGTAATTTACTTGTAATTGTGGTATTTAGAGGTTGCTTAGTCTATGTTTGGTAGCATTCGGGCATATTAAATGCCGGGGTGTTACAGTTGGTATCAGAGCAGGCTGTAGGTCCCTAGAATGTGTAATTTTTTTTGTGTCATGCTATAGGGTACAACTAAAATGTGATGTGGAATAACTTAGAAACATGGCTTAGGTTTTAACTAAAATTTTGTCATAGTATAGCAACATTAAAACTTGCAAAAGTGGTATAACTAATCTAAAATTTGACACACATGGATGCACAGTAGGAAAAGGGTATGGGTATTGTTGCTTACGCTTAAATGTTGTATTTAAGCTTTGATGTTGAATGCTAAAGTTGGTAATGTATGTTGCCATGTTATTGAGAGATTTGATTGTATTGTTCTTGGTATTGTGAGGAAGTGGGGTTGTGGTGCCGAAGGGTTTCGGTCACTTCTTTTTGTTCATAGTAAGGGTGTGGTTTGACGGTGTGGCCGGGTAGCGCCATCACCGAAGAATTATTAACCCCTGTAGGAGGATTGCTTACCCTTTTTGTCGTAGATCGGGTAGTTGACTGGAGTCAAATAGAAGAGATTGGTGGTAGATTCCTTCGGATGTTCTTTATCGTTCTAACGGTCGGTTTCGGTTGGTTTTCTTGGCTCTAGTTGATTGAAGTCAAAACAAAAGTGTTTGGAATTGGATTTTCGCGGAGTGTCCCTTCGGTGTTTATTGGTTTTGTCTTCTTTAGGTGAAGACAAAGAAGAAGAGTTTTGTGTTGCGCGTCTTTTGGTCGCCTTTTTGCTTTGACACTAGTTCTGTTGGTTGCCTTGCAAAGAAAAGTATAGTTTTGGTTCTTGTGTGTCTTACTCTGAGTTTAAAAGAAATTATTGAAGCGTGTGCAAAAAAAGGGTAAGTTGTGTCGATTTATGTTTTGTACCTTTGTCCGTAAAGGTTTACTTGGTCGCTTGGTTCCCTCTTGTGGTAGTCTTTAAGATTTAAATGTGCTTTGGAGTCATGTCCCATTGCAACTTTGAAAGTCAAGCTTCTTTGTGAGCTTTGGTTGAGTATTAAAAGAATAATGCTGCAAATAAAGTAAGTATTCGTTTGACTGAAATTACTTGTCAAAAGTGAAAATTGTTGTTTAGCATGTTAGGTAATATGTAACAATGTGGTTTATGGAAATGATGTGCTCCTTAGTTAAATTGCGAGTTGAATCAATTAAATGTAATTGTTATCTTTAGCTTAAGATTAAATGAACTTCTAGTGTTGTAGATTACTCTATAGCAAGAATGATTAAAGGTGTTAATGTACATGTTTAGAATATGTTGCTTTGCTTTAAAAGTGCTTATGACCTCCGATTATGTTTAAAGTTTTAAACCCTGATGCATAGTTAGAACATTAAGATGATGTAGACTGCTGTTATTGTTAAAAAAACTTTGCTGGTTGTTTAAAGATGTTCTAATCTAACGGGTTAATAGAGAAATTTAATCGTGTTGGCTAGTGGCTTTAACTTGGAAGTTGATTAGAGTTGCTATTTTTTGTTGTTGCAAACTAGTAGTATATTTGGATGTATGCAGTTGTGTCTCTACAATGCTAGTATTGATATCAATTGAGAAGACATAAGACTTATTATTAATGATGTTGTTAAGGGCAATGTTAATGCTAGTATTCAATCTATTCTCAATAGTTGGAGTATGTTGTGTGGTGGTAATTTTGTTATAACCTATGTATAGGGTAGCTAAACGTAATGTTGTTGGTTGATGAGTATGCCGTTTGTTGATATTGATGGCTTAGTAGTGGTGGTAATTGCTTAGATTAATGGTTGGAAATCCTTGTTAAAAATGGAGGTTACTGTAACATGTTGTGATGGAGTGGACCATGGATAATTAATATGATGTAGAATTTTATCCTTAATGAATGTATGTCTTAGAATCATAGTTACGAGCTTTGCCTTGTGGAGATAATATTTACTTGTTGAAGTCATTTATTGATTGAACAGGTTCCAATTGTCAAGATGTTGACTTATGGATGGTATAAAATTGATAGGTTGATCATGCTAAAGTATTTGTTGAAGTATTATGTTTTAGAATGAGAATAGGATGTTGTATGATGTGTTTGTCTTTGGGGAACAGGATGAAGTAGTATTGGTTGGATGTTTTTTTTTATAAGCATCGTAAACTTTATTTATAAGTGCTGGGAATGGTAACTAGAGAAAGAAATTGTTATGTAAATTTTGTTAAATCCGGTTGGACTTCCTCAATGAGTAAGTAGTGAATTTTGAAGTCTTTAATGGAAAGCATAGTGGAACACTAGAGATGATTGTATTTATGCTAAGCTGGTGTTTAAAACCTTCTGGACTGGTTTGGTTGTTTGCTATCTTGGTTGAATGCTTTTGGTCAAAGTATTCCTTATGCAGTGTTTCAGAGTTTCCCTAAAACTCGTAGAAATTGGTGCCTATTTTTGGATTTGGCTAATTTGTTCAGTTTATGCTATGAGTATGGTTTTACACCCAAAAGTCTTTGAGCAGATCGCGCTCCTTCGCGTTCGCGCTACATCATATTTGAGTAAATTTTAAAGGAAGCAGAAGGTCTTAGTGGGTTGTGTTGGAGATTCTTGAGATTCAATTTGTAACTCCATTTGGCTAGAGTTGGAGTTATTTGAAAATGTGTGCGATGTTTAAAAATGCTTCACAAGGTGGATTTTATGAATGGATCATAAGTGATTTTGTTAGTAAAGTGTTCCCTTTTGAAATGAATTTCTCTTTCTCTTTGAAAAAAAAATTGCGGTGGTTGTGTGTGCAGACGTTTGACTTTGGAGTTGATGTTCGGTTCAAACATGTTGATTTTGGTTAGAATGCGAGGTTTTGCCAGGTTAGCTTTAAATGGATGGTGGGTTTTGACATGATGTGGTGTTTTGCTGTTAACTATGCTGCCGTCATAGTTTATATGATTTAGCGTAATCCTCAATGTTATTCGAGTTTTATTCATGTTATACAGAGGAAGAAGTCGTCTTGTGAATGACTATTCGGTAGTGTTGTTACATGATGAATGAATGGTGAAAAGTAATCATAACATCGTTTATAGATGTTAAATGATAAAAGAGTCGTTGAACCAGGTCGATGAGAAAGTCATATATGGATATATGACTAATCCGGAGTGCTCTTGGAAAGCTGCATGCATGTCCTGAATCGAGATTTCAATTGCCTTCTAGTACGAGAAGTAAGAATGAATATCTTCTGGTATGTTGGTTGTGGTGTAAGAGATCTGAGCTTTCTTTGCATCTTGGCTTAGGAAAAATAAAATGAGTACTCTTTGGTTGTTGCCGAACTCTTTCCAATGTGGCTTTTAGCGCTTTAGAGTTCGAGTTGTATGTGGACCAATTGGGTTCATGTTACGGTTGGGCTGACTCATCAATGGTATTGTTTGTCCTGGTCCTTTAAATGGAAGGATGTGATGGCGAGGCTTTCTTAGTAAGAGAAATCGGGTGTGGCTAGTAGTTGATCGTAAATGGTGTAGAAGTGAAGAGTAAAGGAAGGTTGTCTATGTCCCAATTCAAACCTTCTTGGAGAATTGTTTCCGTTTATGTGTCCCTCGGTAGGGTTGATCAAATTATTAGTAGACCACATGGTGGTTGCTAGTAATTGCTTTCGGTTTTCGAAGAGTATTGGATCTTTTTGTCGCTGGGCTATTGAGCGTGTTGTGCCAACCAAAGTGGAATGTTCGGTTGTTATTGATTTTGCGGGTTTTCAGAACCCTGGCCATAAAGTAGGCTTCTCCTTTCGGTGGTAGTGGGGTGGGTATTGGTCTTGTTGTAAAAGATCAGAATGTAACCCCGATGGTTCAAGCAGTTAGTAATCTTAGAATGTTGTGTCTCACTTGGTTTGCGTCATCGCGAATACGACGAACCACAGTTGAGAGGTTGAGACGTGAATCACTGTTGTGCGTGGGAGCGGAAGATGGATCTAGAAGTTGGTACCATGTCCTTCTGGAGAGTGGCTTTGGTTAAAGGGATCGGGCACTTTAGTGCCAAGGGATGTATTGATGGAGGAGTGTGAGACCGTTTCCTTTCGTGGTCTGTTTGGGATTTATTCTATCGCTTGGGTCATGCCGAGGCCTTGTATGGGTGCTTTGGGTTTCAATGTTGAGTAAAGTTCTTGCAAGAGGTTGATCATGGGTTATCGTTAGAACTGTGGGTCTTCGAGCCTAAGCATCTTACCATCTGGTCTCGATCAGTGTAGTTCCAGTGGCTTTAGTCAGAGAGAGAAGCGGTTTGGGAACTGGAGTCTCGCATGCGCGAGAAGTACCCCAAGCTTTTCGCCTCAGGTATGAGATGTGAAACCTAGCTATCTTTCGCTTTGCTGGGTTGCGTATTAGTGTGTCCTGGATTCGCGGTCGAATCTTGTTGAAGGGGGGGAGAATGTGACACCACGGAGTGTCGTATATTATAAAATATGAATGTTGAGGTCAAAAACTTTATAAAATGTGAAAATGGAGTTTAAAACTTTACGTTATGCCGTTTATAGTGTGTTTTTGGGCCGTTTTCGGGTGTTTGGGCCTCTCCGGGGGACTTTGGGCCTTGGGGGTTGAGTTGGGCCTCCGGTGGAAGGGTTTGGGCCCAAGGGGGGGGACTTTTGGGCAGCCAAATCTGGCCCCCACCCCTAGGTGCGCCCCTCACTCCGTCTCCCAACCCTAGCCGCCACCCCCTAGCCCCTCCCCCCCATGCGCCTCCACCCTTCCCCTTCCTCTCCATCTTCCCCTATGGCGCCACCACCCCTCTCCTCCCCTCTCCACCTCCCTTGCTGCCCCTATGGTTGTTATCCACCTCACCACCCCGCAGATCCGTCCATTGGAGCGCTCCGCGACGAGGAGATCCGGTGGATTTGGAGCAAGAAAGGAGATCGCGCGAACCGAGAGGAGATCCGTTGGGTTTTCGTTCGTCGGGCGAAGGTATGGCCACGGGGATCCTTGGGGTTGGTCTAGGTTCTGTTATAAGGGTTAATATCATGTTTTTACATCAATTGGTGGTGCTGTAATTGGGTAGATTAGATGGAATCTAGAGTTTGCCACGTTCTCTGTTTCGAGCAGCATGAGCATTCGACCTAGGGTTTGCGTTTTCGCCAATTTAGATTCGAATTTTGGTCGGCCGCCTGTTGAGGAAGTTGTAGGTAATTTCAATAACTTTAAGTGGGTATAAAGAATGTCCAATTCCGCACAGCCGTTTGAATGTTATGCTTATTTTACCGAACGTGTAAAAAACTGTGACGTGATTTCAACAGATCACGGTATTCTGTAGATTAATCCACATTAGAATCCGAATCAGTTTTTCCATATACTTAGAAAAAGTTAGGAAATTTCATAAGCTACGCGATGATGTACTCTTTTAATCGATTTGGAGTCGTAGAACCCGAGTTATGCTCGTTGCAAGTCAGCTGTCTCGACGGGACATAACCTCTGTTTTTGCGTTGTGCGGGTAGTTTGCGAAGTCGGGGTAGAAGAGTGTTTATGTATTGTTTTGTGGGCATGATTTTGAGTGTGTGGTGCCTATGTGCAGGTGTTGTGACCCCGGGGGTGCCCTCTACGTCTCGCCAATCCGTCGCCCGTGGTTGAGGCAAGTGTATTGGAATGGGTAGCGGGTTGTGGTTTGCTAGATTGGTTGAGATTGAAATTTAATATATGATATGTTCACAAGCCATGCTTTAATGATTGCCATTGATATGATGAATATGCTTATTATGTTAGGATGCCATGTGTTAATGTACAAGTTATTTATGATGTTGGCATGTTTGCATACATGGCATGATACATGGCCCGCGTGGTGAGAAAGTCATAACTAGTCCGGGGAAGGTCGGTGAGAAAGTTATGACTATTCCGGAGAGCCGATGAGTAAGTCATACATCGTGATTCCATCCACCGCAGTGTATGGAAGCGAGGAGTAGGCACCCTCCATCTTCGGGATGGAAGGGGGGAGAGGGTGCACACCGACGGGTGTGTACTCAACTATACCGGTATGAGTTTCCAGGAGATATGTGCATCGCATCGCATCGCATTGCATTATATGAGGATGTTATATGATGATGATATATGATGATGTCAATGATATGCTTACAATATGAATATGAGATGTGTATGATGTCGTATGTGAAAAGTGGTGATGAAGGTATTGGAATGTATTTTCTTGTTCCATTGCAATATACTTGCTGAGTGATGAACTCACGCTTGTGTTTATGTTGTTTTTCTTAGGTACCATGAAACTGGCATGCGAGAAAGGGAGCTAGTCACACGTCATCACTTAGCATCACACATATAAACAATGACATGTTCCTTCCTTTAATTGTGATGGTTAATTCACTGAACTAAACTGTGGTGTTGATGCTTGTTGGTTGCCATGAGTAAATGATTAGTTCATATTTGACATGAGACGGATAGGCTTATGTCCTTAGCTGTAAGATGGCTGAAATTCCTGTTTTCTCAAGTTATTGCTATAGTTCTTTATGCTATCTTGATATGTTAAGATTGTTGTTGCTTCAATTCATGGAAAAACAAAGGATATGCTGCCGAAATTTTCGGTATTAGCATTTGCTCCTTTGCTGTAATTTACTTGTAATTATGGTATTTAGAGGTTGCTTAGTCTATGTTTGGTAGCATTCGGGCATATTAAATGCCGGGGTGTTACAGAAAGATAGCCCCGACTCTCTCAAGAATTCGTCTAGTTGGTGATCTTGGGCTTTCTTGTTAGCTGTCGTCGCCTTCTTAGCCCGTTTCCCTTTCAATGCAGACTTCGCTATTGTGCATTCGTAGTTAGTCGAGGCAGGAAGAGGTGCTACACGGCATGTCTCAAAGTGGGTTGCAGCTTTCGGATCAATTTGCGCCTTGTGGGGTGTCATCATTGATGCGAAGTGTGTCTCAATTTCCTTTCGAACTATTTCTTGTGTCTCCTCAGCCGTCATGTCGTATGCCCTTTTCGTAGGTTCCTTTGACGACTGTGTTGACGACTGGGCCTTCTTGGTAGGGGGTAGCATCGTAGTACTGGCCCTTCGTACTTGGAGTTTCTTCCTTGGAGGAGATTGTGGAGACGGGCTTTCTTGGGCACGAGGTGGAGCCGGGCTTCCTTAGGCAGGAGGTGGAGCCGGGCTTCCTCGGGCAGGCGGTTGAGTTGTAGGAGTCGGCGGGTTTTGTTGTTGCGGAGAGGTCACATCCAATTGTTCGATTTCTATTGTTGGAGAGGTCACCTCCACGGTCTTTGGAAATATGATGTACCTTTTTCGCCAGAGGATGATTCTGTGGAGGGCCTGTCCAAGCTTGGTGATGTCGTCCCCTCCATCAATCTCGAGCAGAAGATCTTCATAGCCACTCGACACCTCCTCCACCGTGACCTTCGAGTAACCTGGCAGTATCTCTTTGCAGTGGAAAAGCTGGCCCGGCTCCACTGGGTACGCCACGCCATAAGCCACCTTGGTGGAGAGGTTATGCACCTGAACGTGTAGTTCACACTCCCGGCAAACTTTGATGCTGTCCACTACGTACTATCCTAGGTCTAGCACCGGTACCATATGAGTAGAGAGTGGGGCGGCGTTGGACGCGCAGCTACTCCATCTCACGGAGGTGGGCGGGCTAGCGACGACGTTGGCCTGTGTATTGGTTGTACCGGCTCCCTAAAGTTTACCGAGTGCCGCCTACAGCTTTTGCTCAACAATCTCTCCGATGCTTTGCTGAGTTGCTCTGATCTCCCTTTCCAGTAAGTTGTATCTGTATGCCTCTCTTCTTTTGCTTCTTGATCGGCTCCTATACGTATCGGCATCTTTGGAAAAACCGTACTTCCATGGCACGGACGATCCCATTCCTCTTGTCCGTCCTGGGTGCTCAGGGTTTTGAAGTGCATGTGTGAGCTCGTGATTCTTCCTGTCTTTTACTAAAGAACAGGAGCGAGACATGTCGACAGCTTGGACAATTCTATTTCCAACATCCTCCGCTCCCGATGCCATCAACAAGCTACCGTCCTTTGCAAGGGCCCCTTCGTGAGCCATGAACCAATTCTGTAGGCGGAATTCCCAATCAGTAGTAGCAGGCATGATATTCTTGGACATTAGTTCTTTCACCCGCTTCTCCCATTTAGATACAGCCTTAACATAACCACCGGTGCCAAGATGGTGGTGGTATTTCTTCTTCCCAGCGTTGATCTTGTTCTGAAGGCTCATGGCCTGTCCTTCCTCTGACAATTTGTATTCTTCAAATGTATCCCAGTAATCCGCCAGCTTGGGATGTTGGTTGAAATCTGGCCTTTCTCCCTTCTTGACATACTTGTTGTTCAGGTGAACTTTCACGACAGAAATTGTGTTGCCATTTTCTTCAAAGTGTATTGAAAGATCGAGATGGCGATCATAAGGGGGTGAATGATCCCAAATAAAATTATCCCCTACTCAAAGTACTCAAGACAATCCCGCAAAGAAGATGGTGCTCCTCAAACTCGCAAAAACCCGCAAAATTGGGAACGACTAGACAACTATGTGTATCCCTAGCTTACATGGATGAGAACCATGCATCATGTGAGGGATTTTTAAATCACAACCCTTGTTGTCAAGTGTCCAAAGCAAAGAGGGATCAATTCAAATACTTCTTTTCTAAAAGAGATCAAGCCAAAACACAAAAGCCTCTTTTAGAAAAGCAAAATAAGATTTTTCAGGAAATGTCCTCACTTAGAACAGGTGGATGGTGGACTTCTGTTGCTCCAAAATTTTTGGTAATTTTTCACCCTATGAGCAGATGAGTCGTGAAGCAGTCAGGATCTTTAATCAGGAATTTTGGGGCTCGGTTTTCACCTCATAGCTCCCAAATGGTGCAACCATTAGACTCCAAAAATCAAAGATGGATATATGAGTCACGCACCTTGTCCAACAAGAATAAATTAAAAATGATTTTTATATATTTTTCTAAAAATCAAAGTCTGACTGCTGCGCGAAGAATAAGTTCAGGACAGATTTGCAATCTTGATAGAAACTTGATCTCTACTCTATCCTAGGGTGCAAGAAGGATGTAAAACCAAATGAGCACCCTCGAGACATCCTTGATAAACAACATTTAGAAGGAGAGGATGCAAATCCAAATTGCGAGAATGTAAATTGCGAGAATTTACATGCGGGAAAGAAAATGCTGAATTTAAATTTCGTAAAGTAAAGACATAATGTAAATGCGGAATTTAAATTCACAAGAATGCAAAGAAAATCTTTGTATTTTCTGGTTGGAAGGTTTACAAAGCCTTACTTCATGTGGGCAAAGCTCAAAGGAGCAACTCAAACTTTCAAATGAGGGAGGGCACCCCTCCCCCTCTATTTATACTACTCTAGGGCCACCTACCACCCTTGGATGACTCCCAAACCCTAGGGCACTCCACCAAGGGCTAGGATTAACCCACTCATTTCACCCCACACATGGGCTTTACATGGGCCACATTGGCCATACATGTGTTTTAAACAAAACCCGGTCAACCCGATGCAACGGGCCTTCATCCGCCGGACTTGACCACTCAGTTTCCGCCTCTTCGAGCCTCCAACCCGAACCGGAAACCTTGAGCCACCTCAAGTCCATTTCCATGATGTCCAAGTGAACCTGGTTTGAGCCCAACCATCTCATCGGCATCCTCGACCGCTCCGAACCTCGGTTCTCCCAACCTAGTCCCGATACTCACCAATGACCATAGCTGCCTCAATAACTTGTACCACAAGGACCAAACCATTTTGCACATACCACAATACACATACCTTTTTCTTCCTACATGTTAGTCCACAATTATCATTAATTCAAACATGCAATACCGAGTCAAATCAAACTCAAACTTGAGCACACCTTGCTCAAATAAAGTCAAATACTCATCACAAGTATGGATGGACCTCCACATGGTCCTTCAATCTCCCCCTTGATGAGTATATTGACAAACCACACAAAAGGCATAAATTTGAGTTTGAAAACGAAGGAAGAAAAGCAATTTGATTGCAAAATCATATTTGGTCCAATTGAAAGAGAAAGAAAGATCATGACCAAATAGATGAAAAGATTTTCGGATCTCAACACAAGAACACTTTTTCGACAAGAGTTCCAAAATCAAGAAATCTCTCAAAAAGCTCAATATTACTCATGATTCAAATGCAAGAACAATTGTTCAACATGATCATGAGAAAGCATTTTTTTAATTCTCTAAGATGTATTTTCTACGTTTTCTCCCCCTTTTGGCTATATAGGCATCAAGAAAACAATTTTTGCATGAAATGCAACCTAGAAGAGCTTTGAAGATTATGCAAGTGACCACTTAGACAAAGTATGACACCAAGCTACTCAAGTTCAGATTATGTCATGCTAAGTCATATCCAATGGCATATTTCAATTTTTGCTAAATAGCTCAAAAGAGGTTATATTACTTTGGCATGATTTCAACAATAGCAGCACTTAGCATATCTTCAAGACTAGAAGCAAAGCCAACCAAATGAGCAAATGGATATACTATAGTTCAACCTAGTCAACAGTTTGGGAAACTACAAGTCCATAAGAGAAGCCTCATGCTCAATCATCTCTTTAAATGCAAAATTTTAGATTAAAGCTCATAAAGCGGTATGAGAGAGTTAGGCTTAGTGAAGCACATCCTCGACTAGGAGCCATCGACAAAGGCCTCCTAAGCTTCACTCTCCTCCACAAACCTTTCAGGGTTTAGAGAGTTTATCCTAGAGAAACACAACCTCGACTAGGAGCCATCGACCTAGGTCTCCTAGGAATTACTCTCTTCCTCTAGTTCTTTTTGCATTTTTTGGTGTATTGACTCAAGCCATTAGCAACCATCTCAAACAAGAAGCTTAAAAGAGTGGTTTTGGTCACACACACTTCATTCCAAGTTCATCCCAAGTGCAATGGGAAGTAGTCTCGTGAATGAAGAGTGTTGAGTTCAATTTTAGCACAAAAGAGTCAATTTATATTTTCAGCACTTAGATTCATGAGCATTGTTGAGGATTCTAGAATGAAACAATGTAGCTAACCCAAGTTGCTCTAGTGACTCTAGTAGAAACCCACTATTTCAATAAGCATGTCATAAGCATCTAGTGAAGAAGTATAGCATGTAAAAGCCAAGTTTCATCAATTTTTCAGGAAAGCTCAATTTTAAAATGTTGGCTAGTTTCACATGATATACCAAATTGGATATGACCTAGATTAGCAAATATCTTCGGAAAAGTAACTAGGTGCAACATATCTCAATTTTATCAATTGCATAATAGACAAAGCTCGTAAATGAAAAGCAAGTCTATATGCTGTGCAAGAGAATCAATTCCAAGCTCCCCCTCAAGAAGTGAGTCGATTAAGCACAAAATCTGATTCAAGTTGAGTTATTAGCAATTTTAGATTTAAAAAGATGAATTGAACTCAACTGAAACCAGAAAGACAGAAATGAGGAGAAGGAATCAAGAAACTGACAAATGGGTAGTCTAGGAGCATAGATAACATGAAGAGAAACACTAACACTCAGACTCGCTCTCACCTTCCCCATATGACTTATATAGGAAAGCTACATCTCCAACTCCAACCCAGGAGCAAACACAGACCCTGTCTACCCAGGGGGCCCAACACCTGCTAGACCTAAAAGACTGTGAGTGAGCTCAACCAAGAAGAAGAGAGGAATAGCACCCTAAAGCATAAGGTGAGAGGTCCATGCCGAGGCATGCCAGAAGTCTAGGTGAAGTGGACTCAACCAAATGAAAACCATTCCAATTAAAGATACCCAGAAAGAGGAAATGCTGAATATACATATAAACAAATAATACAAACCAGCTCCCCCTCAAGATATGCCATATGGGCTCATAATCCCAAGCTCTCCTCTCAGGGCAACAAACCTGGAGCTATCCAAAGGCTTGGTGAAAATGTCAGCCAACTGGTGGTCACTCTCCACAAACTGGAGCACTATGTCACCCTTCTCCACATGGTCTCTAAGGAAGTGATAGCGAATGTCAATGTGCTTGGTCCGAGAGTGCTGCACTAGGTTCTTAGCAATGTGAATGGCAGATGTGTTATCACAAAAAAGTGGAACACAATCTGCTACTAACCCAAAGTCCCGTAAGGTCAATCTCATCCAGAGAACCTGGCTATAGCAACTGGTTGCAGCAACATACTCGGCCTTAGCGGTGGACTGTGCAACACCAGACTGCTTCCTAGATGACCAAGAAACAAGATAAGTGCCAAAGAATTGGCAAGTGTCGAAAGTGCCCTTCCTATCTATCCTATAGCCGGCAAAGTCTGCATCGGAGAAGGCTCTTAGAGATAGACAGGAGGAAGAAGACTACCAGATACCATAGTCAATAGTAGCTCGAAGGTACCTGAAGATGCGCTTCACCGCCTGGCGGTGAGAGATGCGAGGAGAAGCCTGAAATCGAGCACAAAGACACACAGAAAAATGTATGTCGGGTCTCGAGGCAGTGAAGTACAGAAGGGAGCCGATCATGCTCCGAAACTCCTTCTGATCAACTGGCTCACAGTCCTCGTCAGGCTCGAGGACAGCAGTGGTGGCCATAGGAGTCATGACTGGCTTTCCATCAGACATGTCAAAGCGCTTCTGGAGGTCTCGAGTATACTTGCCTTGATGCAAGAATGTATCCTCCCGAGTCTGGTTAATCTGGAAGCCAATGAAGTAGCTCAACTTGCCCATCATGCTCATCTCGAACTCAGTACTCATCACATCTGAGAACTGAGTAACGAGCGAATGGGAGGAACCACCGAAAATTATGTCATCGACATAGATTTGGACTAGGAGAATGTCCAAGTCAGAATGTCTGACGAACAGAGTCTTGTCCACTTGACCCATATGAAAACCATGACTCAAGAGGTAGGACTTCAGCCTCTCATACCAAGCTTGTGGAGCTTGCTTAAGTCCATACAAATCTTTCGAAAGCTTGAAGATATGGTTTGGCTGCTTAGGGTTCTCAAATCCTGGAGGCTGTCTGACATACACCTCTTCCTCAATGAAGCCATTGAGGAATGCACTCTTGACATCCATTTGAAAAAGCTTGAAGCCCTTTGATGCCGCGAATGCGAGCAGGATCCGGATGGCCTCTAGTCTAGCTACAGGGGCAAAAGTCTCCTCAAAGTCGAGACCCTTGACCTGAGAGAAACCCTGAGCGACTAGCCTAGCCTTATTTCGAACTACAACCCCATCCTCACTCTGCTTGTTTTTGAACACCCATTTGGTCCCGATGATGTTGTGACTAGAAGGAGGCTCGACAAGCTTCCAAACTTTGTTGCTCTCGAAGTTTTCAAGCTCCTCATGCATGGCATTAATCCATGACTCATTAGATAATGCATGAGAAACATCCTTCGGCTCGAAAGAGGCAACAAAGGCTGAGTGGAGGCAGAAAGTGGACAGAGCTAACTTAGAGCGAGTGACTCGCTCAAACAGATCTCCAATGATCTGGTCAGGTGGATGAGCCTCCTGAATGTGGTGGGGAGGTCCAGAAGCAGAAGTGACCTCTACTCCTCGCGTGGGAGAGGTAGGAACAGAGCCACTAGCTGCAGAAGAGTCTGAGGGTAAGGGCTGATCTCCCTGAGGTGCAGATATGGAAATGGGAGGCACCTCGGGAGCAGCAATGGTGACTGGATCAGGCAAGGCGCCTTCATCTCCGTCACCTGCTTCCTCTGAGAAGATAGACTGAGAAAGAGAAGAAGAGCCTGAAATGTCTGGTCTAGCACTGGGACTAGCCTCATGAAAGGTCACCTCACAGGTCTCTATGATCCTACCCAAGTCTACAACCCAAATCCTATAGCTACAGGCAGAAGTCGAGTAACCCAGAAAGATCCCGTCAGCAGAGCGTGAATCGAACTTATCTAGGTTCCCAGACTTCAAGAAGAAGCACTTGCAACCGAAAACACAAAAATGAGATACACTAGGCTTTCACCCGTATTTCAACTCATAAGAAGTGCAATGCAAGTGTGCCCTAAGAAAAACTCTGTTGGCAACATGGCATGCCGTAGCTACAGCCTCAGCCCAAAACTTCCTAGAGTATCAGACTGCCTAGCATCGTCCTGGCCATCTCAACCAGGGTCCTGTTCTTCCTTTCCACTATACTATTTTGCTGAGGGACGTATGGAGAGGAGAACTGATGCTCTAGGCCTAACTCCTCACAGAAGCTACTAAAGTAGGAGTTCTTGAACTCCGTGCCATTATCACTACGGATTGCTCGTAAGGCACCTGGGAGCTCAATGGACAACCTACGGACCAAACCCCTAAAATGAGAAAATGACTCATCCTTTAAGGCCATGAAGAAGACCCAAGAATACCTCGAAAAGTCATCGACAATGACAAAAATATACCACTTCCCACCTATCGATCAAGACTCGAGCCGACCAACAAAGGTCCATGTGTATCAACTGTCCTGGTGCATCAGTCATCACTCGGGTGATTGGAGGATGGGAGGCAGCAACCATCTTGCCATGTCGGCAAGGAGAACATACAACATCTTTGACCATCTTGAGTTTAGGCAGGCCACGAATGAGATCATGGCCGCTAACTCGAGTGAAATGATCAAAGCCAATGTGACCAAGTCTCCTATGCCAAAAGGAGAGATCACGGGACTCTGAAGCAATAAGGCAATGGAGAGAGTCTCTAGAGGAAGAAGAAAAATAAGCACGAAAGACTCCCAAAACAAGAAATCCCGCAAACAAACTCCCAGAAGAATCGAGGATCCTACAAGAGCTCCTCTTAAAATTGACCTCAAAATCGTCATCAAGAAGCTGAGAGACAGAAAGCAAGTTAAAATGCAGCTTACTGACTAAGGCAACATCCTTAAGAATGAAATGATCTTTAATGCAGACAGTACCTTTAGCGATGACTCTACCCGACGCAACATCCCCAAAGGTGATCACCTCATCACCGGGATCTCGGTCCAGGGAAGAAAACCAATGGGAGTCTTTGGTCATGTGGCGAGAACAGCCGGAGTCTACGATCCAATCCTCCCCCTTCCCAATCCAACGGACCTGAATCAAAGAGAGCGAAAAGCAGATGTCTCAGTACCAGGATAGATCAGTGCAGATCTAGGAACCCAATATTGAGTCAACTGTACAGTAGACGAAACAGTCAACGGAGTAGAAGAATGCAATCCGGCGCCTCTCCGTGACTCGAATCTCACAAACTCAGACTCCGCTCTAGTCGGACGTCTGGGAGCAGGTGCCGGGTTGGTCCGCCGAGGTATAAAGACCGGACCATCCCAGTGTTGCTGCACAGACCTCCTGCTGGGGAAAACAAACTCACGCCGTTGATATCTACCTCGACGAGAAAAACAGGGAATATCAAGACGACGGTGGAAAGACTGACTCGAGATAGCTCTAGGGCGAAAACTAGAAGTAGAAGCTTGAAAACCAAGCCCCATGCGCTGTCCAAAAACATGAGACTCTCTAGCTTGTCTATCCTCTCTAGAAATCGTGTGTGCCTTAGGTGCACTTAGAGTCTGGGGATGACCCTGAATACCCCTAAGGGCACGGAGACGCTCACGCCGAGAGATCTTGGCGCGTCTGAAGTAGAAATCAGCTATATGTCCATCCTTCTGATAGAAGGTGCATGTATACTTCGCCTTGGGGGCTGAAATAGCATGAGAAGCACCCTTCTCGTTAACGTCCCGTGGACGATCCCTGCTGATCTAAACACAGTGGTGCTCACCTGTGGAGCCACCACTATCTCTCCTCTCTTGGAGGCACGCACAATAGTGGGCGGATGCGCCCGTGTATGCTCCAAGGCATCAAACCCTAGACCTTGATTGAATCTGCTAATCTTGGATTGATCTAGGATAAGATTGAGCTTCTTCTTACCTCCAACAAACTTCTCGAGAGTGCTCATAAGGTACTGACACTCTCGAAAAAGTGAGGCACAAGAAGAGCAAGGGGAAGGAGTAGCAGGGGAAGAGCCAGATGGAGAAGAGCGAACTGAACGATCAAATCTCTCCCTATAAAAAGTAGCCTCAATCTTGAGGGACTCGCAAGAAACACAGGGAGAGTCTCTAATCCTACCCACCTGGGCTTTGAGCTTCTTCCTAAGATCTACATGAATTTGATTCATGTCCTCTGCTACCCCAACACACAGCATGCAACCATTTTGTGACTTAGCTAGTAGATCCTTAGCAAATTTTGAGTTTTCAAGCACCAAGTCATCATAAGCATTTTTTAGTTGCATACAGCCCTCACATGAGCTGATTGGGTCCTTAGAAGCATGCTTTTCAAGTTCATCATTTCTAGCAGATAGCTTCCTAAGGTGACAACTCATGGCATCAATTTCAGCGAGAAGCTTAGGGCAATTAGCACATGATGCATTTGTTTGAGTGTGAAGAAAACTAGCATCAATAGGAATAGGATCTACTGGACATGTACTAGCATTCTTCAACCTAAGTGACTCAAGATCAGAAACCACACTGTCATGTAGAGTCCTTAGGTTCTGCAACTCCATAAGCAAAGCATCACACAAAGTACAGCTATCAGAGTCTCAGGAGGAACAAGATCTAAGTGAAGCTAACTCCCGAGATAAGGTACCTACTTCCTTCTCTAGATCCAAACACCTAGCTCTAGACTTGGAATGAAATTTTCCTAGTTTGATAAAAGCATCATGGAGTTGGTCATAAGAAGGTACCTCGTCCGTGTCGCTGTACAGCTTGGTGTCGGGTACTTCCATGGCATTGGAGGCCATGAAACACATGCCGGAGAAGTCATCGCCGCACTTCGCCTTCTCTTGCGGTTCATCCTTGTCCTCGTTGCTCCATGTCTCCGTGTCGGAGAGGTCAAGGTCGTCGAGCGTGGCGAGGACGCGGTGATAGAGCTTCTTGCCCTTGGCGAACTTGCGGTGTTTCTTCTCTTGCGCTGGCTCGTGAGCTGGAGGCTTCTTATTGCGGTTCTTGTTGATGTAGTCGTTTTTGCCCGCACCGCCTTGTTCATTATTGCCCTTCTCCAACTTGGGGCAGTTTGCCCGAATGTGGGTGGGGCCACCACACTCAAATCAAGTGAACTTGCCACTCCTCTTCCTATCTCTCACCCTCTTGTAAATGTTCAAAAAAATTTTAGCGACAAGAGCAAGCTCGTCTTCTGGAAATTGTTCCAGAACGTCATCGCTTACGTCGCAAAGAGTGTGGAGAGAAAAACCAGAAGAGAAGTCAAGAGGGGGTCCAGAAAAGGAAGACCCAGTGGGATCGGTAACCAATGCCATCGTTTGGGACTTCATCCTGTGAGCGACGATGTCGAGCTCATGAGTCTTGAGGCGGGAATACAACCCGACAAGAGTCAAGATCGATAAGTCTGTATGGTCCATTATGGTGGTTAACTCCATCTCCCAAATCCTCAGATCGAGTGCTCGAAGAAAATGCCTCGCATTCTCTGAATCAGTGTATGAACAACCCACGACCAAAGATTGCTGAGAATCTTTGCAAAACGAGCAAAGCACTCATCAAGGTTCTCACCAGCGTGCTGCTCAAACTTGTTGTAGTCACTCTTAAATTGATCCTATCTCACGAACTTGATCTGAGTGGTGCCCTCATGGTAAGCATTGAGGGTCACCCAGATCTCGTGAGTTGATCGTAGGTGAGAGACGCGATCATACTCACTGCGGCTAAGTCCCTGTATGAGGAGGTTCTTGGCCTTAGCGTTTGCCTCAACGTCAGCCATGTTTGCGGCGTTGACGTTCTCATCGGCCGGAACCTCATACGGGTGCTTCACCTTCTGCCATAAAGAAAAGCCCTGGGCAGTGATGTATGTCTCCATCCGAACCTTCCAGAACGGATAATCAACTCCAACAAAAATTGGAGGCTTAGTTGAGTACTTGTCTGTCGCCATGGCTCTTGAGACCGATCAAGATCTATAAAAGAGCAAAACCGGCTCTGATACCAATTGAAAGACCGAGATGGCGATCAGAGGGGGGGTGAATGATCCCAAATAAAATTATCCCCTACTCAAAGTACTCAAGATAATCCCGCAAAGAAGATGGTGCTCCTCAAACTCGCAAAAACCCGCAAAATGGGGAACGACTAGACAATTATGTGTATCCCTAGCTTACATGGATGAGAACCATGAATCATGTGAGGGATTTGTAAATCACAATCCTGGTTGTCAATTGTCCAAAGCAAAGAGGGATCAATTAAAATACTTCTTTTCTAAAAGAGATCAAGCCAAAACACAAAAGCCTCTTTTAGAAAAGCAAAAGCAAATTTATCAGGAATTGTCCTCACTTAGAGCACGTAGATGGTGGACTTCTGTTGCTCCAAAAATTTTGGTAATTTTTCACCCTATGAGCAGATGAGTCATGAAGCACTCCACACAAAAATCACCACAAAAAGCCTTCCACAAAATTCAGGAAAAATCAAGGACTACGAACAGTCAAGATCTTCAATCAGGAATTTTGGGGCTCGGTTTTCACCTCATAGCTCCAAAATGGTGCAACCAGTGGACTCTAAAATGTTTTCACAGATGAATATATGAGTCACGCACCTTCTCCGGCAAGAATCAATCAAAAAGGATTTTTCTATATTTTTGTAAAAATCAAAGACTGACTGTTGCGCGAAGAACAAGTTCAGGACATATTTGCAGTCTTGATAGAAACTTGATCTCTAGTCTATCCTAGGGTGCAAGAAGGATGTAAAACCAAATGAGCACCCTCAATACATCCTTGATCAACAACATTTAGAAGGAGAGGATGCAAATCCAAATTGCGAGAATTTACATGCGGGAAAGTAAATGCTAAATTAAAATTGCGTAAAGTAAAGACATAATGTAAATGTGGAATTTAAATTCACAAGAATGCAAAGAAAATCTTTGTATTTTCTGATTGGAAGGTTTACAAAGCCTCACTTCATGTGGGCAAAGCTCAAAGGAGCAACTCAAACCTTCAAATGAGGGAGGGCACCCCTCTCCCTCTATTTATACTACTCTAGGGCCACCTACCACCCTTGGATGAGTCCCAAACCCTAGGGCACTCCACCAAGGGCTAGGATTAGCCCACTCATTTCACCCCACGCATGGGCTTTACATGGGCCACATTGGCCATACATGGGTTTTAAACAAAAAACGGTCAACCTGATGCAACGGGCCTTCATCCGCCGGACTTGATCGCTTAGCTTACACCTCTTCGAGCCTCCAACCTGAACCGGAAACCTTGAGCCACCTCAAGTCCATTTCCATGATGTCCAAGTGAACCTAGTTTGAGCCGAACCATCTCGTCAGCATCCTCGACCGCTCCGAACCTCGATTCTCCCAACCTAGTCCTGGTACTCACCAACGACCATAGCTGCCTCAATAACCTGTTCCACAAGGACCAAACCATTTTGCACATACCACAATACACATACCTTTTTCTTCCTGCATGTTAGTCCACAATTATCATTAATTCAAACATGTAATACCGAGTCAAATCAAACTCAAACCTGAGCACACCTTGATCAAGTAAAGTCAAATACTCATCATAAGTATGGATGGACATCCACATGGCCCTTCATGTATCTCTTAACCTTGTTCTCGTATCCTTTAGGAAATTTGAAGTTCTCCATGATATCTTTCCAAAGGAGCTCCTTGGTTGCTTGCGGAACTTTAGGCCATTTCTTGATGCTAACTGGGACATGATCCCTAATGTGGAAACCACATGCGTTGTTAAACGGGCCTACTGCAGAAAGTGGGGCAATTGGCTTCCCGTCATTATCGACGTTGGTGAAATCAAACTTTGTAGCAGGCTTCTTGTTAGCACCTCGCTTGGTTTGGGTGCTCAATGTACCGGGCTGAAAATGGATAGAGATGTGAATTTTTCATGTCAGAGCCATTTATATTAATTGGTTAAATACGATTAAAGGGTTTGTCGTGGCATTACCTCACTTCCCTCATCGTCCACTGCATCACCAGATCCACCGGCTGCGGTGTTGACAATGTTAGGGTCATCGGATCCACCGGCTGCGTTGTCGACAAGGTTGGGGTCACCGGATCCACCGGCTGCGTTGTCGACAATGTTGGCATCACCGGCAGCGATCACGTCTAGCAAGCACTGTTCTTCCATGTCGAAATTAGGAGCATCACGCCCTGGTGTCGCCATCTATCTAATTATGGAAAAATATATCAATGTATATCAATGTATATGTATATCAATATACATGTATAAATATATCAATTGTTTAAGCATATCAATGTATTTATATGTATATGTATGAAAAATTGTTTAAGCATATCAATGTATTTATATGTATATGTATGAAAATTGTTTAAGCATATCAATGTATTTATATGTATATGTCTGAAAAATTGTTTAAGAATATCAGTGTATTTATATGTATATGTATGAAACATTGTTTAAGCATATCAACTTATATCAATGTATATAATTGCATTTATCTTGTGGGCATTTTGTCGAACACGTTGTGGGCAGCGAGAAAAAGAGGGGTGTTAGCTTAGGAGCAGGCTAACCTAGGCCCTTCAAGTGGTGGAGGAGGCGACAGCGACGTCGCAGACGACGGCGCGGTGGCGGAGGAATCGACGGCGAGCTCGGCTGCGATGGTGCTGATGGTGGCAGTCGACGGCAATGGCGCGGGGACTTAGAAAAATTTCGAGCTGAGTCTGTGACGCGTGGGAAAAAGCTATTTATGAGAGCACCTTTACAAGCGGTTCGTAATACAAACCGCTTGTAGACGTACCTCTAGGTTATTAATATAAACTGCTTGTATAAACGGACCTCTACAAGCGGTTCGTAATACAAACCGCTTGTAGAAACGCCTTGACCGCAGCGAGGGAGGGACCTCTACAAGCCGTTCGTATTACAAACCGCTTGTAGATACTTAAGAGTCAAAAAGGTTTGATGCCGTCCATGCTCGACAAAAATCTTCCTCCCCCCTAGCTAGCAAGTGGCGCTCGAGCGTGGACCTAACTTGCGGCTTCACGTGTTCTAGTCCCGCTAGTGCCCTCTGTTACTTCTTTATTCTTTCCTCGTTTCTTAATGCATTCCAAAATTATTTAACCCCTTCAAAAATTGTTTAATACATTCTAAACTTTTAGAAACCCCTCTACAAGCGGTTCTTAATATAAACCGCTTGTATAAACAGACCTCTACAAGCGGTTCGTAATACAAACCGCTCGTAGAAACGCCTTCTACAAGCGGTTCGTAAAACCAACCGCTTGTAGAAGCGCCTTCTACAAGTGGTTCGTTTTACAAACCGCTTGTAGCTACTTAAGAGTCAAAAAGGTTTGACGCCGTCCATGCTCGACAAAAATTTTCCTCCCCTTGGCTAGCGAGTGGCGCTCGAGCGTGGACCTAACCTGCGGCTTCGCGGGTTCGATTCCCGCTCGCGCCCTCTGCTACTTTATTCTTTCCTCTTTTTTAATGCATTCCAAAATTATTTAAACCCTTCAAAAATTAGTAAGTCCTTTCAAAAATTATTTAATCACATGAATTAATGATCACTAAAATTGTTTAATACATTCAAAATTATTTATTCCTTTCAAACATTGTTTTATGCATTCAAAAATTAGTGAGTGCAATAAAAAATAGTTAGTGCATCCAAAAATTAGTAAGACCATTCAAAAATTATTTAATCACATGAATTAATGATCACATTGTCTTTACAAGTGTTCCTTCAGCGTGATCGCGATGTACGTAAGGAGCATCGACTTCTATTACATTTAGGACATTTATGTTGACATCTACCGCAAAGGGAGGGAGCTCGTCGAACTGATTATATTCTTCCTCGTCTATGACGTCCTCAACACCAATAATCCTTCGTTTGCCATGAAGAACCACGTGTCGCTTTGGCTTACTACTACAATCCTTTTGCTTCTCCCTGTGCTTCTTTGGTTTGCTCGACATGACCATTATGTAGAAGACTTGTCTCACATCATTGGCAAGGACGAATGGTTCGCGCCTATAGCCAACTTCTGTCAGGTCAACGGTTGTGCCGTATTTGTCGATCTTCATGCCACTTGAAGTTAGTTTGACCCACTGGCACTTAAACAGAGGGACCTTCAATGGTCCATAGTCGAGATCCCATATCTCTTCTATGTAACCATAATATGTGTCCACATTGCCTTTGTTGTCAGTGGCGTCTATACGGACACCGCTATTCTGGTTGGTGCTCTTGGTATCCTGCCATTTTGTGTATAAGGTGTAAACATTTATCTCATAGCCCTGAAATGTGACGATTTCACTAGATGGCATCTGAGCCAAGCGCTGCAACTTTTCATTTTCTGACCCCTTGACAAGGATATAGTTTTATAACCAAGCGCCGAAAGTATCCATGTGCCTCACTGTGATCCAATCCTCGGACCTCCCTGGGAATTCCCGGCGTAAAATACTCTTATGCTGAAGGACGTACGGGGCCACTAGGGTTGATTGTTTTAGAACAGTGAAATGTGCTTGCTTAAAAGTTAGGAGATCATTGCATGCAATTGTTTTCCGTCCTAGTGTCCCTTTTCCCCGCAGTCTCACCTCATGGCGTGATATAGGGACGCCAATGGGATGTAGATCCTCACTGTAATCCAAACAAAACTCAACCACCTCCTCGGTCCCATAACCCTCCGCAATGCATCCTTCGGGACGTGAACGGTTACGGACATACTTCTTTAGGACTTTCATGTACCTCTCGAAAGGAAACATGTTGTGCAAAAACACGGGCCCGAGAATACCTATCTCTTTGACAATGTGAACAGTGAGATGAATCATAATATCAAAGAATGCAGGAGGAAAGATCATCTCAAGGCTAACCACACTCTGTACCACTTCATCTTGTAGCTTACTTAGCTTATGTGGATCGATGACCTTCTGCGAAACCGCGTTGAAAAAGGTACACAGCTTTATGATTGTCACGCAGACCCACTCAGGCAAACTACCTCTCACAGCCACTGGGAGAAACTGTGTCATCAATACAAGACAGTCATGAGCTTTCAGGTGTACGATTTTATTCTCTTTCATGTTTATGAGTCTCTTCACATTTGTCGAGTATCCTGAAGGGACCTTCACACTGTTCAAGCACTCTATCATGCTTTTTTTTCTCTTCTTTGCTTAGAGTGTAACTCGCGGGGTTTAGGTAATGTCCTTTCTCTCTCTTTTCTGGATGTAGACGATCCCTCAGTTCCAAAACTTGTAGGTCCTTCCAAGCTTGTAGTGTATCTTTCGAATTTGATGTACATATCCAAGTATCCTAGCAGCTTCAAGCAAACATCCAAGTATCCTAGCAGCTTCAAGCAAGCATTCTTCGTGATGTGCATGAAGTCAGGTGAGTGACGGATCTCCAAAACTTTCCAATATGGCAAGTCCCAAAATATTGATCTCTTCTTCCAGATGGGTGCCTGACCTTCCTCGTTCGGGACAGGCTTGCTTCCAGGACCCTTTCCAAACACTATTTTAAGATCTTTTACCATGGCAAACACACGTGGCCCAATACGATGCCTAGGCTTATCAGGATGGTCTGCTTTCCCATCAAAATACCTTCCTTTTTTCCGCAATGGGTGCCTCTTTACAAGAAACCTAAGATGGCCCATGTACACAATCTTTCGAGAGTTTTTCAGGTACAAGCTGTCGGTTTCATCTAAGCATTGCAAGCATGCTTTATATCCTTTGGTAGTATTCCCAAACAGGTTGCCGAGCGCGGGCCAGTCGTTGATCGTTACGAACAACAGTGCATGTAGGGTGAAATACTCCCTCTTGTAGTCATCCCATACCCGTACACCATCCTCCCACAACTTTACAAGATCTTCCATCAATGGTTTTAGATAGACATCGATGTCGTTTCCAGGTTGCTTCGGCCCTTGGATCAACAATGGCATCATGATATATTTTCGCTTCATGCACAGCCAAGGAGGAATATTATAGATACATTGTGTAACAGGCCAAGTGCTATGGCTACTGCTCACGTCGCCAAAAGGATTCATACCATCGGTACTCAACCCAAACCTTATGTTTCTTACCTTATTTGCAAAGTCTGGGAATGTTTGATCGACTATCCTCCACTGGGACCCATCAGCGGGGTGCCTAAGCATCCCGTCATCCGTACGTTCTTCTTTGTGTCAACGCACCATCTGGGCATGCATTTTGCTAGCAAAAATACGCTTTAATTGGGGGATCACAGGGAAATACCACACCGCCTTAGCGGGAGGTCTCTTCTTCTTACACTCCTCATGTATTTCACTTGGGTCTTCACGCTTCGTCTTTTAACGTGATTCTTTGCACACTGGACAAGCATCCAAATCCACATACTGATTGCGATATAGGATACAATCGTTACGACATGCGTGTACCTTCTGTACTTCTAATCCCAAAGGACAGATGACTTGCTTGGCTTCATACGTAGATTTAGGCATCGTGTTATCTTCTGGAAGTAGATTCTTTATGAGTGAAAAAAATTCATTGAATCCCTTGTCTGACATAATTTCTAGCCTTCCATTGCATTAAGTTCAGTGTTGTACAGAGCTTCGTGTGACCCTTCCCACAGTCTGGGTACAAAGGTGTCATGTGGTCCTCTACCATGCGCTGAAACTTCTCGAATTGTCTTTCATCTGTGTAGTCCCTCTCTCCGTCACGCAGCATCTGGTCTAGCTCTGTGACACTACGGAATGGTGTGACATTATAAAATGTGAAATTTCAGAGTAAAACTTTACGGTTTGAGGTTAATTCATGTTTTAGGCCTTCGGGGAGGGAAAATGGGCCTTCCGGGGGAAGTTTTGGGCTTGGGGGAGCCTCGTGGGCTTGGTGGAACCTCTTGGGCCGGAGGTTGGAGGCCTAAGGCCCAAGTGGGGGGAGGATTAGGGAAGCACCCTGCTGCCCCCTTGCGCCTAGCCCTCCCCATGCGCCTCCTCCCTCTTCTCCCTCTCCTAGCCACCACCACCACCTCCCCTCTCCCTTGCTTGCGCCCCCATTGCTCCCCACTGCACCACCACCTCTCCTCCACCTCTCCACCTCCCTTGCTTCCCCTAGGGGAGATCCCCACCTCAACACCTCGAAGATCAATCCGTTGGAGCTCTCCGCGACGAGGAGATCCGGCAGGATTTAAGCGAGGAAGGAGATCACGCGAACCGGGATGAGATCTATTGGGTTTTCGTGCGTCGGGTGAAGGTATGTCCATGGGACTCCTTGGGGTTTGCCTAGGTACTGTTCTTAGGGTCATTATCATGTTTTTAGATCAATTGGTGGTGCTGGAATTGATTAGATTAGATGAAATCTAGAAGTTGCCACGTTCTCTATTTCGGGCAGCATGAGCAGTCGACGTAGGGTTTGGGTTTTCGTCAATTTAGAGTCGGAATTTGGCCGTACAGCTGTTGAAGAAGTTATAGGTAATTTTAATATCTTTCCGTGGGTATAAAGAATGTCCAATTCCTCCCAGCCGTTTGAAAGTTATGGCTGTTTTACCGAGCATGTTAAAATCTGTGACGTGATTGGAACAGATCACGGTATTTTGTAGATTAAACAACTTTAGAGTCCGAATCAGCTTTTCCATATACTTAGAAAAAGTTAGGAAATTTCCTAAGCTACGCGAGGATGTATTCGTTTAATTGATTCGGAGCCTTAGAACCCGAGTTATGCCTTTTGGAAGGCTGTTGTCCCGACGGGATAGAACCTCTATTTTTGGGTTTAGCGAGTAGTTTGCGATGTCGGGATAGAAGAGGGATTGCTTACTGTTTTGTGGACATAATTGTGAGTGTGTGGTACTCATGTGCAGGTGGTGTGACCCCAGGAGTGCCTTCTACTTCTCGCCAATCCGTTGCCCGTGGTTGAGGCAAGTGTATTGTAATGGATAGCGGTTTGTAGGTTGCTAGCTGAGACTAGATGAAATTGATTATATGATATGATTACTTGCCATGCTTTAATGATTGCCAATGATATGATGAGTATGCTTATTATGTTATGATGCCATGTGTTAATGCACAAGTTAATTATGATGTTGGCATATTTGCATACATGGCATGTTACATGGCCCGGGTGGTGAGAAAGTCATAACTAGTTCGGGGAAGGTCGGTGAGAAAGTTATGACTATTCCGGAGAGCCAATGAGTAAGTCCCACATCGTGATTCCATTCACCGCGGTGAACGGAAGCGAGGAGTAGGCACCCACCATCTTCGGGATGGAAGGGGGGAGAGGGTGCACACCGACGGGTGTGTACTCAACCATACCGGTATGAGTTTCCACGGAGACATGATCATCGCATCGCATTGCATACATAATGGTGATGATATTGATATGTGATCATGAATGAGATGAAAGACATGATATGAGTTGTTGTAGCCATGTAATTGTTTTTTGTGTACCATTGCAATATGCTTGCTGAGTGTTGAAGTCACGCTTGTGCTTTCTTGTTGTTTTAGGTACCATGAGATCGGCATGCGGGGAAGGGAATTAGTCACACTTCTACACGTAGCGTCACTCAATTGTTCCTACAGTCACTCAATTGGGTCTTGATAATAAATTAAGTGTGATGCATCTTGATTTATGGTTTAGTTTTGCGATATGAGAGTCTTATTATTCGTTTGGCTCATGGAGACATTGAATGCTTGGGATTAGACTTATATTGCTGTCATGCCTATAATTATTGATGTTTTAGATGCCTCTTATATTACCATATATTGCTATGCTGTTGATGTTCCTTCAATTCATGTTAAAACGAAGGGGATGCTGTCGAAATTTCGGTTTTTAGCATTTGCTCCTTTGCTGTAATTTACCTTAATTTATGATATTTAGATGTTGTTTAGCCTATGTTTGGTAGCATTCAGGCATGCTAGATGCCGGGGTGTTACAGTTGGTATCAGAGCGGGCTGTAGGTCCTTGGATTGTGTATTTTTAGTGTCATGCTATAGGGTACAACTAAAAAGTGATGTGGAATAACTTAGAAACATGGCTTAGGTTTCAACTAAAATTTTGTCATAGGATAGCAACATTAAAACTTGCAAAAGTGGTGTAACTATTCTAAAATTTGACACACAATGGATGCACAGTAGGAAAGGGTATGGGTATCGTTTCTTTACGCTTAAATGTTGTATTTAAGCTATGATGTTGAATGCTTCATTTGATAATGCATGTTGCTATGTCTATGAGATAAATGATTGAATTGTTCTTATTGTTGTGATAAAGTGGGGATTTGGTGATAGTAAGGATGAGGTTTGACGGTGTGGCCAGCTAGCGCCATCACCGAAGAACTATTAACCCCTGTAGGAGAAGAGTGCTTATCCTTTCTGTTGTAGATTGGGTAGTTGACTGGAGTCAAATAGAAGAGTTTGGTAGTGGATTCCTTCGTATGTTCTTTACCGTTCTGACGATCGGTTTTGGTTGTTTTTCTTGACTTTAGTTGATTGAAATCAAAAGAAAGGTGTTTGGGATTGGATTTTTTCGCGGAGAGTCCTTTCGGTGTTCCTTGGTTTTCTCCTCCTTGGTTGAAGACGAAGAAGAGGAATTTAGCGTTGCGCCTTTTTTGTCGCCTTTTGGCTTGGACACCGGTTTTATGGGTTGCCTAGCAAAGAAAAGTATAGTTTTGGTTTAAGTTGTGTCGATTTATGTTTTGTGCCCTTGTCCGCAAAGGTTTATTTGATCGCTTGGTTCCCTCCTATGGGAGTTTTTGAGATTTAAAAGTGTTTTGGAGACTTCCTTTTGCATGACCAAGTTTGGGTTTGTCTCATTGCAATTTTGAGAGTCAAGTTTCCTTATGAATTTGGGATGAGTTTTAAAACTAAAATGTTGCAAACAAAGTAAGTAGTCTTTTGACTGAAATCGTTTGTCCCTAGTAAGAATTGTTGTTTAGCATGTTATGTAGCATGTACCAATGTGGTTTATGGGATGACGTATTGTTAAGTTAATTTGTGAGTTTAAACAATTCAATGCGGTTGTTATCTCTAGCTTGAGAATAAATAGACTACTAGTGTTGTAGTTTACTCTGTAGCGAGAATGATTAAATGGGTTAATGTACATGCTTAGAATCTGTGGCCTTGCTTTAAAAGTGCTTATGATCCTTGTTAATGTTAAAAGTTTAAACCTTGATGCATAGTTAGAACATTAAGATGATGTAAATTAACGCACGGACAACATATGTAGCTGCCTGGAGGCAGGAATGCAATGGCCGCATCGAGAAAAGCCTGCACGCCATCAATGAACTCTCTCGAGCGACTGTCCGCATTGTACATCCATTGTCAGTTCATCTACAACAAGTTATAATTTCATATATTTTTTCTTCTCCAAGAAAAACAACCCCACCTACACCTTCATGCAATTAAAGATCTACCTTTCTAATTATTTTTTTTATCCCTTTCTACCTTTGTAATTATTTTTTTATCCCTTTCTACCTTTGTAATTATTTTTTTATCCTTCACATGTTTTCCTATTTTATTTTATACACTACTAATTACTTCATTGCAATGTCATATTTTGAACTAGATCTCCACCATACATCTTCATACCATAACAAAAACAAGCATACGAAATAAATTTTGGGGAACAACTTCATACCATACATATTTCAACATGTTCTAGAGTGACCTAGCAAAGCAACACATTTCAACATGAATAAATCATGATTTCTCCACATCCAATGCATAAAAAACAGAAATATGTAGGTGAGAAAGATGCTAACATGCTCTTACTGACCTTGAAACACTTAATTTGAAGCTAAATCACCAGCAATTTAAAAACTAAAAATTTGGGCAGCACCTCCCCTGAAGAACAGTGCTCGGCCTCCTTTGTTCATGACTGTTGGCTCAGGGAGGAAGAAGGGTTTAAAATGCGCTGGGCGGGAGGGCTTCTAGAACCGGTTGGAGACAAAAACCGCTTCTGATGGTTGAATTCTAGAAGCGGTTTGTGTTTCAAACCGCTTCTGACTTTCCAGAAGCATTTTGATACACGAACCGCTTCTAAAATTCAACCATCAGAAGCGGTTTGTGTCTCAAACCGGTTCTAGAAGTCCTCTCATGCCCGTTGCCACGAACCACTTCTGGTGCGCACATTACAACCGGTTCACATGAAACCGCTTCTAATATGCCGGTTGTGATGCCCGGTTCTGTAGTAGTGGCTGCAGCAGCAGAGCTAGGTCAGCATACTGGGCCAGACCACTACTACAGAATAGGCTACCACAAGCGGCTCGTATCCCCCTTCAGAAGCGGTTTTATAACCGCTTCTGAGCAACCGCGTGTGATACCTGTCCAGTATAACAAGCGGTTGCACGAACCGCTTGTGCTGTGGCACCAGAAGCGGTTGGTAAGGTGTCCTGGAAGGCTAGTGGAGGCGCCACGTGGGGGACTCCACAAGCGGTTCGTATTACAAACCGCTTGTGGAGAGCAAGCACTCCAGAAGCGGTTGGAATCACCAACCGCTTGTGGAGAGAGTTTTCAATTATATGTATTACAGAATATTTTCTTTCAGTGTTTTTGTATATCGTTTTTTACCATAAAATTAAAAATGAGTGGAGGAGTTTTTAGCGCAATGAAATATATATTACATATGCTTAATAGTGTAGCAAATGTTCACAAGCTAGCTCTCACTAAAAAAACGAACTTAATAGTGTAACAAATGGACAAGTACATACACGCTACCGACGTTTACAAGTTTGAATGATTAAAAAATGATTATCGAACTCATTTCTTGCGTGCATCAGTCAAGTCCTTGGTCGACGTGGATGTCGTCATCAGTTCGGCGGTGTTCAACGAAGGACCAAGCCTTACGTTGTAACACCCCAAAATTTTGCTTTTCTTAAATTCATGTGTGATTTGGCACTTTGGTGAATTTTTGGAATTTTCTGGAATTTATTTGGATTTATTTGGAATTTATTTGAATTTATTCCATTTTGAAATAATTAAAGAATTTAATTTTGCAAATAAAATTTTGTTGGAAATATTTTATTTGAGTCCAAAATAATCCAAAATATTTTCCAGAATTTTTCTGGAATTTTTCTGAGTCTTTTGCTATTTTTAATGAATTAAATGAATTACTGGAAATTATTTTAAATATTAAATCGCTGGAAAATCAACTCGGGTCGAGTACTGTTCATCCGACCGAGTCGGAACCCGAGTCGGACTCGAGTCCGACCCGAGCCAGTTGACTCGACCAAACCAGCTCCCAACCCTAATCAATCCCAACCGTTGGATCAAGATCCAACGGCTAAGATCCGCCCGTACCGGTTCGAGCCATATCCGGCCCGGATCCGATCGCGTCCACGCGATCGTGGCCGTTGATCGTGCCACGTGGATGGCCGTGAGTCATCGTCTCCGCTCCGACTCCGAGCCGGAGAGCTCCGCCGTGACCGAGCAGGACACGGTTAGGGTTCCGGTTTGCACGCACGTCGAGGCCGTATTTAAAGCGTGAGACGTCCTCCGAGGTTGCCCTCATCCTTGCGCACCCGTTCCTCGAGTCATCTCGCCCGAGCCGCCGCTGCTTGCCCATACGAGTTCGGGCCGGAGTTGGAACTCTGTTGCGCCGCGGTTTGCGCCAGCTTTTCGCCGCCTTCCGCCGAGAAGGAGCCCAGATCCGGATCCCCGCGACGACGCACTCGAAGGGAGGACTCATCTCGCCGGAGAGGTCCCGTAGCGCCGTGCCCTTGGTCGTCGTTCCCGTCTCCGGTGCACCAAGCCCCGCCGTGACGCCATCGTCACCCGCGAAGGTTCTCAGCCGTCCGATCAAGATCCGACAGTCACGGTGAGCCCACGTTCTCCCCCAAACCCTAGAAACCCGATTAGATCTGAACCGTTGGATCAAGATCCAACGGCCCACGATCGCCACGTGCTATAGTAGTGTTATTATAGGATTAGATCTGGACCGTCCGATCTAGATCGAACGGCCCACGATCATCGAGTAGATTCAACACGTTAACCCTGGATCTAATCACGGCCGTTGAATTTCAAATCAACGGTCGAGATTGCGCCACGTGTCGGGAAGTTGGACCGACGCGGTCGGGCCGCCCACGCTGCAAGGAAGGCAGGACGCTGACACGCGGGGCCCACGTGTCAGAGGGCCCGCATGTCAGCGGCTGACCCAGCCAAGCGCTGACGTCAGCGATGACGTCACCCGAGGCGGACCCACATGTCAGTCTCACGAGAAGTCGTGGACCGAGTCCACGGTAGACCCGAAGCCGAGCGTGACTACGCCCATGGACCACCGACGCCAGCCAACCAATCAGAGGCTGCCACGTGTCCATGCCGACGCAATAATTAATTTCCGAAAAGAAAATGATTTATTAATTCGAAATAATGATTTCGCATTTTGTTTCAAACTTCAAACGCTTATAACTTTTGCGTTTCAACTCCGAATCGAGTGATTCAAATTTCTAAATTTGTATAAAATTGAGATCTATCTAAATATAAATTTTATTTAATTTTTGGATTAAAGTTTTTCTCTGCAAAATTATTTAAATGATTATTCAAACTTTAAATAATCATAACTTTTGCGTCTTAACTCCAAATTTGACGATTTCAGTTTCTAAAAATCCATAAAATTATGTTCTTTCTGTTTATGGATTTTATTTGGATGTTTGGACACTTTTTGCCTATTGTTTATTTGGGTATTTGCTATTTGCACGCTTTACGAGTAGACGTTGAAGTGCCGGAAGGATTCGAAGGAGAAGTATTGACTCAGGATCCAACTCAAGACCAAGAGCAAGTACTTTTTGAAGGCAAGTTGTGCTTTGACCATGTTGATCCTATTTCGAAATCTATTTTGATTTAAACTATTGCATGCTAGATCAATTAGAAAGATACTTTGTTTAAACATGGGGTTAGATAAATACCAATTTGCTTTGTATGACACCTTGATTATTTAAGTATGTGCCATGACCCTTTGTCACCCTAGTTGTGGATTACTAGTTGGACATTAGTAAATTTCCAACATGGGTTTTAGACCGTTGTAGTATAACGCTTAGACTCGCTACGTGCTCATGACATGGTTTTGGACAATCAAATGTTAATATTGACTTAATGATATATTGAACCTGTTTTGGAAAAGTATCATGTGATGTTGATGGCACGTGGTGCATGGTAATCAAGCGGGGTTTGATAAACAGTTTTCGGCCAGGGGCATGTGGCAAGAGTAATCAGGTGGGCCATTGTGGCATTGGGAGTGTTGATTTGGTTCTTCGGTAGTCTTGCCCTGGTCACCCTAAGGACTTAACCTTGCAAGCCTTTGAACTGGGTCTAACGTGCAACCACATGTCGTAATGGGACGGACCTAGTTGACTAAGTTGCTAATAACGCACTGTGTGGGACCTCAGGAGGTCAACTACACCCTTTGTGTAAGTTATGCGGGAGCGCATCGGGCCGAGGCCAGGTACCCATCTAACGGTTGATTGGCCTAGACTTCGCCTTAGCGAAGGGAAGGGTTAGTGCGCAATAACCGGGGAGGACCACTTGTATTGTTAGAGGTTTCCGAAAGACTTTGTTACGGGAACTCGCCTTTGTGGTGTTTGACTGTATCTTGTGGGTAAAGTGCATAACCTCTGCAGAGTTTAGAATCTATTCGAATAGCCGTGTCCGCGGTATTGGACATCGCTCGGGAATTACAGTCAAGGGTTAGATTTTCTCAAAAATAACGTTGGTTTGAAAAGTTGGGTTGGTTTAATAATGAAGATGATGGAAATGTGGTTTAGGATGGGGAAAAATGTTTATTAAACTTCTTGAAAAGTTATTTACGCTTTACTTATTTCTACCGCTTTCGAATCTACTTATATTACTTGTCAAAAGTCAAGCATCGCAAATATACCTTGAGCTATTCCTTTGTACCAAGCCTTGCATATAGTATATTAGCTTGCATTGTGCATGACTTGTCGAGTACCAAGTACTCACCCTTGCCTCAACACAACACCAGCTTGAAGAGGAGGCTACGCCACTCGGAGGAGGAACTCCAAGAGGATCCGTCTACTTAGGGATGCGAGCGATCGATTGCCTGTGGTATCTTGGATGGCGCCACTAAGCTATTTGATTTTCCGCTGCTATTGCTATTATTTTTCTCTCGAATAAGTTTCGCCTTGCAGGCATATATTTGTAACTTGGCCATAAGGTCGAGTAACGATTTGGTTATTTAAATAAAGTACTTTGATAATATCGAATGGTATGATTGTGGTATTTACCAATGTTAAGACTGTGTGCACTAGCGCGTTCCTGGACTAGTGCTGAATACACAGAGGGTCCGGATTTGCAAATTCGGGGTCCCGAAAGAGGTGGTATCAGAGCCATACTTGACTGTAGGCTCAACCCTAGCTAGAATGGTCGTAGTGAGGATAAAACCTATTTTCTAAAGGCTAAAAAAAATTGTCAAGATAAGAAATGACATCTCGACTTATCCCCTTCTCTCTTTTCTTGTCTCTTGCTGAAATTTTCCCTTACCTTGTCACAATTTAAAAATTCCGAGTTCTTACGTAAAGCACTCTTGTGACAGATGGAGGAAGAGTTCAACTACGTTGATCTGGGAGTTGGTCACGCTGCAGAACTTTGGCATATACTACAGACTCTCGGAGATTTTGAGAAGCCCCAATACCAAGTGGAAGTGATCAGACAAGCGGGATTGATCAAGGCTTGTGACGTGAGGATTGAGGTACCTGCTAGGAAAAAGGGCCCAGGCAATCGCCCGATACACCAGACCGCCAGGAGATCTACAATGCAGATGGGTATCCAAGAAGTATCACGACGAGCAATGCGGCACATTAACCGTATCTACGCCAGAGAATTGAGAGTACGGTGTTCTGCTACCATCCGCGCAAGAGCGATAACCTTCTTGACCCGAAGGCAATTCAGGATGAGGATGCCACGGTTGCCATACGCTTGGCACGATTTGTCGCCGCCAGGAGGATGTACTAGATAATACAAGCAAGGAGCTACAGAAGGCCCGCAAGGAGATCACGACAGAGAAGAACAGATGGCGGGAAGCTCAAGAGTATGTGGCACACCTTCTACGAAGGATTGACGAGTTGGAGATGACCTTGTACGGACCAGACCCAGAGCCGGTACTCGAGCTACACAAGCGATCCAGAGGAGGCAGATCTCGATGAGGACACCGCTTCTTCGACTACCATAGAGGACACAGCTTGTCGGACATGGCGATCAAGTTACGCCTATGCCACAAAGACCCGTAACCAGGCCGTGGAGGTTTTCTCGATGAGTGAGCATAGGTTCTATAGTGAGACTCCTTCGCCGAGTCGCGTCATAGAATAAAGAGTCACCCTTTAGGCGTTAGACTCCAGAATTAGTTCGATTTGGATTTGCTTTGTTTCTTGAGTGTGCAAGATGTGTTGCAAGGCCCTTAGGCATTGTAAGCAACCATACCAAGTTATTAATATCAATAATAAAGTTGGACCTTAAAGTTACACCTTTCGCCCGCATAAGTTCCATATTATCGGGTCTATTCTTGTTTCCCTCTCATCTCTAAACCTAGAGCAAACCGACAGATGGTGAACACCCGTGGAAACTTTGGAAGCAATGGGAGTGGTTCTCGCGCCAGAAAACCCCAATGATGGAGCACCAAAGACCGCCAATCGGATATGCAGAATTTCGGAGCTTTTCTTGCTACCTGCACTCGCTTGATGCATGCTATGATGCAACAAATGCAGCACGCCAACGCCAGGCCACAGCCAATCAAGTTAATCAGGGACCACGCCAGAATACAAGACTATCCGAGTTCATGAGAACTCACCCACCCACTTTCTCTGGGAATGCCAATCCATTGGAGGCCGATGATTGGTTAAGATCAATCGAGAGGAAGCTACACATAGCTCAATGCATAGGAAATGAGAAGGTACTCTACGCTTCTCATCAGCTGGAAGGAACAGCCGCCGAATGGTGGGAGAACTTCTGTGCCACGCAAGATGTCGGGACCCCGAATTTGCAAATCCGGACCCTCTGTGTATTCAGCACTAGTCCAGGAACGCGCTAGTGCACACAGTCTTAACATCGGTAAATATCACAATCATACCAATCGACATTAATAAAGTACTTTATTTAAATAACCAAACTGGTTACTTGACCTTATGGTCAAGTTACAAATATATGCCTTGCAAGGCGAAACTTATTCAGAGGAAAATAATAGCAGCGGAAAATCAAATAAACTTCGTGGCGCCATCCAAAGATACCACAGTAACCGATCGGGCTCGCATCCCTAAGTAGACGGGTCCTCTTGGAAATCCTCCTCCAAGTCGGGCGTAGTCTCCTCTTCAACCGGTGTTGTGTTGAGGCAAGGGTGAGTACTTGGTACTCAAAGAAGTCATGCATGTAATGCAAGCTAATATACTACATGCATGGCTTGGTACAAAGGAATAGCTTAAGGTATATTTGCAGTAAACAGCATTTGACAAGTAGTATAAGTAGATTCGAAAGCAGTGGAAATAAGTAAAGCATAAATAACTTTTCAAGAAGTTTAATAAACATTTTTCCCCCATCCTAAACCACATTTCCATCATCTTCATTATTAAACCAACCCAACTTTTCAAATCCAAGTTATTTTCAGAAAATCTAACCCTTGACTGTAATTCCCGAGCATTGTCCAGTACCGTGGACTCGGCTATTTAAATAGATTCTCAACTCTGCAGAGGTTATGCACTTTACCCACAAGATACGTCAAACACCACAAAGGCGAAGTTCAGAATAAAGCCTTTCGGAAGCCTCAAACAACACAGGTGGTCCTCTCCGGTTCGTGCTCTACACCATCCCTTCCCTTAGCCAAGGCGAAGTATGGGACCAACACACCGTTAGATGGGTATCTGGCCACAGCCACGATACGCTCCCCCGTACAATCACACAAACGGTGTAATTGACACTCGAGGCTCCACAAGCGAGTCCTTAGCAACTTAGTCAACTAGGGCCGTCCCATTCCAGCCATGTGGTTGCAAGTATGACCCAGTTCAAAGGCTTGCAAGGTTAAGTCCTTAGATTGACCAGGGCAAGACTACCCGAAAAACCAAATCAACATCCCCAATGCCACAACCGGCCCACCTGATTACTCTTGCCACATGCCCCTGGCCGAAAACCGCTTATCAAAACCCGCTTGATTACCATGCACCACGTGCCATCAACATCACATGATACTTTTCCAAAACAGGTTCAATATATCATTAAGTCAATATTAACATTTGATTGTCCAAAATCATGTCATGAGCACGAGCGTGTCTAAGCAAAGATACTACAACGATCTAAACCCATGTTGGCAATTTAATAAAGTCCAACTAGTAATCAACAAATAGGGTTACAAGGGATCATGGCACATACTTAGATAATCAAGGTGTCATACAAAGAAATTGGTATTTATCTAACCCCCATGTTTAAACAAAGTATCTTTCTAATTGATCTAGCATGCAATAGTTTAAATCAAAATAGATTTCGAAATAGGATCAACATGGTCAAAGCACAACTTGCCTTCAAAAAGCACTTGCTCTTGGTCTTGAGTTGGATCCTGAGTTAATACTTCTCCCTCGAATCCTTCCGGCACTTCAACGTCTACTCGTAAAGCGTGCAAATAGCAAAACACAAATAAACAATAGGCAAAAACATCCCAAAACTCCAAATAAAATCCATAAACAGAGAGAACATAATTTTCTGGATTTTTAGGAACTGGAATCGTCAAATTTGGAGTTAAGACGCAAAAGTTATGATTATTTAAAGTTTAAATAATCAATTAAATAATATTACAGAGAAAAACTTTAGTCCAAAAATTAAATAAAATTCATATATAGGTAGATCTCAATTTTATACAAATTTAGAAATTTGAATCACTCAAATCGGAGTTGAAACGCAAAAGTTATAAGCGTTTGAAGTTTGAATCTAAATTCAAATCAATATTTCGAATTAATAAATCATTTTCTTTTTCGGAAATTAATTATTGCGTCAGCATGGACACGTGGCATCCTGTGATTGGTCCACAGTAACCTGCTGACGTCAGCACCGAACGGTCTCCGCGACAACGTCAGCATGACGTCATCATGCCACGTGGCATGCCCCGGGTGCTGCCACGTGTCTCGGTCCATGGACTGAGTCCACGGTGACACCTGGCCCACGGTGAACGCGGCCTACGGCTACAGAGGCTGGCACGCGGGTCCCACGTGTCAGAGACACGTGCTCACGCACGCGTGGCGTGGCTTGGGGTACACGTGGCACAATCTCGGCCGTTGGATCTAGATCCAACGGTCTAGATCTATCCTAGGTTAACTCCGTTACAACCTATACGATGATCATGGGCCGTTCGATCTGGATCGGACGGTCCAGATCTAACGCTATATTAAAATAGCTAATGACGTGGTGATCGTGGGGCCGCTTTGATCTGGATCGGACGGTCCAAATCTAATTGGGTTTGGAAGCATGTGAACTCACCTCAACCGCACGATCAAGATCGGACGGCGCACAGAGCTCGCGAGGGCTGATGGCTTCGCGGTGGCGCACGGCTGCCGGAGTTGAAGACGACGACGAGCCCAACGGCGCCTGCAGGTTCTCCGACGGGTGAGTTGGCTCCACGGTGCGTCTCGACGCGGGTCCTCGGATCTGGCCTTGGATGCGGCGAGCAGCTCCGGTGGCAGCGGCGCTGGCCGGAAAACCAAGACGCAACCCTAACCAACTACGGCGAGCGATTGCTGAAAGTCGGGCGGGCGCTTAAGCTCGGAGACTTGAGCAAACGAGGCGCATGGAGGAGGGCAACCTCGGGGCCGATCCGGCCTTAAATACGGCCTCGGCGTGCGCGCAAGAAACGGAACCCTAGCCGTGTCCCGCTCGGTCACGGCGGAGCTTTCCGGCTCGGAGTCGGAGCGGAGACGATGGCTGGGAACCGTCCACATGTCCAGATGGATGGCTGGGATCGCACGGCGTGAACGGGTTCGACTCGGTTTCGACTAGGCGACGTGATAAGATCACAACCGCTGGATCTTGATCCAACTGGCCGCGGGCTAGGGTTCGCGAACGGTTCGGCTCGACCACGTGGCTCGGGTCGGACTCGAGTCCGACTCGGACCCGATGAACAGTACAAACCCACTCGCATTTTCCAGCGATTTAATATTTAAAATAATTCCCAGTAATTCATTTAATTCATTAAAAATAGCAAACGACTCAGAAAAATTCCAGAAAAATTCTGGAAAATATTTTAGGGTATTTGGGACTCAAATAAAATATTTCCAACAAAATTTTATTTGCAAAATTAAATTCTTTAATTATTTCAAAATGGAATAAATTCAAATAAATTCCAAATAAATCCAAATAAATTCCAAAAATTCACCAAAGTGCCAAATCACACATGAATTTAAGAAAAGCAAAATTTTGGGGTGTTACAAACCTCCCCCCCTTAATAGAATCTCGTCCCCGAGATTCAGGGCTTACTAAAGGAATAGGTTTGGAAACTCTTTCTTCAAATCCTCTTCGCGCTCCCAAGTCGCTTCACTTTCTTCATGGTTGCTCCACTGAACTCTACAGAAACGGGTTGACTTGTTTCTGGTCTCTCGATCCATTGTGTCTAGAATCCTCACGGGATGTTCCTTATAAGTCAAATCCTCTTGCAACTCAATTGACTCTAGCGGTGTCTGTTCCTCAGGAACTCGGAGGCACTTCTTTAACTGGGACACATGGAATACATCATGTACTCCTGCTAACGATCGTTGGGCAACTCCAAGCGATAAGCAACCCGCCTCTGTGACTCAAAATCTTAAATGGTCCAACATAACGGGTGCAAGTTTCCCTTTGGCATGGAACCTCTTAACTCCCCGAGAGGCGTAACTCGAGGTATACAAAGTCTTCTCGTTCAAAACTCAAATCTCGGCGACGATTGTCAAGATAACTCTTCTCGCCGAGATTGGGCTATCTTCAACCTTTCCCTAATCATAGCGACCGCTTCTTCACCTCTTGAAGAATATCAGGCCCAAAGACACGGCGCTCACGGTCTCATTCCAATTCAATGGCGTCCGACAGTGGTCGACCATACAAAGGCCTCAAAAGGTGACATCTCAGAACTAGCTTGATAACTATTGTTGTAACTAAACTCGGCATACGGCAAACTCTTATCCCAAGAGGTAGCATAAGCCAATGCACAAGCTCTCAACATATCTTCCAGAATCTGGTTGACTCTCTCGGTCTGTCCATCCGTCGTGGATGATAAGGTACATCAAGTTCAAACGGGTTCCCATGGCTTCATGCAACTTATTCCAGTAACCTTGAGGTAAATTGGGTACCTCGTCCGATACAATCCTCTTTGGCACTCCGTGCAAACAAACAATCTCGATCATGTACAATTACGCTAATTTATCTCCCGAGTAAGTGGTCTTCACGGGGATAAAATGGGCTACTTTAGTCAAGCGATCCACTATAACCCATATGGAGTCATAACCTCCTCGAGTCTTCGGCAAACCGGTAATGAAATCCATTCCGATTTCCTCCCACTTCCACTCAGGTATCTTCGGTCAGAGCAATCCTCGCTGGTCTCTCGATGCATTGCCTTGACTCTCCGGCATACGCCGCACAATGCAACATGCTCGGCAACTTCACGCTTCATACTCGGCCACGAGAATCTCTCCTTCAGATCCCGATACATCTTGGCGCTTCTGTGATGAATTGAATACTTGGAGTCATGGGCTTCTTCCAAAATCAGTTGCTTTAACTCCTTTTTGTTAGGCACACAAATGCGATCCTTCATCCACAACGTGCCTTGCTCATCCAACTTGAAGTCCTCTGCCTTGCCTTCCTCCTTGATGGACTTAATCCTGCGGATCTTGTCATCATCCTTCTGTCCTTCTCGGATCTGATCCTCTAGGGTAGGCTTTACTTCTAATGCGGCCAAGAATCCGCTAGGTACTACCTCAATCTTCATTTTCTGAAAATCCTCACATAACTCATCCTAACTTGTGGCTAGCAACGCACTCACGGTATGGCTTTTCCGACTCAGGGCATCGGCTACTACGTTGGCCTTCCCGGGATGGTAATGGATTCCAACATTGTAGTCCTTGATTAACTCTAACCATCTCCTCTGCCTCATATTCAGATCCGACTGGGTGAATATGTACTTAAGGCTCTTATGATCCGTATATACTTCACATCTGTTTCCAATCAGATAGTGACGCCATATCTTCAAGGCATGCACTACGGCAGCTAACTCTAGGTCATGTGTCGGATAATTTTCCTCATGCGGCCTCAACTGCCTTGATGCATAAGCGACGACCTTTCCATTCTGCATCAGACACATCCAAGTCCTTGGCGCGATCGTCACAATAAATATCGAAGCTTTGAGCAACATCCGGTAGAACTAACACCGGTGCCGACGTCAATCGCTTCTTCAGCCCCAAATCCTTTCTCACATTCTCAAGGCGTCCATGCAAACTTCTTTTCCTTCTTCAAAGCAATTGCGTAAGAGGTTTCGCAATTGTCGAGAAGCCTTCAATGAAACGGCGGTAGTATCCTGCCATTCCAAGGAAACTCCGAACTGGGTCACAGTCTTGGTTGCTCCCAATGTAACACAGCTTCTACTTTGCTTGGATCTACGGCGACTCCTTCGCAGTCATTACATGTCCAAGAAACTCCACCTTGTCCTTCCAAAAATCACACTTGCTGAACTTGGCGAAAAGTTCTTTGTCCCTCGCCTTTTCCAAAACTCGCCTTAAGTGTTCGGCATGTTCATCCTCCTGTCTTGGAGTAGATTAGGATATCGTCTATGAACACGACGACAAACTTGTCCAAATATTCCATGAACACCTTATTCATCATATTCATGAAATAATTTGGCGCATTAAATCGGCCCAAAGGACATAATCAGTAAACTCGTAATGTCCATATCTTGACGAGAATGCGATCTTGAATATCTTACGATCGGATCTTCAATCGATGGTATCCCGATCTCAGATCAATCTTGGAGAAAACTCCGGCTCCTCTTAATCGATCAAACAAACCATCAATCCTGGGTAGCGGATACTTATTCTTCACGGTGACTTCATTGAGTGCACGGTAGTCAATGCACATCCCGAAACTCCCGCCCTTCTTCTTGACAAACAAAGCGGTGCTCCCCACGGCGACTAACTTGGTCGATAAATCCTTTCTCCATTAACTCTTCCATTTGTTTCTTCATTTCTACCAACTCCTCGGTAGACATCCGATAGGGTCTCTTTGCTATCGGTCTTTGTACAGTACAAGCTCTATCACAAACTCTATGTCCCTGTCTGGCGGCATACCAGGTAGATCCTCGGGAAAAACATCGGGGTACTCATTCACTACTGAGACATCCTCTATGCTGATTGCCTTGGTACTGTTAACCATCAACTGGCCATCTCTAACTGCGGTGGCTTGAAATTCCACTTTCTTCCCACACGGGCTCTCCACTGAGATAGTCCTTTGTCCACAATCCAATACAGCCTTGTGCTTGGATAACCAATCCATTCCCAATATAACATCTAAGGTCTGGGTCTCCAAAATTATAAGGTTCGCTAGGAACTCTATTCCATCTATTAGTATTCTCACCCCGGAACATCCTACTTCCGTTCGGAGTTCGGAACCAGGGGTTTGAACTAAAAGCATGCACTTAAGTCTTGCAATCCTTAAATCATTTCTAGTAGCAAAGCCTTGCGAAACAAACGAATGCGAAGCTCCAGAGTCAAACAAAATCAGTGTATCGAGTTAACAAGTAACTTACCCAAGACGACATCCGTAGCATTCTGCGGTGCATCTGCGGTGACATGGTTGACTCGGCCTCTCACCACGATGCAGGGTGTGGCTCTCAGTCTTTGGCGTCCTAGCTGGGGTGGTTCCTAGGTTGAAGCGAATCGGGTCGCTCTCGCTGTCTTCTTGGGACAAGCTGTTGGCAAAGTGTCCTGGCTCGTTGCGATTGTAGCAGCGTCTCACTGTTCCTTGCCGATTGCACAGGGTAGCGTTTCTAGCGGGACTGGGTCTCGATAGTTTGATTGACAGGTCTTGGTGCCGGGATGGTGTCCTTGTTGCATTTGTGGTTGGAATCGAAGAATTGATTTGGTGCAACTCTCGGTATTGCGTTCCTGGCGTGATCCTTGCTTGTTGCATCCTGCGCTTCGGTTCTCATACGCTTCCTTGCGCTTGTCCTCAAGAATAAGCGCCTTATTCACCAACTCTTGGAAATCTGGAAAGGTGTGGGTGATCAACCCTACTTGCAATCTGAGTTAAGTCCCTTCATAAAACGAGGTATGCGGATTTATCCGTCGCTACATCCTCAGTGCGTAGCGTGCTAGGCTGTGTGAACTTGTTCGGGTAGTCGACCCTTTGGCTGATTACCTTGCTTGATGCTCTGAACTCCTCCTTCTTAAGGTCCATGATTCCTTCAGCACGTGATCTTGTCGGAATGCACCGTGAACTCTTCCCAAGTGATATCACGAGGGTTCTCTGCGTGGCACGAAGTTCTCCCACCATTCAAGCTGTTCCTTTCCAAATTGATGAGAAGCGAGAGTACCTTCTCATTCCCTATGCATTGAGCTATGTGTAGCTTCCTCTCAATTGATCTTAACCAATCATCGGCCTCCAATGGATTGGCATTCCCGGAGAAAGTGGATGGGTGAGTTCTCATGAACTCGGCGACCTTGCATTCTGGCGTGGTCCCCGATTAACTTGATTAGCGTGGCCTCGAGCAAAGGACGTGCTGCATTTGTTGCATCATAGCATGCATCAACCGAGTCTGAGCAGCAAGAAAGGCTCCAAAATTCTGCATATCAATCTGGCGGTCGGGTGTTCCATCATTGGGGTTTCTGTGGCGAGAACCACTCCCATTGCTTCCAAAGTTTCCACGGGTGTTCACCATCTGTTGATTTGCTCCAGGTTTAGAGATGAGAGGGAAACAAGAATAGACAAGTAATATGGAACTTATGCGGGCGAAGGTGTAGCCTTAAGGTCCAACTTTATTATTAATAACTTGGTATGGCTGCTTACAATGCCTAAGGGCCTTGCAACACATAATGCACACTCAACAAACAAAGCAAATCCAAATCGAACTAACTCACGGAGTCTAACGTCCAAAGGGTGACTCTTTATTCTATGACTCGACTCGGCGAAGGAGTCTCACTATAGAACCTATGCTCACTCATCGAAAGCCTCCACGGCACGGTGCACGGTCTTTGTGGCATAGGCGCCAAACGATCGCCATGTCCAAATGATCGTGTCCTCTCGTGGTAGTCGAAGAAGCGATGTCCTCATCGAGATCCGACTCCTCCGGATCTGGCTCGTAGCTCAAATCTTGGCTCGGGTCCGGTCCGTACAAGGTCATCTCCAACTCGTCAATCCTTCGTGAGAAGGTGTGCCACATACTCTTGAGCTTCCCGCCATCTGCTCTTCTCTCGCCGTGATCTCCTTGCGGGCCTTACCGTAGCTCTTTGCTTGTATTATCTAGTACATCCTCCTGGCGACGACAAATCGTGCCAACCGTGTAACCGTGGCATCCTCATCCCGAATCTCCTTCGGTCAAGAAGGTTATCGCTGCGGATGGTAACGAACACCGCATTTCCAACTCTCTGGGCGAGATACGGGTAATGTGCCGCATTGCGCCGTCGTGATACTTCTTGGATACCCATCTCGCATCGTAGATCTCCTGGCAAGGCAGTTGTATCGGCGATTGCCTGGCCCTTCTTCCTAGCAGTACCTCAATCTTCACATCACAAGCCTTGATCAATCCTGCTTGTCGGATCACTTCCACTTGGTATTGGGGCTTCTCAAAATCTCCGAGAGTCTGTAGCATATGCCAAAGTTCTGCAGCGTGACCAACTCCCAGATCAACGTAGTTGAACTCTTCCTCCATCTGTCACCAGAGTGCTTTACGTAAGAACTCGGAATTTTTAAATTGTGACAAGGTAAGGGAAAATTTCAGCAAGAGACAAGAAAAGAGAGAAGGGGATAAGTCGAGATGCCATTTCTTGTCTTCACAAATTTTTAGCTTTAGAAAATAGGTTTTATCCTCACTACGACCATTCTAGCTTAGGGTTGAGCCTACAGTCAAGTATGGCTCTGATACCACCTCTGTCGGGACCCCGAATTTGCAAATCCGGACCCTCTGTGTATTCAGCACTAGTCCAGGAACGCGCTAGTGCACACAGTCTTAACATCGGTAAATATCACAATCATACCAATCGACATTAATAAAGTACTTTATTTAAATAACCAAACTGGTTACTTGACCTTATGGTCAAGTTACAAATATATGCCTTGCAAGGCGAAACTTATTCAGAGGAAAATAATAGCAGCGGAAAATCAAATAAACTTCGTGGCGCCATCCAGTATACCACAGGCAACTGACTGGGCTCGCATCCCTAAGTAGACGGGTCCTCTTGGAAATCCTCCTCCGAAGCTGGCGTAGTCTCCTCTTCAACTGGTGTTGTGTTGAGGCAAGGGTGAGTACTTGGTACTCAGCAAGTCATGCACAGAATGCAAGCTAATATACTACATGCATGGCTTGGTACAAAGGAATAGCTTAAGGTATATTTGCAGTAAACAGCATTTGACAAGTAGTATAAGTAGATTCGAAAGCAGTGGAAATAAGTAAAGCATAAATAACTTTTCAAGAAGTTTAATAAACATTTTTCCCCCATCCTAAACCACATTTCCATCATCTTCATTATTAAACCAACCCAACTTTTCAAATCCAAGTTATTTTCAGAAAATCTAACCCTTGACTGTAATTCCCGAGCATTGTCCAGTACCGTGGACTCGGCTATTTAAATAGATTCTCAACTCTGCAGAGGTTATGCACTTTACCCACAAGATACAGTCAAACACCACAAAGGCGAGTTCCCGTAACAAAGCCTTTCGGAAGCCTCAAACAACACAGGTGGTCCTCTCCGGTTCGTGCTCTACACCATCCCTTCCCTTAGCCAAGGCGAAGTATGGGACCAACACACCGTTAGATGGGTATCTGGCCACAGCCACGATACGCTCCCCCGTACAATCACACAAACGGTGTAACTGACACCCTGAGGCTCCACAAGCGAGTCCTTAGCAACTTAGTCAACTAGGGCCGTCCCATTCCAGCCATGTGGTTGCAAGTATGACCCAGTTCAAAGGCTTGCAAGGTTAAGTCCTTAGATTGACCAGGGCAAGACTACCCGAAAAACCAAATCAACATCCCCAATGCCACAACTGGCCCACCTGATTACTCTTGCCACATGCCCCGGTCGAAAACCGTTTATCAAAACCCAGTTGATTACCATGCACCACGTGCCATCAACATCACATGATACTTTTCCAAAACAGGTTCAATATATCATTAAGTCAATATTAACATTTGATTGTCCAAAATCATGTCATGAGCACGAAAGGTGTCTAAGCAAAGATACTACAACGATCTAAACCCATGTTGGCAATTTAATAATGTCCAACTAGTAATCCACAACTAGGGTGACAAGGGATCATGGCACATACTTAGATAATCAAGGTGTCATACAAAGAAATTGGTATTTATCTAACCCCATGTTTAAACAAAGTATCTTTCTAATTGATCTAGCATGCAATAGTTTAAATCAAAATAGATTTCGAAATAGGATCAACATGGTCAAAGCACAACTTGCCTTCAAAAAGCACTTGCTCTTGGTCTTGAGTTGGATCCTGAGTTAATACTTCTCCCTCGAATCCTTCCGGCACTTCAACGTCTACTCGTAAAGCGTGCAAATAGCAAAACACAAATAAACAATAGGCAAAAACATCCCAAAACTCCAAATAAAATCCATAAACAGAGAGAACATAATTTTCTGGATTTTTAGGAACTGGAATCGTCAAATTTGGAGTTAAGACGCAAAAGTTATGATTATTTAAAGTTTAAATAATCAATTAAATAATATTACAGAGAAAAACTTTAGTCCAAAAATTAAATAAAATTCATATATAGGTAGATCTCAATTTTATACAAATTTAGAAATTTGAATCACTCAAATCGGAGTTGAAACGCAAAAAGTTATAAGCGTTTGAAGTTTGAATCTAAATTCAAATCAATATTTCGAATTAATAAATCATTTTCTTTTTCGGAAATTAATTATTGCGTCAGCATGGACACGTGGCATCCTGTGATTGGTCCACAGTAACCTGCTGACGTCAGCACCGAACGGTCTCCGCGACAACGTCAGCATGACGTCATCATGCCACGTGGCATGCCCCGGGTGCTGCCACGTGTCTCGGTCCATGGACTGAGTCCACGGTGACACCCGGCCCACGGTGAACGCGGCCTACGGCTACAGAGGCTGACACGCGGGTCCCACATGTCAGAGACACGTGCTCACGCACGCGTGGCGTGGCTTGGGGTACACGTGGCACAATCTCGGCCGTTGGATCTAGATCCAACGGTCTAGATCTATCCTAGGTTAACTCCGTTACAACCTATACGATGATCATGGGCAGTTCGATATGGATCGGACGGTCCAGATCTAACGCTATATTAAAATAGCTACTGCACGTGGTGATCGTGGGCCGTTTGATCTGGATCGGACGGTCCAAATCTAATTGGGTTTGGAAGCATGTGAACTCACCTCAACCGCACGATCAAGATCGGACGGCGCACAGAGCTCGCGAGGGCTGATGGCTTCGCGGCATGCACGGCTGCCGGAGTTGAAGACGACGACGAGCCCAACGGCGTTCGCAGGTTCTCCGACGGGTGAGTTGGCTCCACGGGTGCGTCTCGACGCGGGGTCCTCGGATCTGGCCTTGGATGCGGCGGAGCAGCTCCGGTGACGGCGGCGCGGCCGGAAAACCAAGACGCAACCCTAACCAACTACGGCGAGCGATTGCTGAAAGCTGGCGGCGGCTTAAGCTCGGAGACTTGAGCAAACGAGGCGCATGGAGGAGGGCAACCTCGGGGGCCGATCCGGGCCTTAAATACGGCCTCGACGTGCGCGCAAAACGGAACCCTAGCCGTGTCCCGCTCGGTCACGGCGGAGCTTTCCGGCTCGGAGTCGGAGCGGAGACGATGGCTGGGAACCGCCCACGTGTCCAGATGGATGGCTGGGATCGCACGGCGTGAACGGGTTCGACTCGGTTTCGACTAGGGCGACGTGGCGCAATCACAACCGTTGGATCTTGATCCAACGGTCGCGTGGCTAGGGTTCGGGCGAACGGGTTCGGCTCGACCACGTGGCTCGGGTCGGGTTCGGGTCGGACTCGAGTCCGACTCGGACCCGATGAACAGTACAAACCCACTCGCATTTTCCAGCGATTTAATATTTAAAATAATTCCCAGTAATTCATTTAATTCATTAAAAATAGCAAACGACTCAGAAAAATTCCAGAAAAATTCTGGAAAATATTTTAGGGTATTTGGGACTCAAATAAAATATTTCCAACAAAATTTTATTTGCAAAATTAAATTCTTTAATTATTTCAAAATGGAATAAATTCAAATAAATTCCAAATAAATCCAAATAAATTCCAGAAAATTCCAAAAATTCACCAAAGTGCCAAATCACACATGAATTTAAGAAAAGCAAAATTTTGGGGTGTTACACAAGAGAACCCTCAAGATATCACTTGGGAAGAGTTCACAGCTGCATTCCGACAGTATCACGTGCCTGAAGGAATCATGGACCTTAATAAGGAGGAGTTCAGAGCACTGAAGCAAGGTAATCAGCCAGTGGCCGACTACCTGAACAAGTTCACACAGCTAGCACGCTACGCACCTGAGGATGTAGCGACAGATAAATCCGCAGCCTCGCTTTTATGAAGGGACTTAACTCAGGATTGCAAGTAGGATTGATCACCCACACCTTTCCAGATTTCCAAGAGTTGGTGAATAAGGCGCTTATTCTTGAGGACAAGCGCAAGGAACTGGATGAGAACAGGAAGCGCAGGATGCAACAAAGAAGGATCACGCCAGGGGACGAATACCGAGAGTTGCACCAAATCAATTCTTGATTCCAACCACGTATCGACAAGGACACCATCCTCAAAGACCAAGACCGCCAATCGTAACTACTGCACCCAGCCCCGCTAGAAACTCTACTCTGTGCAACAAGAAGGAACGGTGAGACGCCGCTACAATCGCAGAACGAGCCAGACACTTTGCCAACAGCTTGTCCAAAGAAGACAGCAGGAGTGACCCCGGCCGCTTAAACCTAGGAACCACCCCAGCTAGGACGCCAAAGATCAGAGCCACACCCTGCATCGTGGTGAGAGGCCGAGTCAACCATGTCACCGCAGATGCACCGCAGAATGCTACGGACGTCAGATCGGGTAAGTTACTTGTTAACTCAAGACTGCAAAAGTTTTGTTTGACTCGAGCTTCAGATTCGTTTGTTTCGCAAGGCTTTGCTACTGGAAATGATTTGAGGATTGCAAGACTTAGATGCATGCTTTTAGTTCAAACCCCTGGTTCCGAACTCCGAATGAAAGTAGGATGTTCCGGGGTGAGAATACTAATAGAGGGAATAGAGTTCCTAGCAAACCTTATAATTTTGGAGACCCAGACCTTAGACGTCATATTGGGAATGGATTGGTTATCCAAGCACAAGGCCGTATTGGATTGTGGACGAAGGACTATCTCGATTGAGAGCCCGTGTGGGAAGAAAGTGGAATTTCAAGCCACTGCGATTAGAGATGGACAGTTGATGGTTAACAGTACCAAGGCAATCAGCATAGAGGATGTCCCAAAGAGTGAATGAGTACCCAGATGTTTTTCCGAAGATCTACGGTATGCCGCCAGACAGGGACATAGAGTTTGTGATAGAGCTTGTACCGGTACAAAGACCGATAGCAAAGAGACCCTATCGGATGTCCACCGAGGAGTTGGTAGAAATGAAGAAACAGCTAGAAGAGTTAATGGAGAAAGGATTTATCAGACCGAGTTCGTCGCCGTGGGGAGCACCAGTTTTGTTTGTCAAGAAAAAGGACGGAAGTTTCAGGATGTGCATCGACTACCGTGCACTCAATGAAGTCACCGTGAAGAATAAGTATCCGCTACCCAGGATTGATGATTTGTTTGATCAGTTGAGAGGAGCCGGAGTTTTCTCCAAGATTGATCTGAGATCGGGATACCATCAGTTGAAGATCCGATCGGAAGATATTCAAGATCGCATTCTCGTCAAGATATGGACATTACGAGTTCTGATTATGTCCTTTGAAATTTAATGCGCCAGCTTATTTCATGAATATGATGAATAAGGTGTTCATGGAATATTTGGACAAGTTTGTCGTCGTGTTCATAGACGATATCCTAATCTACTCCAAGACAGAGGATGAACATGCCGAACACTTAAGGCGAGTTTTGGAAAAGCTGAGGGAACAGCAACTTTTCGCCAAGTTCAGCAAGTGTGATTTTTGGAAGGACAAGGTGGAGTTTCTTGGACATGTAATGACCGCAGAAGGAGTCGCCGTAGATCCAAGCAAAGTAGAAGCTGTGTTACATTGGGAGCAGCCGAAGACTGTGACCCAGATTCGGAGTTTCCTTGGAATGGCAGGATACTACCGCCGTTTCATCGAAGGCTTCTCGACAATTGCGAAACCTCTTACGCAACTGCTGAAGAAGGAAAAGAAGTTTGCATGGACGCCAGAATGTGAGAAAGGATTTCAGGAGCTGAAGAAGCGATTGACGTCAGCACCAGTGTTAGTTCTACCGGATGTTGCTCAAAGCTTCGATATTTATTGTGACGCATCGCGCCAAGGACTTGGATGTGTGCTGATGCAGAACGGAAAGGTCGTCGCTTATGCATCAAGGCAGTTGAGGCCGCATGAGGAAAATTATCCGACACATGATTTAGAGTTAGCTGCCGTAGTGCATGCTTTGAAGATATGGCGTCACTATCTGATTGGAAACAGATGTGAAGTATATACGGATCATAAGAGCCTTAAGTACATATTCACCCAGTCGGATCTGAATATGAGGCAGAGGAGATGGTTAGAGTTGATCAAAGACTATAATGTTGGAATCCATTACCATCCCGGGAAGGCCAACGTAGTAGCCGATGCCCTGAGTCGGAAAAGCCATACCGTGAGTACGTTGCTAGCCACAAGTCGGGATGAGTTATGTGAGGATTTTCAGAAAATGAAGATTGAGATAGTACCTAGCGGATTCTTGGCCGCATTAGAAGTAAAGCCTACCTAGAGGATCAGATCCGAGAAGGATGGAAGGATGATGACAAGATCCGCAGGATTAAGTCCATCAAGGAGAAAGGCAAGGCAGAGGACTTCAAGTTGGATGGGCAAGGCACGTTGTGGATGAAGGATCGCATTTGTGTGCCTAACAAAAAGGAGTTAAAGCAATCGATTCGGAAGAAGCCCATGACTCTAAGTACTCAATTCATTCTCGAAGCGCCAAGATGTATCAGATCTCAAGGAGAGATTCGGTGGCCGAGTATGAAACGGGAAGTTGCCGAGCATGTTGCATTGTGCGACGTATGCCAGAGAGTCAAGGCAATGCATCGAGGCCAGCAGGATTGCTACAACCGCTGAAAATACACCGAGTGGAAGTGGGAGGAAATCGGAATGGATTTCATTACCGGTTTGTCAAGACTCAAGGAGGTTATGACTCCATATGGGTTATAGTGGATCGCTTGACTAAAGTAGCCCATTTTATCCCCGTGAAGACCACTTACTCGGGGGATAAATTAGCAGAATTATACATGATCAGGATTGTCTGTTTGCACGGAGTGCCCAAGAGGATCGTATCGGACGAGGTACCCAATTTACCTCAAGGTTCGGAATAAGTTGCATGAAGCCATGGGAACCCGTTTGAACTGATCTGACTTATCATCCACGGCGGACGACAGGCCAGAAAGAGTCAACCAGATCTGGAGGATATGTTGAGAGCTTGTGCACTAGCTTATGCAACTTCTAGGGATAAGAGTTAACCGTATCCCGAGATCACTTACAACAATAGTTATCAGGCTAGTTTACAGGTGTCACCTTTTGAGGCACTGTATGGTCGACCCTGTCGGACGCCATTGAATTGGAATGAGACCGGCGAGCGCTGTGTCTTTGGGCCTGATATTCTTCAAGAGGCTGAAGAGCAGATCGCCATGATTAGGGAAAGGTTGAAGATAGCCCAATCTCGACAGAAGAGTTATGCTGACAATCGTCGCCGAGATTTGAGTTTTGAACCAGAAGACTTTGTATACCTCAGAGTTACGCCTCTCAGGGGAGTTAAGAGGTTCCATACCAAAGGGAAACTCGCACCCCGTTATGTTGGACCATTTAAGATTTTGAGTCGCAGAGGCGAAGTTGCTTATCAGCTGGAGTTGCCACAGTCGTTGGCAGGAGTGCATGATGTATTCCATGTGTCCCAGTTGAAGAAGTGCCTCCGAGTTCCTGAGGAACAGACGCCGCTAGAGTTAATTGAGTTGCAAGAGGACTTGACTTATAAGGAGCATCCCGTGAGGATTCTGGACACAATGGATCGAGAAACTAGAAACAAGTCAACCCGTTTCTGTAGAGTTCAGTGGAGCAACCATGAAGGAAGCGAAGCGACTTGGGAGCGCGAAGAGGATTTGAAGAAAGAATTTCCAAACCTATTCCTTTAGTAAGCCCTGAATCTCGGGGACGAGATTCTATTAAGGGGGGAGGTTTGTAACACCCCAAAATTTTGCTTTTCTTAAATTCATGTGTGATTTGGCACTTTGGTGAATTTTTGGAATTTTCTGGAATTTATTTGGATTTATTTGGAATTTATTTGAATTTATTCCATTTTGAAATAATTAAAGAATTTAATTTTGCAAATAAAATTTTGTTGGAAATATTTTATTTGAGTCCAAAATAATCCAAAATATTTTCTAGAATTTTTCTGGAATTTTTCTGAGTCTTTTGCTATTTTTAATGAATTAAATGAATTACTGGAAATTATTTTAAATATTAAATCGCTGGAAAATAAACTCGGGTCGAGTACTGTTCATCCGACCGAGTCGGAACCCGAGTCGGACTCGAGTCCGACCCGAGCCAGTTGACTCGACCAAACCAGCTCCCAACCCTAATCAATCCCAACCGTTGGATCAAGATCCAACGGCTGAGATCCGCCCGTACCGGTTCGAGCCGTATCCGGCCCGGATCCGATCGCGTCCACGCGATCGTGGCCGTTGATCGTGCCACGTGGACGGCCGTGCGTCGTCGTCTCCGCTCCGACTCCGAGCCGGAGAGCTCCGCCGTGACCGAGCAGGACACGGTTAGGGTTCCGGTTTGCACGCACGTCGAGGCCGTATTTAAAGCGTGAGACGTCCTCCGAGGTTGCCCTCATCCTTGCGCACCCGTTCCCCCGAGTCATCTCGCCTGAGCCGTCGCCGTTTGCCCATACGAGTTCGCCGGAGTTGGAACTCTGTTGCGCCGCGGTTTTTGCCTCGTCTCGCCGTCGTCCGTCGTCTTCCGCCGAGAAGGAGCCCAGATCCGGGATCCCCGCGACGAGACGCACTCGAAGGGAGGACTCATCTCGCCGGAGAGGTCCCGTAGCGCCGTGCCCTTGGTCGTCGTTCCCGTCTCCGGTGCACCAAGCCCCGCCGTGACGCCATCGTCACCCGCGAAGGTTCTCAGCCGTCCGATCAAGATCCGACAGTCACGGTGAGCCCACGTTCTCCCCCAAACCCTAGAAACCCGATTAGATCTGAACCGTTGGATCAAGATCCAACGGCCCACGATCGCCACGTGCTATAGGAGTGTTATTATAGGATTAGATCTGGACCGTCCGATCTAGATCGAACGGCCCACGATCATCGAGTAGATTCAACACGTTAACCCTGGATCTAATCACGGCCGTTGAATTTCAAATCAACGGTCGAGATTGCGCCACGTGTAGGGAAGTTGGACCGACGCGGCCGGGCCGCTGGCCCACGCGCTGAAGGCAGGACGCCGACACGCGGGCCCGCGTGTCGAGGGGCCGCGATGTCGGCGCCGACTGACCTAAGCGCTGACGTCAGCGATGACGTCACCCGAGGCGGACCCACATGTCAGTCTCACGTAGAGTCGTGGACCGAGTCCACGATGGACCCGAGCCGAGCGTGGACTACGTCCATGGACCGGCTGACGTCAGCCAACCAATCAGAGGCTGCCACGTGTCCATGCTGACGCAATAATTAATTTCCGAAAAAGAAAATGATTTATTAATTCGAAATAATGATTTCAGATTTTGTTTCAAACTTCAAACGCTTATAACTTTTGCGTTTCAACTCCGAATCGAGTGATTCAAATTTCTAAATTTGTATAAAATTGAGATCTATCTAAATATAAATTTTATTTAATTTTTGGATTAAAGTTTTTCTCTGCAAAATTATTTAAATGATTATTCAAACTTTAAATAATCATAACTTTTGCGTCTTAACTCCAAATTTGACGATTTCAGTTTCTAAAAATCCATAAAATTATGTTCTTTCTGTTTATGGATTTTATTTGGATGTTTAGACACTTTTTGCCTATTGTTTATTTGGGTATTTGCTATTTGCACGCTTTACGAGTAGACGTTGAAGTGCCTAAGGATTCGAAGGAGAAGTATTGACTCAGGATCCAACTCAAGACCAAGAGCAAGTACTTTTTGAAGGCAAGTTGTGCTTTGACCATGTTGATCCTATTTCGAAATCTATTTTGATTTAAACTATTGCATGCTAGATCAATTAGAAAGATACTTTGTTTAAACATGGGGGTTAGATAAATACCAATTTGCTGTATGACACCTTGATTATTTAAGTATGTGCCATGACCCTTTGTCACCCTAGTTGTGGATTACTAGTTGGACATTAGTAAATTGCCAACATGGGTTTTAGACCGTTGTAGTATACTGCTTAGACCTGCTACGTGCTCATGACATGGTTTTGGACAATCAAATGTTAATATTGACTTAATGATATATTGAACCTGTTTTGGAAAAGTATCATGTGATGTTGATGGCACGTGGTGCAGGGTAATCAACTGGGGTTTGATAAACAGCTTTCGACCGGGGCATGTGGCAAGAGTAATCAGGTGGGCCAGTTGTGGCATTGGGAGTGTTGATTTGGTTCTTCGGGTAGTCTTGCCCTGGTCACCCTAAGGACTTAACCTTGCAAGCCTTTGAACTGGGTCTAACGTGCAACCACATGTCTGTAATGGGACGGACCTAGTTGACTAAGTTGCTAATAACGCACTGTGGGACCTCGGGAGGTCAACTACACCCTTTGTGTAAGTTGTGCGGGGAGCGTCTGGCCGAGGCCAGGTACCCATCTAACGGTTGATTGGCCTAGACTTCGCCTTAGCGAAGGGAAGGGTTAGTCTTAATAACCGGGAGGACCACTTGTATTGTTAGAGGTTTCCGAAAGACTTTGTTACGGGAACTCGCCTTTGTGGTGTTTGACTGTATCTTGTGGGTAAAGTGCATAACCTCTGCAGAGTTTAGAATCTATTCGAATAGCCGTGTCCGCGGTATTGGACATCGCTCGGGAATTACAGTCAAGGGTTAGATTTTCTCAAAAATAACGTTGGTTTGAAAAGTTGGGTTGGTTTAATAATGAAGATGATGGAAATGTGGTTTAGGATGGGGAAAAATGTTTATTAAACTTCTTGAAAAGTTATTTACGCTTTACTTATTTCTACCGCTTTCGAATCTACTTATATTACTTGTCAAAAGCTGTTTACTGCAAATATACCTTGAGCTATTCCTTTGTACCAAGCCTTGCATATAGTATATTAGCTTGCATTCTGTGCATGACTTGCTGAGTACCAAGTACTCACCCTTGCCTCAACACAACACCAGTTGAAGAGGAGACTACGCCAGCTTCGGAGGAGGAACTCCAAGAGGATCCGTCTACTTAGGGATGCGAGCCCAGTCAGTTGCCTGTGGTATACTGGATGGCGCCACGAAGCTATTTGATTTTCCGCTGCTATTGCTATTATTTTTCTCTGAATAAGTTTCGCCTTGCGAGGCATATATTTGTAACTTGGCCATAAGGTCGAGTAACCAGTTTGGTTATTTAAATAAAGTACTTTGATAATATCGAATGGTATGATTGTGGTATTTACCAATGTTAAGACTGTGTGCACTAGCGCGTTCCTGGACTAGTGCTGAATACACAGAGGGTCCGGATTTGCAAATTCGGGGTCCCGACATACGTGGAACTCGCCATTTGGAAATACAACCTCGTCGACAATGAAGCCCATGAGTTGCTCTTGGAATGCGCACACTCGGTGAGGCGGGAGCACGTTAACGTGCTCATTGATGTTGGGTTGACAATTGATTAAGTGGGAAGTATATAAATATGTGATCACATGCAATTAAATTAAAATGTAAGTTGCAGCAAACAAATTGACATGCATATACGAACCTCGGCATAATGTTCTGGCTCATCGCCATGGATAAAACTTTGAATATAGTGGAACAAGTAGTAGCCACATAAGTTGTTTCCAGCCGTCTGGCGTTTAACCTTCACGGGAAGAAATTTCAGAACATCAGATGAAGAACTGATATGACGCATTTGATTTCATATTTGTTTTTGTATTACGTACCTGAGTATTTATTACGACTTCAAATTCTTTCTTGAATTCTCCTTTCTGCTTCTTCCTAAACTTTGCAAATGTCCTGTTCAGGACGTCAATGAACCATTGGTATTTGTCGAGTGGATTCCTTCTTGAGTCATGAACTATAATCCTAATGTTGTCAAGCTCGATTACTAGAAGGATCCAATGAAACCTATTCGTATATTCCAACATATGCGTAAGTAGCTAGTCATACTATCAATGTCTTAAGTAATACAAGAACAAGATGTTTATGAGAACACGTACTTGAAGTTGAAGGGCAAAAGTATGCGGTTTGTAGTGCTGTTTCAATAATGCATGCAAAATGTATGCCTCAACTTGCGGTCTTTGCTGGTCGAATGCCCAGATTTTCCCATTGACAGCCTGTGGGTCGATGAAGCCAACGTTCTATTTGCCCAATCTTCTACATCGTTGTATCTCCATTCTACATAAAAAGGGATAACTAAGTTAATTAGATTTTGAATTTTGTGGTACGAGAGGAAGCAAATGGTAAACTTAGTAGATCGACACTTATAGACACCAGCAGCACATGAAGGACACGTCGACAGCATCTGTTTGGTACACATGGTACAAGTCCTCGAATTCCAGCCATTTTTCTGTGTTGTTCCCGCGAAAGAAATGCTCATCTTGAGAAACGAGGAGGAACATTTTCTCTCCTTTAGATGCCCTTTTCATGTAACATTCATGCAATTGACGCATCTTGGTTGGGAGATCATTTATATCTTTTGCATCAATTAGCGGTTTGCCCAACTCATACTTCCATTTGGTTGGTGCCTTTGGAAGATCCTGGTCTATTGATTCGAGTCCCGCCTCCTTCAGGAATGCCTGGACCCTCAACTGTTCAGCACTCTGCTCATCTTCCACTATCTTCTTCTTTCCCGCCAACATAGCCCGTTTATTTTTCACTGTAGCCTTTCTTATTGTCCTTTTGTAGTCTGTCGTCACAGGCGGTGGCGCCGTTTCGCATGACTGAATGTGCTTCACAGTTTTTTTATCTATTTGAACCTTGGGCTTTCGCTTCGCTGGCGCAAGCTGCCTGGCCACATCGGCCTTGACGGTAATTGATAGCTCCTCCGCAGTCAGATCATATGGCCGCTTTGGCAGTTCCTTTAACATTATCTATCTGTCGGATGCCGACTTCATGGGAGGAGGTGCCGGTGCGGGATCCCTCCTTCTGACATCGAGCTTCTTCCTCGGGGGAGATGCTGGAGGCGGAGTCGGGCTTCTTTGTGGAGCAGGAGGTGGAGGAGGCGTGGCCAGGACCACCGGGGAAGCATTGCGTGCAGGCGACGTCGGAGGAGTCGTGTGTTGTTATTGTAGAGGAGGTGTGCTTGCTCCTCCAACTTGCTCAAACTACGGGGCCTGTATTCCTGGAGATGTAACCTCCACACCATCTAGAAATATAATGTACTTTTTGCGCCATAGGATGAATGTACCGTGGACGGCCTATCCAAGCTTGGTCACGTTGTCGCCCCCAGCAATCTCGAGCATGTGTTCTTCGAAGCCCCCCACAACCTCTTCCACCGTGACCTTCGAGTATCCGGAGGGTATCTAGTTGAAGTGGAACGTCTGGCCCGCCTCCACCGGATAAGCATGCCGTAAGCCACCTTGTAGGAGAGGTTACGCATTGCAATATGCTTGCTGAGTGTTATAGCCATGAAATTGTTCTTTTGTACCATTGCAATTTGCTTGCTGAGTGTTGAACTCACGCTTGTGTTTTCTTATTGTTTTAGGTACCATGAGACCGGCATGCGGGGAAGGGAAATAGTCACACTTCTACACGTAGTTTCGCTCATTCGTCTCACAAGTCATTCAATTGGGTTTTTATAATAAACTAAGTGTGATGTTTATTTTTCTATGGTTTAGCTTTGCGTTATGAGAGTCTTATTGTTCGTTTGGCGCATGGACACATTGAATGCTTGGAATTAAACTTATATGGTTGTCAAGTCTTTAATTATTGCTATTTTAGTTGTTTCTCATATTGCCTTATATTGCTATGCTATTGTGTTTCCTTCAATTCATGCTAAAACAAAGGAGATGCTGCCGAAATGTCGGTTTTAAGCATTAGTGGCTTTGCTGTAATTTACTTGATTTTGTGGTATTTAGAGGTTGCTTAGTCTATGTTTGGTAGCATTCGGGCATATTAAATGCCGGGGTGATACAGTTGGTATCAGAGCGGGTTGTAGGTCCTTGGAATGTGTATTTTTAGTGTCATACCTTAGGTTACAACTAAAATGTGATGTGGGATAACTTAGAAACACGGCTTAGGTTTTAACTAAAACTTTGTCATAGGATAGCAACATTAAAACTTGCAAAAGTGGAATAAGTAATTTAAAATTTGACACACTTGGTTGCACAGTAGGATGGGGTTTTGGTTCATCATTGCATTGTGCTTGATTATTTAATGAAGATTATGTCTATGATGATGTTTGATCTTTGTTATTGATTATATGATGTTGTGCTTATGTTTATATGATTGGATGGTTGTCTGTCTGTAGCAGCCATGCCGAGGGGTAGAGGCCGTGGTCGCCGTGGCCGTGGAGGCCAGGGGCGAGGTTCTTAGGGAGTTGCTGAGTCTTTAGCTGAGGGTAGCGCTTCGCTCAATGCTCATGGGCTACCGTAGGAGGAACTCCCGGCTGCACAGTCAGGGGCTGGGGTACCCGCCGCCAATGCGGACTTAGTTCAGGCTCTGCAGAGGGAGGTTCAAAAGCTGCGCCAGCAGTTGCAGGCAACCCCTGCTGTTGTGCCTCTCCCCCTGCAGCGGCCCCAGTTGTTGCCCCCGCTGTGCCGGAGCCGAGGATGAGTCTCCGGGAGTGGATGTCTCTCCGTCTTGACACTTTTGACAGAGCGGGCACGCCGATCCAGTCCGTAGATTGGCTGCGGTACATGGAGCGGCTGTTTCAGGTCCTAGAGTTGACCTCAATCCAAAGGGCTCGCTTTGTGGCCTTTCAGCTGAAGGGCCAAGCTGACATCTGGTGGGAGTGGGTTCTGGCTGCTAGAGCCCCCGCGCTTGGTCCGGTCACCTGGAAGGACTTTGTGGCTCGCTTTCGAGCCAAGTTCTACCCAGAGGCTTTCCTTGAGCGGATGGAGCATACTCTGACGACTCTTTCCCAGGGAAAGAGGTCGATGGCAGAGTATGAGGTGGAGTTCAACAGCGTGGTGCGCTTCGTGCCAGCTGTGGCAGCCGTCGACAGGGAGTTGTCATGGGTGCGACTGTCCCTCGTGACTTCTGCTCCGTGGTGGAGCAGGCGAAGGGCATGGAGCTCGAGTTGGAGCTCTCCTGGGATAGGCAAAACCCGGTTGGTTCAGGGGTTCCTGCGGCCCCAGGCGGGGGCCAGAACAGGACCTTTGGTGGAGGCGGTTGGTGTTCTCAGCGACCCACCTTCAAGAAGTTCAATGGGGGGCAGGGCTCCTCCTCAGGGGCTAAGATGAGGTCGCCCCAGTCGTCTTCCTCACGAACGGCTGTTCGTCCTGTGCCCGAGCAGGGCATGATGTGTTTCAAGTGCGGTGGTGAGCACCGTGCTTTAGAGTGTGGTTGGACCGGGAGTTGCAACCACTATGGCAAGCCCGGCCACATGGGACGAGTTTACCGGATGAAGCCCGGTAGCATCATCAAGTGGGAGACGGTGCCTTCTCCTCCCACTCCAGCGGCGTCTTCCTGAGGATCGGTGATCGGTGCACATGATGGCGGCTCCTGCTCCTCAGCCGCCCTTTGCGTGGGCGCCACCAGCAGCGTACTGGTGCCCGTAGCCGTTTGCTCCTCCTCAGTTGCCTCCTCCGCACCCAGCTTTGTTGGGGCATCAGCCGAGTATCGGGACTCCTACTATCCCGGCGCAACCAGGAGTGTACGCCTTGCCGACCGCTGAGTCAGCCGGGCATCCAGAGGTGGTTTCAGGTACTCTGCTCGTGGATTCCGTTGATGCCTTTGTTCTTGTGAAATCATGTGCTGAAAAATTGGCTTAGAATTCAATTTGCAAAATGTGTTTGTGCATGTGTTTGACAAGTTGACAAGAAATAGTGTATCTTTTTCTTGTGCCGGACCAAATTCTCAAAAACAGAGAGTTCCCTTTTGCGCCGAACCGATTTTGTGTTTGCGCCGAAACAAGTTTTTGGGTCTGCCGTGGACGTGCTTTTGAGATCATGAGCCGGACTCAATTTTCCAAGAAACCAGTAAGTTTTGCATGTACGTCGGACCAATTTCTTTGGTCAGTCGTGAACGGCTTTTTGAGGATTGATTTCGCATGTACGACGGACTGATTTCTTTTAGTCTGTCGTGAACGTGTTTTCGCCGGAATGATTTCTTCTTGAAACCGAGACTTTCACTTGTTCACCGGACCGATTTTTTTGGTTCGTCGTGAATGGTTTTTTGAGTGACTTTTTCATGTGTACGCCGGACCATATTTTTTGGTCCGTCGTGAATGCGTTTTTGCTCGATTAGGGTTTTGAGCAAAATTGGAATTATGTTTGATTTGTTTTTGAGATTATGAAATTTGTGAGAATTTCATTATGCTTGAAGTGGACTTTATGCAATGCTTGTGTGAGTATTTGCATGGATTGATGTGAGTCAAGTCGTGGACTTGTGCTCGGAATTGTTTTGTGGTTTGTTCATGTGCAGGTATTGCTCGAAGACGAACGTGGTCGATGACGGGACCGGAACTAGGTTCATGGAGGAGCTGAGGTTCGGGACTAGGTTCAGGGAGGAACTGAGGTCTTGGTGGTCAAGGATGTCATGCGAGACGTTCGGGCTAAGAGAATGGTGCACATGAAGAATGGTTAGTCACGTGAGAATGGCATGAGGTTATTCGCGTGCAAAGTGTTAGTCACGTGGGTATGGCAGGTGGCCATACGCGTGCAAAGTGTTAGTCACGTGAGTATGGTAGGGTTGCCATACGCGTGCAAGAGTTGTACTCAGCCAGGTTGGGCGAAGAAGAGTTGTATACATACTCCTTCTAGATTAGGAATTGTATTCAAAACTCCTTGTGTTTTGCTCCTTTAAATAGGAGGGGTGTCTCCTGTTGAAGGGCATCAATCGAAGCTGAGCGCATTGAGAGCCTCAAGCTCAGTTTTAGGGTTTGTACTCTTCTGATGAGAGTATTTTAGACAAAAGAAATAAAGATCAATTCTTCTAGATCTTTGCGTGCTACAGTAACTGCGTTGCTACAGTGTTTCCTTTTTTGGTTCTTATTTGCATGCTTATTCTTATTCTAGATTGGTTTTTTTATCCTTTGAGTTTCTTCGTGATTTGATCAATCCAAAACCTCTCTAGGTATTTGTTTTACAGTTCTTGAAAGTTCTGTAGGTTGATCTTTTTCGTTTCTGTTAAACCTTCAAGTTTACGTTAGATCAATTCTCGTCATCTTCTGTCACAACAAGTTTGCGAGGTTCATAACTTTTGATCCGTAAGTTCGATCAAGCTGATTCTTTTTGAGTTAGATTCGTATTGGAATCTAGTTTCTTGTGTCCAAATTTCAGATCATTCCGACGGTTGGATCTCCAGAAATTCATGTTTTACCAAACCTCTATCATTCTATTTTTGTCGAAAACGAGGCAATTATTTGGTTCTGTTTTGGGGTGAACTTTTAATAGATCAAGATTTTGGTTTTAGCTTCCGCACAATCATTCACCCCCCTCTGATTGCTATATTCGTATACTTCGATCGTACAGTTCTGTTTTATTCCAGAGCATCCTATTCCTTTGTGTCGTCTGAATTTGCTAGTAGAGCTAAGTTGGGAGTAAAGCGGATTTCTGAGTCTGTGTTAGTCAGTTCCCCTGGGGGTTTGATTGCTAGTTCTTTGGTTTGTCCGGTTTGCACCATTGTCATTGATGATGATGTTTTCTTTGCCAATCTTATGGTGATCCAATTCGCTCCTTTTGATTTCATTTTGGGTATGGACTGGTTGCATCAGTACCGTGCCAAGATATGTTGCTTTTGGAGGACGGTTACCTTGCAGGCCCCGTCAGGGGTAGAGTTAACCTTTCAGGATGGTATACCTTCCAGTTCCGTCTTTGCTTTAACTAGTCTGTTTTCTGGTCGCCGTTTAAGGCAGTTGGGTTTCCTCATGGCTATGTCAGAAAAGCCATTTTCTTCAGTCTCCATTGAGGAGATACCTGTAGTGAAGGAGTTTGTCGATGTGTTCCCTGATGAGTTGCCTGGCTTACCACCTGTGAGGAATGTGGAGTTCCGTATTGATCTTGTTCCTGGCACTCGACCTATTTCTATCTCTCCATACCGCTTGGCTCATCCTTTTCAAGACGAGTTGAAAAAGCAGTTGGAGGATCTATTGGCCAAGGGTTTTATTCGGCGTAGTGTGTCAACTTGGGGAGCACCCGTCCACTTCGTTTTGAAGAAGGATGGAAGTTGGCGTATGTGCATTGATTATCATTCTCATAACCAAGTGACGGTCAAGAACAAGTATCCTTTGCCTCGCATTGAGGATCTGTTTGACCAACTTAAGGGAGCAAAGGTGTTCTCCAAGATTGATCTTCAGTCGAGGTATAATCAGATTCGCGTGAGGGAGCAGGACATTGAGAAGACTGCTTTCTCCACTAGGTATGGGCATTATGAATTTAAAGTTATGACTTTTGGACTAACTAATGCTCCTACAGTCTTTATGGAGGCGAAGAACAGTATGCTACACAGTACCTTGATGAGTTTGTGGTAGTGTTCATCGATGACTTTCTGGTTTACTCTAAATCAGAAGAGGAGCATGAGCGGCATTTGAGGCTTGTGCTGAGTACCTTGAGGGAGAATCAGTTCTTTGCTAAGCTAAAAAAGTGCGAGTTCTGGATTTCAGAAGTGGCTTTCCTTAGCCACATCATCAATCCAGAGGGCATATCTATAGATCCGAGCAAAGTCTCAGCAGTTTTGGATTGGAAGAGGCCTTCCAATGTCAAAAAGGTGCATAGTTTCCTTGGGTTGGCTGGCTACTATCGGCGTTTTGTGCAGGATTTCTCTATCATTGACAAGCCACTTTCGCAGCTCACTCAGAAGGGGTTGAAATTTCAGTGGACTGCAGAGTGTGAGCACAGCTTCTGCACTTTGAAGGAGAAGTTAGTGACTGCTCCTGTTCTTACCCTTTCGGAGCCTGGGAAGCGCTTCACTGCTTATTCTAATGCTTCTCGTTTGGGACTTGGTTGTGTGCTCATGCAAGATGGCAAGGTGATTGCTTATGCATCCAGGCAGCTGAAAAAGCATGAGCAGAACTATCCCACCCATGATCTTGAGCTAGCCGCTGTGGTGTTTGCATTGAAAATTTGGAGGCACTATCTGTATGGTGAGTCTTGTGATATCTTCACAGATCACAAGAGCCTCAAGTACAACTTTACTCAGAAAGATTTGAACTTGAGGCAGAGGAGATGGCTAGAATTGATAAAAGATTATGACCACACTATCTAGTATCATCCGGGCAAGGCAAATGTGGTGGCTGACGCTCTCAGTCGCAAGACAATGCCCCCTGTCGTTGATTGTCTTGTTGCTAATTTTGAGCGATTGGGAGTCTCCTACTGCTTTGCGGGGACCGTGCAAGCTGATACTCAATTGATTCTTGAGTCAGCGATTCCCGAGCGTGTGCGGGAGGCACAACAGCATGATCATTTGCTCCAGCAGGTGAGGAAACGCCTTGAGGATGGCAAGTCTGGAGACTTTACCATTGATGATGTGGGAGCTTTGAGGTTTCAGGGTCGTCTATGCATGCCTCAGAAATCCCAAGTGAAAGAGGATATTCTGAAAGAGGCTCATCGCACCCCGTACACGGTTCATCCTGGGGAGACCAAGATGTACAGGGATCTAAAAAAGAATTTCTGGTGGAAAAGGATTAGAGTGGATATTGCCATGTATGTGGCGTCTTGTGGGATTTTTCAGAAGATCAAGGCCGAACACAAGCGTCCTACTGGTCTGTTGCAGCCATTGAAGATTCCTGTGTCGCCATGGGATGACATCTCCATGGATTTTGTGGTTGGCCTACCTCGTACTCCACGAGGGAAGGATGTTGTTTGGGTTATGGTGGACCGTCTCAGCAAGTCCGCGCATTTCATTCCTATCCGCACTACCAATTCAGCGAGCGAGTTGGCTCCCATCTATGTGCGGGAGATTGTGAGACTGCATGGTGTACCCAAGACCATTATTTCTGATCGGGATGCGAAGTTTGTCTCCAAATTTTGGGAGAGCTTACAGAGTGCTTTGGGTACACAGCTTCGCCTTAGTACCGCTTTCCACCCTCTGACAGATGGGCAGTCTGAGCGTACCATTCAGACTTTGGAGGACATGCTCAGGGCCTGTGTGATGGCTTGGAAAGGTAGATGGGAAGATCATTTGCCATTGGCAGAGTTTGCTTATAATAACAGCTATCATTCCAGCATCCGGGCTGCTCCTTATGAGGTACTGTATGGCCAGAAGTGCAGATCGCCACTTTGTTGGGATGCTGTGGGTGAGAGAGCACTTCTTGGATCGGATTGGGTTCAGCAGACTGTTGATCGCGTGGCGGAGCTACGGCAGAACCTTCTTGCAGCGCAGAGCCGACAGAAAAGCTATCTTGATGTGGGGAGGCGAGATTTGGAGTTTGAGGTGGGTGATAGCGTACTCTTGCGAGTATCTCCCACCAAGGGTGTGGTGCGTTTTGGCACTAAAGGGAAGCTCAGTCCAAGGTTTGTTGGGCCGTTTCCTATCATAGCTCGAGTCGGTAAGTTGGCTTATCGTTTGGAGCAACCGGAGTCAATGCAAGGAGTGCATAATGTGTTCCATGTCTCGATGTTGAGGAAATACTTGCATGATCCGGAGTTGGTGGTTCCGTTGGAACCCTTAGTGCTTGAGCAGGACCTTACCTTCGAGTCCCGTCCTGTGAAAATTCTGGGGACTTCGGAGCGAGTGATGAAGAACCGGACGCCCAAGTTCGTCAAAGTACTGTGGTCACATCAGACCGAGAGAGAAGTGACTTGGGAGCTGTTGTCTCGCATGCGCGAGAAGTATCCCGAGCTGTTCGCCTCAGGTATGTGATGTGAAACCTAGATATCTTTCGCTTTGCTGGATGACGTATTGGTTTGTCTTGGATTCGAGGTCTAATCCTGTTGAAGGGGGGAGAATATGACACCACTGAGTGTCGAAACCTTATATAATGTGAATGTTGAGGTCAAAAACTTTATGAAATATGGAATTGGAGGTCGAAACCATACGATATGAGGTTTATTTGTGTTTCCGGGCCATTTCCGGGAGTTTGGGCCTTTCCGGGGGTGTTTGGGCCTAGGGGAAAGGGTCGTGGGCCTTGGTGGGGAGGAGTTTGAGTCCTTTTCGGGGAAGTATACCTCGTTGGAGGCCTCCCCTAGCCCCTTGTGTGCCTCCCCCTGTTGTTTGTGCGCCGCACCCCCATACCCTAGCCGCCCCACCTCCATCTCCACCTCCCTTGCTTGCGTGCACCCCCCCATTGCTCCCCATTGCTACACCACCCCTCCACCACCTCTCCACCTCCCTTGTTGCCCCTAGGGAAGTTCTCCACCTCCACACCTCGAAGATCCATTTGTTGGAGCACTCCGCGACGAGGAGATCCTGCGGGATTGGAGCGAGGAAGGAGATCGCGCGAACCGGGAGGAGATCTATTGGGTTTTCGTGCGTTGGGCGAAGGTATGGCCATGGGAATCCTTGGGGTTGGTCTAGGATCTGTTATAAGGGTGATTATCATGTTTTTAGATCTATTGGTGTTGCTGGGATTGAGTAGATTAGATGAAATCTAGAAGTTGCCACGTTATCTGTTTCGGGCAGCATGAGCAGTCGACCTAGGTTTTGTGTTTTTGTCAATTTAGAATCGGAATTTGGTCGGCCGCCTGTTGAAAAAGTTGTAGGTAATTTCAATACCTTTCTGCGGGTATAAAGAACGCGTAATTCTGATCAGCTGTTTGAATGTTATGTCTGTTTTACCGAGCATGTTAAAATCTGTGACATGATTGGAACAGATCACGGTATTTTGTAGATTAAACAACTTTAGAGTCCGAATCAGCTTTTCCATATAATTAGAAAAAGTTAGGAAATTTCTAAGCTACGCGAGGATGTACTCGTTTAATTTATTTGGAGTCTTAGAACCCGAGTTATGCCTTTTGGAAGGCTGCTGTCCCGACGGGACAGAACCTCTGTTTTTGGGTTTTGCGAGTAATTTGCGATGTCGGGTTAGAAGAGGGATTGCTTACTATTTTGTGGACATGATTGTGAGTGTGTGGTACCTATGTGCAGGTGTTGTGACCCCGGGAGTGCCTTCTACTTCTCGCCAATCCGTTGCCCGTGGTTGAGGCAATTGTATTGTAATGGACAGCGGCTTGTAGGTTGCTAGTTGAGACTAGATGAAATTGATTATATGATATGATCACTTGCCATGCTTTAATGATTGCCAATGATATGATGAGTATGCCTCTTATGTTATGATGCCATGTGTTAATGTACAAGTTAATTATGATGTCGGCATGTTTGCATACATGGCATGATACATGGCCGGGTCGGTGAGGAAGTCATAACTAGTCCGGTAAGGTCGGTGAGAAAGTTATGACTAGTCCGTAGCGCCATTGAGTAAGTCCTACATCGTGATTCCATCCACCGCGGTAAATGGAAGCGAGGAGTAGGCACCCTCCATCTTCGGGATGGAAGGGAGGAGAGGGTGCACACCGACGGGTGTGTACTCAACCATACCGGTATGAGTTTCCAGGAGACATGTGCATCGCATCGCATTGCATACATGATGATGATGATAATGATATGTGATCATGAATAAGATGATAGACATGATGTGAGTTGTTGTAGCCATGTAATTGATCTTTTGTACCATTGCAATATGCTTGCTGAGTGTTGAACTCACGCTTGTGCTTTCTTGTTGTTTTAGGTACCATGAGACCGGCATGCGGGGAAGGGAAATAGTCACACTTCTACACGTAGCTTCACTTATTTGTTCCCACAGTCAGTCAATTGGAGTCTTGATAACAAATTAAGTGTGATGCTTATTGATTTATGGTTTAGTTTTGCGATATGAGAGTCTTATTTTTCGTTTGGCTCATGGAGACATTGAATGCTTGGAATTACACTTATATTGCTATCATGCCGTTAGTTATTGCTATTTTAGATGCCTCTTATATTGCCATATATTGCTATGCTGTTGTTGTTCTTTCAATTCATGTTAAGACAAAGGAGATGCTCCCGAAATTTCGGTTTTTAGCATTCGTGTCTTTGCTGTAATTTACTTATATTTGTGGTATTTAGAGGTTGCTTAGTCTATGTTTGGTAGCATTCGGGCATATTAAATGCCGGGGTGTTACTGATTGGTATCGAGCTGGTCAGTAGGTCCTTGGAATGTGTATTTTTAGTGTCATACCTTAGGTTACAACTAAAATGTGATGTGGAATAACTTAGAAACATGGCTTAGGTCTTAACTAAAACTTTGTCATAGGATAGCAATATTAAAACTTGCAAAAGTGGAATAAGTAATTTAAAATTTTGACACACTTGGTTGCATAGTAGGTTGGGGTTTTGGTTCATCATTGCAATGCGCTTGATTATTTAATGAAGATTATGTCTATGATGATGTTTGATCTTTGTTCTTGATTATATGATGTTGTGCTTATGTTTATGTGATTTGATGGTTGTCTAGCTGTAGCAGCCATGCCGAGGGGTAGAGGCCGTGGTCGCCGTGGCCGTGGAGGCCAGGGGCGAGGTTCTCAGGGAGTTGTTGAGTCTGTAGCTGAGGGTAGCACTTCGCTCAATGCTCATGGGATAGCACAGTCAGGGGCTGAGCTACCCGCCGCCAATGCGGACTTAGTTCAGGATCTGCAGAGGGAGGTTCAGGAGCTGCGCCAGAAGTTGCGGGCAGCCCCTACTGTTGTGCCTCCCCCTGCAGCGGCCCCAGTTGCTGCCCCCACTGTGCCGGAGCCGAGGATGAGTCTAAGGGAGTGGATGTCCCTCCGTCTTGACACTTTTGATCGTAGCAGCACGCCACCCAGCCTCGCAGATTGGCTGCGGTACATGGAGCAGCAGTTTGAGGTCCTAGAATTGACCTTGGTCCAAAGGGCACGCTTTGTGGCCTTTCAACTGAAGGGCCAAGTTGATATCTGGTGGGAGGGGGTTCTGGCTGCTAGAGCCCCCGATCTTGGTCTGGTCACATGGGAGGACTTTGTGGCTCGCTTCCGAGCCAAGTTCTACCCAGAGTCTTTCCTTGAAAGGATGGAGCATACTCTGACGACTCTTTCCCAGGGAAAGAGGTCGGTGGTGGAGTATGAGGCTGAGTTCAATAATGTGGTTCGTTTTGTGCTGGCGGTGGCAGCTGACGACAGGGAGAAGGCGAAGAGGTTCCGTAGAGGCCTCAACTAGGAGTTCCAAGTTGTAATGGGAGCTGACGACAGGGAGAAAGCAAAACCCTGGAGGTTCAGGGGTTCCAGCGGCCCCAGGCGGGGGCCAGAGGAGGACCTTTGGTGGAGGAGGTGGGTCTTCTCAGCGACCCACCTTCAAGAAGTTCAAGGGAGGACAGGGCTCCTCCTCAGGGGCTAAGATGAAGCCGCCCCAGTTGTCTTCCTCGCGAGCGGCGATTCATCCTGTGCCCGGGCAGGGCATGATTGGTTTCAAGTGTGGTGGTGAGCACCGTGCTTCGTAGTGTGGTTGGACCGGGAGTTGCAACCACTGTGGCAAGCCCGGCCACATGGGGCGAGTCTGCCGGATGAATCCCGGTAGCATCGTCAAGTGGGAGACGGTGCCTTCTCCTCCCACTCCAGCGGCGTCTTCCAGAGGGTCGGTGCACATGATGGCGGCTCCTGCCCTCAGCCGCCCTATGCGTGGGCGCCACCAGCAGCCTACTGGTGCCCGCAGCCGTCGGCTCTGCCTCAATTGCCTTCTCCGCCCCCAGCTTTGTTGGGGCATAAGTCGGGTGTCGGGGCTCCTACTGTCCTGGCACCACCTGGAGTGTACGCCTTACCGACCGCCGAGTCAGCCGGGCATCCAGAGGTGGTTTCAGGTACTTTGCTTATGGATTCAGTTGATGCCTTTGTTCTGTTTGATTCCGGAGCATCCTACTCCTTTGTGTCGTCTGAGTTTGCTAGTAGAGCTAAGTTGGGAGTTCAGGGATTTCTGAGTCTGTGATAGTCAGTTCTCCTAGGGGTTGGATTGCTAGTTCTTTGGTTTGCCCGGGTTGCATCATTGCTGTTAATGATGAGGTTTTCTTTGCCAATCTTATGGTGATCCAGTTGGCTCCTTTTGATGTCATTTTGGGCATCGATTGGTTGCATCAGTACCGTGCCAAGATCTGTTGCTTTTGGAGGACGGTTACCTTGCAGGCCCCGCCAGGGGTAGAGTGGACCTTTCAGGGCGGTATACCTTCCAGTTCCGTCTTTGCTTTGGCTAGTCTGTTTTCTGGTCGCCGTTTGAGGTAGTTGGGTTTCCTCATGGCTATGTTAGAAAAGCCATCTTCTTCAGTTTCCATTGAGGAGATTCCTGTAGTGAAGGAGTTTGTTGATGTGTTCCCTAACGAGTTGCCTGGTTTACCTCCTGTGAGGAATGTGGAGTTCCGTATCGATCTTGTTCCTGGCACTCGACCTATTTCTATCTCTCCATACCGCTTGGCTCATCCTTTTCAAGACGAGTTGAAAAAGTAGTTGGAGGATTTGTTGGCCAAGGGTTTTATTCGGTGCAGTGTGTCACCTTGGGGAGCACCCGTCCTCTTCGTTTCGAAGAAGGATGGAAGTTGGCGTATGTGCATTGATTATCGTGCTCTTAATCGAGTGACAGTCAAGAACAAATATCCTTTACCTCGCATTGAGGATCTGTTTGACCAACTGAAGGGAGCAAAGTTGTTCTCCAAAATTGATCTTCAGTCGGGGTACAATCAGATTCGCGTGAGGGAGCAGGACATTTAGAAGACTGCTTTATCCACTAGGTACGGGCATTATGAATTTAAAGTTGTCTTTTGGACTAACTAATGCTCTTGCTGTCTTTATGGAGGCGATGAACAGTATGCTACAAAAGTACCTTGATGAGTTTGTGGTAGTGTTCATCGATGACATTCTGGTTTACTCTAAATCAGAAGAGGAGCATGAGCGGCATTCGAGGCTTGTGCTGAGTACCTTGTGGGAGAATCAGTTCTTTGCTAAGCTGAAAACGTGCGAGTTCAGGATTTCAGAAGTGGGTTTTCTTGTCCACATCATCAATCTAGAGGGCATATCTATAGATCTGAGAAAAGTCTCAGCAGTTTTGGATTGTAAGAGGCCTTCCAATGTCAAAGAGTTGCGTAGTTTCCTTGGGTTGGCTGGCAACTATCGGCGTTTTGTGCAGGATTTCTCTATCATTGCCAAGCCACTTTCACAGCTGACTCAGAAGGAGAAGTTAGTGACTGCTCCTGTTCTTACCCTTCTCGAGCCTGGGAAGCGCTTCACTGGTTATTCTGATGCTTCTCGTTTGGGACTTGGTTGTGTGCTCATGCAAGATGGCAAGGTGATTGCTTATGCCTCGAGGCAGTTGAAAAAGCATGAGCAGAACTATCCCACACATGATCTTGAGCTAGCCACTGTGCTGTTTGCATTGAAGATTTGGAGGCACTATCTGTATGTGGCGAGTCTTGTGATATCTTCACTGATCACAAGAGCCTCAAGTACATCTTTACTCAAAAAGATTTGAACTTGAAGCAGACGAGGTGGCTGGAATTGATAAAGGATTATGACCTCACTATCCAGTACCATCCGGGTAAGGCAAATGTGGTGGCTGACGCTCTCAGTCGCAAGACAATGCTCCCTATCATTGATTGTCTTGTTGCTGATTTTGAGCGATTGGGAGTCTCCTACTGCTTTGCGGGGACCGTGCAAGCTGAAACCTAATTGATTCTTGAGTCAGCGATTCCCGAGTGTGTGCGGGAGGCACAGTAGCATGATCATTTGCTCTCGCAGGTGAGGAAGCGCCTTGAGGATGGCAAGTCTGGAGACTTTACCGTTGATGATGCGGGAGCTTTGAGGTTTCAGGGTCGTCTATGCGTACCTCAGAAATCCCAAGTGAAAGAGGATATTCTGAAAGAGGCTCATCGCACCCCGTACACGGTCCATCCTGGGGAGACCAAGATGTACACGGATTTGAAAAGGAATTTCTGGTGGAAATGGATGAGAGTGGATATTGCCAAGTATGTGGCGTCTTGTCGGATTTGTCAGAAGATCAAGGCCGAACACAAGCGCCCTGCTGGTCTGTTGCAGCCATTGGAGATCCCTGTGTGGCCGTGGGATGACATCTCCATGGATTTTGTGGTTGGCCTACCTCGTACTCCACGAGGGAAGGATGCTGTTTGGGTTGTGGTGGACCGTCTTAGCAAGTCTGCACACTTCATTCCCATCCGCACTACCCATTCAGCCAGTGAGTTGGCTCCCATCTACGTGCGGGAGATGGTGAGACTACATGGGGTACCCAAGACCATTAACTCTGATCGGGATGCGAAATTTGTTTCAAAATTTTGGGAGAGTTTGCAGAGTGCTTTGGGTACACAGCTTCGCCTTTGTACTGCTTTCCACCCTCAGACGGATGGGCAGTCTGAGCGTACCATTCAGACTTTGGAGGACATGCTCAGGGCCTGTGTGATGGCTTGAAAAGGTAGCTGGGAAGATCATTTGCCTTTGGCAGAGTTTGCTTATAATAACAGCTATCATTCCAAAGATCCGGCTGCTCCTTATGAGTCTTGTATGGCCGGAAGTGCAGATCGCCGCTTTGTTGGGATGCTTTGGGCGAGAGAGCAGTTCTTGGACCGGATTGGGTTCAGTAGACTGTTGATCGCGTGGTGGAGGTACGGCAGAACCTTCTTGCAATGCAGAGCAGACAGAAAAGCTATGCTGATGTGAGGAGGCGAGATTTGGAGTTTGAGGTGGGTGATAGCGTACTCTTGCGAGTATCTCCCACTAAGGGTGTGGTTCGATGTGGCACCAAGGGGAAGCTCAGTCCGAGGTATGTTGGGCCATGTCCTATCATCGCCCGAGTTGGTAAGCTGGCCTATCGTCTGGAGCTACTGGAGTCAATGCAAGGAGTGCATAGTGTGTTCCATGTTTCGATGCTGAGAAAATACTTGCATGATCCGGAGTTGGTGGTTCCGTTGGAACTATTAGGGTGTGTTTGGTTACCTGCACCATCTTAGCTTGTTTCGTATGAACCATCCAGGCTAGCCTTGGTCTGACTGAGTGGATGCAAGTTAAGTTGTTTGGTTGCTTGTTTGTGCATCTCACGGGCCTGCATTAGAGAGAAGTCCAATTTCTGTGTTTTCTCCATCTTGTATGAGTGGGTGCAATTACATCCACCTGGCCAGGATGAACAGGAAACCAAACATGTGTTTAACAGATACAGTTGTATCCATTCATGTGATTCAGATACCATGCAGGCAACCAAACATACCCTTAGTGCTTGAGCAGGACCTCACCTTCGAGTCCCGTCCTGTGAAAATTCTGGGGACTTTCGGAGCGAGTGATGAAGAACAGGACGCTCAAGTTTGTCAAAGTCCTGTGGTCACATCAGACCGAGAGAGAAGCGACTTGGGAGCTGGACTCTCGCATGCGCGAGAAGTATCCCGAGCTTTTCTCCTCAGGTATGTGATGCGAAACTTAACTATCTTTTGCTCCGCTGGGTTGCGTATTGGTTTGTCTTTGATTCGAGGTCGAATCCTGTTGAAGGGGGGAGAATGTGACACCACGGAGTGTCGTAACCTTATAAAATGTGAATGTTGAGGTCAAAAACATTATGGAAGTGGAATTGGAGGTTGAAACCATAAGGTATGAGGTTTATTTGCGTTTCCTGTCCGATTCCGGGAGTTTGGGCCTTTCCGGGGGAGTTTGGGCCTAAGGGAAAGGGTCGTGGGCTTTGTTGGGAAGGATTTTTAGTCCAAATAGGAGTAGGAGAGCTGGTTGGGGGCCTCCCCCAGCCCTTATTGCACCCCCCTGCTGTGTGCGCCCTCCCACCCATTGCCCTAGCCGCCCCCATCTCCCCTCTCCCTTTTGCTTGCGCCGCCCCCCTTGCTCTCCTTTGCATCACCACCCCTCTCCTCACCTCTCCACCACCCTTGCTGCCCCTAGGGGAGTTCTCCACTTCACCACCCCAAAGATCCGTCCATTGGAGCGCTCCGCGACGAGGAGATCTGGTGGATTCGAAGCGAGGAGGGAGATCGCGCGAACCGGGGGGAGATCCGTTGGTTCTTCGTTCGTCGGGCGAAGGTATGGCCATGGGAATCCTTGGGGTTGGTCTAGGTACTGTTCTAAGGGTTGATATCATGTTTTTAGATCAATTGGTTGTGCTGTAACTGGGTAGATTAGATGGAATCTAGAGTTTGCCACGTTCTCTTTTTCGGGCACCATGAGCAGTCAACCTAGGGTTTGTGTTTTCGCCAATTTAGAGTCGGAATTTGGTCGGCCGCCTGTTGAAGAAGTTGTAGGTAATTTCAATACCTTTCAGTGTCTATAAAGAACGCCCAATTCCACCCAGCCGTTTGAAAGTTATGCTCGTTTTACCGAACGTGTTAAAAATTGTGACATGATTTGAACAGATCACGGTATTCTGTAGATTAAACCACTTTAGACTCCGAATCAGTTTTTCCATATACTTAGAAAAAGTTAGGAAATGCGAAGATGTTACTTATATTTGCGGTATTTAGAGGTTGCTTAGTCTATGTTTGGTAGCATTCGGGCATATTAAATGCCGGGGTATTACAATTGGTATCAGAGCGGGCTGTAGGTCCTTGGAATGTGTATTTTTAGTGTCATACCTTAGGTTACAACTAAAATGTGATGTGGAATAACTTAGAAACATGGCTTAGGTCTTAACTAAAACTTTGTCATAGGATAGCAATATTAAAACTTGCAAAAGTGGAATAAGTAATTTAAAATTTTGACACACTTGGTTGCATAGTAGGTTGGGGTTTTGGTTCATCATTGCAATGCGCTTGATTATTTAATGAAGATTATGTCTATGATGATGTTTGATCTTTGTTCTTGATTATATGATGTTGTGCTTATGTTTATGTGATTTGATGGTTGTCTGGCTGTAGCAGCCATGCCGAGGGGTAGAGGCCGTGGTCGCCGTGGCCGTGGAGGCCAGGGCCGAGGTTCTCAGGGAGTTGTTGAGTCTGTAGCTGAGGGTAGCGCTTCGCTCAATGCTCATGGGATAGCACAGTCAGGGGCTGAGCTACCCGCCGCCAATGCGGACTTAGTTCAGGATCTGCAGAGGGAGGTTCAGGAGTTGCGCCAGAAGTTGCGGGCAGCCCCTACTGTTGTGCCTCCCCCTGCAGCGGCCCCAGTTGCTGCCCCCGCTGTGCCGGAGCCGAGGATGAGTCTAAGGGAGTGGATGTCCCTCCGTCTTGACACTTTTGACTGAGCAGGCACGCCAGTCCAGTCCGCAGATTAGCTGCGGTACATGGAGCAGCAGTTTGAGGTCCTAGAATTGACCTTGGTCCAAAGGGCACGCTTTGTGGCCTTTCAACTGAAGGGCCAAGTTGATATCTGGTGGGAGGGGGTTCTGGCTGCTAGAGCCCCCGATCTTGGTCTGGTCACATGGGAGGACTTTGTGGCTCGCTTCCGAGCCAAGTTCTACCCAGAGTCTTTCCTTGAAAGGATGGAGCATACTCTGACGACTCTTTCCCAGGGAAAGAGGTCGGTGGTGGAGTATGAGGCTGAGTTCAATAATGTGGTTCGATTTGTGCTGGCGGTGGCAGCTGACGACAGGGAGAAGGCGAAGAAGTTCCGTAGAGGCCTCAACCAGGAGTTCCAAGTTGTCATGGGAGCGACTGTCACTCGTGATTTCTGTTCCGCGGTGGAGCAGGCGAAGGGCATGGAGCTCGAGTTGGAGCTCTCCAGGGATAAGCGAAACCCTGGAGGTTCAGGGGTTCCAGCGGCCCCAGGCGGGGGCCAGAGGAGGACCTTTGGTGGAGGAGGTGGGTCTTCTCAGCGACCCACCTTCAAGAAGTTCAAGGGAGGACAGGGCTCCTCCTCAGGAGCTAAGATGAAGCCGCCCCAACCGTCTTCCTCGCGAGCGACGATTCATCCTGTGCCCGGGCAAGGCATGATTGGTTTCAAGTGCGGTGGTGAGCACCGTGCTTCGTAGTGTGGTTGGACCGGGAGTTGCAACCACTGTGGCAAGCCCGGCCACATGGGGCGAGTCTGCCGAATGAATCCCGGTAGCATCGTCATGTGGGAGACGGTGCCTTCTCCTCCCACTCCAGCGGCGTCTTCCAGAGGGTCGGTGCACATGATGGCGGCTCCTGCTCCTCAGCCGCCCTATGCGTGGGCGCCACCAGCAGCCTACTGGTGCCCGCAGCCGTCGGCTCTGCCTCAATTGCCTACTCCGCCCCCAGCTTTGTTGGGGCATAAGTCGGGTGTCGGGGCTCCTACTGTCCCGGCACCACCTGGAGTGTACGCCTTACCGACCGCCGAGTCAGCCGGGCATCCAGAGGTGGTTTCAGGTACTTTGCTTATGGATTCAGTTGATGCCTTTGTTCTGTTCGATTCCGGAGCATCCTACTCCTTTGTGTCGTCTGAGTTTGCTAGTAGAGCTAAGTTGGGAGTTCATTGGATTTCTGAGTCTGTGATAGTCAGTTCTCCTGGGGGTTGGATTGCTAGTTCTTTGGTTTGCCCGGGTTGCATCATTGCCATTAATGATGAGGTTTTCTTTGCCGATCTTATGGTGATCCAGTTGGCTCCTTTTGATGTCATTTTGGGCATGGATTGGTTGCATCAGTACCGTGCCAAGATCTGTTGCTTTTGGAGGACGGTTACCTTGCAGGCCCCGTCAGGGGTAGAGTGGACCTTTCAGGGTGGTATACCTTCCAGTTCCGTCTTTGCTTTGGCTAGTCTGTTTTCTGGTCGCCGTTTGAGGTAGTTGGGTTTCCTCATGGCTATGTTAGAAAAGCCATCTTCTTCAGTTTCCATTGAGGAGATTCCTGTAGTGAAGGAGTTTGTTGATGTGTTCCCTAACGAGTTGCCTGGTTTACCTCCTGTGAGGAATGTGGAGTTCCGTATCAATCTTGTTCCTAGCACTCAACCTATTTCTATCTGTCCATACCGCTTGGCTCGTCCTTTTCAAGACGAGTTGAAAAAGTAGTTGGAGGATTTGTTGGCCAAGGGTTTTATTCGGTGCAGTGTGTCACCTTGGGGAGCACCCGTCCTCTTCGTTTCGAAGAAGGATGGAAGTTGGCGTATGTGCATTGATTATCGTGCTCTTAATCGAGTGACAGTCAAGAACAAATATCCTTTACCTCGCATTGAGGATCTGTTTGACCAACTGAAGGGAGCAAAGTTGTTCTCCAAGATTGATCTTCAGTCGGGGTACAATCAGATTCGCGTGAGGGAGCAGGACATTTAGAAGACTGCTTTCTCCACTATGTACGGGCATTATGAATTTAAAGTTGTCTTTTGGACTAACTAATGCTCCTGCTGTCTTTATGGAGGCGATGAACAGTATGCTACAAAAGTACCTTGATGAGTTTGTGGTAGTGTTCATCGATGACATTCTGGTTTACTCTAAATTAGAAGAGGAGCATGAGCGGCATTTGAGGCTTGTGCTGAGTACCTTGTGGGAGAATCAGTTCTTTGCTAAGCTGAAAAAGTGCGAGTTCAGGATTTCAGAAGTGGGTTTTCTTGTCCACATCATCAATCTAGAGGGCATATCTATAGATCTGAGAAAAGTCTCAGCAGTTTTGGATTGTAAGAGGCCTTCCAATGTCAAAGAGTTGCGTAGTTTCCTTGGGTTGGCTGGCTACTATCGGCGTTTTGTGCAGGATTTCTCTATCATTGCCAAGCCACTTTCACAGCTGACTCAGAAGGAGAAGTTAGTGACTGCTCCTGTTCTTACCCTTCTCGAGCCTGGGAAGCGCTTCACTGGTTATTCTGATGCTTCTCGTTTGGGACTTGGTTGTGTGCTCATGCAAGATGGCAAGGTGATTGCTTATGCCTCGAGGCAGTTGAAAAAGCATGAGCAGAACTATCCCACACATGATCTTGAGCTAGCCACTGTGCTGTTTGCAATGAAGGTTTGGAGGCAACATCTGTATGTGGCGAGTCTTGTGATATCTTCACTGATCACAAGAGCCTCAAGTACATCTTTACACAAAAAGATTTGAACTTGATGCAGACGAGGTGGCTGGAATTGATAAAGGATTATGACCTCACTATCCAGTACCATCCGAGTAAGGCAAATGTGGTGGCTGACGCTCTCAGTCGCAAGACAATGCTCCCTATCATTGATTGTCTTGTTGCTGATTTTGAGCGATTGGGAGTCTCCTACTGCTTTGCAGGGACCGTGCAAGCTGAAACCTAATTGATTCTTGAGTCAGCGATTCCCGAGTGTGTGCGGGAGGCACAGTAGCATGATCGTTTGCTCTCGCAGGTGAGGAAGCGCCTTGAGGATGGCAAGTCTGGAGACTTTACCGTTGATGATGCGGGAGCTTTGAGGTTTCAGGGTCATCTGTGCGTACCTCAGAAATCCCAAGTGAAAGAGGATATTCTGAAAGAGGCTTATCGCACCCCGTACATGGTCCATCCTGGGCAGACCAAGATGTACAGGGATTTGAAAAGGAATTTCTGGTGGAAAAGGATGAGAGTGGATATTGCCAAGTATGTGGCGTCTTGTCGGATTTGTCAGAAGTTCAAGGCCGAACACAAGCGCCCTGCTGGTCTGTTGCAGCCATTGGAGATCCCTGTGTGGCCGTGGGATGACATCTCCATGGATTTTGTGGTTGGCCTACCTCGTACTCCACGAGGGAAGGATGTTGTTTGGGTTGTGGTGGACCGTCTTAGCAAGTCTACACACTTCATTCCCATCCGCACTACCCATTCAGCCAGTGAGTTGGCTCCCATCTACGTGCGGGAGATGGTGAGACTGCATGGGGTACCCAAGACCATTAACTCTGATCGGGATGCGAAATTTGTTTCAAAATTTTGGGAGAGTTTGCAGAGTACTTTGGGTACACAGCTTCGCCTTTGTACTGCTTTCCACCCTCAGACGGATGGGCAGTCTGAGCGTACCATTCAGACTTTGGAGGACATGCTCAGGGCCTGTGTGATGGCTTGGAAAGGTAGCTGGGAAGATCATTTGCCTTTGGCAGAGTTTGCTTATAATAACAGCTATCATTCCAGCATCCGGGCTGCTCCTTATGAGGTACTGTATGGCCGGAAGTGCAGATCGCCGCTTTGTTGGGATGCTTTGGGCGAGAGAGCAGTTCTTGGACCGGATTGGGTTCAGTAGACTGTTTATCGCGTGGTGGAGGTACGGCAGAACCTTCTTGCAACGCAGAGCAGACAGAAAAGCTATGCTGATGTGAGGAGGCGAGATTTGGAGTTTGAGGTGGGTGATAGCGTACTCTTGCGAGTATCTCCCACTAAGGGTGTGGTTCGATGTGGCACCAAGGGGAAGCGCAGTCCGAGGTATGTTGGGCCATTTCCTATCATCGCCCGAGTTGGTAAGCTGGCCTATCGTCTGGAGCTACCGGAGTCAATGCAAGGAGTGCATAGTGTGTTCCATGTTTCGATGCTAAGAAAATACTTGCATGATCCGGAGTTGGTGGTTCCGTTGGAACTATTAGGGTGTGTTTGGTTACCTGCACCATCTTAGCTTGTTTCGTATGAACCATCCAGGCTAGCCTTGGTCTGACTGAGTGGATGCAAGTTAAGTTGTTTGGTTGCTTGTTTGTGCATCTCACGGGCCTGCATTAGAGAGAAGTCCAATTTCTGTGTTTTCTCCATCTTGTATGAGTGGGTGCAATTACATCCACCTGGCCAGGATGAACAGGAAACCAAACATGTGTTTAACAGATACAGTTGTATCCATTCATGCGATTCAGATACCATGCAGGCAACCAAACATACCCTTAGTGCTTGAGCAGGACCTCACCTTCGAGTCCCGTCCTGTGAAAATTCTGGGGACTTTCGAAGCGAGTGATGAAGAACAGGACGCTCAAGTTTGTCAAAGTCCTGTGATCACAGCAGACCGAGAGAGAAGCGACTTGGGAGCTGGAGTCTCGCATGCGCGAGAAGTATCCCGAGCTTTTCTCCTCAGGTATGTGATGCGAAACTTAACTATCTTTTGCTCTGCTGGGTTGCGTATTGGTTTGTCTTTGATTCGAGGTCGAATCCTATTGAAGGGGGGAGAATGTGACACCACGGAGTGTCGTAACCTTATAAAATGTGAATGTTGAGGTCAAAAACATTATGGAAGTGGAATTGGAGGTTGAAACCATAAGGTATGAGGTTTATTTGCGTTTCCAGGCCGATTCCGGGAGTTTGGGCCTTTCCGGGGGAGTTTGGGCCTAAGGGAAAGGGTCGTGGGCTTTGTTGGGAAGGATTTTTAGTCCAAATAGGAGTAGGAGACCTGGTTGGGGGCCTCCCCCAGCCCTTATTGCACCCCCTGCTGTGTGCGCCCTCCCACCCATTGCCCTAGCCGCCCCCCATCTCCCCTCTCCCTTTTGCTTGCGCCGCCCCCCTTGCTCTCCTTTGCACCACCACCCCTCTCCTCATCTCTCCACCACCCTTGCTGCCCCTAGGGGAGTTCTCCACTTCACCACCCCAAAGATCCGTCCATTGGAGCGCTCTGTGACGAGGAGATCCGGTGGATTCGAAGCGAGGAGGGAGATCGCGCGAACCGGGAGGAGATCCGTTGGTTCTTCGTTCGTCGGGCGAAGGTATGGCCATGGGAATCCTTGGGGTTGGTCTAGGTGCTGTTCTAAGGGTTGATATCATGTTTTTAGATCAATTGGTTGTGCTGTAACTGTGTAGATTAGATGGAATCTAGAGTTTGCCACATTCTCTTTTTCGGGCACCATGAGCAGTCGACCTAGGGTTTGTGTTTTCGCCAATTTAGAGTCGGAATTTGGTCGGCCGCCTGTTGAAGAAGTTGTAGGTAATTTCAATACCTTTCAGTGTCTATAAAGAACGCCCAATTCCACCCAGCCGTTTGAAAGTTATGCTCGTTTTACCGAACGTGTTAAAAATTGTGACATGATTTGAACAGATCACGGTATTCTGTAGATTAAACCACTTTAGACTCCGAATCGGTTTTTCCATATACTTAGAAAAAGTTAGGAAATGCGAAGATGTACTCGTTTATTCGATTCAGAGTCTTAGAACCCGAGTTATGCTCGTTGCAAGTCTGCTGTCCCGACGAGACACAACCTCTATTTTAGGTTGTGCGAGTAGTTTGCGAAGTCGGGGTAGAAGAGTGTTTGCGTATTGTTTTGTGGGCATGATTTTGAGTGTGTGGTGCCTATGTGCAGGTGCTGTGACCCCCGGGGGGTGCCCTCTACTTCTCGGCTTCTCGCCAATCCGTTGCCCGTGGTTGAGGCAAGTGCATTAGAATGGGTAGCGGATTGTAGATTGTTAGTTTTGTTGAGATTGAAATGGAATATATGATATGTTCACATGCCATACTTTAATGTTTGCCATTGATATGATGAATATGTTTTATTATGTTATGATGCCATGTGTTAATGTGCAAGATATCTATGATGTTCGCATGTTTGCATACATGGCATGATACATGGCCGGGTCGGTGAGGAAGTCATAACTACTCCGGTAAGGTCGGTGAGAAAGTTATGACTAGTCTGGAGCGCCATTGTGTAAGTCCTACATCGTGATTCCATCCACCGCGGTGAATGGAAGCGAGGAGTAGGTACCCTCCATCTTCGGGATGGAAGGGAGGAGAGGGTGCACACCGACGGGTGTGTACTCAACCATACCGGTATGAGTTTCCAGGAGACATGTGCATCACATCGCATTGCATACATGATGATGATGATAATGATATGTGATCATGAATAAGATGATAGACATGATGTGAGTTGTTGTAGCCATGTAATTGTTCTTTTGTACCATTGCAATATACTTGCTGAGTGTTGAACTCACGCTTGTGCTTTCTTGTTGCTTTAGGTACCATGAGACCGGCATGCGGGGAAGGGAAATAGTCACACTTCTACACGTAACTTCACTTATTTGTTCCCACAGTCAGTCAATTGGAGTCTTGATAATAAATTAAGTGTGATGCTTATTGATTTATGGTTTTGTTTTGCGATATGAGAGTCTTATTGTTCGTTTGGCTCATGGAGACATTGAATGTTTGGAATTAGACTTATATTGCTGTCATGCCGTTAATTATTGCTATTTTAGATGCCTCTTATATTGCCATATATTGCTATGCTGTTGTTGTTCCTTCAATTCATGTTAAAACAAAGGAGATGCTGCCGAAATTTCGGTTTTTAGCATTCGTGCCTTTGCTGTAATTTACTTGTATTTGTGTTATTTAGAGGTTGCTTAGTCTATGTTTGGTAGCATTCGGGCATATTAAATGCCGGGGTGTTACAGCGGCGAACGTTGATGATGTCGACGGGATAGCGGGCCTGCGGGTGGTCTGCTTCAGGGGCCACGGCGGATGCGCAACTGCTCTTTTGCGCGGTCAGACTGATCATGAATTCTGGCCCCGCCTGAACATTACTGGTGGGAAGCTGAATCTGGCTTAGTGCTTCGAACACTTTTTGCGAGACCAAATCAGGGATGGAAGCTTTCGTAGCTCTAAGCTCGTGCTCCAATCAGCTCACTCTAGCCTGCTCTCTCCTCTTGCTTCTGTCCCGGCTCCTGTAACTGCATGTCTTTGGCAAAGCCGTGCCTCCACGGTACCTTCCCGAAACCTCGTGTCCGTCCCGGGTGCTCAGGGTTTTGAAGGGCATATGTTAGCTCATCATTCTCCCTGTCCGTCACCAAGGATCCTGACCGAGATTGGTCGATGGCTTCTACAATCCTTTCACCAACTTCTTGGACTGTCGGTGCCATCACCAAGCTACCGTCATCTGCAAGTTTGCCCTCGTGACCCAAAAACCACTTGCGAAGGCGGGGCTCCCAATTATCAGTTTCAGGTACAATATCATGCTACCGAAGTTCCTCTTCCCGCTTGTCCCATTTCTTTGCAGCCTTGATGTAACCACCGGTGGCGAGATGGTCGTGGTATTTCTTCTTCTGGGCATTCACCTTGTTTTTCTCTCTCGCGGGCTGTCCTGCATCGGACAGCTTGTACTCCTCGAAAGCCTCCCAATGATCCGTCAGCTTAGGAAATTGATTGAAGTCTGGTCTTTCTCCTTTGTCGATGTACTTGCGGGTGAGGGACGACTTCCACTGCTGAAAGGAAGTTGCCATCTTATTCAAAGCCCAACCCTTGGCCTTCTGTTCGTACCCTTCTGGAAAAGTGAAATTTTCCTTCATATGATTCCAGAGCAGTTCCTTGGTAGCTGCAGGGACTTCGGCCCATTCTGGATGCTGATTGGGACGTGGTCCCTCACGTGGTATCCGCAGGCATTGTTGAAAGGGCCAACTGCTGATTCTGGGGCTAGCAGACTCCCGTCGTTTCTGACTTCGGTTATCACATACTTGGTCGAAGGCTTCTTGTTTGGTCCTTGGTTAATTCCAGACTGGGTGGCCGATGATTTACCGGGCTGGATACACAAACACATGTTAGAATAATTACATAGAAGACTTGGACATGTCATAATGGTTAAGAGGATACCTCGGTGTAGCCGGCAGCGTTAGAAGTATCTTCGCCGGTACCAGTGTTAACAGCCTCATCGACAGCGTTAGCAGGATCCTCGCTGGTACCAGTGTTAATAGCATCATCGACGCCTAAGATGCTACCCAGCGCAATTGTCTCGAACATCATATTTTCCTCGTCATAGAAATCCGGGTCACCATGTCTTGGTGTCGCCATCTATAGTGGGCATGAAATCATATATACAATATTTATATATACTCAAACATACATACAACATAAAAGTGGGCATGAAAACAGAGCGAGCATGAAGGGCATACATACAATACGTACAATACAACAGAGAGAGCATGAAGGGCATACATACAACACAACACAGAGAGCATGAAAACTCCATACCACAAGAGAGCATGAAAACTCCAACATACAACATACGCAAACATATATACAATACTTATATATACGCAAACATACATACAACAGAGAGAGCATGAAAACTGCAACATATATACAATATTTCATTACTCCAACATCAACATATCAACAAAACTCCTTGTGGGCATTTCACCGAACACCTTGCGGTCATGAAAACAGTGAGAGCGGGGGGGGGGACATTGCGCCAGCTACCTAGGTCCTCCGGGGTGGATTGGCTAGGGGGCGTCGGGACGGTGGCTGGGGGGCGCCGGCGCGGTGGCAGTCAACAGAGGTGCTGTGGCGCGCACGACGGTCGGGGCTGTGGCGCGTGGTACTTAGAAAAATTGAAGGGCGGGAGAGTGTGGGGACTTCAAAATTTAAAGCTCACCCACCTCTACAAGTGGTTCGTAATACCAACCGCTTGTAGAGGTACTTCTACAAGCGTTCTTAGTACCAACCGCTTGTAGAGGTACTTCTACAAGCGGTTCTTAGTACCAACCGCTTGTAGAATGGACTATGGGCTGGCTTTATCGCTTGTAGTGGACCCCGACTCCAAGCGGTTGGTGATACAAACCGCTTGTAGAGGTACTTCTACAAGCGGTTGGTAATACAAACCGCTTGTAGAGGACCCCGAGTACAAGTGGTTTGTACTAACAACCGCTTGCAACAGTACCGCCACGTAATACTTAAAAGGATTTGGTGCCTATTGTGGTTAACAAGAAATCTCCTCTCCCCCCTGGCTAGCGCGGGCGCTTGAGTGCGGGCTTGTGGCCATCCATGAGGTTGGCTGTTCGAGCCCCACTCCCGCCCCGCTGGCCTTTCTTTTTTTTTTTAAATCCGACTACAAGCGGTTGGTAATGCAAACCGCTTGTAGAAGCCCACGACTACAAGCGGTTAGTAATACAAACCGCTTGTAGAGGATCCCGAGTACAAGCGGTTAGTAATACAAACCGCTTGTAGAGGATCCCGAGTACAAGCGGTTTGTACTAAGAACCGCTTGCAACAGTACCGCCACGTAATACTTAAATGGGTTTCGTGCCGAATGTGGTTAACAAGAAATCTCCTCTCCCCCCTGGCTAGCACGGGCGCTTGAGTACGGGCTTGTGGCCATCCATGAGGTTGGCTGTTCGAGCCCCACTCGCGCCCCGCTAGCCTTTCTTTTTTTTTTAAATCCGACTACAAGCGATTTGGTGCCTAATGTGTACTAAGAACCCCGAGTACAAGCGTCATTTTTTTAAGTGTTTATATTTCTTTTGTTTGTAGAAATTATGTAGAAGCAATGTTAAACATCAACATATCAACATGATCATATGGAATAATGTAAAAGCAATGTTTCATATGGAATAATGTATACAAGTAGTACATCTTAAGTCTTCGTCTTTACAATTGTTCCTTCGTTATGATCGTGATGTATGTAAGGAGCATCGACATCACTGTCACGCAGGATGTTTATGTCAACATCAACTGTAAAAGGAGGGAGCTCGTTGAACTGACCATACTCGTCCTCGTCAGTGACGTTCTCAACTCCTACAATCCTTCGTTTGCCTTGGAGAACCACATGTCGCTTTGGCATTACCTTTTGCTTGTCCTTTCAATTTTTAGGCTTGCTTCACATGTCCATTACATAGAAGACTTGGATCACATCGTTCGCGAGAACAAACGGTTCGCGCCTATAGCCGACTTCTGCGAGATCCATAGTTGTCATGCCATATTTGTCGACCTTCACACTGTTTGGAGTCAGCTTGACCCATTGGCACTTATATAGAGGGACCTTGAGAGGTCCATAGTCGAGCTGCCATATTTCTTCTATGAAACCATAATATGTGTTCAACCTGCCACTGTTGTCTTCGGTGTCTATACGGACACCGCTGTTCTGGTTGGTGCTCCTGTTATCCTGGGATCTGGTGTAGAATGTGTAACCATTGATCTCATACCCCTTGAATGTCACGATTTCTTGTGATGGTCCCCGGGCCAAGCGTTGCAATAGTTCATCGTTTGACCCTTCCTCAAGGATGTACTTCTGTAGCCAGCTGCTGAAATAATCCATGTGCTTCAAGGTTATCCAACTCTCTGTCTTCCCTATGAACTCGCGGAGTAGGACACTCTTGTGCTGAAGGACATAGGGGGAAACTATGGTTGATTGCTTCAGAACAGTGAAATGTGCCTGCTTGAATGCAACAAGATCATTGCATGCAACTGCTTGCCTTCGTATTATGCCTTTGCCCCGTAGCTTCCCCTCGTGTCATGATATGGGAACGCCGATAGGATTTAGATCATTCATGTAATCAACACAAAACTCTATCACCTCCTCCGTCACGTAGCCCTCGGCAATGCAGCCTTCCGAACGCGAACGGTTACGAACGTACTTCTTGAGGACACTCATGTACCTCTCGAAAGGGAACATGTTGTGCAGATACACTGGTCCGAGGATACCTATCTCCTTGACAAGGTGAACGGTGAGATGAACCATGATATCAAAGAATGCTGGAGGAAAAATCATCTCGAGGCTAACCAAACTTTGTACCACATCAGCCTCCAACTTAGGCAGTTTAGCTAGTTCGACGACCTTCTGCGAAATGGCGTTCAGGAAGGAACATAGTTTGTGATTGTCCCCCGCACCCACTCGGGCAGTATACCTCTGATAGCTACTGGGAGCAACTGTGTCATCAACACAAGGCAGTCATGGGATTTTAGGCCTTGGAGTTTCTTCTCTTTCGTGTTTATGAGTCTCTTTACATTTGAGGAGTATCCAGAAGGGACCTTCACACTGTTCAAACACTCAATCATGCTTTTTTTCTCTTCTTTGCTTGGAGTGTAGCTCATAGGATGTCGATAAAGTTGTTTTGTCCCTTCTTTGTTTTTCGGATGTAGGTCACTCCTCACCTCCATGTCTTCAAGGTCCTTCCGAGCTTGCAGTGTATCTTTCGATTTGCCGTACATATCTATATAGCCTAGCAAGTTCAAGCAAACATTCTTCGTGATGTGCATGAAGTCAAGCGAGTGACGAACCTCTAAAAGCTCCCAATACGGCAGGTCCCAAAATATTGATTTCTTCTTCCATGTGGGTGCATGATCATCCTCGTTCCGCACAGGTATGCTTCCAAGACCCTTCCCAAATACTCTTTCAGATCCTTTACCATAGCAAATACAAGTCGCCCATTACGATGCTGAGGCTTAACACGAATTTCTGTTCCCCCGTTAAATTTACTGCCTTTCCACCTCAAAGCATGATTGCTAGGAAGAAACCGGCGGTGGCCCATGTACACACACTTTCGAGAGTTTTTTAGGTACATGCAGTCCGTTTCATCTATGCACTGGGTGCAGGCTTTAAACCCTTTGACAGTTTGGCCGGACAAGTTGCCGAGAGCAAGCCAATCTTTGATTGTTACAAACAACAATGCACGCATGTTGAAATACTCTCTTTTGTACTCATCCCAAACCCGTACACCATCCTCCCACAACTTCACAAGGTCTTCAACCAATGGTTTCAGGTAGACATCTATGTCGTTTCTAGGTTGCTTCGGGCATTCGATCAACAATGGCATCATGATGTACTTCCGCTTCATGCACAGCCATGGAGGAATGTTATACATGCAAAGCGTCACAGGCCAGGTGCTATGGATGCTGCTCAACTGATCGAAAGGATTCATCCCATCGGTGCCCAACCCAAACCTTATGTTTCTGACCTCATTTGCAAAGTTCGGGTAAGCCCGATCGACTTTCCTCCACTGCAAGCCATCTGCGGGGTGTCTAAGCATCCCGTCATCCTTACGCTCCTCTTCATGCCAACGCATCATCTTGGCATGACCTTCGTTAGCAAACAGACGCTTCAACCGTGGTATCAAAGGGAAATACCACAATACTTTGGCTGGAGTTCTCTTCTTCGTACAATTCCCATCTAATTCACCTGAATCGTCACGCTGCACCTTATACCGGGATTCTTCGCACACTGGACAAACCTCCAAAGCGGTATACTCATTGCGATACAGGATACAATCGTTAGGACATGCCTATATCTTCCGTACTTGCAATCCTAAAGAGCAGAGGACTCGCTTCGCTTCATACGTAGATTCGGGTAGAGTGTTACCTTCCAGAAGCAACTTCTTTACGAGTGATAACAAACCATTGAATCCCTTGTCTGACACACCGTATGTGGCCTTCCATTGCATGAGTTCTAGTGTAGTACGCAGCTTTTTGTGGCCTTGTCCACAGTTTGGGTACAAAGCAGTTCTGTGGTCCTCTACCATGCTCTGAAACTTCTTGTATTGTCTTTCCTCTGTGAACTCTCCCTCTCCGTCACGGAGCATCTGATCTAGCTCATCGTCGCCAAACTCGTCGAGTGTATCTTCCACGGACCCGTATTGAGTGGTGTCCGGCATACTGTTGGCTATATCTTCCTCTTCTTCGTCTTGTTCATCGTCTTCCTATCGAATCGCCTCTGTTTCGCCATGGTGGGTCCAGCAGGTATAGTTTGCCATGAAACCTCTCATGATCACATGCCTCATAAGCATCCATCGTTCGGAATGCTCCTTCTCATTCTTGTAGTCTACGCAAGGACAACGTATGAAGCTTCCTGGAGGCAAGAATGCAACGGCTGCGTCAAGAAACTCCTTCATTCCATCTCTGAACTCTCTTGACCGACGGTCTGCATTGTACATCCATTGCCGGTTCATCCACACAAACAAAAATAATAACAACATCTATCACAATATTTAATTAAAGCTAACTATGTCTAACAGTTTTGTATTTTTTAATCATTCTGTATTGTTTTAACTAAAGCCAACTAATTATTTCTAATCCTCCTGCATTTTTTTAAATAAAACTAACTAATTGTTACATTTTCATAGAAATCTTTTCTCTTCCCCAACGTTGTAATTTTTCAACGTTTCACATTTATTGCATTTCATTTCGTACACCAAACAATATATGACCTTAAAAACAAAAAAATAAGCCAAACAAAAGAAGCACTAATTCTCACAAGTACAAAACATAATTTCTCAACATCTAATGCACAAAAAACATCAATATCTATGTGAGAAGGATGTCGGCAACATATTACTCACCTTAGGAACAATTAATTCGGAGCTAATAGCCTCAATTGAAAATTTTGGCAGCACCTCCCCATGAACAGCTCTCGGCCTACCACTGTGATGTCCTGTGCGAGCTCGAGGAGGAAGACAGGGTTTAAATGTGCTGGGCGGGAACGGAGTCTCTACAAGCGGTTCTACACACAAACCGCTTCTGGAGCTACACTAGACCTCTAGAAGCGGTTCTCAACACGAACCGCTTCTAGAGTGGGGGCTCCAGAAGGGGTTCGTGTTAAGAACCGCTTCTAGAGACCCCCTCCCGCCCGTTGCCCACGAACCGCTTGTGGCACCTAGAGCACAAGCGGTGCGCACCTAACCGCTTGTGATAGATCGGTTGTGAAGGCCGGTTCTGTAGTAGTGGACAAAACTAAAAACGTGACGCATATATACAATTTTCATACGTAGCAACATACAAATTAACACTTAATCAGTCTCTACTATTTATTAGAGTGGAAGAAACTGATAAACAACTTGCAACAAACTTTATCTTCATATTTCACTCGATCTGTCGAGCATGCATTGTCTGCTTTAACCAACACATGCACAACTCTTTGTTTCGTTTGGATTATTACTTGCCCTCGACAACTCATATGCATGCATCCAATATATTGATATATACTCGAGTATATAATAAAAATATTGTGGGAGGCAAATTATTTCTATCTAAAACAAATCTGCCCTATCATGCATTATCTACTATATAACCACACATGCACATCTTTTTTTCCTCCCTTAGTTGCTCTACCTCAAGTCATGCATTCATACAATGTACCTACATATATCTAAGTGCAGTAAAGATTAAACAAATTATTCATAAAAAACTTAACCAACACTAATTCTAAACACATTACACTGTCAGGGGTCATCGAGCCCTTGACCTAGCTTATTAGCCATGCCATGCCATAGCCATCGAGCCCTTGACGGCACTACGGCAGTGGCACGGCGGCGTGAGCCATGCCATAGCTTGGACGTGTGTGCTGTTGGATTCGAGGGATTGGTGAAAGCAAGTCTGGCGACAGTAGTTTAATATTCAGGTAATATAATTTTTTATTCGTAATAATGCATAAACATCCAGCTAGGAAAAATATAAATTAGACGCCACGATTTAAAGCTCTGGTCCCTACCATTTTGCGACACACTACGAGTCCTGCCGGTAGCAAGAAATTCTCACGGATAGTAGGGTAGGCAGTCTTCTAGAATTTCACTCAAGAATGTCAAGATAGTACCAAACCACTAGACAGGTACCGTTGGAAAAAATCGTGAGAAAATTATGGTGGTACCTACAAAAGGGAAAAATATGTCGCATTGAATAGATAATCCCCCACATGCCGATGAAAAAAAAATCCACGCTGTTGATCCGGGCATTTCAACAAGTTGATCCAACGGTGGCGTCTAGAAGGAGAAGACCCGATGGGTCACGTCTCTAGAAGGAGCTTTGGCTTCGCCGCTCGCGCGCGTCCATCCGTCCAGCGGCAAGCAACGTAACCACCCGCGGCCATCTTCATTGAATCGAGTGCGTAGTAGGAGACCTCAGGAGTACTAGCCAGTGCTTGCGAACAATTAATGCAAGCCGGCCACATAATATATCATGAATTCATCGTCTTCATCATCTAACGCGCGCACGGCCGTGAATGACGCAGTGATCTTGGACGGCACGTCCGACAGCGACTCCAGCGAGAGCAACGTTGTAGCTCTGTACCGGCGTTGGGGGCCACCTGCCTGCAGCATGCTTTCGTTCGTGGAGAACTTGATCATCTCACCGTGGATAAGTAGGGATTATTTTGGACGAGACAGACCCAAAGATTTGTTAATTTGGGCATATTGCTTTTTGGACTATATTTAGTCTGGACTTGGTCTAGGCGGTGAGCCCCATTTTCTCTTAGGCCATCTTTAAAAGATCTATTTTTAGTCAGTTGTGTAACAAGACTGAAAGATCGTAGGGAAATCTCACTACTACATAAAGGCTTATATAAGACGCTCTATCATAGACGGTTTTGAATGACCGTATGTAATAAGGAACATCCACTACTACAGATTCCAATACTACAGAACTGGTCATCACAAGCGGTTCCACTACAGGAATCCAATCTATTTACGTCGGCCAGAAGGCGACGTAAATAGGGTAAAAGCCGACGTAAATAGCTATTTACGTCGGTATGCCGACGTAAATAGGCCGTCGTAAACCGAGCGACGTAAATAGCCCTTATTTACGTCGGTGCCGACGTAAATAGCCCTTATTTACGTCGGCCACGAGGCCGACGTAAATAGGAATAGTAGTCCACATCCGGCTGGAGTGGAGGTGACGTGGCACTTATTTACGTCGGCCAGAGGCCGACATAAACAATGTCCACGTCACCGAACCACATCACCGTCTGACGTGGCACCTATTTATTGCCGGCCAGTGGTATAAGTATTTACGTTGGCCAGGCCAGGCCGACGTAAATACTGGGGATATTTACGTCGGCCAATCCTAGGCCGACGTAAATACTTGAGCTATTTACGTCAGCCAGGCGAGACCGACGTAAATACTGGGTCTATTTACGTCAGCCAGGCCAGGCCGACGTAAATACTGGGGCTATTTACGTCAGCCAAACCTAGGCCGACGTAAATACTTGAGCTATTTACGTCAGCCACGCGAGGCTGACGTAAATACTGGGTCTATTTACGTCAGCCAGGGCCAGGCCGACGTAAATACTGGGGCTATTTACGTCAGCCAGGCCAGGCCGACGTAAACACTGGAGCCACTAGGTAGCTTAATATCGATTCTGGCCGGCTGGATTTGGTCAGCAAAAATATCAATTCAGATGACATACAATATCAATTCAAGCCATTCAATCATGCATTCATATAAACCAATATCAATCCATCCATTCAGATGACACAATTCAATTTGCAAATATAACATATGACATATAGAAACTTCAATTTGCATACATGACATACAACACTTAGAAATTTCAATTTGCAACATGACATATGACACAGTTGAACCATACTACTCATTGTTCATACAAACATCAATTTGGCTGAGTATCTTCAAAGCGATGCCCAATACTGGCGTCACCTCCCGAGTTCAAAGAGAATAACAGAATTACACTACCCAAATTGAAACAAACAATAATGTAGACCCAGAGAGCCTGCTTTTCCTTCTGAGTTAGTTCATCCCCAATAAGAGCTCTTTCTACCAAGCCCATAGCAGCTCCTGTATCAATTGCTAAGAGTTGCGTCCCTTGCAACAGTCTGTGCAGGAAAAACAGAAAAATGAAATAAGTTGTAGGCCTATATTTTAACCTTTTTTTTAATAATTTAATGGAAGGAATTAAATATTGAGATCAGCCCTGGTGCTTCTTACCAACTAATTATATTATTTAGGTCACCTACCAAAATAATTCATAATGATACTACTCAACCAATACTATTATGAAAATATATCACCATAGAAATATTAGCGCACTTTGAATGACTTCAAACATCATCATTGTGTCATGAACGGAATGAAAAGCTGGTAAAGGAATGGGCACTTGTGATATTAACCTAGACATGCGTTTCTTACAGTAATGGGACCAACTAAATTTAAATGGACATACTGTGGTAGTCTCCTTAACCTTCTTCACTGATTTGGTAATAACATTTTCTTTCTTGCTAGCCTGACCAGAATGTCCTGACAGAAGAGGTGACGACACAGAAGCTTCTATTGTTTCATCTGGGACACCCGTCTCCTGGAAAACAAGACATTACTGAATAACTAACTCTTCAAAACTGAAGAAACTTTTTATAACAGTGAAGCCAGCCATTATGGTTTAAAAAAGCAATAGTCACAATATCCAACAGAGTTAAGAATAAAACATGAAGCAATTAATTCTCATAGTATCCCCAGCATTGATGCTGAGTTCTAGGTCCAAGTGTTATATACCAATGGCATTCTCATTTGCTATTTAAAAACAAATGTTAAACAAGCATACCTCTTCCTTTTGAGCATCATCTGCACTCTTCTGAACTCTTTTTTCTAACTCAATCAGCTCACACCTCAACTGTTCAAAGTGAAGGATATCATTTGACTCCATGTCTTTCTCATCCACATTGGCAACAGAAGCCTCCAAAAGAAAAGGGGGAACCAGTACATTAGGAACATGGTGCAACTAGACATCTTTCAGGATAAAATAACAAAAGACATATGGTACAAATTCATACATCTTGATCTGCGACTTGTTGTACTTGCTCAACTTTCCTTCCAGAAGTCCTACCAAAGAAGTACCAAAATGGTCGATGTTTATTCTCCACCCTGACATAGAAATAAGTATTACAAAAAACGACAACATTTGCTGTTATAATGATAAATGGCAGATAATTCACATGAATGGGGATGAAGGGGGAACGACAACATTTGCTGTTATAATGATAAATGGCAGAGAATTCCAACATAAGAATATAATGATACATGGTTCTTGCAAGTTTAGCCATAGTTACCTTTTGTAATGTTGGTAAGAACAATAGCAGAGAAATAAAATATTTGCTTGCATACCTTCCATACCAGATGACTCCTTTTTCTTAGCCCCTTTTGTCTCCTGCAAGCAATAGCTCCATTAGCAACAATTTTAAGTATTATCAGGCAGCACCCAGCTAATCACATGAGCAGCCCCATGTAAACCTCTCTCAACCACAGCCCTATAACTCAACTAACATCAAATATTCATGGCAAACATGCTGTTCAAGAGAGGAACGCAACGTTTTGTCAATCGCCTACTAAAATTTAAAACTAATATTAGCCTACTTAATTGAGGGGCTAATATTAGACTGCTTCGTAAATGGAATTGGGAACACGATCACATGGTTCTCAAATTGAAACTAATATTAGTCTACTTATTTTGAGGGGCTAGGAGCTACTGACTAAACCTGGAACTTTCAGAAGCATCAAAAGTACAGGTTAGTTGAAAAGGTGCCATTTTGGTGTTTCTAGAACACTAATACGCTTTTAATACATTCTCAAATGGTCTCATTGTTAGCACGAAATTTATTCTTTTTGAATTTAAGCTCTTTACAGCGACATGGATGGAATTTGCCTTCTTTTATACGCTTTACTAGAGCAATATCATTCTGACAACTACTCCTGGAACAACTGTTGTCTGTTGAAGAAAGCTATCATGTTTGATATCCTGTGAGCTCCATGGCCCTCTACAACTACTTGCGCAAACATCGTAGGGATTTCCGAAGCTTTGCGTGATGAAACAGATTGCCATAATCAACAGCAAGATTACCCCAATTTAGTCAAAAATCCAAACACATCGCACATAAGCACAGCCCAATCAACAGACACCCGAATCAAATCCCACGCCAAAATCGCGATGTCTCTAGTCTCCGAATAAAAAACCTAACCCTGCAAGAGCCACTGCAACGCTGCAGACACACTAAAGTCTAAAAAAAGGAGAAAAATATGGGTAGCAGTAGATGGATTACGCAGTAGTCGTGGGATCGGACGACGGGGAAGAGCTCGAGCATGCGACGGAACTCCTTCTCGTCCATCGCGCCGAGCACGTACGTGCTGCCTCCCCCACTCGCCGGCGGTAGCGTCGGCCTGCAGTGGCGCGAGGCGGGCAGCGGCGGCGTGGAAGGGAAGGACTGAAGGGGGCAATCGACAGGAGGCTCACAGATTACAAATTAGGGCACTCCAATTTACGTCGGTCTAGCCAGGCCGACGTAAATAACTGCCACGTGGCGATTATTTACGTCAGTCAGGCCGACGTAAATAGACATTGGCCGACGTAAGCGTGTCTGTATGATTTTTAAATTTTTTCGCGCGCAGTTGGGTGCTATTTTCGTCGGTCTGGCCGACGTAAATAGAATTATTTACGTCGGTTTAGCGTGGCTGACGTAAATACGGGTCTATTTACGTTGGCCACGCTAAACCGACGTAAATAGACCCGTATTTACGTCGGTTTTTTTTAGGCTGACGTAAATATATTTGGCCGACGTAAATAGATCGGATTCCTGTAGTGTTCGTAACCGCTTTCAGAAGCGGTTTTAGAACCGCTGGTAAGCAACCGGGAGTGATACCCTTCGGGGTATCACAAGCGGTTCGGACAACCGCTTATGGTGAGACACCACAAGCGGTTCGAAAGGCGTTCAGGAAGGCTCGGGGGACCGCCACGTGGGAGATCTTCACAAGCGGTTTGTGTTATAAACCGCTTGTGAAGACTTCCTCTCCACAAGCGGTTCGTATTACAAACCGCCTGTGGAGGTGCTCTCTCCACAAGCGGTTGGAGATAATAACCGCTTGTGGAGAGGCATTGTATATTATATATTCAATATATAATATGTTTTTGAGTAGGGTATCAATATGTATGATTTTGACATTAAAAATATATAGAAATATTTGGTTTTTGTATACAATTAAATATATATTACTCATGCGTACTCATTGAAATAATCACAGATCATTCTGAGAAAAATCACGAACTTAATAGACTAAAAGATGGATAGGTTTGATTGACACATGAAATAATGAGCACTTTTACAAGTTTGATTTACACATAAGCAACTTTTACAAGTTTGAAAGAATAAAAGGGTGAATCTCGAGCTGATTTAATTCGTGCGTGCATCATTTGTTACGTCCTTGGTCGACGTTGATGTCAGTTCACTGTCCTTCTGAAGGACAATCTCTCCAACCGGTGTGTGGAACTCTCCGTCGAGGATACAATCTAAATCGACAACAAAGCCAATGAGTTGTTCTTGGAGTGCTTCAACCCGGTCTTGGCGGGATCACATCTTGCACATCGATGTTGGGTGACAAAGAACGAAATTAATAAATCTCTGAGCATGTAATTAAAGTGTAAGTATTAATTGATATGTGCATTCACCTCGTTGTCGCTATGGGCACATCGCCAGTGGGTAATATTTTGCACGTAGTGGCACACATAATAGCCACATAAGTTGTTTCGGTATCTGTTTTAATACTCGAGTGCTTATTTGGACGGTGAATTCATTCTCGAAATGTCCTTGTTGCTTCTTGCGAAACCTTGCGAATGCCACTGTGTGATGCGTTATTATGAATAGCAATTATCGGACTTGGAATTAGCAAGGTATTCCAATATAATAAGGAAACAATTGTATATATATTTGCTATAAACCTGTTTAGGACATCAATGATATCTTGATATTGTTCCACGGTCCCCTTTTGAGTCTTGAACAATGATCTTGCTACTATCAAGCTTGATGACCAAAAGGATCCAAAGGATACTGGTCATATATTGCGACATATATATAACTAGCTAGCAGTATTATCAATGCCTTGGAAAAGAAAAGTTTATTAATGCATTATGAGAACATGTAAATATCGTTACATGAAGTTGAAGGGCAGAAGTATGTATGGTTTGTAGTGTTGTCCCATGAATGCATCTACAACGTAATCCTCAAGAGCCTTAGCGCTGTATCGAAGAGCGATCTCATTGACAATTTCCGGTCGAGGAAGCCCACGTTGAATATGTTACTGTTTTCTACATCGTTGTATCTCCATTCTACGTAGAAATGGATAAGTTATTAGAGTTGCACTTCTATGGTACAAGGAAGTAAATGGTAAAGTTATGAGCTTGATACTTACAGGCACCGTGACTCATGAGAGACACGTTCATAGAGTCGCTATGGTAGATATTGTATATGTCTTGGTCGAGCAATATGGTGTTGTCCCCACGATAGAAATCTTCTTGTCGACCGGAGAGGAACATATTTCTTTGTTGAGCAGACTTTATCATGTACCATTCATGAAATTGTCGCATCTTGGTTGTGAGTCCTTTATCTTATTTGGGTCGATTAACTCCGGCCAAGCTTATATTGCCATCGACTTACGCCATTGGGAGAACATCTGATCCTAGAGCACCAGCTACGGAACTGAGTCCTGCCTCCTTCATAAATCTCTCAAGGTTCTCCTGATCTTGTCGCAGCTGATCTTGATCTCTCTTTGGCACCGCCTAACCCCGTTTACTCTTCCGTGTAGCCTTTCTTATTTAATGCGTTCGTAGTTGGGCCCGGCACGAGGAGTGGCTTTGCACGGCAGGTCAGGAAGTGTTCCATCACTTTTGGATCAATTTGTACGTTTGGGTCAGCTGACTTCTTTGGTGCGAAATGTGCAGCCACTTCTTTGGTTATGACAGCGGAATTCTCCTCGTCGGTCCGATCATATGCCCTCTTTGGAGGTTCCTTTACCCTTTTTGACTGGCTGGACTGTGCCTTTATGGGAGCAGGTGGAGTAGTATGGCTCCTGGGCTTCTTCCTCGGAGGAGATGGTGGAGGCGTGGTCTGTCGTTGTGGAGGAGGTGGCCCGAAGGAGGCGTCGGTTGTCGAGGAGGTGTCGGTTGTCGTTGCAGAGGAGGTGTCGGTTGTTGTTGTGAAGGAGGCGTCGGTTGTCGAGGAGGTGTCGGTTGTCGTTGCAGAGGAGGCATCGGTTGTTGTTGCGGAGGAGGAGTCGGTTGACGTTGTGGAGGAGACGAGATTCCTCCGGTAGCGGCTCAGGTGCGATTCAACTCTTGCCGGAGATGACGCCTCCACGCCATCTGGAAATATGATCATCCTTTTTCGCCAGAGGATGATATTGTCGAGGGCCTGTCCAAGCTTGGTAACATCGTCGCCTCCAGCAATATCGAGTAGTAGTTCTTCAAATCCGCTCAGCACCTCCTCCACAACGACTTTCGAGTAACCCATCGGTATTGTGTTGAAGTGGAAGGTCTGGCCCGGTGACACCGGCAATGCCATGCCGTAAGGCACCTTGATGGAGAGGTTGCGCACATCAACGTGTAGCTCACACTGGCGTCGAACCCTTATGTCATCAACGGGATAATGGGCTTGCAAGTCTTCGTCCCCTTGAGGGGCCCCGGTTGACGCGCAGCTGCTCCACCGCGCTGAGGGGCTGATCGCGGCGTCCGGCTGATTGATTGGACCTGCTGATCCCTGAAAGTTACTGAGAGCTATCTGCACTTGTTGCGCAACTTGTTGCGCCACTAGGTCTCCAATGCTAGTGTAACACCCCAAAATTTTGCTTTTCTTAAATTCATGTGTGATTTGGCACTTTGGTGAATTTTTGGAATTTTCTGGAATTTATTTGGATTTATTTGGAATTTATTTGAATTTATTCCATTTTGAAATAATTAAAGAATTTAATTTTGCAAATAAAATTTTGTTGGAAATATTTTATTTAAGTCCAAAATGTTCCAAAATATTTTCCAGAATTTTTACGGAATTTTACGAGTCTTTTGCTATTTTAATGAATTAAATGAATTCATCGGAAATTATTTTAAATATTAAATCGCTGGAAAATCAACTCGGTCGAAATCTTGTTCATCCGATCGAGAGTCGGAACCCGAGTCGGACTCGAGTCCGACACGAGCGATTGACTTCGACCAAACGGCTCCCAACCACTAATCAATCGGCCAGTTGGATCAAGATCCAGCGGCTAAGATCCGTCCGTGCGGTTCGAGGCCGTATCCGGCCGGATCCGATCGCGTCCACGCGATCGTGGCCGTTGATCGTGCCGCGTGGGCGGCCGTGAGTCATCGTCTCGCTCGACTCCGAGCCGGAGAGCTCCGCCGTGACCAAAGCGAGACACGGCTAGGGTTCCGGTTTGCGCACGCGTCGAGGCCGTATTTAAAGCGTGAGACGTCCCCGAGGTTGCCCTCATCCTTGCGCACCCGTTCCCGAGTCATCTACGCTGAGCCGTCGCCGTTTGCCCATCTGAGTTCGCGGAGTTGGAACTCTGTTGCGCTTGCGGTTTAGCCGTTTTCCGCCGTCGTCAGTCGTCTTCCGCGAGAAGGAGCCCAGATCCGGATCCCGCGACGAGGCGCACTCGAAGGGAGGACTCATCTCGCCGGAGAGGTCCCGTAGCGCCGTGCCCTTGGTCGTCGTCCCCGTCTCCGGTGCACCAAGCCCGCCGCGACGCCATCGTCACCCGCGAAGGTTCTCAGCCGTCCGATCAAGATCCGACAGTCACGGTGAGCCCACGTTCTCCCCCAAACCCTAGAAACCCGATTAGATCTGAACCGTTGGATCAAGATCCAACGGCCCACGATCGCCACGTGCTGTAGTAGTGTTATTATAGGATTAGATCTGGACCGTCCGATCTAGATCGAACGGCCCACGATCATCGAGTAGATTCAACACGTTAACCCTGGATCTAATCGCGGCCGTTGAATTTCAAATCAACGGTCGAGATTGCGCCACGTGTCGGGAAGTTGGACCGACGCGGTCAGCGCCGTTGTCGGGACCCCGAATTTGCAAATCCGGACCCTCTGTGTATTCAGCACTAGTCCAGGAACGCGCTAGTGCACACAGTCTTAACATCGGTAAATATCACAATCATACCAATCGATATTAACAAAGTACTTTATTTAAATAACCGAAGTGGTTACTCGACCTTATGGCCAAGTTACAAACGTATGCCTCGTAAGGCGAAACTTATTAAAAGAGAAATAATAGCAGCGGAAAATCAAATAAGGTAACATCGTGGCGCCATCCCAAAGTATACCACAGCAAGCGAGGCTCGCATCCCTAAGTAGACGGATCCTCTTGGAATTCCTCCTCAGAAGTGGTGTAGTCTCCTCTTCAACTGGTGTTGTATTGAGGCAAGGGTGAGTACTTGGTACTCGACAAGTCATGCCTGAGAATGCAAGCTAATATACTATATGCATGGCTTGGTACAAAGGAATAGCTCAAGGTATATTTGCGATGCTTGACATTTGAAAGGTAATATAAGTAGATTCGAAGCGGTAGAAATAAGTAAAGCATAAATAACTTTTCAAGAAATTTAATAAACATTTTCCCCATCCTAAACCACGTTTCCATCATCTTCATTCTGAAACCAAACCAACCTTTCAAATCCAAGTTATTTTTGAGAAAATCTAACCCTTATTTGTAATTCAGAGCATTGTCGATCACAGTGGACTCGGCTATTTAAATAGATTCTACACTCTGCAGAGGTTATGCACTTTACCCACAAGATCTGATCAAACACCACAAAGGCGAGTTCAGTAACAAAGCCTTTGGAAGCCTCAAACAACACAGGTGGTCCTCTCAGGTTCGTGCTCTACACCATCCCTTCCCTTAGCCAAGGCGAAGTATGGGACCAACACACCGTTAGATGGGTATCTGGCCACAGCCACGATCGCTACCCCGTACAATCACACAAACGGTGTAACTGACACCCTGAGGCTCCACAAGTGAGTCCTTAGCGACTTAGTCAACTAGGGCCGTCCCATTCCAGCCATGTGGTTGCAAGTATGACCCAGTTCAAAGGCTTGCAAGGTTAAGTCCTTAGAGTGACCAGGGCAAGACTACCCGAAGAACCAAATCAACATCCCCAATGCCACAACTGGCCCACCTGATTACTCTTGCCACATGCCCCGGTCGAAAACTGTTTATCAAACCCCAGTTGATTACCATGCACCACGTGCCATCAACATCACATGATACTTATCCAAAACAGGTTCAATATATCATTAAATCAATATTAACATTTGATTGTCCAAAATCATGTTATGAGCACGTAGCAGGTCTAAGCAGTATACTACAACGGTCTAAACCCATGTTGGCAATTTAATAATGTCCAACTAGTAAACCACAACTAGGGTGACAAAGGGTCATGGCACATACTTAAGTAATCAAGGTGTCATATAGCAAATTGGTATTTATCTAACCCCCAGGTTTAAACAAAGTATTTTTCTAATTGAACTAGCATGCAATAGTTTAAATCAAAATAGATTTCGAAATAGGATCAACATGGTCAAAGCACAACTTGCCTTCAAAAAGTACTTGCTCTTGGTCTTGAGTTGGATCTGAGTCAATACTTCTCCTTGAATCCTTAGGCACTTCAACGTCTACTCGTAAAGCGTGCAAATAGCAATACACAAATAAACAATAGGCAAAAACATCCCAAAACTCCAAATAAAATCCATAAACAGAAAGAACATAATTTTCTGGATTTTTAGGAAGCTAGAATCGTCCAAATCGGAGTTAAAGCATAAAAGTTATGATTATTTAAAGTTTAAATAATCAATTAAATAATTTTACAGAGAAAAACTTTAGTCCAAAAATTAAATAAAATTCATATTTAGGTAGATCTCAATTTTATACAAATTTAGAAATTTGAATCACTCAAATCGGAGTTGAAACGCAAAAGTTATAAGCGTTTGAAGTTTGAAACAAAATCAAATCATTATTCGAATTAATAAATCATTTTCTTTTCGGAAATTAATTATTGCGTCATCATGGACACGTGTCGGCTCTGATTGGCTGGTGGCGTCGGCCGCTCATGGGCTCGGCTCACGGCGGCAGTTCGGTCCACGGTGGACCCGGTCCACGGCTCCACGTGAGGCAAGCAGGTGGGACCCACTGTCGGTCTGAGGGGTCTCACGCAAACGCGCGGTGTCGTGTGGGCCCTCGACATGCGGGGCCCGCGTGTCGGTGACCACTGCCAGCGCGTGGCGCGACGGCTCGACTTCCTGGACGCGTGGCACAATCGTGGCCGTTGGTTTGAAATCCGACGGCTGGGATTGAGTTTGGCCTCATGTGCTTGGGGCGCACATGACTGATCATGGGCCGTTGGATCTTGATCCAACGGTCCAGATCCAATCTAACCTGGTGCAGTTCTTGATACGCGGCGCAACCTAAGCCGTTGGATCTAGATCCAACGGTTGGGATTAGATCTAGGATTTTCAACGGGGAAACTCACCGAGGTGACGTGGCACGATCTAAGCCTTTGGATCTTGATCGGACGGTTGGTGGAGCTCGGGGTCGGCGATGGCTTCACGGCGGAGTTGCGGCTGCCGGCGCTGAGGACGGCGACCACCCAAACGGCGGTTGGGGCGTGCTCCGGCGAGATGGATGGTGTCTTCGGGTGCGCCTGGCTTCGGGGGTTTCGAATCTGGGGTCAATGGCGGCGGAGGACGGCGGCGAGGCGAGGCAAGGACCGTGGCGGCGCTTCACGCAACTACGGCGAGCGATTCCGGCGAACCTACGGCGGCTAGAGCTCGGCGGGTTAGGGCAAGAAGTGCGCGGGGTCACGGCGGTCCTCGGGGTGCGATCCGGGCATTAAATAGCCTCGGCGTCCGTGCGGAAGACGGAGACCTAGTTCTTCACGGCGGCGGGTGCGGCGGCGGAGTCCGGCTCGGACTCGGCGAAGACGACGACGCTCAGCCGTCCACGTGGCGCGATCAACGGCCACGATCGCACGGCACGAACGGGTTCGACTCGGTCTCGACTAGGGGCGACGTGGCGCAATCACAACCGTTGGATCTTGATCCAACGGTCGCGTGGCTAGGGTTCGGGGCGAGCGGGTTCGGCTCGACCACGTGGCTCGGGTCGGACTCGAACTCGAGTCTGACTCGGGCTCGGTCGGATGAACAGTACAAACCCACTCGCATTTTCCAGCGATTTAATATTTAAAATAATTCCCAGTAATTCATTTAATTCATTAAAAATAGCAAATGACTCAGAAAAATTCCAGAAAAATTCTGGAAAATATTTTGGAACATTTTGGACTCGAATAAAATATTTCCAACAAAATTTTATTTGCAAAATTAAATTCTTTAATTATTTCAAAATGGAATAAATTCAAATAAATTCCAAACAAATCCAAATAAATTCCAGAAAATTCCAAAAATTCACCAAAGTGCCAAACCACACATGAATTTAAGGAAAGCAAAATTTTGGGGTGTTACAAACCTCCCCCCCTTAATAGAATCTCGTCCCCGAGATTCAGGGCTTACTAAAGGAATAGGTTTGGAAACTCTTTCCTCAAATCCTCTTCGCTCCCAAGTCGCCGCTTTCTTCATGGTTGCTCCACTTTGAACTCTCTGAGAAATGGGTTGACTTGTTTCTAGTTTCTCGATCCATTGTGTCTAGAATCCTCACGGGATACTCCTTATAAGTAAAATCCTCTTGCAACTCAATTGACTCTAGCGGTGTCTGTTCCTCAGGAACTCGGAGACACTTCTTCAACTGGGACACATGGAATACATCATGCACTCCTGCCAACGACTGCGGCAACTCCAGCTGGTAGGCAACTTCGCCTCTGCGACTCAAAATCTTAAATGGTCCAACATAGCAGGGTGCAAGTTTCCCTTTGGCATGGAACCTCTTAACTCCCGAGAGGCGTAACTCGAGGTAAACAAAGTCTTACGGTTCAACACTCAAATCTCGGCGACGATTGTCGGCATAACTCTTACATCGAGATTGGGCTATCTTCAACCTTTCCCTAATCATGGCGTCTGTTCTTGACCTCTTGAAGAATATCAGGCCCAAAGACACGGCGCTCGCGGTCTCATTCCAATTCAATGGCGTCAAGCGAGAGTCGACCATCTGATGCCTCAAAGGTGACATCGTAAACTAGCCTGATAACTATTGTTGTAATCGAACTCGGCGTCACGGCAAACTCTTATCCCAAGAGGTAGCATAAGCTAATGCACAAGCTCTCAACATATCCTCCGAATCTGGTTGACTCTTTCGGTCTGTCCCATCCGTCTGTGGATGATAAGGCATCTTGAAGTTCAAGCGGGTTCCCATGGCTTCATGCAACTTATTCCGTAACCTTGAGGTAAATTGGGTACCTCTGTCAGATACAATCCTCTTTGGCACTCCGTGCAAGCAGACAATCGATCATGTACAATTCTGCTAATTTATCTCCCGAGTAAGTGGTCTTCACGGGGATAAAATGGGCTACTTTAGTCAAGCGATCCACTATAACCCATATGGAGTCATAACCTCCTTGAGTCTTGACAAACCGGTAATGAAATCCATTCCGATTTCCTCCCACTTCCACTCGAGGTATTTTCGGTGTTTGTAGCAATCCTGCTGGTCTCTGATGCATTGCCTTGACTCTCTGGCATACGTCGCACAAGGCAACATGCTCGGCAACTTCACGTTTCATACTCGGCCACCAGAATCTCTCCTTCAGATCCTGATACATCTTGGCGCTTCCAGGATGAATCGAGTACTTGGAGTCATGGGCTTCCTCCAGAATCAGTTGCTTTAACTCCTTTTTGTTAGGCACACAAATGCGATTCTTCATCCACAACGTGCCTTGCTCATCCAACTTGAAGTCCTCTGCCTTGCCTTCCTCCTTGATGGACTTAATCCTGCGGATCTTGTCATCATCCTCCTGTCCTTCTCGGATCTGATCCTCTAGGGTAGGCTTTACTTCTAATGTGGCCAAGAATCCCCTAGGTACTATCTCAATCTTCATCTTTTGAAAATCCTCACATAACTCATCCTGACTTGTGGCTAGCAACGTACTCACGGTATGGCTTTTCCGACTCAGGGCATCGGCTACTACGTTGGCCTTCCCGGGATGGTAATGGATTCCAACATTATAGTCCTTGATCAACTCTAACCATCTCCTCTGCCTCATATTCAGATCCGACTGGGTGAATATGTACTTAAGGCTCTTATGATCCGTATATACTTCACATCTGTTTCCAATCAGATAGTGACGCCATATCTTCAAGGCATGCACTACGGCAGCTAACTCTAGGTCATGTGTCGGGTAATTCTCCTCATGCGGCCTCAACTGCCTTGATGCATAAGCGACGACCTTTCCATTCTGCATCAGCACACATCCAAGTCCTTGGCGCGATGCGTCACAATAAATATCGAAGCTTTGAGCAACATCCGGTAGAACTAACACCGGTGCTGACGTCAATCGCTTCTTCAGCTCCCGAAATCCTTCCTCACATTCTGGCGTCCATGCAAACTTCTTTTCCTTCTTCAGCAATTGCGTAAGAGGTTTCGCAATTGTCGAGAATCCTTCGATGAAGCGGCGGTAGTATCCTGCCATTCCAAGGAAACTCCGAATCTGGGTCACCGTCTTCGGCTGCTCCCAATGTAACACAGCTTCTAATTTGCTTGGATCTACGGCGACTCCTTCTGCGGTCATTACATGTCCAAGAAACTCCACCTTGTCCTTCCAAAAATCACACTTGCTGAACTTGGCGAAAAGTTGCTGTTCCCTCAGCTTTTCCAACACTCGCCTTAAGTGTTCGGCATGTTCATCCTCTGTCTTGGAGTAGACTAGGATATCGTCTATGAACACGACGACAAACTTGTCCAAATATTCCATGAACACCTTATTCATCATATTCATGAAATAAATTTGGCGCATTAAATCGACCCAAAGGACATAATCGTAAACTCGTAATGTCCATATCTTGACGAGAATGCAGTCTTGAATATCTTACGATCGGATCTTCAATCGATGGTATCCCGATCTCAGATCAATCTTGGAGAAAACTCCGGCTCCTCTCAACTGATCAAACAAATCATCAATCCTGGGTAGCGGATACTTATTCTTCACGGTGACTTCATTGAGTGCACGGTAGTCAATGCACATCCTGAAACTCCCGTCCTTCTTCTTGACAAACAAAGCTGGTGCTCCCCACGGCGCATTTAACTTGGTCCGATAAATCCTTTCTCCATTAACTCTTCTAGCTGTTTCTTCATCTCTACCAACTCCTCGGTAGACATCCGATAGGGTCTCTTTGCTATCGGTCTTTGTACAGTACAAGCTCTATCACAAACTCTATGTCCCTGTGCGCGGCATACCAGGTAGATCTTCGGGAAAAACATCGGGGTACTCATTCACTACTGGGACATCCTCTATGCTGATTGCCTTGGTACTGTTAACCATCAACTGTCCATCTCTAACTGCAGTGGCTTGAAATTCCACTTTCTTCCCACATGGGCTCTCAACTGAGATAGTCCTTCGTCCACAGTCCAATACGGCCTTGTGCTTGGATAACCAATCCATTCCCAATATGACGTCTAAGGTCTGGGTCTCCAAAATTATAAGGTTTGCTAGGAACTCTATTCCATCTATTAGTATTCTCACCCCGGAACATCCTACTTTCGTTCGGAGTTCGGAACCAAGGGTTTGAACCAAAAGCATGCACTTAAGCCTTGCAATCCTGAGTTAAGTCCCTTCATAAGCGAGTATGCCTGGATTTATCTGTCGCTACATCCTCAGTGCGTAGCGTGCTAGCTGTGTGAATTTGTTCGGGTAGTCGGCCCTTGGTGATTACCTTGCTTGATGCTCTGAACTCCTCCTTCTTAAGGTCCATGATTCCTTGAGGCACGTGATCTTGTCGGAATGCGGTGTGAACTCTTCCCAAGTGATATCTTGAGGGTTCTCTGCGTGGCACGAAGTTCTCCCACCATTCGGCTGTTGTCCTTCCAAGCGATGAGAAGCGTAGAGTACCTTCTCATTCCCTATGCATTGAGCTATGTGTAGCTTCCTCTCAATTGATCTTAACCAATCATCGGCCTCCAATGGATTGGCATTCCCAGAGAAAGTGGGTGGGTGAGTCCTCATGAACTCTGACAGCCTTGTATTACGGCGTGGTCACTGATTAACTTGATTAGCTTGGCCTGGCAAAGGACGTGCTGCATTTGTTGCATCATAGCATGCATCAACTGAGTCTGAGCAGCAAGAAATGCTCCAAAATTCTGCATATCCAGTGGCGGTGCTGGTGCTCCATCATTGGGGTTTTCTGCTGGGCGAGAACCACTCCCATTGCTTCCAAAGTTTCCACGGGTGTCCACCATCTGTCGGTTTGCTCTCGGTTTAGGGATGAGAGGGAAGCAAGAATAGACAAGTAATATGGAACTTATGCGGGCGAAAGGGGTAACTTTAAGGTCCAACTTTATTATTAATAACTTGGTATGGCTGCTTACAATGCCTAAGGGCCTTGCAACACATACTGCACACTCAGCAAACAAAGCAAATCCAAATCGAACTAACTTTGGAGTCTAACGCCTAAGGGGTGACTCTTTATTCTATGACGCGACTCGGCGAAGGGGCCTCACTACAGAACCTATGCTCACTCATCGAGAAAACCTCCATCTGTCACAAGAGTGCTTTACGTAAGAACTCGGAATTTTTAAATTGTGACAAGGTAAGGGATAATTTCAGCAAGAGACAAGAAAAGAGAGAAGGGGATAAGTCGAGATGTCATTTCTTGTCTTCACAAATTTTTAGCTTTAGAAAATAGGTTTTATCCTCACTACGACCATTCTAGCTTAGGGTTGAGCCTACAGTCAAGTATGGCTCTGATACCACCTCTGTCGGGACCCCGAATTTGCAAATCCGGACCCTCTGTGTATTCAGCACTAGTCTAGGAACGCGCTAGTGCACACAGTCTTAACATCGGTAAATATCACAATCATACCAATCGATATTAACAAAGTACTTTATTTAAATAACCGAAGTGGTTACTCGACCCTATGGCCAAGTTACAAACGTATGCCTCGTAAGGCGAAACTTATTAAAAGAGAAATAATAGCAGCGGAAAATCAAATAAGGTAACATCGTGGCGCCATCCAGTATACCACAGGCAACTGACTGGGCTCGCATCCCTAAGTAGACGGATCCTCTTGGAATTCCTCCTCCGAAGCTGGTGTAGTCTCCTCTTCAACTGGTGTTGTATTGAGGCAAGGGTGAGTACTTGGTACTCAGCAAGTCATGCACAGAATGCAAGCTAATATACTATATGCATGGCTTGGTACAAAGGAATAGCTCAAGGTATATTTGCGAAACTTGACATTTGAAAGGTAATATAAGTAGATTCGAAAGCAGTAGAAATAAGTAAAGCATAAATAACTTTTCAAGAAATTTAATAAACATTTTCCCCATCCTAAACCACGTTTCCATCATCTTCATTACGAAACCAAACCAACCTTTCAAATCCAAGTTATTTTTGAGAAAATCTAACCCTTGACTGTAATTCCCGAGCATTGTCCAGTACCGTGGACTCGGCTATTTAAATAGATTCTACACTCTGCAGAGGTTATGCACTTTACCCACAAGATACAGTCAAACACCACAAAGGCGAGTTCCCGTAACAAAGCCTTTCGGAAGCCTCAAACAACACAGGTGGTCCTCTCCGGTTCGTGCTCTACACCATCCCTTCCCTTAGCCAAGGCGAAGTATGGGACCAACACACCGTTAGATGGGTATCCGCCACAGCCACGATCGCTCCCCGCACAATCACACAAACGGTGTAATTGACACCCTGAGGCTCCACAAGTGAGTCCTTAGCGACTTAGTCAACTAGGGCCGTCCCATTCCAGCCATGTGGTTGCAAGTATGACCCAGTTCAAAGGCTTGCAAGGTTAAGTCCTTAGAGTGACCAGGGCAAGACTACCCGAAGAACCAAATCAACATCCCCCATGCCACAACTGGCCCACCTGATTACTCTTGCCACATGCCCTGGCCGATTGTTTATCAAACCCCGCTTGATTACCATGCACCACGTGCCATCAACATCACATGATACTTATCCAAAACAGGTTCAATATATCATTAAATCAATATTAACATTTGATTGTCCAAAATCATGTTATGAGCACGTAGCGAGTCTAAGCGATACTACAACGGTCTAAACCCATGTTGGCAATTTAATAATGTCCAACTAGTAAACCACAACTAGGGTGACAAAGGGTCATGGCACATACTTAAGTAATCAAGGTGTCATATAGCAAATTGGTATTTATCTAACCCCAGGTTTAAACAAAGTATTTTTCTAATTGAACTAGCATGCAATAGTTTAAATCAAAATAGATTTGAAATAGGATCAACATGGTCAAAGCACAACTTGCCTTCAAAAAGTACTTGCTCTTGGTCTTGAGTTGGATCTGAGTCAATACTTCTCCTTGAATCCTTCCCAAGACTTCAACGTCTACTCGTAAAGCGTGCAAATAGCAATACACAAATAAACAATAGGCAAAAACATCCCATAACTCCAAATAAAATCCATAAACAGAAAGAACATAATTTTCTGGATTTTTAGGAAGCTGGAATCGTCCCAAATCGGAGTTAAAAGCATAAAAGTTATGATTATTTAAAGTTTAAATAATCAATTAAATAATTTTACAGAGAAAAACTTTAGTCCAAAAATTAAATAAAATTCATATTTAGGTAGATCTCAATTTTATACAAATTTAGAAATTTGAATCACTCAAATCGGAGTTGAAACGCAAAAGTTATAAGCGTTTGAAGTTTGAAACAAAATCTGAAATCATTATTCGAATTAATAAATCATTTTCTTTTTCGGAAATTAATTATTGCGTCATCATGGACACGTGTCAGCTCCTGATTGGCTGGCTGACGTCAGCCGGCTCATGGGCTCAGCTCACGGCGCGGTTCGGTCCACGGTGGACCCGGTCCACGGCTCCACGTGAGACCGACAGGTGGGACCCACCTGTCAGTGCGGGGTCTCACGCAAGCGCGGCTGTCGTGTGGGCCCTCTAACATGCGGGGCCCGCGTGTCAGTGACCACGCACGCGCGCGTGGGCGCGACGGCTCGACTTCCTGGACGCGTGGCACAATCGTGGCCGTTGGTTTGAAATCCGACGGCTGGGATTGAGTTTGGCCTCATGTGCTTGGGGCGCACGTGACTGACCGGCGCTGAGGACGGCGACCACCCAAACGGCGGTTGGGGCGTGCTCCGGCGAGATGGATGGTGTCTTCGGTGCGCTGGCCGGGTTTGAATCTGGGGTCAATGGCGGCGGAGGACGGCGGACGGCGGCGAGGCGACGCAAGGACCGTGGCGGCGCTTCACGCAACTACGGCGAGCGATTCCGGCGAACCTACAGCGGCTAGAGCTCGGCGGGTTAGGGCAAGAAGTGCGCGGGGTCACGGCGGTCCTCGGGGTGCGATCCGGGCATTAAATAGCCTCGGCGTCCGTGCGGAAGACGGAGACCTAGTTCTTCACGGCGGCGGGTGCGGCGGCGGAGTCCGGCTCGGACTCGGCGAAGACGACGACGCTCAGCCGTCCACGTGGCGCGATCAACGGCCACGATCGCACGGCACGAACGGGTTCGACTCGGTCTCGACTAGGGGCGACGTGGCGCAATCACAACCGTTGGATCTTGATCCAGCGGCCGCGTAACTAGGGTTGGGACGGCGGGATCGGCTCGACCACGTGGCTCGGTCGGACTCGAACTCGAGTCGACTCGGCTCGATCGGATGAACAGTACAAACCCACTCGCATTTTCCAGCGATTTAATATTTAAAATAATTCCCGATAATTCATTTAATTCATTAAAAATAGCAAATGACTCGAGAAAAATTCGAGAAAAATCGGAAAATATTTTGGAACATTTTGGACTCGAATAAAATATTTCCAACAAAATTTTATTTGCAAAATTAAATTCTTTAATTATTTCAAAATGGAATAAATTCAAATAAATTCCAAATAAATCCAAATAAATTCGAGAAAATTCCAAAAATTCACCAAAGTGCCAAACCACACATGAATTTAAGGAAAGCAAAATTTTGGGGTGTTACAGTAGTCCACGCTGAAGTGTAGGACCCGACACGCTGGCCCGCGTGTCGGAGGGCCCGCATGTCGTGGTGACCCGATAAGCGGCGTCGGCGATGACGTCACCCGAGGCGGACCCACATGTCGATCTCACGTGAAGTCGTGGATCGAGTCCACGATGGACCCGAGCCGGCGTGGACTACGTCCATGGACCGGTGACGTCGACCAACCAATCGAGGCTGCCACGTGTCCATGCTTTGGCGCAATAATTAATTTCCGAAAAGAAAATGATTTATTAATTCGAAATAATTATTTGATTTTGTGTCAAACTTCAAACGCTTATAACTTTTGCGTTTCAACTCCGATTTGGGTGATTCAAATTTCTAAATTTGTATAAAATTGAGATCTATCTAAATATAAATTTTATTTAATTTTTGGACTAAAGTTTTTCTCTGCAAAATTATTTAAATGATTATTCAAACTTTAAATAATCATAACTTTTGCGTCTTAACTCCAAATTTGACGATTTCAGTTTCTAAAAATCCATAAAATTATGTTCTTTCTGTTTATGGATTTTATTTGGATGTTTGGACACTTTTTGCCTATTGTTTATTTGGGTATTTGCTATTTGCACGCTTTACGAGTAGAGCGTTGAAGTGCTTAGGAAGGATTCGAGGAGAAGTATTGACTCAGGATCCAACTCAAGACCAAGAGCAAGTACTTTTTGAAGGTAAGTTGTGCTTTGACCATGTTGATCCTATTTCGAAATCTATTTTGATTTAAACTATTGCATGCTAGATCAATTAGAAAGATACTTTGTTTAAACATGGGGTTAGATAAATACCAATTTCTTTGTATGACACCTTGATTATTTAAGTATGTGCCATGACCCTTTGTCACCCTAGTTGTGGATTACTAGTTGGACATTAGTAAATTGCCAACATGGGTTTTAGACCGTTGTAGTATCTTTGCTTAGACACCTTTCGTGCTCATGACATGGTTTTGGACAATCAAATGTTAATATTGACTTAATGATATATTGAACCTGTTTTGGAAAAGTATCATGTGATGTTGATGGCACGTGGTGCATGGTAATCAAGCTGGGTTTGATAAGCGATTTCGGCCGAGGCATGTGGCAAGAGTAATCAGTGGGCCGATTGTGGCATTGGGAGTGTTGATTTGGTTCTTCGGGTAGTCTTGCCCTGGTCACCCTAAGGACTTAACCTTGCAAGCCTTTGAACTGGGTCTAACGTGCAACCACATGTCCGTAATGGGACGGACCTAGTTGACTAAGTTGCTAATAACGCACTGTGGGACCTCGGGAGGTCAACTACACCCTTTGTGTAAGTTATGCGGGGAGCGCATCGGGCTGAGGCCAGTACCCATCTAACGGTTGATTGGCCTAGACTTCGCCTTAGCGAAGGGAAGGGTTAGTGCGCAATAGCAGGGAGGACCACTTGTATTGTTAGAGGTTTCAAAGACTTTGTTACTGGGAACTTCGCCTTTGTGGTGTTTGACTGTATCTTGTGGGTAAAGTGCATAACCTCTGCAGAGTTTAGAATCTATTCGAATAGCCGTGTCCGCGGTATTGGACATCGCTCGGGAATTACAGTCAAGGGTTAGATTTTCTCAAAAATAACGTTGGTTTGAAAAGTTGGGTTGGTTTAATAATGAAGATGATGGAAATGTGGTTTAGGATGGGGAAAAATGTTTATTAAACTTCTTGAAAAGTTATTTACGCTTTACTTATTTCTACTGCTTTCGAATCTACTTATATTACTTGTCAAAAGCTGTTTACTGCAAATATACCTTGAGCTATTCCTTTGTACCAAGCCTTGCATATAGTATATTAGCTTGCATTCTGTGCATGACTTGCTGAGTACCAAGTACTCACCCTTGCCTCAACACAACACCAGTTGAAGAGGAGACTACGCCAGCTTCGGAGGAGGAACTCCAAGAGGATCCGTCTACTTAGGGATGCGAGCCCAGTCAGTTGCCTGTGGTATACTGGATGGCGCCACGAAGCTATTTGATTTTCCGCTGCTATTGCTATTATTTTTCTCTGAATAAGTTTCGCCTTGCGAGGCATATATTTGTAACTTGGCCATAAGGTCGAGTAACCAGTTTGGTTATTTAAATAAAGTACTTGATAATATCGAATGGTATGATTGTGGTATTTACCAATGTTAAGACTGTGTGCACTAGCGCGTTCCTGGACTAGTGCTGAATACACAGAGGGTCCGGATTTGCAAATTCGGGGTCCCGACAGAGGTGGTATCAGAGCCATACTTGACTGTAGGCTCAACCCTAGCTAGAATGGTCGTAGTGAGGATAAAACCTATTTTCTAAAGGCTAAAAAAAATTGTCAAGATAAGAAATGACATCTCGACTTATCCCCTTCTCTCTTTTCTTGTCTCTTGCTGAAATTTTCCCTTACCTTGTCACAATTTAAAAATTCCGAGTTCTTACGTAAAGCACTCTTGTGACAGATGGAGGAAGAGTTCAACTACGTTGATCTGGGAGTTGGTCACGCTGCAGAACTTTGGCATATGCTCCAGACTCTCGGAGATTTTGAGAAGCCCCAATACCAAGTGGAAGTGATCGGACAAGCGGGATTGATCAAGGCTTGTGGCGTGAGGATTGAGGTACTGCTAGGAAAAAGGGCCAGGCAATCGCGATACCTTTGACCTTTGCCAGGAGATCTACGATGCAGATGGGTATCCAAGAAGTATCACGACGAGCAATGCGGCACATTACCCGTATCTACGCCAGAGAATTGGAGAGTACGGTGTTCCGTTACCATCCGCGCAGCGATAACCTTCTTGACCCGAAGGCGATTCAGGATGAGGATGCCACGGTTACACAGTTGGCACGATTTGTCGTCGCCCAGGAGGATGTACTAGATAATACAAGCAAGGAGCTCTGAAGGCCCGCAAGGAGATCACGACAGAGAAGAACAGATGGCGGGAAGCTCAAGAGTATGTGGCACACCTTCTACGAAGGATTGACGAGTTGGAGATGACCTTGTACGGACCAGACCCAGAGCCGGTACTCGAGCTACACGAGCCAGATCCAGAGGAGGCAGATCTCGATGAGGACACTGCTTCTTCGACTACCATAGAGGACACGATCATTTGGACATGGCGTCGTTTCGCGCCTATGCCGCAAAGATCCGTACCCAGGCCGTGGAGGTTTTCTCGATGAGTGAGCATAGGTTCTATAGTGAGACTCCTTCGCCGAGTCGCGTCATAGAATAAAGAGTCACCCTTTAGGCGTTAGACTCCAGAATTAGTTCGATTTGGATTTGCTTTGTTTCTTTGAGTGTGCGGTATGTGTTGCAAGGCCCTTAGGCATTGTAAGCAACCATACCAAGTTATTAATATCAATAATAAAGTTGGACCTTAAAGTTACACCTTCGCCCCGCATAAGTTCCATATTCTTGGTCTATTCTTGTTTCCCTCTCATCTCTAAACCTAGAGCAAACCGACAGATGGTGAACACCCGTGGAAACTTTGGAAGCAATGGGAGTGGTTCTCGCCCAGAAAACCCCAATGATGGAGCACCAGCACCGCCACTTGGATATGCAGAATTTGGAGCTTTTCTTGCTGCCCAGACTCGATTGATGCATGCTATGATGCAACAAATGCAGCACGTCCACCGCTCAGGCCACGACCAATCAAGTTAATCGGGGACCACGCCAGAATACAAGACTATCAGAGTTCATGAGAACTCACCCACCCACTTTCTCTGGGAATGCCAATCCATTGGAGGCCGATGATTGGTTAAGATCAATCGAGAGGAAGCTACACATAGCTCAATGCATAGGAAATGAGAAGGTACTCTACGCTTCTCATCAGCTGGAAGGAACATTACGAATGGTGGGAGAACTTCTGTGCTACGCAAGAGAACCCTCAAGATATCACTTGGGAAGAGTTCACAGCTGCATTCCGACAGTATCACGTGCCTGAAGGAATCATGGACCTTAAGAAGGAGGAGTTCAGAGCACTGAAGCAAGGTAATCAGCCAGTGGCCGACTACCTGAACAAGTTCACACAACTAGCACGCTACGCACCTGAGGATGTAGCGACAGATAAATCCAGACAGTCTCGTTTTTTGAAGGGACTTAACTCAGGATTGCAAGTAGGATTGATCACCCACACCTTTCCAGATTTCCAAGAGTTGGTGAATAAGGCGCTTATTCTTGAGGACAAGCGCAAGGAGCTGGATGAGAACAGGAAGCGCAGGATGCAACAGCAAGGATCACGCCAGGGGACGCCTGGCGCTGAGAGTTGCACCAAATCAATTCTTGATTCCAACCACGAATGCAACAAGGACACCATCCCCAAAGACCAAGACCTGCCAATCGAGAACTACGGACCCGGCCCCGCTAGAAACACTACTCGAGCGATCGGCAAGGAACGGTGAGACGCCGCTACAAGCAACGAGCCAGGACACTTTGCCAACATTGTCCAAAGAAGACAGCAGGAGTGACCCGATTCGCTTCAACCTAGGAACCACCCAGCTAGGACGCCAACACCAGGAGCCACACCCAGACCGTGGTGAGAGGCCGAGTCAACCATGTCACCGCAGATGCACCGCAGAATGCTACTGACGTCGTCTTTGGGTAAGTTACTTGTTAACTCGATACAGTGATTTTGTTCGACTCTGAAGCTTCGCATTCGTTTGTTTCGCAAGGCTTTGCTACTGGAAATGATTTGAGGATTGCAAGACTTAGATGCATGCTTTTAGTTCAAACCCATGGTTCCGAACTCCGAACGAAAGTAGGATGTTCCGGGTGAGAATACTAATAGAGGGAATAGAGTTCCTAGCAAACCTTATAATTTTGGAGACCGGACCTTAGACGTCATATTGGGAATGGATTGGTTATCCAAGCACAAGGCCGTATTGGATTGTGGACGAAGGACTATCTCGATTGAGAGCCCGTGTGGGAAGAAAGTGGAATTTCAAGCCACTGCGATTAGAGATGGACAGTTGATGGTTAACAGTACCAAGGCAATCAGCATAGAGGATGTCCCAAGAGTGAATGAGTACCAGATGTTTTTCGAAAATCTACAGGTATGCCGCTTGACGAGGACATAGAGTTTGTGATAGAGCTTGTACTGCACAAGACCGATAGCAAAGAGACCCTATCGGATGTCCACCGAGGAGTTGGTAGAGATGAAGAAACAGCTAGAAGAGTTAATGGAGAAAGGATTTATCAGACCGAGTTCGTCGCCATGGGGAGCACCGGTTTTGTTTGTCAAGAAAAAGGACGGGAGTTTCAGGATGTGCATTGACTACCGTGCACTCAATGAAGTCACCGTGAAGAATAAGTATCCGCTACCCAGGATTGATGATTTGTTTGATCAGCTGAGAGGAGCCGGAGTTTTCTCCAAGATTGATCTGAGATCGGGATACCATCGATTGAAGATCCGATCGGAAGATATTCAAGATCGCATTCTCGTCAAGATATGGACATTACGAGTTCTGATTATGTCCTTTGGGTCGATTTAATGCGCCAAATTATTTCATGAATATGATGAATAAGGTGTTCATGGAATATTTGGACAAGTTTGTCGTCGTGTTCATAGACGATATCCTTATCTCCTCCAAGACAGAGGATGCACATGCCGAACTCTTAAGGCGAGTTTTGGAAAAGCTGAGGGAACATCGACTTTTCGCCAAGTTCTACAAGTGTGATTTTTGGAAGGACAAGGTGGAGTTTCTTGGACATGTAATGACCGCAGAAGGAGTCGCCAGTAGATCCAAGCAAAGTAGAAGCTGTGTTACATTGGGAGCACCAAGACTGTGACCCGGTCGGAGTTTCCTTGGAATGGCAGGATACTACCGCCGTTTCATCGAAGGCTTCTCGACAATTGCGAAACCTCTTACGCAATCGCTGAAGAAGGAAAAGAAGTTTGCATGGACGCCGGAATGTGAGAAAGGATTTCAGGAGCTGAAGAAGCGATTGACGTCGGCACTGATGTTAGTTCTACCGGATGTTGCTCAAAGCTTCGATATTTATTGTGACGCATCGCGCCAAGGACTTGGATGTGGCCGATGTCAGAACGGAAAGGTCGCCGCTTATGCATCAAGGCGATTGAGGCCGCATGAGGAAAATTATCCGACACATGATTTAGAGTTAGGCTGTAGTAGTGCATGCTTTGAAGATATGGCGTCACTATACGATTGGAAACAGATGTGAAGTATATACGGATCATAAGAGCCTTAAGTACATATTCACGATCGGTTCTGAATATGAGGCAGAGGAGATGGTTAGAGTTGATCAAAGACTATAATGTTGGAATCCATTACCATCCGGGAAGGCCAACGTCGTAGCCGATGCCCTGAGTCGGAAAAGCCATCACCGTGAGTACGTTGCTAGCCACAAGTCGAGGATGAGTTATGTGAGGATTTTCAGAAAATGAAGATTGAGATAGTACCTAGCGGATTCTTGGCCGCATTAGAAGTAAAGCCTACCCTAGAGGATCAGATCCGAGAAGGACGGAAGGATGATGACAAGATCCGCAGGATTAAGTCCATCAAGGAGGAAGGCAAGGCGAGAGGACTTCAAGTTGGATGGGCAAGGCACGTTGTGGATGAAGGATCGCATTTGTGTGCCTAACAAGAAGGAGTTAAAGCAATCGATTCGGAAGAAGCCCATGACTCTAAGTACTCAATTCATCTGGAAGCGCCAAGATGTATCAGGATCTCAAGGAGAGATTACGGTGGCCGAGTATGAAGCGGGAAGTTGCCGAGCATGTTGCATTGTGCGGCGTATGCCGAGAGTCAAGGCAATGCATCGAGAGGCCGCAGGATTGCTACAACCGCTGAAAATACCTGAGTGGAAGTGGGAGGAAATCGGAATGGATTTCATTACCGGTTTGCCGAAGACTCAAGGAGGTTATGACTCCATATGGGTTATAGTGGATCGCTTGACTAAAGTAGCCCATTTTATCCGTGAAGACCACTTACTCGGGAGATAAATTAGCAGAATTATACATGATCGGATTGTCTGCTTTGCACGGAGTGCCCAAGAGGATCAGATCGGACAGGTACCCAATTTACCTCAAGGTTACGGAATAAGTTGCATGAAGCCATGGGAACCCGTTTGAACTTGATCTGACTTATCATCCGCAGACGGACGGACCAGAGGCCGAAAGAGCCAACAGATTACGGAGGATATGTTGAGAGCTTGTGCATTAGCTTATGCTACTTCTTGGGATAAGAGTTTACCGTATGCCGAGTTCAGTTACAACAATAGTTATCGAGGCTAGTTCTGAGATGTCACCTTTTGAGGCCTTTGTATGGTCGACCTGTCGGACGCCATTGAATTGGAATGAGACCGGCGGCTGTGTCTTTGGGCCTGATATTCTTCAAGAGGTGAAGAGCGGATCGCCATGATTAGGGAAAGGTTGAAGATAGCCCAATCTCGACGGAAGAGTTATCTTGACAATCGTCGCCGAGATTTGAGTTTTGAACGAGAAGACTTTGTATACCTCGAGTTACGCCTCTCGGGAGTTAAGAGGTTCCATACCAAAGGGAAACTCGCACCCGTTATGTTGGACCATTTAAGATTTTGAGTCGCAGAGGCGAAGTTGCTTATCACCGGAGTTGCCACGATCGTTGGCGAGTGCATGATGTATTCCATATGTCCCGATTGAAGAAGTGCCTCCGAGTTCTGAGAGCAGACGCCGCTAGAGTTAATTGAGTTGCAAGAGGACTTGACTTATAAGGAGCATCCTGTGAGGATTACGGACACAATGGATCGAGAAACTAGAAACAAGTCAACCCGTTTACAGAGAGTTCGAGTGGAGCAACCGTGAAGAAAGCGAAGCGACTTGGGAGCCTTGAAGAGGATTTGAAGAAAGAATTTCCAAACCTATTCCTTTAGTAAGCCACGAATCTAGGGACGAGATTCTATTAAGGGGAGGTTTGTAACACCCCAAAATTTTGCTTTTCTTAAATTCATGTGTGATTTGGCACTTTGGTGAATTTTGGAATTTTCTGGAATTTATTTGGATTTATTTGGAATTTATTTGAATTTATTCCATTTTGAAATAATTAAAGAATTTAATTTTGCAAATAAAATTTTGTTGGAAATATTTTATTTAAGTCCAAAATGTTCCAAAATATTTTCCAGAATTTTTCGGAATTTTTAAAGTCTTTTGCTATTTTTAATGAATAAAATGAATTCTTGGAAATTATTTTAAATATTAAATCATTTGGAAAATCAACTCGGTCGAGTACTGTTCATCCGATCGAAGTCGGAACGAGTCGGACTCGAGTCCGACCGAGCGATTGACTCGACCAAACCGGCTCCCAACCCTAATCAATCCGGCCGTTGGATCAAGATCCAACGGCTAAGATCCGTCCGTACCGGTTCGAGCCGTATCCGGCCCGGATCCGATCGCGTCCACGCGATCGTGGCCGTTGATCGTGCCACGTGGACGGCCGTGAGTCATCGTCTCCGCTCGACTCCGGTGGAGAGCTCCGCCGTGACCGAGCAGGACACGGCTAGGGTTCCGGTTTGCACGCACGTCGAGGCCGTATTTAAAGCGTGAGACGTCCCCCAAGGTTGCCCTCATCCTTGCGCACCCGTTCCCCCGAGTCATCTCGCTGAGCCGTCGCCCGTTTGCCCATCTGAGTTCGCCGGAGTTGGAACTCATTGCGCCGCGGTTTGCGCTTTTCCGCTGTCGTCCGTCGTCTTCCGGCCGATAAGGAGCAGATCCGGATCCCGCGACGAGACGCACTCGAAGGGAGGACTCATCTCGCCGGAGAGGTCCCGTAGCGCCGTGCCCTTGGTCGTCGTTCCCGTCTCCGGTGCACCAAGCCCCGCCGCGACGCCATCGTCACCCGCGAAGGTTCTCAGCCGTCCGATCAAGATCCGACAGTCACGGTGAGCCCACGTTCTCCCCCAAACCCTAGAAACCCGATTAGATCTGAACCGTTGGATCAAGATCCAACGGCCCACGATCGCCACGTGCTGTAGTAGTGTTATTATAGGATTAGATCTGGACCGTCCGATCTAGATCGAACGGCCCACGATCATCGAGTAGATTCAACACGTTAACCCTGGATCTAATCGCGGCCGTTGAATTTCAAATCAACGGTCGAGATTGCGCCACGTGTCGGGAAGTTGGACCGACGCGGTCGCGCCCACGCCGCTGCGAAGGCAGGACGCCGACACGCGGGGCCCGGCGTGTCGAGGGCCCGCATGTCGGGCCGGGCCGATAAGCGCTGACGTCAGCGATGACGTCACCCGAGGCGGACCCACATGTCAGTCTCACGTAGAGTCGTGGACCGAGTCCACGATGGACCCGAGCCGAGCGTGGACTACGTCCATGGACCGGCTGACGTCAGCCAACCAATCAGAGGCTGCCACGTGTCCATGCTGACGCAATAATTAATTTCCGAAAAAGAAAATGATTTATTAATTCGAAATAATGATTTCAGATTTTGTTTCAAACTTCAAACGCTTATAACTTTTGCGTTTCAACTCCGATTTGGGTGATTCAAATTTCTAAATTTGTATAAAATTGAGATCTATCTAAATATAAATTTTATTTAATTTTTGGACTAAAGTTTTTCTCTGCAAAATTATTTAAATGATTATTCAAACTTTAAATAATCATAACTTTTGCGTCTTAACTCCAAATTTGACGATTTCAGTTTCTAAAAATCCATAAAATTATGTTCTTTCTGTTTATGGATTTTATTTGGATGTTTGGACACTTTTTGCCTATTGTTTATTTGGGTATTTGCTATTTGCACGCTTTACGAGTAGACGTTGAAGTGCCGGAAGGATTCGAGGGAGAAGTATTGACTCAGGATCCAACTCAAGACCAAGAGCAAGTACTTTTTGAAGGCAAGTTGTGCTTTGACCATGTTGATCCTATTTCGAAATCTATTTTGATTTAAACTATTGCATGCTAGATCAATTAGAAAGATACTTTGTTTAAACATGGGGGTTAGATAAATACCAATTTGCTGTATGACACCTTGATTATTTAAGTATGTGCCATGACCCTTTGTCACCCTAGTTGTGGATTACTAGTTGGACATTAGTAAATTGCCAACATGGGTTTTAGACCGTTGTAGTATCTTTGCTTAGACACCTTTCGTGCTCATGACATGGTTTTGGACAATCAAATGTTAATATTGACTTAATGATATATTGAACCTGTTTTGGAAAAGTATCATGTGATGTTGATGGCACGTGGTGCATGGTAATCAACTGGGGTTTGATAAACTTGATTTCGGCCAGGGCATGTGGCAAGAGTAATCAGGTGGGCGATTGTGGCATTGGGAGTGTTGATTTGGTTCTTCGGGTAGTCTTGCCTGGTCACCCTAAGGACTTAACCTTGCAAGCCTTTGAACTGGGTCTAACATGCAACCACATGTCAGTAATGGGACGGACCTAGTTGACTAAGTTGCTAATAACGCACTGTGGGACCTCGGGAGGTCAACTACACCCTTTGTGTAAGTTGTGCGGGGAGCGTCTGGGGTGAGGCCAGTACCCATCTAACGGTTGATTGGCCTAGACTTCGCCTTAGCGAAGGGAAGGGTTAGTCGCAATAAGCTGGGAGGACCACTTGTATTGTTAGAGGTTTAGAAAGACTTTGTTACTGAACTCGCCTTTGTGGTGTTTGTTGTATCTTGTGGGTAAAGTGCATAACCTCTGCAGAGTTTAGAATCTATTCGAATAGCCGTGTCCGCGGTATTGGACATCGCTCGGGAATTACAGTCAAGGGTTAGATTTTCTCAAAAATAACGTTGGTTTGAAAAGTTGGGTTGGTTTAATAATGAAGATGATGGAAATGTGGTTTAGGATGGGGAAAAATGTTTATTAAACTTCTTGAAAAGTTATTTACGCTTTACTTATTTCTCTTTGCTTTGAATCTACTTATATTACTTGTCAAAAGCTGTTTCTGCAAATATACCTTGAGCTATTCCTTTGTACCAAGCCTTGCATATAGTATATTAGCTTGCATTACATGCATGACTTGCTGAGTACCAAGTACTCACCCTTGCCTCAACACAACACAGTTGAAGAGGAGACTACGCCCGGCCGGAGGAGGAACTCCAAGAGGATCCGTCTACTTAGGGATGCGAGCCCAGTCAGTTGCCTGTGGTATACTGGATGGCGCCACGAAGCTATTTGATTTTCCGCTGCTATTGCTATTATTTTTCTCTGAATAAGTTTCGCCTTGCGAGGCATATATTTGTAACTTGGCCATAAGGTCGAGTAACCAGTTTGGTTATTTAAATAAAGTACTTGATAATATCGAATGGTATGATTGTGGTATTTACCAATGTTAAGACTGTGTGCACTAGCGCGTTCCTGGACTAGTGCTGAATACACAGAGGGTCCGGATTTGCAAATTCGGGGTCCCGACAGCTAGCCTGGGTTGCTCTAAGCTCCCGTTCCAATTGGCGCATTTTATTTGCTTCTCTTGTTTTGGTTCTCTGGCGGCTCCTGTATGAAAGCGTATCCTTCACGAAATCGTACTTCCATGGCGTCTTGCCAAAACCTCGTGTCCGTCCCGGGTGCTCAGGGGTTTGGAGGGTATGTGTTAGCTCATCGTTCTCCCTGTCTACCACAAAAGAGCCTGACTGAGACTACTCGACGGCTTGTACAATTCTCTGGCCAACATCTTGTACATTTGGTAGCATCACCAAATTGCCATCATCTGCAAGGCTCCCCCCGTGACCCATGAACCAATTGCACAGGCGCTCTTCCCACAAAGCAGTAACCGGTGTGACGTCCTTGGCCAATAATTCTTCTTCTTTCTTGTCCCATTTAAATCTGACCTTGAGGTAACCACCGGTGCCGAGATGGTGGTGGTACTTCTTCATCTGTGCATTGATCTTATTCTTCTGACTTGCAGCCTGGCCTTCAGCTGACATCTTGTACTCCTCGAATGCTTCCCAGTGATCGGCCAGATTAGGAAATTGGTTGAAGTCAGGTCTTTCTCCCATACTGCACGTACTTTTGCTTTGAGCCGACTTCCATGACTGAAATGAGAGTGCCATCTTCTTCAAAGTATAATTCTTGGCCTTGTCTCCAAACCCTTGAGGAAATGTGAAATTTTCCAGAATATCTTGCCAGAGGAGGTCCTTGGTAGCTTGAGGAACTTCAGCCCATTTCTTGATGCTAATTGGGACGTGATCTCTTACGTGGTAACCGCAGGCGTTGTTGAACGGCCCAACTGCTGAAAGAGGGGCAATTGGCTTCCCATCCTTGTCAATATCGGTAAACACATGCTTTGTGGACGGCTTCTTGTTAGGTCCCCGATTCTTGGATTGGTTGCTCGATGTACCAGGCTTTAAATAAACAAACATATATATAACATGTCAGAGTGTATTCTAATAATGAATTGCGATTAATTAACATACCCACGGGAATTATTTTCTTCTGACCATACCTCGGTGTCAACGGTGTCCACGTTCTCACCGGAACCAGTGTTACCGGCCACAGCGGCTGCGGGATCACCTTCATAGTCGGCGATGGAGTCTAACAGGAACTGTTCTTCCTCGTCGAAATTAGGGTCACCACGTGTTGGTTGTGCCATCTATAAATGTTGATATAATGTAACCTTAAATTCGAAAACATCTATAACAACATATTTATATAGGTATACATATACCAACATGAGGAAACAACATACATACATATATATAGGAATATGAAACGGATGAGGAAACACCACGTGTTGGTTTGATGAAAGAGAGACATTTTCTGTTTTTCCACTTCATTTCTTGTTGTAGGACAAGATGAAACTAGATGAAGACCAACTGGGGAAAGGTGCCAAAGGAACTTCTCACTTGGACTCACAGCTCTGTTTGATCCTATTCATATCCACAACACTAATGTCAGCCTCATGTCAGATTCAACCACGCCGGACTCCAGCGAACTCATCCTCCTCCCAGTTGCTCCGTTGACTTGCCGGCATCGAGGATATATAAAGGTTCACGCCTATAGCCGACTTGCGTGAGGTCAACGGTTGTCATGCCGTATTTGTCGACCTTTACGCCGCCTGAAGTCAGTTTGACCCATTGGCACTTAAATAGAGGGACCTTTAAAGGTCCATAGTCAAGCTCCCATATCTCTTCTATGAAACCATAATATGTGTCCACCTTTCCTTTGTTGTCTTCGGCATCTATACGGACACCACTGTTCTGATTGGTGCTCTTGTCATCCTGGGATCTTGTGTAAAATGTGTAACCATTTATCTCGTACCCCTTGAATGTCACGATTTCACTAGAAGGTCCCCGTGCCAATCGTTGCAATTGTTCATTGTCTGACCCTTTGAAAAGGATATAGTTTTTGATGGGGTGTAAGGGGATGCCCGAACTTCCGTCAGGTGGAGGATAAGTCGATTAGGCGGCGCGAGACACACACGATCCGGCTTCTTGATCGACACGATCAAAAACCCCTGCAATCGCAGCACCACGCGTCCTCTGGTTATCAACCGTGCGCTGCCCGGTTGACCTCGCCACAAAGGCTAATCCCTGCCAATGAATCGAGAACACAAGCAAGAACAAGAAAGATGCAACTGAATTTGAAATTGAGGATGAAGCTCACGAGTTGGGGTCTCACAAACCGATGAACGGCGACACTGTTCAAAGACAGAATTAATCTAAGCAAAACCCAAAGCAAACCCTAGCGGCGGCTACTGAATATAAAGGCTAGGGGACGTCCTAGAAACCCTAGATGTGTCCGTGATGGACTCCAACACGATAAATGGGCCAACGGCCCAAATTGGTGACGTAGCACCCTGGGACAGATTCTGTCCGCCAGCTTGCAACGTAAATTCCCGTCGACTCCGAAGTCCAAATGACCTAAAACTAGTGCCATTGTAAAGCTTATCTCCTTAGCTTTCTATGCATATGTGGATCATCAAAATCGGAGCCCGTTTGTGGCCTGGGCGACGATTTTAGTGAACGCTGCTCCTAGTGGCCGAGGTAGTCGACTCCGAGATGAATTGAACCTCCAACTTGACTTGGACACCCTCCTTGCCTCCCTCCTGGTCCTTGCTGGTTTCCAAGGCCTTCAAGGTCCTCTCCAAAGTTCCTAAGTACAAGATAATCAATAATATCATTAGGTAGCATACCATCCTCACAAGTATCTGCACGGGCACTTAGGAGCGAGCTCACCTGTTGATTCAATTGCCGTGCTCGTGCTCTTGTGATGGGTCCTTGCATCACAACTGGAGGAGGCTCGGTCGTATGCATAGGAGTGATGTCCTCATCATCCTCCCCCTCTTGAAGTGGAGTCGTCCTCGACTCAAGCTCATCTTCTTCTCCCATGAACGGTTTAAAATCTGCAATGTTAAATGTGGAACTAATCCCAAATTCGGGCGGCAACTCAAGTTTATATGCATTATCATTTATTTTCTCAAGTATCTTGAAAGGACCATCAGCTCTAGGCATTAATTTAGAATTTCTCAATTCTGGAAAACGATCCTTTCGCAAGTGTAACCATACTAAATCATCCGGTTCAAGTTTTACTTCCTTTCTACCTTTACTTCCCGCAGTCCTATACCTTTCATTCATCATTTCAATATTTTCTTTAGTCTTATCATGCCATTTCAGAATAAATTCAGCACGTTCCTTAGCATCAAGATTAACTCGTTCACTAGTAGGTAAAGGTAATAGATCTATAGGAGCATGGGGATTGAAGCCATACACTACCTGAAAAGGACTTACCTTGGTGGTGGAATGTACCGCCCTATTATAAGCGAATTCAACATGCGTCAAACATTCTTCCCACATCTTCAAATTCTTCTTCAAAACAGCCCTCAACATAGTGGATAATGTATGATTTACTACCTCAGTTTGGCCGTCGGTTTGGGGATGACATGTTGTTGAAAACAGCAGCTTGGTCCCCAATGTATTCCATAGAGTTCTCCAAAAGTGGATCAAAACCTTGGCGTCACGATCTGAAACAATAGTAGAAGGCACACCATGCAAGCGAACGATTTCTTGAAAGAAATGGTTAGCAATATAAACAGCATCGTCGCTCTTATGACAAGGAATAAAGTGAGCCATCTTAGAAAATCTATCAACCACCACAAAAATACTATCCCTCCCCCTCTTGGTCCTAGGCAGTCCTAAAACAAAGTCCATAGATATATCCTCCCATGGAGTGCTAGGAACAGGGAGAGGCATATATAAACCATGTGGATTCAATCGTGACTTAGCCTTTTGACATGTAGTGCAGCGGGATACAAACCTCTCAATGTCTCGCCTAATCTTCGGCCAAAAGAAGTGGGCAGACAGCACGGCCTCCGTCTTCTTGGCACCAAAATGACCCATCAACCCTCCTCCATGGGCCTCCTGTATCAAAAGAAAACGAACGGATCCAACTGGAATACATAGGCGGTTAGCTCTAAACACAAATCCATCGTTTATCACATATTTGTCCCATGTTCTTCCCTCTTTGCAATGCAGCAAGACATCTTTAAAGTCATCATCATGAGCATATTGTTCTTTAATTGATTCCAATCCAAATATACGACAATCAAGTTGGGACAACATGGTATATCTCCTAGACAATGCATCAGCAATCACATTATCCTTCCCTTTCTTGTGTTTGATAACATAAGGAAAAGGTTCAATAAATTCAACCCATTTAGCATGTCTACGATTCAGTTTCACTTGTTTGCGAATATGTTTTAGCGACTCATGATCAGAATGAATAACAAATTCTTTGGGCCAAAGATAATGTTGCCACGTTTCTAAAGATCGCACAAGAGCATACAATTCTTTATCATACGTGGAATAATTCAAAATAGGACCACTCAATTTTTCGCTAAAATAAGCAATGGTTTTCTATCTTGCATCAAAACACCACCAATTCCAATCCCACTAGCATCACATTCAAGCTCAAAGGTCTTATTAAAATCAGGAAGTTGGAGTAAAGGTGCATTAGTAAGCTTATCTTTCCAAAGGTTGAAGGCATTCTCCTGTGCTTGCCCCCAATGGAACACAACTCCCTTCTTCGTCAATTCATTCAATGGAGCTGCAATGGTGCTGAAATCCTTCACAAAGCGGCGGTAAAATCCGGCAAGTCCATGGAAGCTCCGCACTTGTGAAATCGTCGTGGGCGTTGGCCAACTCTTGTCGCGTGCACCTTGGCTTCATCAACCGCAATTCCTGCGAGTCACAACATAGCCAAGAAATGATACTCGTTCGGTGCAAAAGTGCACTTCTCGAGGTTACCAAATAAGCGTGCGACGCATAAAGCATCAAAAACAGCACGTAGATGATCAAGATGTTCATGTAATGACTTGCTGTAAATCAATATATCATCGAAATAAACCACCACAAATTTCGCAATGAAAACTCGTAAAACCTCGTTCATTAAGCGCATGAAGGTGCTCGGTGCATTAGTTAAACCAAAAGGCATGACTAACCACTCATACAATCCAAACTTGGTTTTAAAAGCTGTTTTCCATTCATCTCCCAATTTCATTCTTATTTGGTGGTATCCACTCATAAGTCAACCTTAGAGAAAATTATAGAACCACTTAACTCATCAAGCATGTCGTCTAGCCTAGGAATAGGATGACGGTACCTTATTGTGATATTGTTAATGGCTCTACAATCTGCGCACATGCGCCAACTGTCATCTTTCTTAGGAACCAAAATAACAGGAACAGCACAAGGACTAAGGCTCTCACGTATATACCCGCGGTCCAAAAGATCTTGGACTTGGCGCTGAATCTCCTTAGTCTCCTCGGGGTTGGTCCTATAAGCAGCTCGGTTTGGCAAACTCGCTCCAGGTATCAAATCAATTTGGTGCTCAATCCCTCGTAGGGGTGGGAGTCCTGGAGGTATCTTGGCAGGAAAAACATCCGCATACTCCTGCAAAAGGTTAGTGACAGCAGGAGGCAAAGTACTAGGCAGATCATCCAATGAAAACAAAGCATCTTTGCATAGCACAGCATAGCACAAAGCATCATCACTAATTGCAGCAAGATCAGATTTTGTAGCAAGCAAGACGGGTTTCCTCAATTTAATTTGGTTGGCTACATGCTGAATTTCAGATTTTTCATCAATGGGTTTCTTGTCATTAGCAATCCGCTCCCTATCAGATTTAACAATTTCAGCGGGGGTCAAAGGTAGAAGTGTAATTTTCTTTCCCTTATGCATAAAAGTGTATTTATTACTTCTACCGTGGTGAAGTGCATCAGTGTCATATTCCCATGGGCGACCCAATAAAAGAGAACAAGCTTGCATCGGCACCACATCACAATCAGCAAAATCAGAATAGGAACCAATGGAAAAATGAACCCGAACTGTTTGTGTTACCTTAGCTTTGCCAGAATCATTCAGCCACTGAATGTGGTATGGATGTGGGTGCGGGCGTGTGGTCAAGCCAAGCTTCTTGACCAAATCTGTACTCACCAAGTTGTTGCAGCTGCCGGAGTCAATGATCACGCGCTCGTCATTTGTTGATGACGAAGAAAATCTGGAACAAGTTGTGGCGCTGCTGCTGCTCGGATTGCTCCATCTGTGCGCTAAGGACACGCTGGACAATGATGGACCTGTACGCAGCAGTATCCTCGGCGCCAAAGGTGGCTTCATCATCAACCTCGTCGTTGTCCACCCTGGTGTCATCGATTTCGTCCTCAACATCGGAGGCGCTGATGTAACCTCTGTCATCGGTGGCGATGTATGCCCGCTGGCTGGGGCATTCTCTCTTGACGTGGCCAATCCCTTGGCACTTGTGGCAGCGAATTCCCGTCGATGTACGGCCTGTGGAAGCGACGGAGGAGCTATTGGCCGGTGTTGGCGGGGTCGATTTGCTGCTGTATGTGGCACGGGTGGGTGGTGCCGTCAATGCCGGTCGTGTGTTCGGCAAAAGTGGCATTGCCGCTGGTCGAAAGGTGGAAGAAGGCACTGTCTTTGCTTGTCCCGTAGTCGTTCGGGGCGTGAAGGTGCTACCGGCATTGCTCCTGCTCTTGGAATGGCGTCCCTGCAATTCCTTCTCTGCTAACATAGCGAGTTGAAACAAGCGATTGACAGTTGTATATTCTTTATAATCAACAATATCCTGAATTTCTGGACGCAACCCACCGTAAAAACGAGCAATTTTATCCTCAGGTTCCTCTACTACCCCACAACGTAACATACCCTTTTGAAGCTCTTGGTAATATTCCTGCATACCATAGTACCTTGATCTAATCGTTGCAATCTCTTGCATATCACGTTGGTAGGAAGGAGGAACAAATCTATTACGCATAGCATCTTTTAATCTACTTGAGAATCAGGTTGTAAGCGGGCATTTACTAGTTCATTCCACCAGATTATAGCAAAATCTTTAAATTCACTAGTGGCTTGTCTAACCCTATGAATCTCGGGAACTAGATGGGAGTTAAATTTCTGCTCAACCGTCATCTCCCAATCTAAGTAAGCATTAGCATCATAAGCTCCAGAAAAGGAAGGGATGGTGAATTTTACCTTAGCGAAAGGATCATCATTGCGGTTCTGGTTATTACCTCCCATACCGTGATGGTTGCAGCGAAGACGGTCATGCAGACGGGCGTCCCGTTGAGCAGCACGCTCCCTGGCGGCACGTTGCTGCTCATCTTCATCTTCCTCAAATTCACCATCATCATCGTGGTCGTTGTTGTCGTGGTTGGCGCCGCTGTTGACGGTTGCACCTCCCGAGGTCGCTCGAGGGCGTTTTTCGACGACATCCATCCTCTCGGTGAGGGTGGAAACTCGTCGATCGATGCTCTCAAGGGTCGTGTTTGTCATCATGGCATGCTCCTTGAACATCATTTTTATCTCGTCCATCATGGTTGACAATTCTGAATGAAGGACACAGTCTTCGATGGTAACATCGTCATCCTCGTTCCTGCCCTTCTTGCCACCTGCCATGGTTAGTGCAGAAAAGGACAGAAGGAAACACAAACACAAGTGTTATGAGCCCTACGAACTACTAGGTGGGATCTCACGCTCTCAAGCAATCTTACCAAGTTCTTACCCGGTTCTTACCAACACAGCGAGGGACGGTGCAACCGGTGGCTGGTTCGTGACACCGTGAGGGTGTGATGAAGCGATTGCAAGGGTCAATAACTTTGGCCGATCGAAGGATTTATATGTGGAGCTGTAGGAAGGTTATATGGATGGGTGGCACACAATGCGAATGTGAGATAGTAATGCTGAATAAATGTCCAAAGTACTTGCCCTAGTTGCTGGTCTAAATGTGGCCTTAGTCTAGCTGCGGTAGAAAATAAGGAATAAGTAGAGACAAGCAAAAATGCGTCAGAGTATATGAACAGATATCAGAACCGCATCAAACACTTCTACCAGGCACGGTAAAAACACCTACCTTTGCTCCTGCCTTTTTTTTTAGGCTCTATGCCTCTATGCCTCTTTCACCAATTTTTTTTTATTTTTCTTTGATTTTTCTGATATTTTTCCTAGGCCCAGGAGCACAAAGGTAGATAGTACACAAATTTTCAGCCTGAACAGATGTAATATGAAACCGATATGAAATAAGAAGTGTTTTCTAAAAAGCGTGCTCAAACTTCGGCGGCCGAAAACTCAATCTTCCCGTGCGAATTTCGCAAAAATAATTTCGGCAAACCCGAACAAGTCGGGGAGAATCGGACGTAAAATTTTCTGTAGATGTCCGTGAAAAAAAAATCGCCTAATTCCGAGTCCGTATGCGAAAGTTATGGCCGTTTTACGAAGAACTCCGAATCAGGGTTTTCTAGGCGGCACCTCTCCAAACTCAAGGGCGTATGGAGTGGATATGAACGCGATGATCGGTGGTGGCAGGTTCTGTGATGAGTGGGGCGATATGGCTAACAGGAGGTGGGGGGTTAGGGTTTATGAAGGAGAAACCCTAACACAACTAGGACTCCGAAACTGAGGAGAACCACAAAACAAACCGATTCCAACAAGGACTCAAAATGCGATTGGTGACTGGATCGGTGTAGGATATGGGATGCAGCGGAGGTTGTAACACCCCAAAATTTTGCTTTCCTTAAATTCATGTGTGATTTGGCACTTTGGTGAATTTTTGGAATTTTCTGGAATTTATTTGGATTTATTTGGAATTTATTTGAATTTATTCCATTTGGAATTAATTAAAGAATTAAACTTTGCAAATAAAATTTTGTTGGAAATATTTTATTTGAGTCCAAAATGATCCAAAGTATTTTCCAGAATTTTTCTGGAATTTTTCTGAGTCTTTTGCTATTTTTAATGAATTAAATGAATTACTGGGAATTATTTTAATTATTAAATCGCTGGAAAATGCGAGTGGGTTTGTACTGTTCATCCGACCGAGCCTGAGTCAGACTCGAGTTCGAGTCCGACCCGAGCCACGTGACTCGACCGGACCAAGTCCAAACCCTAAGCCTGTGAACCGTTGGATCGAGATCCAACGGCTGAACTCGCGCCGCACCGATCCGATCGGATCCGATCCAGACCCGTTCACGCCGTGCGATCCCAGCCGTCGATCGTGCCACGTGGACGGCCGTGCGTCGTCGTCCCCGCCGAGTCCGAGCCGGACTCCTCCGCCGCGTCGCCGCCGTGTGGGATTAGGGCTCCGTCCCGTGCGCGCATGCCGAGGGCATTTAAGTACCGGGTGGTACCCCGAGGACCGCCGTGACCCCGCGCACTCTTTGCCCTAACCCACCGAGCTCTAGCCGCCGTAGGTTTGCCGGAATCGCTCGCCGTAGTTGCGTGAAGCGCCGCCACGGTTTTTGTCTCGCCTCGCCGCCATCCGCCGTCCTCCGCCGCGTCTGAGCCCGGTTCCGGAACCGTCCGGCCAAGGCGCACCCGAGGTGGTCTTTCACTTCGCCGGAGCAGCCCCAGAACGCCGCCGCGTTGGTCGCCTTCTCCGACCTCGGTGAACCAGCTCCGCCGCATCGCCGACCGAAGCTTTCTCGCCGTCCGATCCGGATCCATCGCTACGGTGAGTTCCACGCGCGCCTAACGCCGTTAGAGCTAGGTTAGATCCTAATCGTTAGATCGGGATCGAGCGGTGTAGATTAGATCTAGTGTCGTGACGGATCCATTTTGGACCGTTAGATCTGGATCCAACGGCGTGGATTGACCGCGTTAACCCAAACGCGTGGTATCGAGATCAATGCGGACCGTTGATTTTCAAATCAGCGGCGAGATTGTGCCATGTGTGCTTAGCGCGCCCACGGCGTGGGAAGCGTGTCTCGACACGCCGGGACCCGCGTGTCGAGGGCCCACGTGTCACCGCAGCCACGCTGCGTGCGTGAGACGGACCGGCGGTGGGGCCCACATGTCGGCGACACGTGGATTCGTGGACCGAGTCCACGGTAGACCCGAGCCGGCGTGGACCACGTCCATGGACCGCCGACGTCAGCAGGCCAATCAGAGGCTGACACGTGTCCTTGCTGACGCAATAATTAATTTCCGAAAAAGAAAATGATTTATTGATTTGAAATAATGATTTCAGATTTTGATTCAAACTTCAAACGCTTATAACTTTTGCGTTTCAACTCCGATTTGAGTGATTCAAATTTCTAAATTTGTATAAAATTGAGATCTACCTAAATATGAATTTTATTTAATTTTTGGACTAAAGTTTTTCTCTGTAAAATTATTTAATTGATTATTTGAACTTTAAATAATCATAACTTTTGCATCTTAACTCCAAATTTGATGATTCCAGTTTCTAAAAATTCATAAAATTATATTCTCTCTGTTTATGGATTTTATTTGGATGTTTGGACACTTTTTGCCTATTGTTTATTTGTGTATTTGCTATTTGCACGCTTTACGAGTAGACGTTGAAGTGCCGGAAGGATTCGAAGGAGAAGTATTGACTCAGGATCCAACTCAAGACCAAGAACAAGTACTTTTTGAAGGCAAGTTGTGCTTCGACCATGTTGATCCTATTTTGAAATCTATTTTGATTTAACCTATTGCATGCTAAGTTCAAATAGAAAAATACTTTATTTAAAAATGGGGAATTAGATAAGTACCAATTTGCTGTATGACACCTTGATTATTTAAGTATGTGCCATGACCCCTTGTCACCCTAGTTGTGGATTACTAGTTGGACATTATTAAATTGCCAACATGGGTTTAGACCGTTGTAGTATACTGCTTAGACCTGCTACGTGCTCATGACATGATTTTGGATAATCAAATGGTAATATTGACTTAATGACATATTGAACCTGTTTTGGAAAAGTATCATGTGATGTTGATGGCACGTGGTGCATAGTAATCAACTGGGGTTTGATAAACAGTTTTTCGGCCAGGGCATGTGGCAAGAGTAATCAGTGGGCCGATTGTGGCATTGGGGATGTTGATTTGGTTCTTCGGGTAGTCTTGCCCTGGTCACCCTAAGGACTTAACCTTGCAAGCCTTTGAACTGGGTCTAACGTGCAACCACATGTCTGTAATGGGACGGACCTAGTTGACTAAGTTGCTAATAACGTACCTGTGGGACCTCAGGAGGTCAACTACACCCTTTGTGTAAGTTATGTACGGGGAGCGTCTGGGGTGAGGCAGTACCCATCTAGCAGTTGATTGGCCTAGACTTCGCCTTAGCGAAGGGAAGGGTTAGTGCTTGCCAATAACCGGGAGGACCACTTGTATTGTTAGAAGTCTCCGAAAGACTTTGTTACGGGAACTCGCCTTTGTGGTGTTTGACTGTATCTTGTGGGTAAAGTGCATAACCTCTGCAGAGTTTGGAATCTATTCGAATAGCCGTGTCCGCGGTATTGGACATCGCTCGGGAATTACAGTCAAGGGTTAGATTTTCTCAAAAATAACTTTGGTTTGAAAGGTTGGGCTGGATTAATAATGAAGTTGATGGAAATGTGGTTTAGGATGGGAAAGATGTTTGCTAAACTTCTTGAAAAGTTATTTATGCTTTACTTATTTCTACTGCTTTCGAATCTACTTATATTACTTGTCCAATGCTATTTACTGCAAATATACCTTGAGTTATTCCTTTGTACCAAGCCATGCATATAGTATATTAGCTTTGCATTACATTGCATGACTTGCTGAGTACCAAGTACTCACCCTTGCCTCAACACAACACCAGTTGAAGAGGAGACTACGCCCGACTTTGGAGGAGGAGCTCCAAGAGGATCCGTCTCACGTGAGGAGCAAGCCCGGTCGGTTGCACGTGGTATCTTGGATGGCGCCACGAGTTTATTTGATTTTCATTGCTACTATTTCTCTCTTAATAAGTTTTAGCCTGCGAAATCATACATTGTAACTTGACCATAAGGTCGAGTAACTTGATTTAGTTATTTAAATAAAAGTACTTTGTTAGCATCGAATGGTATGATTGTGATATTTACCGATGTTAAGACTGTGTGCACTAGCGCGTTCCTGGACTAGTGTTGAATACACAGAGGGTCCGGATTTGCAAATTCGGAGTCCCGACAGAGGTGGTATCAGAACCATACTGACTGTAGGCTCAACCCTAGCTAGAATGGTCGTAGTGAGGATAAAACCTATTTTCTAAAAGCTAAAAATTTGTCAAGATAAGAAATGACATCTCGACTTATCCCCTTCTCTCTTTTCTTGTCTCTTGCTAAAATTTTTCCTTACCTTGTCACAATTTAAAAATTCCGAGTTCTTACGTAAGCACTCTTGTGACAGATGGAGGAAGAGTTCAACTACGTTGATCTGGGAATTGGTCACGCCGCGGAACTTTGGCACATGCTACAAACTCTCGGAGATTTTGAGAAGCCCCAATACCAAGTAGAAGTGATCAGACAAGCGGGATTGATCAAGGCTTGTGACGTAAAGATTGAGGTACCTGCTAGGAAGAAGGGCCCAGGCAATCGCCCGATACTGCACCTTTGCCGCTGGGAGGTCTACAATGCAGATGGGTATCCAAGAGGTATCACGACGAGCAATGCGGCACATTACCCGTATCTCGCCCAGAGAGTTGGAGAGCACGGTGTTCGTTATCACCCACGCGGCAATAACCTTCTTGACCGAAAGCGATTCAGGATGAGGATGCCACGGTTACACAGATTGGCACGATTTGTTGTCGCCAGGAGGATGTACTAGATGATACAAGCAAGGAGCTACATAAGGCCCGCAAGGAGATCACGGCGAGAAGAAACGAGATGGCGGGAAGCTCAAGAGTATGTGGCACACCTTCTGCGAAGGATTGGCGAGTTAGAGATGACTTTATGCGGACGGACCGAGGCGGTACTCGAGCTACACGAGCGAGATCCAGAGGAGTCGAGATCTCGATGAGGACATCGCTTCTTTGACTACCACAGAGGACACGATTCTTTGGACATGGCAATCGTTTTCGCTTATGCCGCGACACCGTGCACCAGGCCGTGGAGGTTTTCTCGATGAGTGAGCATAGGTTCTATAGTGAGACTCCTTCGCCGAGTCGCGTCATAGAATAAAGAGTCACCCTTTAGGCGTTAGACTCCAGAGTTAGTTCGATTTGGATTTTCATTGTTTGCTGAGTGTGCAGTATGTGTTGCAAGGCCCTTAGGCATTGTAAGCAGCCATACCAAGTTATTAATAATAAAGTTGGACCTTAAAATTACACCTTTCGCCCCGCATAAGTTCCATATTACTTGTCTATTCTTGTTTCCCTCTCATCTCTAAAACTTAGAGCAAATCGACAGATGGTGAACACCCGCGGAAACTTTGGAGGCAATGGAAGTGGTTCTCGCCCAGCAGAAAACCCCAATGATGGAGCACCAGCACCGCCATTGGATATGCAGAATTTCGGAGCTTTTCTTGCTGCTCAGACTCAGTTGATGCATGCTATGATGCAACAAATGCAACACGTCACCGCTCAGGCCACTGCTAATCAAGTTAATCAGGGACCACGCCAGAATACAAGACTGTCAGAGTTCATGAGGACTCACCCACCCACTTTCTCTGGGAATGCCAACCCATTGGAGGCCGATGATTGGTTAAGGTCAATTGAGAGGAAGCTACACATAGCTCAATGCATAGGAAATGAGAAGGTACTCTACGCTTCTCATCAGTTGGAAGGAACAGCCGCCGAATGGTGGGAGAATTTCTGTGCCACGCAAGAGAACCCTCAAGATATCACTTGGGAAGAGTTCACAGCTGCATTCCGACAGTATCACGTGCCTGAAGGAATCATGGACCTTAAGAAGGAGGAGTTCAGAGCACTGAAGCAAGGTAATCAGCCAGTGGCCGACTACGAACAAGTTCACACAGCTAGCATGCTACGCTTTGAGGATGTAGCGACCGATAAATCCAGACAGTCTCGTTTTATGAAGGGACTTAACTCAGGATTGCAAGTAGGATTGATCACCCACACCTTTCCAGATTTCCAAGAGCTGGTGAATAAGGCGCTTATTCTTGAGGACAAGCGCAAGGAACTGGATGAGAACAGGAAGCGCAGGATGCAACAGCAAGGATCACGCCAGGGAACGCAATGGCGCTGAGAGTTGCACCAAATCAATTCTTGATTCCAACCACAGAATGCAACAAGGACACCATCCCGGCACCAAGACACATCAATCAGAACTACTGCACCCAGCTCGCTAGAAACGCTACTCTGTGCAAATAAAGAAGGAATAGTGAGACGCTGCTACAAGCGCAGCGAGCCAGGACACTTTGCCATGATTGTCCAAAGAAGACAGCAGAGTGACTGATTCGCTTCAATCTAGGAACCACCCAGCTAGGGCGCCCGACACCAGAGCCACACCCAGGCCGTGGTGAGAGGCCGAGTCAACCATGTCACCGCAGATGCACCTGCGAGAATGCTATGGATGTCGTCTTGGGTAAGTTACTTGTTAACTCGATACACGCAGCAGTTTTGTTTGACTCTGGAGCTTCGCATTCGTTTGTTTCGCAAGGCTTTGCTACTAGAAATGATTTGAGGATTGCAAGACTTAGATGCATGCTTTTAATTCAAACCCACAGTTCCGAACTCCGAGCGAAAGTAGGATGTTCCGGGGTGAGAATACTAATAGATGGAATAGAGTTCCTAGCAAACCTTATTATTTTGGAGACCCAGACCTTAGACGTTATATTGGGAATGGTTGGTTATCCAAGCACAAGGCCGTATTGGATTGTGGACGAAGGACTATCTCAGTTGAGAGCAGTGTGGGAAGAAAGTGGAATTTCAAGCCACTGCGATTAGAGATGGGCGATTGATGGTTAACAGTACCAAGGCAATCAGCATAGAGGATGTCTCAAGAGTGAATGAGTACCCAGATGTTTTTCCCGAAGATCTACGGTATGCCGAGACAGGGGACATAGAGTTTGTGATAAAGCTTGTACAGTACAAAGACCGATAGCAAAGAGACCTTATCGGATGTCCACCGAGGAGTTGGTAGAGATGAAGAAACAGCTAGAAGAGTTAATAGAGAAAGGATTTATCGAGGCCAGGCTCGTCGCCGTGGGGAGCACCAGTTTTGTTTGTCAAGAAGAAGGGCGGGAGTTTCGGGATGTGCATTGACTATCGTGCACTCAATGAAGTCACCGTGAAGAATAAGTATCCGCTACCGGGATTGATGATTTGTTTGATCACCGAGAGGAGCGGAGTTTTCTCCAAGATTGATCTCGAGATCGGGATACCATCGATTGAAGATCCGATCGAGAAGATATTCAAAGGCGCATTCTCGTCAAGATATGGACATTACGAGTTCTGATTATGTCCTTTGGGTAACGAATCGCCCGGCTTATTTCATGAACATGATGAATAAGGTGTTCATGGAATATTTGGACAAGTTTGTCGTCGTGTTCATAGATGATATCCTGTAACACCCCAAAATTTTGCTTTTCTTAAATTCATGTGTGATTTGGCACTTTGGTGAATTTTTGGAATTTTCTGGAATTTATTTGGATTTATTTGGAATTTATTTGAATTTATTCCATTTTGAAATAATTAAAGAATTTAATTTTGCAAATAAAATTTTGCTGGAAATATTTTATTTGAGTCCAAAATGATCTAAAATATTTTCCAGAATTTTTCTGGAATTTTTCTGAGTCTTTTGCTATTTTTAATGAATTAAATGAATTACTGGGAATTATTTTAATTATTAAATCGCTGGAAAATCCAACCCGGGTCAGAAATCTTGTTCATCCGACCGAAGTCGGACTCGAGTCCGACCGAGCGATTGACTCGGCCAGAACCAACTTGAAAACCTAATTGATCCCAACCGTTGGATCAAGATCCAACGGCCGAGATCCGCCTGCAGTTCGAGCCGCGTTCGACCGGACCGATCGCGCCGTCGCGATCGTGGCCGTTGATCGTGACGCGTGGGCGGCTGGGATTGCGTCGTCTTCCGTGGCCGAAGCGGACTCGCCGCCGCATAGCCGCCGTGACCGATTAGGTTTCCGCTTTGTGCACGCTGCGAGGCCATTTAAGGCGTGGAGTTATCGCCGAGGATCGCCGTTCGTGTGCGCGCCTATTGCCCTAAGTTCCAACGCCCAAGCGCCGCCGTCGCCTCGCGATTTCGCCGGAGTTTGGGGAGTGCCGCGTGGTTTTTCTTCGTTTCCGGCGCCGTTCGTCATCCTCCGCCGCTTCAAGCTCGGATCCGAGAACCTTGCGTCGAGGCGCACCTCTTGGAGTGCACTCACTTGGCGGAGACGCCCGAGAAGCGCCGTTAGGGTGGTCGCCGTCCTCGGCGCCGGCAGCCAGCGCCGCGCGAGCCATCGTCGTCCGCGAGCCGGTGCACCGTTGGATCGAGATCCAACGCCGCGAGTGAACCACGTCGCCGTTCTTGTTTCCGTCTCGATTAGGTTTCAACCGTTAGATTTAGATAAATGCGGTCGTGGTTAGTTGTGTTGTAGCTTTAGGGTTAGATGCGGACCGTCCGATCTAGATCGAACGGCCGGATCAACCGTGTAGTTTTGAGCGAGAGGTCTAGATCCAATGGGACCGTTGATTTTCAAATCAACGGCCGAGATTGTGCCACGTGTGCTTCGGTAGCGCCCACGGCGTGGGGCGTGTCTCGACACGCGGGACCCAGTCGAGAGGCCCACGTGTCGACCCACGATCCGCAGCGTCGCGTGAAACCCGGCGGCGGTGGGGCCCACATGTCGATGAGGCGTGAAGTCGTGGGCCGAGTCCACCGTGGACCCGAGCCAAGCGTGGACCGAGTCCATGGACCGGTGGCGTCGACCAGCCAATCAGAGGTCGACACGTGTCCATCTTGGCGCAATAATTAATTTTCGAAAAAGAAAATGATTTATTAATTCGAAATATTGATTCAAATTTAGATTCAAACTTCAAACGCTTATAACTTTTGCGTTTCAACTCCGATTTGAGCGATTCAAATTTCTAAATTTGTATAAAATTGAGATCTACCTAAATATGAATTTTATTTAATTTTTGGACTAAAGTTTTTCTCTGTAATATTATTTAATTGATTATTTAAACTTTAATAAATCATAACCTTTGCGTTTTAACTCCAAATTTGACGATTCCAGTTTCTAAAAATCCAGAAAATTACGTTCTCTCTGTTTATGGATTTTATTTGGAGTTTTGGGATGTTTTTGCCTATTGTTTATTGGGTATTTGCTATTTGCACGCTTTACGAGTAGGCGTTGAAGTGGGAAGGATTCGAGGGAGAAGTGTTGACTCAGGATCCAACTCAAGACCAAGAGCAAGTACTTTTTGAAGGCAAGTTGTGCTTTGACCATGTTGATCCTATTTCGAAATCTATTTTGATTTAAACTATTGCATGCTAGTTTAATTAGAAAGATACTTTGTTTAAACATGGGGTTAGATAAATACCAATTTGCTTTATGACACCTTGATTATCTAAGTATGTGCCATGATCCTCGTCACCCTAGTTGTGGTTTACTAGTTGGACATTATTAAATTGCCAACATGGGTTTAGACCGTTGTAGTATCTCGCTTAGAGCACACTTACGTGCTCATGACATGATTTTGGACAATCAAATGATAATATGGACTTAATGATATATTGAACCTGTTTTGGAAAAGTATCGAGGTGATGTTGGCGGCTGCGTGGTGCATGGTAATCAAGCGGGGTTTGATAAGCGATTTCGGCCGAGGCATGTGGCAAGAGTAATCAGGTGGGCGAGTTGTGGCATTGGGAGTGTTGATTTGGTTTTGGGTAGTCTTGCCCTGGTCACTCTAAGGACTTAACCTTGCAAGCCTTTGAACTGGGTCATACTTGCAACCACATGGCTGGAATGGGACGGCCCTAGTTGACTAAGTCGCTAAGGACTCACTTGTGGAGCCTCAGGGTGTCGATTACACCGTTTGTGTGATTATGCGGGAGGCGTATCGTGGTGTGGCCGAGATACCCATCTAACGGTGTGTTGGTCCCATACTTCGCCTTGGCTAAGGGAAGGGATGGTGTAGAGCACGAACGAGAGAGGACCACCTGTGTTGTTTGAGGCTTAGAAAGGCTTTGTTATGATCGCTCATTCGCATACTTTTGTATGGCGATTCACTACCGACGTGGTGAGTGGATTGTATCTTGTGGGTAAAGTGCATAACCTCTGCAGAGTGTAGAATCTATTTGAATAGCCGAGTCCACGATCTTTGGACAATGCTCGGGAATTCTGATCAAGGGTTAGACTTTACGAAAATAACTTGGATTTGAAAAGTTGGGTTGGTTTAATAATGAAGATGATGGAAATGTGGTTTAGGATGGGGCAAATGTTTATCAAATTTCCTGAAAAGTTATTTATGCTTTACTTATTTCTACGCTTTCGAATCTACTTTTGTTACTTGTCAAAAGTCATTTATCGCAAATATACCACTGAGCTATTCCTTTGTACCAAGCCATGCATATAGTATATTAGCTTGCATTACGTGCATGACTTGCTTGAGTACCAAGTACTCACCCTTGCCTCAACACAATACCAGTTGAAGAGGAGACTACGCCAGTTCGGAAGAGGAGTTCCAAGAGGACCCGTCTACTTAGGGATGCGAGCCCGATCGGTTGCCTGTGGTATCTTTGGATGGCGCCACTAAGTTTATTTGATTTTTCCATTCTTGTTATTTCTCTTTCAATAAGTTTTGCCTTGCAAGGCATATATTTGTAACTTGGCCATAAGGTCGAGTAACCCTTTGATTATTTAAATAAAGTACTTTGATAGTATCGTTTGGTATGATTGTGATATATACCGATGTTAAGAATGTGCACTAGCTGCGTTCTGGACTAGTGCTGAATACACAGAGGGTCGGATTTGCAAATTCGGGGTCCCGACAGAGGTGGTATCAGAGCCATACTTATTTGTAGGCTCAACCCTAAGTTAGAATGGTCGTAGTGAGGATAAAACCTATTTTCTAAAAGCTAAAAATTTGTGAAGACAAGAAATGACATCTCGACTTATCCCCTTCTCTCTTTTCTTGTCTCTTGCTGAAATTTTCCCTTACCTTGTCACAATTTAAAAATTAGGGTTCTTACGTAAAGCACTCTTGTGACAGATGGAGGAAGAGTTCAACTACGTTGATCCGGGAGTTAGTCACGCGCGGAACTTTGGCATATGCTCTGAGACTAGGAGATTTTGAGAAGCCCCAATACCAAGTGGAAGTGATCGGACAAGCGGGATTGATCAAGGCTTGTGACGTGAGGATTGAGGTACTGCTAGGAAAAGGGCCAGGCAATCGCTCGATACACTTTGACCGCCAGGAGATCTACAATGCAGATGGGTATCCAAGAAATATCACGACGCCGCAATGCGGCACATTACCCGTATCTACGCCAGAGAATTGGAAATGCGGTGTTCCGTTACCATCCGCAAGAGCGATAACCTTCTTGACCGAAGGAGATTCAGGATGAGGATGCCACGGTTACCTGATTGGCACGATTTGTCGTCGCCAGGAGGATGTACTAGATAATACAAGCAAGGAGCTACGAGAAGGCCCGCAAGGAGATCACGGCAGAGAAGAATAGATGGCGGGAAGCTCAAGAGTATGTGGCACACCTTCTACGAAGGATTGACGAGTTGGAGATGACTTTATGCGGACTGCACTCCAGAGCGATTACTCGAGCTACGAGCGAGATCGGAGGAGTCGATCTCGATGAGGACAACGCTTCTTCGACTACCACGAGAGGACACGATTCTTTGGACATGGCGATCGTTTAGCGCCTATGCCACAAAGACACCGTACCAGGCCGTGGAGGTTTTCTCGATGAGTGAGCATAGGTTCTATAGTGAGACTCCTTCGCCGAGTCGCGTCATAGAAGAAAGAGTCACCCTTTAGGCGTTAGACTCGAGAGTTAGCTCGATTTGGATTTTCATTGTTTCTTTGAGTGTGCATTATGTGTTGCAAGGCCCTTAGGCATTGTAAGCAGCCATACCAAGTTATTAATAATAAAGTTGGACCTTAAAGTTACCCCTTTCGCCGCATAAGTTCCATATTACTTGTCTATTCTTGTTTCCCTCTCATCTCTAAACCTAGAGCAAATCGACAGATGGTGAACACCCGTGGAAACTTGGGAAGCAATGGGAGTGGATCTCGCCAAATAGAAACCCCAATGATGGAGCACCAGCACCACCAGTTGATATGCAGAGTTTTGGAGCCTTTCTTGCTGCAGACTCGGTTGATGCATGCTATGATGCAACAAATGCGACGTCCTTTGCTCAGGCCACTTTGCTAATCAAGTTAATCGGGGACCACGCTTGAGAATACAAGGGTCGAGTTCATGAGGACTCACCCACCCACTTTCTCTCGGGAATGCCAATCCATTGGAGGCCGATGATTGGTTAAGATCAATCGAGAGGAAGTTACACATAGCTCAATGCATAGGAAATGAGAAGGTACTCTACGCTTCTCATCGGTTGGAAGGAACATTGCCGAATGGTGGGAGAACTACGTGCCCGCCTTGAGAGAACCCTCAAGATATCACTTGGGAAGAGTTCACATTTGCATTCGACAAGATCACGTGCACTGAAGGAATCATGGACCTTAAGAAGGAGGAGTTCAGAGCACTGAAGCAAGGTAATCAGCCAATGGCCGACTACGAACAAGTTCACACAGCTAGCACGCCACGCTTTGAGGATGTAGCGACAGATAAATCCAGACAGTCTCGTTTTATGAAGGGACTTAACTCGGGATTGCAAGTAGGGTTGATCACCCACACCTTTCCAGATTTCCAAGAATTGGTGAATAAGGCGCTTATTCTTGAGGACAAGCGCAAGGAACTGGATGAGAACAGAAGCGCAGGATGCAACAAAGAAGGATCACGCCAGGAACGCACAGCGCTTGAGAGTTGCACCAAATCAATTCTTGATTCCAACCACGAGAATCGACAAGGACACCATCCCCAGCACCAAGACCTGCCAATCGAGAACTACCAAACCCCACCCCGCTTAGAAACGCTACCCCGTGCAAGAAGGAACAGGTGAGACGCGTTACAAGCGCAACGAGCCAGGACACTTTGCCATGATTGTCCAAAGAAGACAGCAGAGCGACCCAGTTCGCTTCAACCTAGGAACCACCCCAGCTAGGACGCCAAAGACAGGAGCCACACCCCAGGCCGTGGTGAGAGGCCGAGTCAACCATGTCACCGCAGATGCACCTGCGAGAATGCTACTGACGTCGTCTTGGGTAAGTTACTTGTTAACTCAAGACTGCACACCTTTGATTTTGTTTGACTCGAGCTTCGCATTCGTTTGTTTCGCAAGGCTTTGCTGCTAGGAATGACTTGAGAGTTGCAAGACTTAAGTGCATGCTTTTAGTTCAAACCCTGGTTCCGAGCTCCGAACGGAAGTAGGATGTTCGGGTGAGAATACTAATAGATGGAATAGAGTTCCTAGCAAACCTTATAATTTTGGAGACCTGCACCTTAGATGTTATATTGGGAATGGATTGGTTATCCAAGCACAAGGCTGTATTGGATTGTGGGCGAAGGACTATCTCGATTGAGAGCCCGTGTGGGAAGAAAGTGGAATTTCAAGCCAACTGCGGTTAGAGATGGACAGATTGATGGTTAACAGTACCAAGGCAATCAGCATAGAGGATGTCCCAGTAGTGAATGAGTACCCGATGTTTTTCCGAAGATCTACCTCGTATGCCGCTTGACAGGGACATAGAGTTTGTGATAGAGCTTGTACTGCACAAAGACCGATAGCAAAGAGACCCTATCGGATGTCTACCGAGGAGTTGGTAGAGATGAAGAAACAGCTAGAAGAGTTAATGGAGAAAGGATTTATCAGACCGAGTTCGTCGCCGTGGGGAGCACCAGTTTTGTTTGTCAAGAAGAAGGACGGGAGTTTCAGGATGTGCATTGACTACCGTGCACTCAATGAAGTCACCGTAAAGAATAAGTATCCGCTACCCAGGATTGATGATTTGTTTGATCAGTTAAGAGGAGCCGGAGTTTTCTCCAAGATTGATCTCGAGATCGGGATACCATCGATTGAAGATCCGATCGGAGGATATTCAAGATCGCATTCTCGTCAAGATATGGACATTACGAGTTCTGATTATGTCCTTTGGGCCGATTTAATGCGCCAAATTTATTTCATGAATATGATGAATAAGGTGTTCATGGAATATTTGGACAAGTTTGTCGTCGTGTTCATAGACGATATCCTAATCTACTCCAAGACAGAGGATGAACATGCCGAACATTTAAGGCGAGTTTTGGAAAAGTGAGGAACGACAACTTTTCGCCAAGTTCAGCAAGTGTGATTTTTGGAAGGACAAGGTGGAGTTTCTTGGACATGTAATGACCGCAGAAGGAGTCGCCAGTGGATCCAAGCAAAGTAGAAGCCGTGTGTTACATTGGGAGCACCAAGATCGTGACCCATTCGAGTTTCCTTGGAATGGCGGGATACTACCGCCGTTTCATTGAAGGCTTCTCGACAATTGCGAAACCTCTTACGCAATTGCTGAAGAAGGAAAAGAAGTTTGCATGGACGCTTGAGAATGTGAGAAAGGATTTCAGAGCTGAAGAAGCGATTGACATCAGCACCGGTGTTAGTTCTACCGGATGTTGCTCAAAGCTTCGATATTTATTGTGACGCATCGCGCCAAGGACTTGGATGTGTGTCACGAGAATGGAAAGGTCGTCGCTTATGCATCAAGGCAGTTGAGGCCGCATGAGGAAAATTATCCGACACATGACCTAGAGTTAGCTGCCGTAGTGCATGCCTTGAAGATATGGCGTCACTATCTGATTGGAAACAGATGTGAAGTGTATACGGATCATAAGAGCCTTAAGTACATATTCACCCGATCGGATAGAATATGAGGCAGAGGAGATGGTTAGAGTTGATCAAGGACTATAATGTTGGAATCCATTACCATCCCGGGAAGGCCAACGTAGTAGCCGATGCTCTGAGTCGGAAAAGCCATACCGTGAGTACGTTGCTAGCCACAAGTCAGGATGAGTTATGTGAGGATTTTCAGAAGATGAAGATTGAGGTAGTACCTAGCGGATTCTTGGCCGCATTAGAAGTAAAGCCTACCCTAGAGAATCAGATCCGAGAAGGACAGAAGGATGATGACAAGATCCGCAGGATTAAGTCCGTCAAGGAGGAGGGCAAGGCAGAGGACTTCAAGTTGGATGAGCAAGGCACGTTGTGGATGAAGGATCGTATTTGTGTGCCTAACAAAAAGGAGTTAAAGCAACTGATTCTGGAAGAAGCCCATGACTCTAAGTATTCAATTCATCCTGGAAGCGCCAAGATGTATCAGGATCTGAAGGAGAGATTCTGGTGGCCGAGCATGAAACGTGAAGTTGCCGAGCATGTTGCATTGTGCGACGTATGCCAGAGAGTCAAGGCAATGCATCAGAGGCCAGCAGGATTGCTACACCTGTGAAGATACCTGAGTGGAAGTGGGAGGAAATCGGAATGGATTTCATTACCGGTTTGTCAAGACTCAAGGAGGTTATGACTCCATATGGGTTATAGTGGATCGCTTGACCAAAGTAGCCCATTTTATCCCGTGAAGACCACCTACTCGGAGATAAGTTAGCAGAGTTGTACATGATCGGGATTGTCTGTTTGCACGGAGTGCCAAAGAGGATTGTATCAGACAGAGGTACCCAATTTACCTCAAGGTTACGGAATAAGTTGCATGAAGCCATGGGAACCCGTTTAAACTTCAAGATGACTTATCATCCACAGACGGATGGACCAGGCCAGAAAGAGTCAACCAGATTGGAGGATATGTTGAGAGCTTGTGCATTGGCTTATGCTACCTCTTGGGATAAGAGTTTGCCGTATGCCGAGTTCAATTACAACAATAGTTATCGAGGCTAGTTCTGAGATGTCACCTTCGAGGCCTTTGTATGGTCGACCACTGTCGGACGCCATTGAATTGGAATGAGGCCGTGGCGCCGTGTCTTTGGGCCTGATATTCTTCAAGAGAATTTGAAGAAGCGGATCGCTATGATTAGGGAAAGGTTGAAGATAGCCCAATCTCGACAAAAGAGTTATCTTGACAATCGTCGCCGAGATTTGAGTTTTGAACGAGAAGACTTTGTATACCTCGAGTTACGCCTCTCGGGAGTTAAGAGGTTCCATGCCAAAGGGAAACTCGCACCAGTTATGTTGGACCATTTAAGATTTTGAGCCGCAGAGGCGAAGTTGCTTACCATTTGGAGTTGCCACGATCGTTAGCGAGGAGTACACGGCGTATTCCATGTGTCGATTGAAGAAATGTCTCAGAGTTCTGAGAGCAGACATCGCTAGAGTCAATCGAGTTGCAAGAGGACTTGACTTATAAGGAACATCCTGTGAGGATTACGGACACAATGGATCGAGAAACTAGAAACAAGTCAACCCGTTTCAGTAGAGTTGATGGAGCAACCATGAAGAAAGTGAAGCGACTTGGGAGCGCGAGGAGGATTTGAAGAAAGAATTTCCAAACCTATTCCTTTAGTAAGCCACGAATCTCGGGACGAGATTCTATTAAGGGAGGTTTGTAACACCCCAAAATTTTGCTTTTCTTAAATTCATGTGTGATTTGGCACTTTGGTGAATTTTTGGAATTTTCTGGAATTTATTTGGATTTATTTGGAATTTATTTGAATTTATTCCATTTTGAAATAATTAAAGAATTTAATTTTGCAAATAAAATTTTGCTGGAAATATTTTATTTGAGTCCAAAATGATCTAAAATATTTTCCAGAATTTTTCTGGAATTTTTCTGAGTCTTTTGCTATTTTTAATGAATTAAATGAATTACTGGGAATTATTTTAATTATTAAATCGCTGGAAAATCCAACTTGGGTCAAGTACTGTTCATCCGACCGAGTCGGACTCGAGTCCGACCCGAGCCAGTTGACTCGACCGAACCAACTTGAAAACCTAATTGATCCCAACCGTTGGATCAAGATCCAACGGCCGAGATCCGCCTGCGGTTCGAGCGCGTCAGGCCGGACCCGATCGCGCCGGCGATCGTGGCCGTTGATCGTGACGCGTGGGCGGCTGGGATTGCGTCGTCTTCCGTGGATCGAAGCCGGACTCGCCGCCGCATAGCCGCCGTGACCGATTAGGTTTCCGCTTTGTGCACGCTGCCGAGGCCATTTAAGGCGTGGGTTATCGCCGAGGATCGCCGTTCGTGTGCGCGCTTATTGCCCTAAGTTCCAACGCCCAAGCGCCGCCGTCGCCTCGCGATTTCGCCGGAGTTTGGGGAGTGCCGCCGTGGTTTTTCTTCGTTTCGGCGCCGTCGTCATCCTCCGCCGCCTTCAAGCTCGGATTCGAGAACCTTGCGTCGGCGCACCTACTGGTGCACTCACTTGGCCGGAGACGCCCCGAAGCGCCGGTAGGGTGGTCGCCGTCCTCAGCGCCGGCAGCCGCAACGCCGCCGCGAGCCATCGTCGTCCGCAAGCTCGGTGCACCGTTGGATCGAGATCCAACGCACGAGGTGAGCCACGTCGCCAGTATCTTGTTCGTCTTCGATTAGGTTTCAACCGTTAGATTTAGATCGTACGGTCGTGGTTAGTTGTGTTGTAGCTTTAGGGTTAGATCTGGACCGTCCGATCTAGATCGAACGGCCCGGATCAACCGTGTAGTTTTGAACGAGAGGTCTAGATCCAATCTGGACCGTTGATTTTCAAATCAGCGGCGAGATTGTGCCACGCGTGCTCGGCCAGCGCCAGCGGCGTGGGAGCGTGTCTCGACACGCGGGACCCGCGAGTCGAGAGGGCCCACGTGTCGACCACGATCCGCAGCGTCGCGTGAAACCGGCTTGGCGGTGGGGCCCACATGTCGATGAGGCGTGAAGTCGTGGACCGAGTCCACCGTGGACCCGAGCCAAGCGTGGACCGAGTCCATGGACCGGTGACGTCGACCAGCCAATCGAGGGTGACACGTGTCCATGCTGAAGCAATAATTAATTTCAGAAAAAGAAAATGATTTATTAATTCGAAATATTTATTCAAATTTAGATTCAAACTTCAAACGCTTATAACTTTTGCGTTTCAACTCCGATTTGAGCGATTCAAATTTCTAAATTTGTATAAAATTGAGATCTACCTAAATATGAATTTTATTTAATTTTTGGACTAAAGTTTTTCTCTGTAATATTATTTAATTGATTATTTAAACTTTAATAAATCATATCTTTTGCGTTTTAAATCCAAATTTGTGATTCGGTTTCTAAAAATCCAGAAAATTACGTTCTCTCTGTTTATGGATTTTATTTGGAGTTTTGGGATGTTTTTGCCTATTGTTTATTGGGTATTTGCTATTTGCACGCTTTACGAGTAGACGTTGAAGTGCTTAGGAAGGATTCGAGGAGAAGTGTTGACTCAGGATCCAACTCAAGACCAAGAGCAAGTACTTTTGAAGGCAAGTTGTGCTTTGACCATGTTGATCCTATTTGAAATCTATTTTGATTTAAACTATTGCATGCTAGTTTAATTAGAAAGATATTTTGTTTAAACATGGGGTTAGATAAATACCAATTTGCTGTATGACACCTTGATTATCTAAGTATGTGCCATGATCCCTCGTCACCCTAGTTGTGGTTTACTAGTTGGACATTATTAAATTGCCAACATGGGTTTAGACCGTTGTAGTATGCTGCTTAGACCTGCTACGTGCTCATGACATGATTTTGGACAATCAAATGATAATATGGACTTAATGATATATTGAACCTGTTTTGGAAAAGTATCGTGATGTTGGCGACGTGGTGCATGGTAATCAAGCGGGGTTTGATAAATGATTTTCGGCCGGGCATGTGGCAAGAGTAATCAGTGGGCCAGTTGTGGCATTGGGAGTGTTGATTTGGTTTTTCGGGTAGTCTTGCCCTGGTCACTCTAAGGACTTAACCTTGCAAGCCTTTGAACTGGGTCATACTTGCAACCACATGGCTGGAATGGGACGGCCCTAGTTGACTAAGTCGCTAAGGACTCACTTGTGGAGCCTCAGTGGTGTCGATTACACCGTTTGTGTGATTATGCGGGGAGCGTATCGTGGCGTGGGCCAGATACCCATCTAACGGTGTGTTGGTCCCATACTTCGCCTTGGCTAAGGGAAGGGATGGTGTAGAGCACGAACAGGAGAGGACCACCTGTGTTGTTTGAGGCTTCCAAAGGCTTTGTTATGATCGCTCATTCGCATACTTTTGTATGGCGATTCACTACCGACGTGGTGAGTGGATTGTATCTTGTGGGTAAAGTGCATAACCTCTGCAGAGTGTAGAATCTATTTGAATAGCCGAGTCCAGATCTTGGACAATGCTCGGGAATTACAGTCAAGGTTTAGACTTTATGAAAATAACTTGGATTTGAAAAGTTGGGTTGGTTTAATAATGAAGATGATGGAAATGTGGTTTAGGATGGGGCAAATGTTTATCAAATTTCCTGAAAAGTTATTTATGCTTTACTTATTTCTCTCGCTTTCGAATCTACTTTTGTTACTTGTCAAAAGTCAAGCATCGCAAATATACCCTGAGCTATTCCTTTGTACCAAGCCATGCATATAGTATATTAGCTTGCATTACGTGCATGACTTCTCGAGTACCAAGTACTCACCCTTGCCTCAACACAATACCAGTTGAAGAGGAGACTACGCCAGCTTCGGAAGAGGAGTTCCAAGAGGACCCGTCTACTTAGGGATGCGAGCCCGGTCGGTTACTGTGGTATCTTGGATGGCGCCACTAAGTTTATTTGATTTTTCATTTCTTTGTTATTTCTCTTTCAATAAGTTTTGCCTTGCAAGGCATATATTTGTAACTTGGCCATAAGGTCGAGTAACCCTTTGATTATTTAAATAAAGTACTTTGATAGTATCGTTTGGTATGATTGTGATATATACCGATGTTAAGACTGTGTGCACTAGCGCGTTCCTGGACTAGTGCTGAATACACAGAGGGTCCGGATTTGCAAATTCGGGGTCCCGACATATCCTAATCTACTCCAAGACAGAGGATGAACATGCCGAACACTTAAGGCGAGTTTTGGAAAAGCTGAGGGAACAGCAACTTTTCGCCAAGTTCAGCAAGTGTGATTTTTGGAAGGACAAGGTGGAGTTTCTTGGACATGTAATGACCGCAGAAGGAGTCGCCGTAGATCCAAGCAAAGTAGAAGCTGTGTTACATTGGGAGCAGCCAAAGACTGTGACCCAGATTCGGAGTTTCCTTGGAATGGCAGGATACTACCACCGTTTCATTAAAGGCTTTTCGACAATTGCGAAACCTATTACGCAATTGCTGAAGAAGGAAAAGAAGTTTGCATGGACGCCAGAATGTGAGAAAGGATTTCAGGAGCTGAAGAAGCAATTGACATCAGCGCCGGTGTTAGTTCTACCGGATGTTAATCAAAGCTTCGATATTTATTGTGACGCATCGCGCCAAGGACTTGGATGTGTGCTGATGCAGAATGGAAAGGTCGTCGCTTATGCATCAAGGCAGTTGAGGCCGCATGAGGAAAATTATCCGACACATAACCTAGAGTTAGCTGCCGTAGTGCATGCCTTGAAGATATGGCGTCACTATCTGATCGGGAACAGATGTGAAGTGTATACGGATCATAAGAGCCTTAAATACATATTCACCCAGTCGGATCTGAACATGAGGCAGAGGAGATGGTTAGAGTTAATCAAGGACTACAATGTTGGAATCCATTACCATCCCGGGAAGGCCAACGTAGTAGCCGATGCTCTGAGTCGGAAAAGCCATACCGTGAGTGCGTTGCTAGCCACAAGTCAGGATGAGTTATGTGAGGATTTTCAGAAAATGAAGATTGAGGTTATACCTAGTGGATTCTTGGCCGCATTGGAAGTAAAGCCTACTTTAGAGGACCAGATCCGAGAAGGACAGAAGGATGATGACAAGATCCGCAGGATTAAGTTCATCAAGGAGGAAGGCAAGGCAGAGGACTTCAAGTTGGATGAGCAAGGCACGTTGTGGATGAAGGATCGCATTTGTGTGCCTAATAAGAAGGAGTTAAAGCAACTGATTTTGGAAGAAGCCCATGACTCCAAGTACTCAATTCATCCTGGAAGCGCCAAGATGTATCAGGATCTGAAGGAGAGATTCTGGTGGCCGAGCATGAAGCGTGAAGTTGCCGAGCATGTTGCATTGTGCGACGTATGCCAGAGAGTCAAGGCAATGCATCAGAGACCAGCAGGATTGCTACATTGAAAATACTCGAGTGGAAGTGGGAGGAAATCGGAATGGATCTCATTACCGGTTTGCCTAAGACTCAAGGAGGTTATGACTCCATATGGGTTATAGTGGATCGCTTGACTAAAGTAGCCCATTTTATCTCGTGAAGACCACTTACTCGGAGATAAATTAGCGTAATTGTACATGATCAGGATTGTCTGCTTGCACGGAGTGCCAAAAAGGATTGTATCGAGACGAGGTACCCAATTTACCTCAAGGTTACGGAATAAGTTGCATGAAGCCATGGGAACCCGTTTGAACTTCAAGATGACTTATCATCCACAGACGGATGGACAGACCGAAAGAGTCAACCAGATTGGAGGATATGTTGAGAGCTTGTGCATTAGCTTATGCTACCTCTTGGGATAAGAGTTTGCCGTATGCCGAGTTCGATTACAACAATAGTTATCAGGCTAGTTTACGATGTCACCTTTTGAGGCCTTTGTATGGTCGACCCTGTCGGACGCCATTGAATTGGAATGAGACCCGGCGAGCCGTGTCTTTGGGCCTGATATTCTTCAAGAGGTGAAGAAGCGGATCGCCATGATTAGGGAAAGGTTGAAGATCGCCCAATCTCGATGAAGAGTTATCTTGACAATCATCGCAGGATTTGAGTTTTGAACCTAAGACTTTGTATACCTCGAGTTACGCCTCTCGGGGAGTTAAGAGGTTCCATGCCAAAGGGAAACTTGCACCCCGTTATGTTGGACCATTTAAGATTTTGAGCCGCATGAGGCGAAGTTGCTTATCACCGGAGTTGCCACGATCGTTAACAGGAGTACATGATGTATTCCTTGTGTCCCGATTGAAGAAGTGTCTCCGAGTTCCCGAGGAACACGCCGCTAGAGTCAATTGAGTTGCAAGAGGATTTGACTTATAAGGAGCATCCCGTGAGGATTCTAGACACAATGGATCGAGAGACCGTAAATAAGTCAACCCGTTTCAGAGAGTTCAAAGGAGCAACCATGAAGAAAGCGAAGCGACTTGGGAGCACAAGAGGATTTGAAGAAAGAGTTTCCAAACCTATTCTCAGAGTGAGCCACTGAATCTCTGGGACGAGATTCTATTAAGGGGAGGTTTGTAACACCCCAAAATTTTGCTTTCCTTAAATTCATGTGTGATTTGGCACTTTGGTGAATTTTGGAATTTTCTGAATTTATTTGGATTTTTGGAATTTATTTGAATTTATTCCATTTGGAATTAATTAAAGAATTAAACTTTGCAAATAAAATTTTGTTGGAAATATTTTATTTGAGTCCAAAATGATCCAAAGTATTTTCCAGAATTTTTCCGAATTTTTCGAGTCTTTTGCTATTTTTAATGAATTAAATGAATTCATCGGGAATTATTTTAATGATTAAATCGCTGGAAAATGCGAGTGGGTTTGTACTGTTCATCCGACCGAGCCTGAGTCAGACTCGAGTTCGAGTCCGACCCGAACCCGACCCGAGCCACGTGACTCGACCGGACCATGGCCAAACGCTAAGCCTGCGGAACCGTTGGATCGAGATCCAACGGCCGAACTCGCCAAGACCGATCCGATCGGATCCGATCCAGACCAGTTCACGCCGTGCGATCCCAGCCGTCGATCGTGCCACATGGACGGCCGTGCATCGTCGTCCCCGCCGAGTCCGAGCCGGACTCCTCCGCCGCGTCGCCGCCGTGTGGGATTAGGGCTCCGTCCCGCGCGCGCATGCCGAGGGCATTTAAGTACCGGGTGGTACCCCGAGGACCGCCGTGACCCCGCGCACTCTTTGCCCTAACCCACCGAGCTCTAGCCGCCGTAGGTTTGCCGGAATCGCTCGCCAAGTTACGTGAAGCGCCGCCACGGTTTTGTCTCGCCTCGCGCCGTCCGCGATCCTCCGCGTTTGAGCCGATTCGGAACCGTCGGCCAAGGCGCACTGAGGTGGTCTTTCACTTCGCCGAGCAGCCCTAACGCCGCGCGTTGGTCGCCTTCTCCGACCTCGGTGAACCAGCTCCGCCGCCGCCATCGCCGACTTGAAGCTTTCTCGCCGTCCGATCCGGATCAAGCGCTACGGTGAGTTCCACGTGCGCCCTAACGCCGTTAGAGCTAGGTTAGATCCTAACCGTTAGATCGGATCGAACGGTGTAGATTAGATCTAGTGTCGTGACGGATCCATTTTGGACCGTTAGATCCGGATCCAACGGCGTGGATTGACCGCGTTAACCCAAACGCGTGGTATCCAGATCAATCCGGGCCGTTGATTTTCAAATCAACGGCGAGATTGTGCCATGTGTGCTTAGCGCGCCCACGCGTGGGGAGCGTGTCTCGACACGGGACCCGCGTGTCGAGGGCTCCACGTGTCACCGCAGCCACGCTGCGGCGTGAGACCCGGTTGGCAGGTGGGGCCCACATGTCAGCGACACGTGGATTCGTGGACCGAGTCCACGGTAGACCCGAGCCGAGCGTGGACCACGTCCATGGACCGGCTGACGTCAGCAGGCCAATCGAGGCTGACACGTGTCCTGCCGACGCAATAATTAATTTCCGAAAAGAAAATGATTTATTGATTTGAAATAATGATTTGATTTTGATTCAAACTTCAAACGCTTATAACTTTTGCGTTTCAACTCCGATTTGAGTGATTCAAATTTCTAAATTTGTATAAAATTGAGATCTACCTAAATATGAATTTTATTTAATTTTTGGACTAAAGTTTTTCTCTGTAAAATTATTTAATTGATTATTTGAACTTTAAATAATCATAACTTTTGCATCTTAACTCCAAATTTGATGATTCCAGTTTCTAAAAATTCATAAAATTATATTCTCTCCGTTTATGGATTTTATTTGGATGTTTGGACACTTTTTGCCTATTGTTTATTTGTGTATTTGCTATTTGCACGCTTTACGAGTAGACGTTGAAGTGCCGGAAGGATTCGAAGGAGAAGTATTGACTCAGGATCCAACTCAAGACCAAGAACAAGTACTTTTTGAAGGCAAGTTGTGCTTTGACCATGTTGATCCTATTTTGAAATCTATTTTGATTTAACCTATTGCATGCTAAGTTCAAATAGAAAAATACTTTATTTAAAAATGGGGAATTAGATAAGTACCAATTTCTTTGTATGACACCTTGATTATTTAAGTATGTGCCATGACCCTTGTCACCCTAGTTGTGGATTACTAGTTGGACATTATTAAATTGCCAACATGGGTTTAGACCGTTGTAGTATACTGCTTAGACCTGCTACGTGCTCATGACATGATTTTGGATAATCAAATGGTAATATTGACTTAATGACATATTGAACCTGTTTTGGAAAAGTATCATGTGATGTTGATGGCACGTGGTGCATGGTAATCAACTGGGGTTTGATAAATGATTTCGGCCAGGGGCATGTGGCAAGAGTAATCAGTGGGCCGATTGTGGCATTGGGGATGATGATTTGGTTCTTCGGGTAGTCTTGCCCTGGTCACCCTAAGGACTTAACCTTGCAAGCCTTTGAACTGGGTCTAACGTGCAACCACATGTCTGTAATGGGACGGACCTAGTTGACTAAGTTGCTAATAACGCACTGTGGGACCTCAGGAGGTCAACTACACCCTTTGTGTAAGTTGTACGGGGAGCGCATCGGGCTGAGGCCAGTACCCATCTAACGGTTGATTGGCCTAGACTTCGCCTTACGAAGGGAAGGGTTAGTGCGCAATAACAGGGAGGACCACTTGTATTGTTAGAAGTCTCAGAAAGACTTTGTTACTGAACTCGCCTTTGTGGTGTTTGACTGTATCTTGTGGGTAAAGTGCATAACCTCTGCAGAGTTTGGAATCTATTCGAATAGCCGTGTCCGCGGTATTGGACATCGCCGAATTACAGTCAAGGGTTAGATTTTCTCAAAAATAACTTTGGTTTGAAAGGTTGGGCTGGATTAATAATGAAGTTGATGGAAATGTGGTTTAGGATGGGAAAGATGTTTGCTAAACTTCTTGAAAAGTTATTTATGCTTTACTTATTTCTACTGCTTTCGAATCTACTTATATTACTTGTCCAATGCTATTTATCGCAAATATACCTTGAGTTATTCCTTTGTACCAAGCCATGCATATAGTATATTAGCTTTGCATGTGCATGACTTGCCGAGTACCAAGTACTCACCCTTGCCTCAACACAACACCGCTTGAAGAGGAGACTACGCCCGACTTTGGAGGAGGAGCTCCAAGAGGATCCGTCTACGTAGGGAGCAAGCCCGCCGCTGCCTGTGGTATCTTGGATGGCGCCACGAGTTTATTTGATTTTCCGCTGCTACTATTTCTCTCTTAATAAGTTTAAGCCTGCGAAATCATACATTTGTAACTTGACCATAAGGTCGAGTAACCAGTTTGGTTATTTAAATAAAAGTACTTTATTAGCATCGAATGGTATGATTGTGATATTTACCGATGTTAAGACTGTGTGCACTAGCGCGTTCCTGGACTAGTGTTGAATACACAGAGGGTCCGGATTTGCAAATTCGGAGTCCCGACAGAGGTGAAACACGACTAAATTAAGACCACGATCTAAACCAGCAACACGACTCGATTCTGGACACAAACTCAGTACTACGGACTCTAAAACCGAAATTGTGCAAAGGCTAGGCGTGGTTCTAGGTATGGTAGACTATGAACTGCAATTTTTTTTTGGCTTTTTCGTGGACTATAGGACGAACGCAAAACTAAATCAAACTACGAGGAGAAGGCAAACCTGACGGTAAACCTTGCTCTGATACCACTTGATGGGGTGTAAGGGGATGCCCAAACTTCCGTCAGGTGGAGGATAAGTCGATTAGGCAGCGCGAGACACACACGATCCGGCTTCTTGATCGACACGATCAAAAACCCCTGCAATGGCAGCACCACGCGTCCTCTGGTTATCAACCGTGCACTGCCCGGTTGACCTCGCCACAAAGGCTTCTCTGCAAGGAATTGGAGACTTCTCTGCAACACAAGACAACCACGGAAAAAAATTCAAGCCGAATCAACGACAAACAAACTCCCAACATCAACACTTAGCAAGAAAGAGTTACTTAGCTCAATTAAGTACAGCCTCTCACAGTTCCACCTTTCATTACACTAAAGCAAGTCACACCTCTTTTAACAACCTTCTCTCGTGGTTCATCGTATTCTAGACGATGCGAACCAAGTGAGACACAACACTCCAAGACTACCAACTGTCTGAACAATCGCGGTTAAAACCTTGAAAAAGATTGATCTTTTACAACAAGGCCAACACCCACCGCTACCACCGAAAGGAAAAGCTTACTTTATAACACGGGTCCTTAAAACCTGCAAAACAATAACAACTGAACAATCCTCTTCAGTTGACACAACTCGCTCATAGTTCATCGACAAAAAGATCCAAAAAGGTAATGCAATTACCAGCCACTTCCAAGTGGTCCACTACCGAGAAACACCTCAACGACACAATTCTCCAAGAATGTTTGAATTGAGTCAAACCCAACCTTCATTTACTCCTCAATTTTAAATTATTCACGATCAACTACTAGCAACACCTAACAGCTTAGCTCGTTAACAACTCACACTAGATTTCTCTTACTAAGAAGGTCCCGTCCTCACATTCTTCTACTAAAAGGACCAAGACAAAGAGTACAATCATTGAGTAAGCTCAACCATAGACCCAATTGATCCACATACAACAACTCAAACCCCAAAGCGCTAGAAACCACTTTGGAAAGAATTCGACATCAACCAAAGAACTTTTTTTTATTTTCCTAAGCCAAATCGCAAAGGAAACACAAATCCCCTTCACCACAACCAATATACCAGAAATTCTTCATTCTTTCTTTTCACACTAAAAAGAAATGGATATCTCGATTCATGACATGAATGCAAACTTTTTCAGGAGCACTCCGGATTAGTCATATATCTATATATGACTTTCTCACCAACCTGGCTCATCGACTCTATTATCATTAAACATCTATAAACGATGTCATGCTTCCTTTTCACCATTCATTCATCATGTAACAACAATACCGAATAGTCATTCACCAAAAGACTTCTTTCATCGGCAACACATGATTGAACACAAATAACATCGATGATTGCGCTAAATCATATAACTATGACGGCAACACCGTTAATAAAGAAACACCACGCCGTGGTCGTAACCCACCATCAATTTAAAGCTAACCTTACAAAACATTGCATTTCAACCAAAATCAACATTTTTGAAAGAGAACATCAAAATCTCAAGTCAAGCATCTGCACCTACAACCGCCACAATTATCTCAAAGAGAAAGGGAAACTCATTCCCAAAAGAGAACACTTCATTAACAAAACCACTTAAGAAACATTCATAAAATCCACCGTTTTGAAGCACTCGCAAACACCACACAGAATTTCCAAGTAAATCCAACTCTAGTCAAATAGAGTTGCAAATTAAATACTTAACTCAAGATTTTCCAAAACAATACATTGGGTTTGTTTGTTTTCTTTAACTCATAGTACAACAGACGACTCATTTGAACACAGAACATCCACGCAAAGACTCGAACTATACCAAACGACCAAATGAACAAACCAACCCACTTTCATTTAAACATAAGTTTAGCATAGATACTTCCATCTCTAGTATTCCACTATGCTTACTGTAACACCCTGAATTTGTAATTAAGAATAATTAGGTTTAAATAAGTTAATTGAGTGTTTAGTTGTGCTTAGATTTGATTTCTTAATCTTAAATTTGGAGTTATTTGTTTCGGAGTGCCTTGTCGTTTCGTTAATTGTTTTTCCCGTCTGAAGTTTCGGATTTTGTTTTTGGTCAAAACTTTAAATCGGTTAAGTTAGACCTGTAACCGTAGCTTCGAAACCTTCTTTGGTGATCTTCGAACCTAACCCAACTTTTCTTCGAGTCAAAACCATCAATCTCCAAGCGATGTCGCTTAAGCCCAGAATTTTCGGCCTCTGGATTCAATTTGGGTGAATTCTTGAATCGTGTAGGTTAAAGCCCAAACTTAAATTTCTAAACCTTCCTTTGAGATCCTTAAACCCTTCCCTTAGATCCCCAAGAATCAATTCCGAAGATTGGAGAAGAATCGCGAAGAAGATCCGGAGTTTCAAGGCAGAACGGCAAGATCACCGACTGTCAGATCGCTTGGCCGGCGGCACTACCGCTAGCGAGGAGCGATGCTGCCGACCGTGAGCGAGGCAGGGTCGGGGTGTCCGCCATCGCCCGTGCCCGGCTCACTCACTCCTTCTCTCATCCTTATCCAGCCAGGGGAGAGCCCCTCCTCTCTCTCACTCCCTCATTTCCTCACTTACTCCCTCTCTCTCTCCCGTGAGCTCTCTCTCCCTGCCATTCTCTCCATCTCCCTCCACTGATCTCTCTTCCTCCCTCACTCTGGCGAAGAGGAGCTTGAGTGGAGCGAGTTGAAGGCTTGAGCAAGGTGTGGGAAGCGTCATCAAGCCACTTAAATAGAGGGACCTTTAAAGGTCCATAGTCAAGCTCCCATATCTCTTCTATGAAACCATAATATGTGTCCACCTTTCCTTTGTTGTCTTCGGCATCTATACGGACACCGCTGTTCTGATTGGTGCTCTTGTCATCCTGGGATCTTGTGTAAAATGTGTAACCATTTATCTCGTACCCCTTGAATGTCACGATTTCACTAGAAGGTCCCCGTGCCAATCGTTGCAATTGTTCATTGTCTGACCCTTTGAAAAGGATATAGTTTTTGATGGGGTGTAAGGGGATGCCCGAACTTCCGTCAGGTGGAGGATAAGTCGATTAGGCGGCACGAGACACACACGATCTGGCTTCTTGATCGACACGATCAAAAACCCCTGCAATCGCAGCACCACGCGTCCTCTGGTTATCAACCGTGCGCTGCTCGGTTGACCTCGCCACGAAGGCTAATCCCTGCCAATGAATCGAGAACACAAGCAAGAACAAGAAAGATGCAACTGAATTTGAAATTGAGGATGAAGCTCACGAGTTGGGGTCTCACAAACCGATGAACGGCGACACTGTTCGAAGACAGAATTAATCTAAGCAAAACCCAAAGCAAACCCTAGCGGCGGCTACTGAATATAAAGTCTAGGGGACGTCCTAGAAACCCTAGACGTGTCCGTGACGGACTCCAACACGATACATGGGCCAACAGCCCAAATTGGTGACGCAGCACCCTGGGACATATTCTGTCCGCCAGCTTGCAACGTAAATTCCCGTCGACTACGAAGTCCAAATGACCTGAAACCGGTGCCATTGTAAAGTTTATCTCCTTAGCTTTCTATGCATATGTGGATCATCAAAATCGGAGCCCGTTTGTGGCCTGGGCGACGATTTTAGTGAATGCTGCTCCTGGTGGCCGAGGTAGTCGACTCCGAGATGAATTGAACCTCCAACTTGACTTGGACACCCTCCTTGCCTCCCTCCTAGTCCTTGCTGGTTTCCAAGGCCTTCATGGTCCTCTCCAAAGTTCCTAAGTACAAGATAATCAATAATATCATTAGGTAGCATACCATCCTCACAAGTATCTGCACGGACACTTAGGAACGAGCTCACCTGTTGATTCAATTGCCGTGCTCGTGCTCTTGTGATGGGTCCTTGCATCACAACTGGAGGAGGCTCGGTCGTATGCATAGGAGTGATGTCCTCATCATCCTCCCCCTCTTGAAGTGGAGTCGTCCTCGACTCAAGCTCATCTTCTTCTCCCATGAACGGTTTCAAATCTGCAATGTTAAATGTGGAACTAATCCCAAATTCGGGCGGCAACTCAAGTTTATATGCATTATCATTTATTTTCTCAAGTATCTTGAAAGGACCATCAGCTCTAGGCATTAATTTAGACTTTCTCAATTCTGGAAAACGATCCTTTCGCAAGTGTAACCATACTAAATCACCCGGTTCAAGTTTTACTTCCTTTCTACCTTTACTTCCCGCAGTCCTATACCTTTCATTCATCATTTCAATATTTTCTTTAGTCTTTTCATGCAATTTCAGAATAAATTCAGCACGTTCCTTAGCATCAAGATTAACTCGTTCACTAGTAGGTAAAGGTAATAGATCTATAGGAGCATGGGGATTGAAGCCATACACTACCTGAAAAGGACTTACCTTGGTGGTGGAATGTACGGCCCTATTATAAGCGAATTCAACATGCGGCAAACATTCTTCCCACATCTTCAAATTCTTCTTCAAAACAGCCCTCAACATAGTGGATAATGTACGATTTACTACCTCGATTTGGCCGTCGGTTTGGGGATGACATGTTGTTGAAAACAGCAGCTTGGTCCCCAATGTATTCCATAGAGTTCTCCAAAAGTGGCTCAAAAACTTGGCGTCACGATCTGAAACAATAGTAGAAGGCACACCATGCAAGCGAACGATTTCTTGAAAGAAAAGGTTAGCAATATTAACAGTATCGTCGCTCTTATGACAAGGAATAAAGTGAGCCATCTTAGAAAATCTATCAACCACCACAAAAATACTATCCCTCCCCCTCTTGGTCCTAGGCAGTCCTAAAACAAAGTCCATAGATATATCCTCCCATGGAGTGCTAGGAACAGGGAGAGGCATATATAAACCATGTGGATTCAATCATGACTTAGCCTTTTGACATGTAGTGCAGCGGGATACAAACCTCTCAATGTCTCGCCTCATCTTCGGCCAAAAGAAATGGGCAGACAGCACGGCCTCCGTCTTCTTGGCACCAAAATGACCCATCAACCCTCCTCCATGGGCCTCCTGTATCAAAAGAAAACGAACGGATCCAACTGGAATACATAGGCGGTTAGCTCTAAACACAAATCCATCGTTTATCACATATTTGTCCCATGTTCTTCCCTCTTTGCAATGCAGCAAGACATCTTTAAAGTCATCATCATGAGCATATTGTTCTTTAATTGATTCCAATCCAAATATACGACAATCAAGTTGGGACAACATGGTATATCTCCTAGACAATGCATCGCAATCACATTATCCTTCCCTTTCTTGTGTTTGATAACATAAGGAAAAGGTTCAATAAATTCAACCCATTTAGCATGTCTACGATTCAGTTTCACTTGATCGCAAATATGTTTTAGCGACTCATGATCGTAATGAATAACAAATTCTTTGGGCCAAAGATAATGTTGCCACGTTTCTAAAGATCGCACAAGAGCATACAATTCTTTATCATACGTGGAATAATTCAAAATAGGACCACTCAATTTTTCGCTAAAATAAGCAATGTGTTTTCTATCTTCCATCAAAAAAACACAAATTCCAATACCACTAGCATCACATTCAAGATCAAAGGTCTTATAAAAATCAGGAAGATGGAGTAAAGGTGCATTAGTAAGCTTATCTTTCAAAAGGTTGAATGCATTCTCGTGTTCGTGCCCCCAATGGAACACAACTCCATTCTTCGTCATTTCATTCAATGGTGCGGCATTGGTGCTGAATTCCTTCACAAAGCGGCGGTATAAGCCGGCAAGTCCATGGAAGCTCCGCGACTTGTGAAATCATCGTGGCGTTGGCCAACTCTTAATCGCGTGCACCTTGGCTTCATCAACCTCAATTCCTGGAGTCACAACATAGCCAAGAAGCGATACTGCTTCGGTGCAAAAGTGCACTTCTCGAGGTTACCAAATAAGCGTCACGACGCAAAGCATCAAAAACAGCACGTAGATGATCAAGATGTTCATGTAATGACTTGCTGTAAATCAATATATCATCGAAATAAACCACCACAAATTTCCCAATGAAAACTCGTAAAACCTCGTTCATTAAGCGCATGAAGGTGCTCGGTGCATTAGTTAAACCAAAAGGCATGACTAACCACTCATACAATCCAAACTTGGTTTTAAAAGCTGTTTTCCATTCATCTCCCAATTTCATTCTTATTTGGTGGTATCCACTACGCAAGTCAACCTTAGAGAAAATTATAGAACCACTTAACTCATCAAGCATGTCGTCTAGCCTAGGAATAGGATGACGGTACCTTATTGTGATATTGTTAATGGCTCTACAATCTACGCACATGCACCAACTGCCATCTTTCTTAGGAACCAAAATAACAGGAACAGCACAAGGACTAAGGCTCTCACGTATATACTCGCGGTCCAAAAGATCTTGGACTTGGCGCTGAATCTCCTTAGTCTCCTCGGGGTTGGTCCTATAAACAGCTCGGTTTGGCAAACTCGCTCCAGGTATCAAATCAATTTGGTGCTCAATCCCTCGTAGGGGTGGGAGTCCTGGAGGTATCTTGGCAGGAAAAACATCCGCATACTCCTGCAAAAGGTTAGTGACAGCAGGAGGCAAAGCATCGGGCAGATCATCCAATGAAAACAAAGCATCTTTGCATAGCACAAAGATAGCACAAAGCATCATCACTAATTGCAGCAAGATCAGATTTTGTAGCAAGCAAGACGGGATTCCTCAATTTAATTTGGTTGGCTACATGCTGAATTTCAGATTTTTCATCAATGGGTTTCTTGTCATTAGCAATCCGCTCCCTATCAGATTTAATAATTTCAGCGGGGGTCAAAGGTAGAAGTGTAATTTTCTTTCCCTTATGCATAAAAGTGTATTTATTACTTCTACCGTGGTGAAGTGCATCAGTGTCATATTCCCATGGGCGACCCAATAAAAGAGAACAAGCTTGCATCGGCACCACATCACAATCAGCAAAATCAGAATAGGAACCAATGGAAAAATGAACCCGAACTGTTTGTGTTGCCTTAGCTTTGCCAAAATTATTCAGCCACTAAATGTGGTATGGATGTGGGTGCGGGCGTATGGTCAAGCCAAGCTTCTTGACCAAATCTGTACTCACCAAGTTGTTGCAGCTGCCGGAGTCAATGATCACGCGCGCTCATCGGCTGTTGATGACGAAGAAAATCTGGAACAAGTTGTGGCGCTGCTGCTGCTCGGATTGCTCCATCTGTGCGCTAAGGACACGCTGGACAATGATGGACCTGTACGCAGCAGTATCATCGGCGCCAAAGGTGGCTTCATCATCAACCTCGTCGTTGTCCACCCTGGTGTCATCGATTTCGTCCTCAACATCGGAGGCGCTGATGTAACCTCCGTCATCGGTGGCGATGTATGCCCGCTGGCTGGGGCATTCTCTCTTGACGTGGCCAATCCCTTGGCAGTTGTGGCAGTGAATTCCCGTCGATGTACGGCCTGTGGAAGCGACGGAGGAGCTATTGGCCGGTGTTGGTGGGGTCGATTTGCTGCTGTCTGTGGCACGGGTGGGTGGTGCCGTCGCTGCCGGTCGTGTGTTCTGCAAAAGTGGCGTTGCCGCTGGTCGAAAGGTGGAAGAAGGCACTGTCTTTGCTTGTCCCGTAGTTGTTCGGGGCGTGAAGGTGCTACCGGCATTGCTCCTGCTCTTGGAATGGCGTCCCTGCAATTCCTTCTCTGCTAACATAGCGAGTTGAAACAAGCGATTGACAGTTGTATATTCTTTATAATCAACAATATCCTGAATTTCTGGACGCAACCCACCGTAAAAACGAGCAATTTTATCCTCAGGTTCCTCTACTACCCCACAACGTAACATACCCTTTTGAAGCTCTTGGTAATATTCCTGCATACCATAGTACCTTGATCTAATCGTTGCAATCTCTTGCGCATATCACGTTGGTAGGAAGGAGGAACAAATCTATTACGCATAGCATCTTTTAATCTCGCCCAAGAATCAGGTTGTAAGCGAGCATTTACTAGTTCATTCCACCAGATTATAGCAAAATCTTTAAATTCACTAGTGGCTTGTCTAGCCCTATAAATCTCGGGAACTAGATGGGAGTTAAATTTACGCTCAACCGTCATCTCCCAATCTAAGTAAGCATTAGCATCATAAGCTCCAGAAAGGAAGGGATGGTGAATTTTACCTTAGCGAAAGGATCATCATTGCGGTTACGGTTATTACCTCCCATACCGTGATGGTTGCGGCGAAGACGGTCATGCAGACGCAGGCGTCCGTTGAGCAAAGACGCTCCTTGGCGGCACGTTGCTGCTCATCTTCATCTTCCTCAAATTCACCATCATCATCGTGGTCGTTGTTGTCGTGGTTGGCGCCCGTTGATTGGCGGTTGCACCTCCCGAGGTCGCCGAGATGCGTTTTGACGACATCCATCCTCTCGGTGAGGGTGGAAACTCGTCGATCGATGCTCTCAAGGGTCGTGTTTGTCATCATGGCATGCTCCTTGAACATCATTTTTATCTCGTCCATCATGGTTGACAATTACGAATGAAGGACCACGGTCTTCGATGGTAACATCGTCATCCTCGCTCCTGCCCTTCTTGCCACCTGCCATGGTTAGTGCGAGAAAGGGATGAAGGAAACACAAACACAAGTGTTATGAGCCCTATGAACTACTAGGTGGGATCTCACGCTCTCAAGCAATCTTACCAAGTTCTTACCCGGTTCTTACCAACACAGCGAGGGACGGTGCAACCGGTGGCTGGTTCGTGACACCGTGAGGGTGTGATGAAGCGATTGCAAGGGTCAATAACCTGTGCTGATCAGAAGGATTTATATGTGGAGCTGTAGGAAGGTTATATGGATGGGTGGCACACAATGCAGTAACAGATAGTAATGCTGAATAAATGTCCAAAGTACTTGCCCTAGTTGCTGGTCTAAATGTGGCCTTAGTCTAGCTGCGGTAGAAAATAAGGAATAAGTAGAGACAAGCAAAAATGCGTCAGAGTATATGAACAGATATCAGAACCGCATCAAACACTTCTACCAGGCACGGTAAAAACACCTACCTTTGCTCCTGCCTTTTTTTTTTTTAGGCTCTATGCCTCTATGCCTCTTTCACCAATTTTTTTTTATTTTTCTTTGATTTTTCTGATATTTTTCCTAGGCCTAGGAGCACAAAGGTAGATAGTACACAAATTTTCAGCCTGAATAGATGTAATATGAAACCGATATGAAATAAGAAGTGTTTTCTAAAAAGCGTGCTCAAACTTCGGCGGCCGAAAACTCAATCTTCCCGAGCGAATTTCGCAAAAATAATTTCGGCGAACCTGATAAAATCGGGGAGAATCGGATGTAAAATTTTCTGTAGATGTCCGTGAAAAAAAAATCGCCTAATTCCGAGTCCGTATGCGAAAGTTATGGCCGTTTTACGAAGGACTCCGAATCAGGGTTTTCTAGGCGGCACCTCTCCAAATTCAAGGGCGTATGGAGTGGATATGAACGCGATGATCGGTGGTGGCAGGTTCTGTGATGAGGGGGGCGATATGGCTAACAGGAGGTGGGGGGTTAGGGTTTATGAAGGAGAAACCCTAACACAACTAGGACTCCGAAACTGAGGAGAACCACAAAACAAACCGATTCCAACAAGGACTCAAAATGCGATTGGTGACCGGATCGGTGTAGGATATGGGATGCAGCGGAGGTGAAACACGACTAAATTAAGACCACGATCTAAACCAGCAACACGACTCGATTCTGGACACAAACTCAGTACTACGGACTCTAAAACCGAAATTGTGCAAAGGCTAGGCGTGGTTCTAGGTATGGTAGACTATGAACTTCAATTTTTTTTTGGCTTTTTCGTGGACTATAGGATGAACGCAAAACTAAATCAAACTACGAGGAGAAGGCGAACCTGACGGTAAACCTTTCTCTGATACCACTTGATGGGGTGTAAGGGGATGCCCGAACTTCCGTCAGGTGGAGGATAAGTCGATTAGGCGGCGCGAGACACACACGATCCGGCTTCTTGATCGACACGATCAAAACCCCCTGCAATCGCAGCACCACGCGTCCTCTGGTTATCAACTGTGCGCTGCCCGGTTGACCTCGCCTCGAAGGCTTCTCTGCAAGGAATTGGAGACTTCTCTGCAACACAAGACAACCACGGAAAAAAATTCAAGCCGAATCAACGACAAACAAACTCCCAACATCAACACTTAGCAAGAAAGAGTTACTTAGCTCAATTAAGTACAGCCTCTCATAGTTCCACCTTTCATTACACTAAAGCAAGTCACACCTCTTTTAACAACCTCTCTACTGTGGTTCATCGTATTCTAGACGATGCGAACCAAGTGAGACACAACACTCCAAGACTACCAACTGTCTGAACAATCGCGGTTAAAACCTTGAAAAAGATTGATCTTTTACAACAAGGCCAACACCCACCGCTACCACCGAAAGGAAAAGCTTACTTTATAACACGGGTCCTTAAAACCTGCAAAACAATAACAACTGAACAATCCTCTTCAGTTGACACAACTCGCTCATAGTTCATCGACAAAAAGATCCAAAAAGGTAATGCAATTACCAGCCACTTCCAAGTGGTCCACTACCGAGAAACACCTCAATGAAAAAATTCTCCAAGAAGGTTTGAATTGAGTCAAACCCAACCTTCATTTACTCCTCAATTTTAAATTATTCACGATCAACTACTAGCAACACCTAACAGCTTAGCTCGTTAACAACTCACACTAGATTTCTCTTACTAAGAAGGTCCCGCCCTCACATTCTTCTACTAAAAGGACCAAGACAAGGAGTACAATCATTGAGTAAGCTCAACCATAGACCCAATTGATCCACATACAACAACTCAAACCCCAAAGCGCTAGAAACCACTTTGGAAAGAATTCGACATCAACCAAAGAACTTTTTTTTTATTTTCCTAAGCCAAATCACACAGGAAACACAAATCCCCTTCACCACAACCAATATACCAGAAATTCTTCATTCTTTCTTTTCACACTAAAAAGAAATGGATATCTCGATTCATGACATGAATGCAAACTTTTTCAGGAGCACTCCGGATTAGTCATATATCTATATATGACTTTCTCACCAACCTGGCTCATCGACTCTCTTATCATTAAACATCTATAAACGATGTCATGCTTCCTTTTCACCATTCATTCATCATGTAACAACAATACCGAATAGTCATTCACCAAAAGACTTCTTTCATCGGCAACACATGATTGAACACATATAACATCGATGATTGCGCTAAATCATATAACTATGACGGCAACATCGTTAACAGCAAAACACCGTTAACAGCAAAACCCTAGACGTGTCCGTGATGGACTCCAACACGATACATGGGCCAATGGCCCAAATTGGTGACGCAGCACCCTAGGACAGATTCTGTCCGCCAGCTTGCAACGTAAATTCCCGTCGACTCCGAAGTCCAAATGACCTGAAACTGGTGCCATTGTAAAGTTTATCTCCTTAGCTTTCTATGCATATGTGGATCATCAAAATCGGAGCCCGTTTGTGGCCTAGGCGACGATTTCAGTGAACGCTGCTCCTGGTGGCTGAGGTAGTCGACTCCAAGATGAATTGAACCTCCAACTTGACTTGGACACCCTCCTTGCCTCCCTCCTGGTCCTTGCTGGTTTCCAAGGCCTTCATGGTCCTCTCCAAAGTTCCTAAGTACAAGATAATCAATAATATCATTAGGTAGCATACCATCCTCACAAGTATCTGCACGGGCACTTAGGAACGAGCTCACCTGTTGATTCAATTGCCGTGCTCGTGCTCTTGTGATGGGTCCTTGCATAACAACTGGAGGAGGCTCAGTCGTATGCATAGGAGTGATGTCCTTATCTGTTTTGTAACCAAGCGCCGAAAGAATCCATGTGCTTCAGTGTTATCTAATCCTCAGACCTCCCAGGGAATTCACGGCGTAGAATACTCTTGTGCTCAACAACATACGGGGCCACCACAGTTGATTGTTTCAAAACCGTGAAATGTGCTTGCTTAAATGTAAGAAGATCATTGCATGCAATTGCTTTCCTTCCTAGTGTCCCTTTTCCCCGTAGCCTGCCCTCATGGCGTGATATAGGGACGCCGATCGGATTTAGATCATTAATGTAATCCACACAAAATTCAATCACCTCCTCTGTCCCATAACCCTCAGCAATGCATCCTTCCGGACGAGAATGGTTACGAACATACTTCTTTAGCACACTCATGTACCTCTCGAAAGGGAACATGTTGTGCAGATACACGGGTCCGAGAATACCTATCTCTTTGACAAGGTGAACAGTGAGATGAACCATAATATCAAACAACGCAGGAGGAAATATCATCTCAAGACAAACCACACTTTGTACCACGTCATCCTGCAGCTTACTTAGTTTATCTGGGTCGATGACCTTATGCCAAATCGCGTTGAAAAAAGAACACAGCTTTGTGATTATCCCCCGTACTCCACTCGGAAGTATACCTCTTATAGCCACTGGAGCAATTGTGTCATCAACACAAGACAGTCATGGGATTTCGGTGTACGATTTTATTCTCTTTCGTGTTTATGAGTCTCTTTACATTTGATGAGTATCCGGAAGGGACCTTCACACTATTCAGGCACTCTATCATGCTTTTTTTCTCTTCTTTGCTTAGAGTGTAGCTCGCAGGATGTAGGTAATGTTGTCCTTTTTCTCTCTTTTCCGGATGTAGGTCGTTCCTCAGTTCCAAGAGTTTAAGGTCCTTCCGACCTTGCAGTGTATCTTTTGATTGGCCATACATATCTATGTAGCCTAGCAGGTTCAAGCAAACATTCTTCGTGATGTGCATGAAGTCAAGTGAGTGACGAACCTCCAAGACTTCCCAATAAGGCAAGTCCCAAAATATTGACTTCTTCTTCCACATTGGCGCCTGACCATCCTCATTCTGCACAGGTTTGCTTCCAGGACCCTTTCCGAATACTACTTTCGGATTCTTTACCATAGCAAGGACATGTGGCCCGATGCGATCTTGAGGCCTAGCACGAAGGTCTACTTGCCCGTTAAATTTCCTGCACTTCTTCCGCCATGGGTGACTCGTAGGAAGAAACCTACGGTGGCCCATGTAGACAACCTTTCGAGAGTTTTTCAGGTACATGCTGTCCGTTTCATCTAAGCATTGGACACAAGCTCTATATCCTTTGATAGTTTGGCCAGATAGGTTACCGAGAGCAGGCCAGTCGTTGATTGTTACAAATAACAATGCACGTAGGGTGAAATACTCCCTTTTGTACTCATCCCATACCCGTGCACCATCCTCCCACAACGTCACAAGATCTGCAACCAATGGTTTCAGGTAGACATCGATGTCATTTCCAGGTTGCTTGGGGCCTTGGATCAACAACGGCATCATGATGTACTTTCGCTTCATGCACTGACCATGGAGGAATGTTATACATACATAGTGTAACAGCCAGGTGCTATGGTTGCTGCTCAACTCTCCGAAAGGATTCATCCCATCGGTACTTAACCCAAACCTTATGTTTCTCACCTCTTGTGCGAAGTCTGGGTACGTCCGATCGACTTTCCTCCACTGTGATCCATCTGCAGGGTGTCTAAGCATACCGTCATCTTTACGCTCTTCTTTGTGCCAACGCATCATCTGGGCATGCGCTTTGTTAGCAAACATACGCTTCAATCGGGGAATCACAGGGAAATACCACAACACTTTAGCTGGAGGTCTCTTCTTCTTATGCTCCCCATCTATTTCACCTGGATCATCTCTCTTCACCTTATACCGTGATTCTTTGCACACTGGACAAACATCCAAATTGGCATACGCATTGCGATACTGGATGCAATAGTTACGTCTTGCGTGTATCTTCTGTACTTTCAGTCACATCTGAGAGATGACTTCCTTTGCTTCATATGTAGATTCAGGCAGAGTGTTATCTTCTGGAAGCAACTTCTTTATGAGTGTCAACAACTCATCGAATCCCTTATCTGACACACTATTTGTGGCCTTCCATTGCATAAGTTCAAGTGTGGTACGCAACTTCTTGTGGTCCTGCCCACAATTTGGGTATAAAGGAGTTCTGTGGTCCTCTAACATGCACTGGAATTTCTCGAACTGTCTTTCATCTGTGTAGTCTCCCTCACCGTCACGCAGCATCTGGTCCAGCTCATCATCACCAAAGTCACTGAGTGTACCTCCCACGGAATAGCATTGCGTGGCGTCCGAGATATTTTTGAATCCCTCTTCTTCTTCCTCGTCTTCTTTATCGTCTTCCTCGTCTTCGCCATGGTTGGTCCAACTGGTATAGTTTGGCATGAAACCTCTCATCATCAAATGGTTCATAACCTGCCATCGCTGTGAGTGCTCCTTCTCGTTCTTGTAATCTACGCACGGACAACATATGAAGCTGCCTGGAGGCAGGAATGCAATGGCCGCATCGAGAAAAGCCTGCACGCCATCAATGAACTCTCTCGATCGACGGTCCGCATTGTACATCCATTGCCGGTTCATCTACAACAAGTTATAATTTCATATATTTTTTCTTCTCCAAGAAAAACAACCCCACCTACACCTTCATGCAATTAAAGATCTACCTTTCTAATTATTTTTTTTATCCCTTTCTACCTTTGTAATTATTTTTTTATCCTTAACATGTTTTCCTATTTTATTTTATACACTACTAATTACTTCATTGCAATGTCATATTTTGAACTAGATCACCATACATCTTCATACCATAACAAAAACAAGCATACAAAATAACTTTTGGGGAACAACTTCATACCATACACATTTCAACATGTTCTACCTAGCAAAGCAACACATTTCAACATGAATAAATCATGATTTCTCCACATCCAATGCATAAAAAACAGCAATATGTAGGTGAGACAGATGCTAACATGCTCTTACTGACCTTAAAACACTTAATTTGAAGCTAAATCACCAGCAATTTCAAAACAAAAAATTTGGGCAGCACCTCCCCGGAAGAACAGTGCTCGGCCCTTCTTTGTTCATCAGACCGTTGGCTCGGGGAGGAAGAAGAAGTTTAAAGCGCTGGGCGGGAGGGATTCTAGAAGCGGTTTCATATACAAACCGCTTCTGAAGGTTGAGTTCTACAAGCGGTTTGTATGTCAAACCGCCGATTTTGTAGAAGCGGTTTGACAAACAAACCGCTTCTAAAACCAAGACTTCAGTAGCGGTTTGATACACGAACCGCTTCTAAATATAAATCTCTACAAGCGGTTGAGGTCTCAAACCGCTTGTGATAATTCATAAGCGGTTTGGTAAACAAACCGCTTGTGATGGTTGTCAACACAAGCGGTTCGTATGACCAACCGCTTCTAGAGACCCCCTCCCGCCCGTAACTCACGAACCGCTTCTGGTGCGTGGGCCAGAACCGGTTCGCACCTAACCGCTTGTAATATACCGCTTGTGATGCCCAGTTTTGTAGTAGTGTTCATACATCACAATTGATTCTTTTTTATCATCACAGTCGGTTTTGGTCGCGATAGAAAGTCCAACGATAGTGATAAAGTAGATCTATCACAATCGGTTTTAACCCGAGAGTAATAATC